>CM076574.1:668177141-668777141 GCA_034641835.2 Pinus albicaulis | reverse complement strand
TGTTAGGGTAAATTAGTATATCAATTTCCCGGGGTTGTAACTTTGGCATACGATATACATTTGAAGCACACGATACCTTGTTAGAAAGATCTATCTGAGGACTAAAACAAATACCAAAAAATTTTGAGTTGATGACTCCCATTTGCCTCCAGTGATTTTCCAAAAAAATGTCGTTTAGGGCCTAAAAACGGCTCTAAAATTTTAGGACCTGAAAAAATTGCCAAAAATAGTAAATTGTGCTACAATTAGGGAAACTGAAAAAATAAAAGAAACAATGGGGGGATCCAAGTGGAATAGGCGAGTAACCACCAATATCCACCTGGATCATTCCTCCCCCCTTAGGAAGCAATGGTCCCCATTGCGTTGATTTCCTCCATGAGATGAGGAAACTTCTGCTGAACTGGGTCCCTAGTGAGCCACTTGCCCTGGTGAAGGAGTTATCATGCTTTGACAACCCATTATAGTTGGATCCTTTGTTGTTAGTTGTTCTTGATCTGTGTGTCCATGATTCGATCACTTTTGGCTTGTTCCATGCAATCTAGGATTAACTATGTTGGTGTGAGTTGTTATGAAATGTCGGATGTGTTCAGTAATGGTGGAAAGTATGGCTGAAGGCGATCCATATTGAACATTGCTTGTCGGCCAAGGAATGGGGAAATTATGATCTCAAATATATTGTCTCCCACAACTTTTATAATGGTGTAAGGCCCATATCGGAGTGGTATGAGCTTCTAATGAGCTTCGGTTAGGCGTTCTTTTTGCAATTGAAACCAAACTTTGTCGCCCACCTGGAACTTATGTGGCACCCAATGTTGATCATGTCGCTACTTGTACATGGTATTGGACTTATCCAAGATATCATTGGAAAAGTATGGTTGGCCTAATAATACAACATACATGTCAATAGGAGGAATATCATACAATACCTCATCTGTGAAGGGTTTGATTTTGTACGGAAGGTGGCACTACTAGTTGACGTGGCGATATATTTCTTGGTGAAGCCACCCGATGGTATATGGTTGCAGGTGTGTTGTGGTTAGTAAGCTAATATTCTTCAGGACCTCTTCTAAAATCAGGTTCTTTTGGCTGCTGCGATCGACAAGTAATTTCAATAGATAACCCTTCACCCACATCTGGAAATAGAAGATGTGCTCCCCCTCCTCTGGATCCTCGGGCTCCTCCCTCTGGAGCTTGATGGTGGAAATGGTGGCACTAGGTTCCACATAAATACTTTGCTTCCCTTTTTCATTCGCCTTGTCTAGTTTTGACTCGGAATCAGAACATGCATCTGATTCAGATGCCTTCACTTCAGCCACCAGCGACTCTTTGGCCCAACACTCGCTTGTGTTGTGAGTGGATTTGTTATGAAATTCACACCACTTCCACGTGTCCTTATTTGGCTTTGTGGTGTTGTTCTGAGTCATCCCGCTTTGGCTTTTCCCCTTTTTCAGCGGTTCGGGGGCGCCTTTCCCTGGCTTCAAATTCACAGATCCAATTTTTTGCTACTTCTGCTTAAATGTTTGCTTGATCTTGGTGGCATATTGATATGTTGTGCCAAGCGAGGTAATGTCGAGGAACTCCATTTCCTCCTGAATTTATCTATGCAAAAATTTGTGGTACTTGAACACCAAATATCTCTCTAAATATTTAATACCCAACTTTGTACACACGGTATGGAAACATTTTGTCAACTTGTGCACATCTTGATCCCTTTATTGTTGTAGTGTGGTACATTGGATGCACTTGTCCTCATAGCTCCCCATGAGGTAATATTTTTCCCTGATGTCATCTCAGAAAGAATTCCAAGAGGGTGCAACCAAGAATAGAGAGGGTCCCCTCTCGTCCTTTTTCTCACAGTAGGTTTCCCACCAGTCTTTGTCAAGTGGGGCAGTTTTGAGGAGTGTGAAAGTAATATTTTCTTGGTCGAAGAAATCATGGACCAAGAAATTCCCTTCTAGAAAATTCAACCATCTATCCATGGCATCTACATCTATCTAGACTTCAAATACATAAATTTCGAAGTTAACTTGTACCTTGAAAGGAGTGGCACCTCCAGAGTGGTTGTTGGATGTAGATGTGTCGTCAATGGGCAGTTGTTGAAGGATCTAGGAAAATTTATCCATCATTGCATTCCTTTGTTTCTTGAGGGCCTCCTCGAGCAACATTTTTATAGGATATCCTTCTCCCTCATGTATTTTTTCTTCCCCCATGGGTATTCATTGGGGTTTGCGAGGCTGATCTTGCAAAGGTTCAACCAGATCGAGCCCTAACTCTTTATACCTTGACCTCATTGGGGACATACAAAGAAGGATCGAGAAAAAGAAGACCGCTCTAATACCACTGATCTAGATTTATGCAGGAACAAAATAAAATACATAAATAGACATAAACGTATAGATGCAGCATAAATAAAACTTCATTTCATTAATATCAAATAAATGAAGTATGCTTACAGACATAATGGACATAACTAGCTAGGGCGATGGTAGATTAGATTTGATAAGGTATGTGGAGGCTACATGCCTTTGAACTATGTTACAATGAGGCTCGAAGACCTATTTATTATTGAAAAACATTGTAAAAAACTAACCCTGGGAGATGAAACGCGAAACTATGGGCCCTGTTGGGGTAAATTGGTACATCAATTTCCTAGGGTCATAACTTTGGTGTATGATCTTTGTTTGACACGCATGATACCTTGTTAGAAATATCTATCCCAAGACTACAACTATTTTTTAGTTGAACAGACACATTTTCCACTGGTGATTTTCCCAAAAACGTTGTTTAGGGCTTAAAAATGGCTCAGGAAGTTCACGACCCGAAAAACTACCAGAATTAGTAAATTGTGCTACAATTAAGGAAAGAAACAATGTTGGGGGGCCAAGTGGAATAGGCAGGTGGCCACCAATATCCACCTGTATCATTCCTCCCCCCTTAGGAAGCAATGGTACCCATTGTGTTGAGTTCCTCCATGAGATGAAGAAACTTCTGTTGAACTCGGTCCCTTGTGAGCCACTTGCCTTGGTGAAAGAGTTGGCCTACTTTGACAACCCGATATAGTTGGATCCACTCTTGTCGGGTGTTATTTATTTATGTGTCCATTATTCAATCAGTTTTGTCTTGTTCCATGCAGTCTAGGTTTAATTCTGTTGGTGTGAGTTGTTCTACAATGTCGAATGTGTCTAGTAATGGTGGAAAGTATGGTCGAAGGCGATCCATATTGAACACTGGTTATCGTCCAAGGAATGGGGAAATGATGAGCTCAAATGCATTGTCTCCCACAACCTTGATAACGGTTTAAGGCCCATATCGGAGTGTTATGATCTTCCGATGAGCTCTGGTTAGGCATTATTTCTGCAAATGCAACCAAAATTTGTTGCCCATTTGGAACTTGTGTGGCACCCAAAGTTGATCATGTTCCAACTTATACTTGGCACTGGATTTGTCCAAGATATTGTGGACCTATTGGCAGATGTTCTGGATGTGTTCAATAAATCTAGTTGCTTTATCAGCCCTAGATAATACATGTGAGGATCTTGGCTTGATGTTCCCTTTCTGCAACAACTCTTGGATCTGCCTCTTGATTTCATCATTATCCATAAAAAAACGTCAATAGATTGGCTCATTAGGCAGTAGTGCACTTGGGGTCATATCAATGGAGTGCTTAACTTGATAGTGTAGAGGAACCCCCGTGGGTGAGGAGAAAATGTCCTTGTATTCCTCCACGGCTTTGTCCATCTACTAATACCATGCAAGGGAGCTCTATTTGGAGCCTGCGGCATAATATTCTTCTTTCCCTATGGGCGAATCATAATGAAAACAAATTTCCTGGTTTGGGAAATAATCCTACTACATTTCTTTGTAGTACTCAAAGAAATGGCGAAAAATGGTACTACCTCAGGTATTTTGTACAACTTATTTCTCAAAGTAATAATGAAAAAATGAGGCATAGACTCATACACAGCATGTTGTTCCGCAAGTATGGTTGGCCTAATAATACATCAGACACTTCAAGAGGAGCAACATCACACAATACCTCATTCGTGAAGGGATTGATGTTGTATGGAATGCAACACTGTTGGCTGACATGGAGATATCTTCCTTGTTGAAGCTGCCCAATGGTATACAACCATGGGTGTGTTGTGGTTGCTAGGCCGAGTTGTTTCACGACTGCTTCTGAAATGAGGTTCTTTTGGCTTCCGCTATCGACAAGGAATTGCAGTGGAGAACCCTTCACCCACATCTGGGAATGGAAGAGGTACTCCCCCTCCTTTGGATCCTCGGGCTCCTCCCTATGGAGCTTGGTGGTGGAAACGGTGGCATTGGGTTCCACATCAATGATATGCTTCCCTTTATCATTCCCCTTGTCCGGTTATGACTCAGAATCAGAATACGCATATGATTCGTATGCCTTCAGTTTGGCCACCAACGAATGTTTGGCCCAACACTAGCTTGTGTTGTGAGTGGAGCTATTATGAAATTCACAGCACTTCCTCGTTTCCTTATTTAGCTTTGTTGTGTTGTTATGAGTTCCCTTGCTTTGGCTTTTCCCCTTGTTCTCGATTTGGGGGCACCTTTCCCTGGCTTCAGATTCGCGGATCCAAAGTCTCACTTCTTCTGCTTAAATTTCTGCTTGATCTTGCCAACATATCAATATGTCGTACCAAGAAAGGTAATGTCAAGGAACACCATTTCCTCCTGAATGTATCTATGTAAACATTTTCAGTACTTGAGCAACAATTTTTTATCTAAATCTTTAATATCCAACTTTGTGCGCAGGGTATGGAACAAACATCATATTTTGCACATCTTAATCACTTTGTTGTTGTAGCATGTTCCATTGGATGTACTTGTCCTATTATATCCCCAAGGGGTAGTAGTTTTCCTTGATGTCATCTCGAAACAAATTCCAATTGAGTGTGTCTGAGAACAAAGAGGGTTCCCTCTCATCCTTTTTCTCATAGTAGGTTTCCCACCAATATTTGACATGGGGTGCAGCTTTGGGGAGTGTGAAAGTAATATTTTCTCATTTAGAGAAATCATGGATCGAGAAATACCCTTCCAGCAAATTCAACCATCTATCTACGACATCTGCATCTATCTTGCTTTCAAATACAAAAATTTCAAAGTTTACTTATACCTTGAAGGGAGTGGCGCCTCCAGAGTGGTTGTTAGATCAAGATGCGCCATCGGTGGGTAGTCGTTGAAGGTTTTGGGAAAATTTATCCATCATCGTGTTCCTTTATTTCTTGAGGGCCTCCTTGAGCAATATTTTGATAGGATCTCCTGCTCCCTCGTATTTCTTGTCTTCCCCCATGGGCGGTTGTCTGGGTTTGTGAGGTTGATATTGGAAAGGTTCAACTAGATCAAACCCTAACTCCTTATACCTCAACCTTGTTGGGGACATGCAAAAAAGGATCGAGAAAGAGCAGACCGCTTTTATACCACTAATCTAGATTTATGTTGGAACACAATAAAATATAGAAATAAACATAAACATAGAGAGGCACCAGAAATAAAACTTTATTTCATTAATATCAAATAACTGAAGTATGCTTACAGACAGAATGGACATAACTAGCTAGGGTGTAGCTTAGCTCTAAGAAAAGACGTGCTGGCTACATTCCTCTAAATTATGTTACAATGAGGCTTGAAGGCTTATTTATTGTTTAAAAAAAAATTAAAATCCTAAACATCCAAAAACATAACCCTACGAGATGAAACGCTAAACTATGGGCCTCGTTGGGGTAAATTGGTACATCAGTTTCCCGAGGTCGTAACTTTGGTATATGATCTTCGTTTGACGTGTATGATACCTCACTAGAAATATCTATCCAAGAAATACAACTACTGAGAGTGAATGTTGAGTTGAATAGTCACAATATTGGCCACCGGTTATATTCCCAAAAAATGTTGTTTAGGGCTCAAAACGGCTCCTAAAGTTCAGGACCCGGAAATTTTCCAAAAATAGTAAATTGTGCTACAATTAAGGAAACTGAAAAATTGAAAGAAAGAATGATGGGGGTCCAAGTGGAATAGGCATGTGGCCATCAATATCCACATGTATCATTCCTCCCCCCTTAGGAAGAAAAGGTCCCTATTGCGTTGATTTCCTCCATGAGACGAGGAAACTTGTGTTGAACTGGGTCCCTCGTGAGCCACTTGCCCTGTTGAAGGAGTTGGCATGCTTTGACAACCTGATATAGTTTGATCCTTTGCTATTGGGTGTTCTTGATATGTGTGTCCATGATCTGATCACTTGTGGCTTGTTCCATGCAGTCTAGGTTTAACTCTCTTCATGTGAGTTGTTCTACAATGTCGGATGTGTCATGTAATGGTGGAAAGTATGGCTGAAGGTGATCCATATTGAACACTGGTTTCCGTCCAAGTAATGGGGAAATGATGAGCCCAAATTCATTGTCTCCCACAACCTTAATAATGGTGTAAGGCCCATATCGAAGTATTATGAGCCTCCAATGAGCTCCAGTTAGGCGTTCTTTCTGCAAATGCAACCAAACTTTGTCACCCACCTGGAACTTGTGTGGCACCCAATGTTGATCATGTCGCTGCTTATACTTGGCAATGGATTTCTCCAAGATATCATGAACCTGCTAGCGGACCTGCTGGATGCATTTAATAAATATCCTTGCTTTATCAACCTCATACATTACATGTGTGGAGCTTGGCCTGATGTTCCCTTTCTGCAACGGCTCTTGGATCTGCCTCTTGATTTCATCATTCTCATTTTTCGTTTTCAATAGAAAAGGATGATATTTTCTTTATGGAAAAAAAATATTGAAATTGGATGGAAAGTTCCAAGTTGAATAATGAGATACATTCAATTATCACCCTCCTTTTTATTCCCACATTCAATGTTAAACACCAGATATTAACATCACACAAAATATGTGACCATCACTTGGGTTTTAATTCAATTTAAATTTTTTTATTCAAACATTTTGATAGATTATCTATAAAATTAAAAATTGTGTCTACTCCATGAATATATTTTATTTGCGCTTTTGTGTTAAAATTCACGCTCTAGTGAACATATTTCTCTACTTCATCGCTTGGCATCTTTTTTCTCAGTGTTTTTCCTCTTTGGTGGAATTATTATTTTCCTGTGGAAAATCACATTTGGTTCTATCTACCAAAATTTGAGTCTTCTCCCTTGAATGTGTGTCTTGTTTCCTACAAATCAATGATTATCGCATTTGAACAAAATTCCAATTCCTTTCCCTTTTTCCTTCACATTTATACCATAGCAGTTGTGCATGTCCTTTTGGGTTGCAAATTTCAAATACATATCTTTGTTAGATGCATTATTCCTCTATTTTTTTGCATGGATAGCCTAGTCTATGTGTGATAATGGTGTTATCCATAACATCTACATTATGTGTTTTATGTTCACTCCACAAGGGTTGATTATTCTTCTACTCTTGTTCTCATTAGGTTTATGCTTGATTTTGTCTTTATTATTTTTTATTATTATCATTACATTTTAAAATCAAAATATTATATTTTTATTATTAGTACATTTTATTATTGGACAATAAATTATTATTTTGATAAACAAGGATATATTGGAATTGGTTTGGAGATCCAATTAGTGTGGATATGTTCAATCAACATCCTATAGAAATTAATAGAAATTTTCTACTACTCATGAAATTGAACTAAAATTAAGAGATTACACATTTCCTCTAGTGTACTAAAGAAAGGAAATTGTGATTTAGAAACACATGCAATGACATGCAACCATTAAAACACCACAAGAATGCAATGATTCACAGGGGAACCCAACTGAGAAACACCCCTTCGTTGTTTTTCATTAATCATATGAGAATGAGAAATTGTTACAATGTCTTGCTTTGATCCTAAATCACAACCTACACTATAAACCTATTCTACTGTTGATTGTCCTGCCCTCAAAAACACTTACCAATTCAAGGCCCCAGCTTGCTCGTATTTCCTTGTGCAATCCTAGAGGAAATTAGCTCTTAAAAAGTAATAATTTTATCCTATTTTCTTGTGCAAATCCCAAGGATTGATTCACCTAGTTAACTGCAAAGCATGTACACTCAACTAGTATACAATTGATAACTACAATATGCCTTTTCCTCCACTCTAGCTAGGCAATTATTATTCCATGCATGTTTGGGCTATTTTTAGCTAATTGACTAGTTTAACTTAGATATCGCTAAGTTAACAAGAGTTATACTACTCAAATGGCTCAACTAGGTACTTGAGCTTAGTTAACTAATCCAAACTGAAAATAATTGAACTAGATTGCTAAATTTTTCCAATAATTACATGCACAACTCTACTTATAGCCTATAGCTCGAATTTACTAAGTAAACTAGTAGACAAAGCCATGTCACACAATTTAACTACAATCCAAGTCATCCTACTCATGTGGGAAATAAAATTGCTAAAATTGACTAAGGCACAAGTCAAATTTAGCCTTTCTTGCTACAATTTCTAACACTCCCTCTTAGCAAAAAATGGATTTTGCACCACGCATATCCTGCACCTATGGAATTCAAATTTACCTCTTGAAAATTCTTTTGTTAATATATTTGCATATTTCTCCTAAATTGTAATGTACTATAGCATCATAATTATCCTCTACACATAATCCCACAAGTGATGATACCTCATATCAATGTGCTTGGACCTGTCATGAAATATTATATTCTCATAAAGTTTGATACAACTTTGATTATCACAATAAATCATTTTCGGATCAATTTCCTGACTGAAAATACCCACAAGTATTTTCCTCATCCATGTGGCCTCACATGTTGCTTGAATTGCATCCATGTATTCGGCCTTTGCTGAGCTAAGTGCCATAGACCTTTCTTTCCCTCTATACCAGGAAATAGTTGCAGTCCTAACACTAAAGATAACACCTGAAGTAATTTTCCTTTCTAATGGAATCCATGCCCAATCTACATCGGTGAATCCTTGGAGCTTTACTCCCTCTGTCCTCCTATACCATAGCTCATACTGGATTGTGCCTCTGAAGTACCTCAACACATGATTTTTTGCCTTCTAATACATATTGGTAGGCTTCACCATGGATTGACTCAATTAATTAACTACATAGCATATGTCGGGCCTTGTGTTCACCAGATACATCAAGGATCCCACAAGTTGTCTATAGATGGTAGCATCTACTGCCTCTCCTAAAGAACCACTCTAACTCTTCCATTTTTTTGCTAGAGGTGTGTCCATAGGCTTGCAACTCTCCATGTGAAATCTCTGAAGTGTTTTAGAGACATACTTCCCCTGACTCACAAATAACTGACCATCACCCTACCATACTTCCAGCCCAAGGAAGTAACGCATCAAGCCCATGTATTTCATCTCAAATTCTCTTGCAAGTTCCTCTTTATAGGAGCATATCAACTTCTCATCCCTTATAAGTATCAAGTCATCAACATAAAAAACCAAAATAAGAAAATGTTCATCTAACAAAATGTGATAGAGATTGGCATTTGCTTCACTTTTGGTGAAGCCCAATCCAGTGAGGTATGTGTCAATTCAAGTGTACCATGATTGGGACATATGTTTGAAACCATACAAGGCTCTCCTGAGTCTACACACATGTGTCTCCCTGACATATGTCTCAAACCCCTCTGGCTTCTCTATGTAAATTCCTTCCTCAACAACATCATTGATTAAGGTTGTCTTCACATCCATATGATGGATCTTCCACCTCATCTATGCAGCTAATGCTAGAATTGTTGTGATGGAGAAATATATTTCCATTTGTGCAAATGTTTCCTCATAGCCCACTCTCTCTACTTGGGAGAAGCCCTTGGCCACAAAATGGCCTTTTACTTCTTGATGTTCCCATCATTTGCATGCTTCACTTTGTAGATCCATCTGGAACCAACCACTGACTTATTATCTGGCCTTAGCACCACCTCCCATACAATTTTCTTCATGATGGAGTAATACTCCTTCACCATGGCATCAACCCACACTAATTGATAAATTTCCTCCTTAAATGAAGAAAGCTCTATATCAATGAGTTTTGTCATGAGAGCCATATACCCAGTGTACATGTCTGGTGACCTCCTCTGCCTACACTAAGATGAAGGAGCTCCCACATGTTCCCATGAATATTGTACCAATCCGTTAGCTTCTTTGGTTCTCTTTCTTCCCTCTCCAAAATATTATAGTTGAGTGGGTGCCTCCACTCAGCCCGTTGTTTGCTCCTCTGCATGTGGCTACTCCACAATAGATAAAGCTCTACATGAGGCTCCTCCTTTGGAACTAACAGCTCCTTCTCTGGCGGGATGCTAATCTCTCTCTCTAGAGAGCATATCATAGCCTTCTCCTCATTAAATTTGACATCTCTCCTCACTATTGTCACCTTGAGTGAGGGAAAATACACCCTATAGTTATGTGGTGTCTCTGTGTATCCCACAAAGACTCCCATCTCAATTGTAGGCTCAAGTTTCTTCCTGGTATCCTTGGAGACATGAAAATACACAGTGGCTCCAAAAATTATGAAATGAGATACATATGGCTTCCTCCCAGAGAAAGCCTCTTTTGGTGTGATCATTCCAAGTATTCTATGAGGGCTTCTATTCTACAAAAAACCTGTGGTTTTGCATGCTTCTTCCCATAGATGTAATGGTAGCCCCTGATCATGCAACATGGCTCTTTCTTCTCCCACTATGATTTTTTTCTTCCTTTCAACCACCCCATTTGTTGTGGGTTATGGGGTTCTATCAGTTCTCTTATAATAACCTCTTTGGAACAAAATTCCTTGAAGGTGTTAGATACATATTATCCTCCATTATCACTGTTGGGCCAAGGAAAAGGTACATTTTTCCCCTATCTTTAGCATGATTTATTATTAAATTTTATATGTTTTCATTCATTTTAGAAATAATTCAAAGGATAATAATGTAAAAGTAGGGTAAAATGATTTATTAATAAATAATGTATTTAATAGTATAAAAAATAACTTTTCTTGTCTTTATTGATAGGGAATCTGAACAAACTAATGGCTGACCAAACGACCAAATAGCAGCAGTCAAGAAAAGCAAACACAATCACATTCGGTTCCTGAAAATTAGCAAGAGATGAAAAGACACGACTATCTTTGAAGCATTCGGTTGATGACTACAAAACCTCAGGATATCCTTATCCTGAGGATTCGTTATTCTCTATTTTGTTTCTCCTTAAGTTATAAAAGGTTGTAGGTGAAAGATTATGGAGAGCTTTTTCCCGTGTATTGTAATTTTCTGTAATAAACATTTTATTCAGATAGATTCTATGAACTCGTGTTAATGCACCTGTTCTATTGATTAATGAAAGAGTTAGCTTTTCCATTATAAGCGGATTCTGATTATTTCTTGGCAAAAGACTGCTAGAGGCTATAGTCCCGGTCCCTGGGAGTTCTCCTACTATTTTGTGTTATATGTTTATTTACTGATTCTCGCAATTTAGTTATTCTTTACGCTTTGTAGAATTACAATTCAATTTAGTAATCACAAGTATGGTGAGTTAAAATTTCCTTTTCAAATAGATCGAATTTATCAATAATATTCCTTCACTGTTGAGCAATATTTTTACATTCATTAGATTTATTTCAACGTGTTTAAGTAGTCGTTGTTCAATTCTGCACATTGTCATTTCTTGAGTTTTTCCATTGCAAGTGTGAATGTATGGTTTTTTGTTCAGTTCTGAAGGTTGTTATTAATGAATTACAGAGAATTCCATTGCAAAATGTTAATATATTATTGTTGTTCATTTTATTATGTGTTCCTTTTCTACTGTTGTTCAATTCATTAAGCTTGTTGTTAAATTGCAAAGGATCTTTAATTTCGGCATTGAGTGATTACTTTCTACATAAGATCATACTATAATTTCATCCTTTGATTGGTGTGAAGTATTTCATAGTTTACTTTTGAATCGATTGATTGAACTTCGAGAATTAGATAGTATTTCTTACAACGATCTAGAGTAGTTGACCTCTGACTTCACTCGCATATACTTTTCTTGCACTCTTGAAATAAACAAACTTTCCCTGGGTTGATGATTAATGTGAAGCATTAAGGTTACCTTTAACAGTCACATTCTTGAGCCAACATTATGGCGTCGTTCCCAGGAAGAGTGTTTAGGAGTGATGTCTTTATATTTTTCCCTTTTTCTATGAAAGAATTGGGTATTGAAAACGAAAGGTAAGAACCTGCATATTAGCAAGCAAAACGCTTGCTCTCCATCCCACTTATTAGCAATTGTGCAGAGGTTAAATAGGATAGGTTTTTGTTTTTTATGACTGAATAGGAAGAAAAAGATAGAATTAGATCGAAACCCCCCATATAAATCCACAAAACCCAAGGGATCGGTGGTCCTTGGAAGAACAACATTCATAGACGAAATCATAAGGAAAGTTGAATCTCAGGCATCTGTAGGACCCAAAATCATTTCTAAAAAGATTCCTACTACAATCCCTCAGGAGGCAGCCTCACCATCTACATCCCATGTCGATATCCACAGCGAAACCGAAGGGTCTGAACAAATCTTTCAAACTATAGAACATTTGATTCCTGACCCTTCACGTGAGGGAAATTCTTGCAATTTGCAAGAGGGAGAGGGAGAAACTAGTAGTGCTATAAGGCTAAAAACTCCAGAGCCTGGATCTCTTGAAATAGTGGTTGATACAAAGACACCCAACATTCCAGATCGAGTTAGTGCTACAAAGCCTCCTCCAAATCCACCTCCTAATTCCACTCAAATTATACTCCCAAACCAGGAAATCCCTGAAGGATATTGGCACATCTTTGATCATATGGCGCATAATAAAAACCAAAGACAGACATCAACATTGGAGTATCCCATTGTTGGTCCAGCTGCAATTGCTCCTATGAAATCTATCCCGTTACAAAACATCCCCACCTTCCATGGACTGACCTCAGAAGATCCGGATGCATTTTTATTTTAATTCGATTTTTTGTGTAGGGGATATGATTACACCACTGAACCTCAAAAACTGAAACTATTCCCCTCTACATTGAAGGGGGTAGCTCTACGCTGGTTTATGGGGCTCGGTGGGGGAACCATTAATAGTTGGGATCAAATGAAAAAATATTTTCTTAAAAAATACCAAGATTACTACCGAAATCAAGAATTAAAAGATGAAATCTTCAACATGATTGCAAAAGAAAATGAGACATTAGAATAATATGTTGAACGATTTCAATATAATTTTCAAATATCTCCATATACTACACTGTCTAAAGATATCCTAAAAGCAACAATGATTAAAGGAATGAAAGAAGAATGGGTAGAAAAACTTAATATAATGGGAAAAAGGGACATATATCAAGAATATTATGATGACATTATTGCATTGTGTATCAGGTGATCTCGAGGTAGTACGCGGAATAGACTAGCTGGACGGGATTCATTACTACGAATTACAAATAGTTAGGTGGCAGCGTAACCAGTGAATAATTCGATAATATCTTGGAATATTTCAAAACCGACATCTTGGGCACCCTCACAACACAGCTAGATGTTCTACAAGCCAAGCAGATGCAAGCTTTAGCAAAACAAAACTTGGATATTCTTTTTCCATGGTACCGGAAGAAGCACAACTAGCGGGAGTGTCCATTAGACATGGTCCAAACATGTGCTATTTGTGCCAAGGACCATGCCATTGAATAGTTCCCTTCACTTATAGGGTTTTAAGTGGTCTTCAAACAAGCAGAAAAAGAAACAGAACCGGTATACCTAATGAATCAATTTCAACATTTGCAAGCTCGACCAATAGGTATGTCACAAGACCCGTCTCAGTTCTTTCCTTCTTCACAATTTAATCAACAAAACTCTGGAGCAGCATGGAAAAACCAATCACCCTTTTTTGCTTGTCCATCCCAACCATGTTCCATGCCCCCTTGACCAACTCAATCCTCTCTAGGTAATGGTTGGCCGAGTTTTCCTTTCTTTCCTCCATACTGGCAACACAATCCATATCAGCCCTAGTGGCCTGACTCCACCTCACAAAATACAAATTGGTCTCAAAACTGGCAACGACCCCTGGGAATGGCCAATTTACCTATGGGAACAAGGGCTCAAACTCAACCCACAATACCAGCTCCATACCCAGTGTTAGTGTCAGTCTTTGTAGCCTTCCTCCAGTGATCAAACATGCTATTAAAAAGTGATTTTAAGGTGTCAAGGTAAAATTTTGTCATTTCAGTGAAGTCTTCAAGTAAAATTTGGTCACTAGGTATTAGGTCTAGGGTTTGCTTTCACTCCTTTCAAAGTTGTTCAAATTTCGGTCCATGTCACCATTCAGCTGAGTGTACCATCATTCAGAGGGTTTTCATCATCATTTCAAGTTCCAATGGGTCATTTTACACCTTGTTCATGCTTCAGTTGTGCCTTGGTAAGGTTCATTTCCCTCTCCTAGGGTTTTGAAGGTAATTTCTCTTGGATGGTCAAATAATCAGAAAAAATTGTATCCTGATGTTCATACACCTTCCCCTATCCTTAATGTACCTCATTAAACACTTCCCATCATTGAGATCCCCCAAATTCCTTATTTTCACACAAACCCTAGTTTCCTGCTACAACTTGGCAATTTTCTAGGCTAGGCCTGTGTTTTGCCCTTTTGGACTCTTTCCCCTCACTAAATCTCTTAAATTCCACTTTCCCCTAATTCCTAACATCCCTCCCTACTTCCAAAAATTTTCTCAAGAATTTAGAAGCCCCTTATCCCCTTCATTTCGCTTCATTTCGACAAATCACTTGTTCCACACATTGGGATAGGTTTTACTCCAATGATGTTCCTAAGAAATAAAAGATGAATTTGGGAAAAATGAATGATTTTTTTTTCCACAATAGGCCAAGGAAGAAAAACCTCCTTCACTTTTTACACAAGTGTCATGGTTTTAAATAAATGTCAAAAATACAGTTTCCTCAAGAGAATTTATGCACCTCTGAAGTGACCTTGGGAAAATCAAGTTTTCTCCTATCTTGGTTGGCTAAATGACTTTCTTGATTAGTCAAATGATAACTAGACACAAAGATATTTCCAATGAGCTATCATGAACTCAATTTGAAGTTGAGGAAGACCTTCAAAAGTTGACTGCAACAGCACTCTACCTTGAGGCAGCCTCATTTTGCATGTTTTGACCAGTCTTGGCAGATTTGATTTTTGACAAGGAAAGTGAACTCCAAATTGAAAAATTATAGTTTGGTTGGAAATTATACTCAATAATATTTCCAACGAGCTATCTTGCACCCCATTTTGACACCAAGAATGCCTCCAAAAGCCTCCTTCAAAAAGGCGCTACGCATTGGGTTTGTGGCGCGGCGCATAGAGCTGCAAGCCCAATTTCACCATAAACTTCTCCAAATTTTCCAAATGTGCTCAAATCTGTGGTGTGAAAGTAATTTAAGAGTTTTTCCATTGCAAGTGAAGAGTTTTTCTCAGAATTTATGGTGTTTTAGTGCACGAAAGTTCATCATCAGTCCAAAAATCACAAAGGAAACAAAAACAGAGTTCATTTGAAAAGTGTCAAATTTCAAACATTAGAAAGTGGGTTTTTTCAAATTACAAATCAAAGTCTTTGGCATAAAATATATTTTTGTGTTTCAACAACTCATTTACATGCGAAGAGATAGCATTGAGCCGAGTTAAGTCGTGGAAGAGAAAAACAGGGTTTGAAGGCCGAAGCTGTGGGTAAGTTCACTGTCACGGCGCACTGGGTGGAGGTCGCGGCGCATAGGGCTGTTTTTCACAGTGTATTTCTGAATGGGCCCGGCGCATACACCGGTCGCGGCGCACTGGGCCACTGTCGCGGCGCATAGGGCCGACAACCAAATTTTTTTCCATTTCTCCTCAAAAATTCAAAGTGACTCAATCTCCTATGCTCCAAGTAAGTTATGAGACTTTGTCATTGCTATAAACAATGTTTTCTGGTGATTGAGATTGAATATGGGAATTTAAACGCCAAAACTTTAAACCCTATTCCCTTGTTTAAAATTTCTCCTTAGGGTTTGAAATTGAAGTTTTAAAATTAATTATGGTGCCAAATACTCCATTTCCCCCACCTTGTTTATTCCTTCCCTCACTGTAATCCTATCATCACTGTTAATCCCCTATTCCCTTATATCCCAAACCACTCATATCATCTCATTCCCATTTTCCCTATACCACTTGCAAAAATTTCCCCAAATCCCAAAAAATCAAGTGGCTGTCCCTTGTTCCTAAATTTGTCAAATCACAAGTTTTCAAAAGGCAAATTCCACTTGACAAAACTTCATTTTCCCCACTGCCCTATTTCTCCTACAGTCTCCCTCATTTGACACATCTTTTGCAATCAATCAAAAACACCAAATTCTCATACAAGACAACATAGACCTTGCATCAAACTTGGGCAACATGGAGACAGATTCCTCTTATGACCAAGATAGTGACTCTACAACCAAATTGCATGCACCAAGGAGACCAGAAGATGTTGGAGAAGGAAAACAAGGAAAATAACATGTTGAGGCACATGAAGAATCATTGTTGGGCGCGAAATCATGTTTGCAAGGCGCGAATCAAGATCCTGAAGGCAAAGTTAAAGAGGGCACTAAAACGTCGCAAAAGGCATGATAGACTCCAAATTTTGGCCAAAGCTTCTTTGGCCCAGCATGGTGCATGATGGAGGACACTCAGCCCAAATTTCAAGAAATTTGGGACACATTTTGTCAATTTTGAATTTTTTGGCCCTAACACAGATTTTTCCGCCCGACGCGTAGCGCCACTTGGCGCGTGCTTATAATTGGAAGCTCTTTTGGAGGAAAACTTTGCATTTCTGGATTTTTCATCAATATTTGTGCATGCCTATGGATTACCTAAGGATTTTGACAAGTTTTGGGTTGCCTAAAGGGTCAAAAACACCCTAAAAATGGCCTTTCTGCCACTTTTTGCACACACAGGAAGCAGTGTTGGGATATTTGATTTTTCGAGGGGAAAATGGCAACCAAATTCAGAAATTCCACTTGGGTTGGAAAGTAGACAGGAATATATTTCCAAAGAGATATCCTACACTCAATTTGGACTTTGGGAAGGACCTCAAAATCAGCCTCAAACTTGTGATACACATAGAGATTTCAGGCGCGGCGCATAGAGAAATTTGGCCTATTTTTCACTAAGCAGCTCAGAATTTCACCTAGTTTTGGCTAGTTTGACTTTTTCATGTAAATATTGATGTAACTTGATGTAATTTCATGAATTTGATGTAATTTTGGCACAGTTTTACTCATCTTAGTAGATTCATTCACCAAAAAGTGAAATGTAATTGAATGAATCAGTTTCCTATCATATAGAGGCAAGTTGTTTCATTGCCTATTTTCCAGTTCCTAGTTTAGATATGGTTGAAACAACTCCTAGAATTATGAGCTCGACCCCTAGAGGCATGGGAATGAGTTAGGCTTGTCTATATCATGTAGTTCTTCAATCATTTTCAGGGTTGGACACTTGGGATTGCTTAGCACTTCATTATACATTTCATCTCTGCAATTTTGGCAAAGGAATAGACTAGGGTTTGCAGCACTCTTTGGGATCCATGTGGCTCTATGTTTTGATGGTGTGTTTCTCTTAGTGATTGTAATTTTACTGATGTTTCATGTGTTCCATTTCCCTTCCTATTTTCTTCTTAAATTAAACAAACAAGTTATAAATGTGGAATTCATTAGATTGCTTTGCTCTGCTTTCAGTTTTGTTTAATTTTCCATGTTTTCATCTGTTTGAAGAGGATTCTTGAAAGCCTCTTGCCCTCTTCATCTCCTCACTGGTTTGAACTATCCATTCATTCAATCCAAAGCATCAAAACAATTTCCTTCCTTGCCCCATTCAGAACTCTGCAAAAACTAGGCCTCATCCCCGGACCCAAAACTGTCTTTCCCTTTGATTCCAACAAAACCCCCAAAATCAAAATCAAACTCCTTTATTTATATACCTAGCCTAAAATCAGCGTTTATTTCAAGTCATCTCAAGCCTTATTGATTATATTTGCTGAGATTGACCCGGAGAGAGCCCTCTCCTGATCTGGTAGGGCTAGCTACCAGACTGAGCATGGTTTGATGTTACCCTAAACTCTGCCTTCTTTCAGCCTGAGGTAGATTTAGGCAATAACACCCAGTACAACAAAATCCTCAGCTTGTTATACACCCTTAACTTCCAGCTCAACCAAATCCTAATCCTAATAATAGACCGGTTCAGTTGATCCAAATTGTTGAGAATACAGACTCCGAAAGTGAACAGAAGGAATGTAATGAAATTAGGCTGAGATCAGGGCGTGTTATTTCACCTCATGAAGATACTTTCCTACCACAGATTGAGTCTGAAATTCCAACAGTACCTAAACAATTGACTATGAAAGAGATAGAGATAGAACAAGGGAGGGACACAGTCGACTAAAAATATCCTGAAAATCTTATTATTTCCTCTCCTCTATTCATTGAGAGATTAATAATATCTAATTTAATTATCTCTTTAGATTTCGATCTCATAGGGTAATTAAAAAATATTTTCATTAAAATTCCTATCCTACAGGCTATACAAGACATCCCTATCTATGCTAAAACAATTAAAGAATTGTGTGTAAAAAACCCCGTGAGGAAAGAAAAGACTTTACCAACTGTTCATGTAGTAGGGCCAATGTCAGATTTATTTTTGTGTAAATAAACACCAATAAAATATGAGGATCCAGGAAACCCCATAGTCACATTCCAGATCTATGGTCACTCCTTTTCAAACACGTTAGTCGATTTGGGGGCAGCTATTAATATTTTAACTACAAAAACCTATGAAACATTGGGTATAATATCCTTGGAACCCACCTCTACCTTGCTGGAACATGTTGACTGATCTGTTGTTAAACCATAAGGCACATTAAAGGATATCCTGGTTTTTGTGGAATCATGGGAATACCCGGTAGATTTTTCAGTTACTAACCCAAAAATTATATTATACAGAGATCCCCTGATATTTGGACGACCTTGGTTAGCGACGGTTGATGCTTACATAGTTTGTCGAATAGGTAGCATGGCCATTGCTAAAGGAGATGCCATAAATAATATTTCTATATATCCCCCTACCAAACCAAGTCTTCCCACTGTAAATATTCACAAACAACCACATGCATACTGGGAACAAAATATGTGTTCACCATTGACAATAGTTGAAGCACTCAAATAAAAAGATCAAACTCAGTAAGATGTAATCAATAACTTTATAAATCAATCGTCTACTTCAGGAAATTTAGAGTGAAAAATTTTAAAAGCAGTCCTTGATAACGAAGCACAAGAAGACCCTCTAGTTGATACTAATGACCAGCATATACCCACAACTGTTCTTCGTAATAGTGTTCCAATTGAAATCGAACCAGGTGATCAGAACTGGATCATGGATCAGAATGATAGCTCAAAATTCAAAGTTTTTGGAAGTGTGTCGAACCTGAGTGACTGGATATATCTTGTCTTCCTGATTCCGGCGCCATGAACTGTTCGAAAAATTGACACCGTATGAAGAAGTAATTGCAATTTGAAAAGTCCAGTAAACTGCAAAAACTGGACTTTGACCAAGTTTGACTTGGAATTTTGGGAAATTAAAAAATAATATTCGAAGGAATATTATTGGAATATTCCCCAAAATATTATGTATGGTCCAATCTGCATTTGACAAGTGGCATGGTCGCAACTGGTCATTGGATTGACTTTTGGAATTTTGATCCAATAAAAGGTTGCCATGTGGTCGGCCCGGAGGCTGCCACGTGGCCCAGGTTCGGTCTTATAAAATTTTTGGGTCTGCATGGGAATCAAACACCTGACCTCCAAATGTGCATGCAATGTTCTCAACCATCTGGGCTACCGTTTATTTCTTACCATATCAGTTCACGGGTTTGATTTAACGTGTATCGAAATGCTATATGGGGGTTCGGAGGAGGCCAGCCCCCTCCCATGAGACCAATCCTCAGAAACCAGGGGCTCCAACCTTTATACTGGCAGCATTAAAACAGTTTCCTCCAAATGGTTAATCCATGTCACATGGAAATTTTGTATCCAGTGGATAAGGTTTATTCCAACAGTTTCTGCTCCAAAACTTAAATGCCAACCGTGACCGTAGAGTTTTAGGGGTCATGTGCCCAAAACTAACAGTCATATTAAATTCTAACAGTTAGTGATGGTGGTAAATTTGGATCATGCCCCAAATTTGGGGATTTTCCCTATTTTATCTGCAGTTAAGTGTAGTTCCCCAAAGTTAGTGGAGCTTTTTTGCGTGACACTAGACAAATCTTGTTTTCCCTCTATCTTGAGCTAGATTCGCCCAATTTTGGAGTGCCAATAGTCAATTTCGACTATCTCCAACATGAAAGACTCAATGGAGTAGGTTTCAAAGCCATTAGAGAGCTTCTAAGTAGGTTTTTTCATCAGTGATTTTCAAGGGGCCACTAGGGCCACCAGGGGGCAGCGACAGTTTGAGGCCTAGCCAGTGCAGCTAGAGGCCTTATTCAGAAATACATTAGTCAATTTTGGATATTTCAGATGTTCTAAAACTAATGATATGGTTTTAAAATCCTGTAGAGTCAATAAATTTCCAGGGGCCATCAGTGCTAGCTTCTGCCAGCAGCAGTTCGAGGCCTAGCCAGGGCAGCTAGAGACCTTATTCAGTGAACCAATAGTCATTTATAACTGTAATCATCATTCTGAATCCATTTATGGAGGTTTCAAAAGCTTTTTATGACTTCTAGAGGTATAGAACCCATTAGAGAATTTTTCTTTGACCCTAATGCCAAGGGGTACCAACGGTTGTTGGAGGTGAAACCGGAGCAGCCGAAGGCCATTTTCAATGAACCAATAGTATATTATGACTATTTTTGGAATTATGAATCCAATGAAGGGATTTTTTAGAGCCATTTGAAGACTTCTAGAGCTCGAGAAGTTGAATGGAATTTTTGGGCAGCCCAGGGCGAACCGTGGAGGAAGGCCTAATTTTGGGATGCAGTGCTCCTTTGGAGCAAACGATCAGTCAATTTTTGGTGTCTGATGTGTGTTGGAGACCATAGGTGTGGTTTTAGGGACAGAAAAATAATTATGAAGGAGTTAGTGCCATATATAAGCTCAGTGTAGCTCAATGCACCGACAGAACGAATCGAGTCTAAGGGAGCCTAAAGTTGTTTGCAGAGTGATGACAGCCATGACAGGGATATAGATGGTATTCTAAGCCCTTTTAGTTCGGTTTAGTAACCATTGGAGTTAAGTGTGGAACTTTTAAAATAAAATTTACCATAATCCCAAAGATCCAAGTCAAGATGACAAAGCCCAAGGAGACGTAGCCCACGATATTTGGGTGAACTCCTAGATTAACTTTTTTGTTATGTGTGGTTTTTTTATTGCTGCATTATATTTTCTATTACACATGTTTAATTTCAGAAAAAAAAAAATGGACTTAAGACACTTAAACAGTTAAAAATCATACACCACTTTTAAGCATAATTTCTACAAATTGTCAAGTATAAGCTAGATCTTTTATTTGTTTAACTGGGTGGGAGGTTCTTGAAAAACATAACAAGTTATCCAACCCATTTTCAGATCAAGTTGGTATTAGAGCACTTGGTTGCTTGATTGAAAGAGCAATAGCTTGCTTGTTTGACTTGAAAGGTTTTTAAACAATGCAAAAGATTGATTGTTTTACTGTTTGCAAACTGACTGTTGCTTAAGTTTGCTAAAGGTGAAGGGAAATATACTGATAGTGTTAGGTCCCTATATGACTAGTATAGTCCCTTATTGTTGTTAGTGTAACCCCCTTATTGTTATTATTGTACCCTTGTAACCCCCATTTTGTTATTATTGTGCCCTTAAATTATTATTGTTAGGTCGGCTAGGATTACATTGTAGCCCACTAGGATTACATTATGGCCCCATGGACTCCTATATATAGAAAGGAGGTTTTGTGAATTGTATCATCCAAGAATTGTTCATTTATGTAATGTATTGGAGGTTGCCCCCTCGAAGTGGCTCATTTCTAAGGCGTTTATATCTCTTTTCTTCTCTTTTTGAGTTGGTTACACAACATTTTGTATCAGAGCTTTGGGATTCTAGGGTTTCGCTGCTCCAAACAGGTCATCGTGGCATTTTCGCTATAACTTTTTTTCTACGAAGCTTCAGAAGCTGAAATTTTTAGGATGCGAAGCTGAAATCTTGAGGAAGGTTTTCTAAAAATTTCAGATCTTGGTTCGCAATATTTGAGGAGATATCATCTGTGGAAGTTAGGTATTTTTTCAGGCTCATAAACAGGTCATCGTGGCAATTGCGCTATAAATTTTTTTGTACGAAGTTTCAGAGTCTGAAATTCATATGGTACGAAGCTGAAATCCTGAGGAAATTCGTCAAAAAATTTCAGAGCTTGGTTCGCAATATTTTTGGAGATATGATCTGTGGAAGGTAGTGCTTTTTCAAGCTCCTGAATTTCATCTCAAAGAGGTGATCGTGGGAAAAGTTCAATAACTCTCTCTCTGGGCATTGGATTGGAGTGCCGTAAAAAGTGGTCGCAAGTACACGAACTTTAGTTTCTTGGCTATCAATTTCAGAGACGAAGGATGAAATAGTGACACGTGGCAATTCGTACAAGTTCGCTCTACTGAACCAGTCCATAATTAGGTCATTGTGGGAGATTGGACACAACTTTGTCTTGGAGAATCCAAATCAGGTCAGACCTATGGCATTCAAAAGATAATTCAGAGGGTATTTCATTGCTAAATTTCGAATATTGAAGTCTTTGTAATCACAGACATAATTCAGTTTCAATATCGAGCTCCTCAAAAAAAAAAAAAAATGTGTATTTTTGTTTTCAAATTGCATAAGTCTTGTTTGAAAAATTAGTTTTAAGTGATTCCAAAGGCCTATTAAGCATATATATCAGTGTTGGGTTCTAAAATTCCTCCTAAAAATATTTCAACACCCATTAAGCCCTCAGTGTACTCTACTATGACTCATGAATATGAAGAATTGCAACATGATCTATCAAAATTACAAGAGCACGTGCACCAAAACTCGCTCTCGCAAAGAGCAACAAAAAATGAAATGGAAGTTTTGAAGAAAGGCGTGGAAGCAAAGATGGATGGCATGCAAGCTAATATGGATGGCGTGGAAGCTAGAATGGATGGCATAGAGCTAAAGATGGATGACAAATACCAGCATGACTGTGAAAGATGATCTAAAAGCATACATGGAAGGCTTGATGACAAGCTTAAAACAAGAAATGTTTCCTAATGGTGGAAAGATAGTAGAAGAACCTCATGATGAGAACAAAATAAATGTTAATCATGATTTCATAAACTCTAATGTTGGCGGGAAGAACCACCATATTCCAAAAATGGATATGAGAAAGTTTGATGGAAAGGATCCTGTAACATGGATACTACAGATGGAGCAATAATTTGATCTCCATAATGTGAAAAACACACAAAAGGTATGCATTGCAACTTTACATTTAGAACAAAATACATTTGTATGGTATCGATGGCTTTGCTGCCGTAAAAAAATTGTCACTTGGTCAATTTTTACGGAGGAAATGATAGCACATTATGAGGATAAAGGCAACACCTTCTTTATCCAATTGATAAATCTCAAACAAAAGGGTTTGGTAAGACGGCACATTGAGGACTCCCAAAAATGGAATATAAGGGTAACTGATATTCTAGAGGAACACAGGATTGATGTCTTCATAGGGACTTTAAAGGATAAAATCCAACATGAAGTTTGCTTTTGGGAACCTGATTCATTGGAGAAGGCATTTAGGTTGGCAAGAAAAATTGAATGTAAAATTATGGCGACAAGGAATCCTACCAATCACATCTATAAAGATGGAAGTGTTGCTACTCCTAGACTTCCATAACCTACAAGGTTGACACCACAAAAATTGGAAGAAAAAAAAGAAAAAGGGCTTTGCTACGATTTGTGGGTATAGAGCAAATACTAAAAAGGTCATAAGTGTGCTGAGAAGAAATTATTTTACATATATTGTGAAGAGGAAGAAGAAAATGAACAGAAGGATATACACCGAATTTGACCCCTAGAAGAGGAAGAAATGAATCCGACCATGTCGTGTAATATGGCGAAATTTACCTCCTCAAACTCTCAAGATAAAAGGACAAATCAAGAAGAAAAAGGTAATAGTGTTGACCGATTCAGGTAGCACCCATAATTTTATTCATTGTAAAGGTGACAAGAATTAGATTGTTTCTCTTGACACGAATGTCAAGTGATGGTTGCAAATGGAGGACCTATAAATTTCTCTGGAAAATGCCATAATATCAAGCTAACCATGGGGGAATATGTATTGACTAGTCCAATGCTTTCCATTCCTATGGGAGGTGCTGATGTTGTACTAGGAGTACAATGGTCACAATCTTTGGGGACGGTAGCTTTTAATTTTCAAGAACTTTTCTTGAAATTTTTTTCAGAAGGAAAGGAAGTCGAATTACGGGGTATTGAAGGGAAGCCGGGAAGGATAATAAACTCTAATGTCATGACAAAGCTTCTAAAGAAAGAACAACGAGGCGTAATTGCACAATTATGCTCACTAGAAGTTCCGACATCAAAATCATCTATTTCTGCAGATCTCCAACAAGTCTTGGACAATCATTCCAAGGTGTTTGAAACTCCCAAGGGACTCCCACCTATTCGTGATCATGATCATGCTATTCATTTGATTCCAGGAAGTGTTCCTCCAAACATCAGGCCTTATAGATATCCTTACTTCCAAAAAGAGCGAAATTGAACGTATGATTGCAGAAATGTTAGAGGCGGGTATAATTCAACCCAGTCAAAGTTCTTTCTCTGCTCCTGTAGTGTTGGTACACAAGAAGGATGGATCATGGAGAATGTGTCCGGATTATAGGGAGCTCAATAAGCTCACCATTAAAGACAAATTTCCCATTCCTGTGATTGATGAATTATTGGATGAATTACATGGAGCAATTTATTTTACCAAGTTGGATATTCGTTCAGGATATCATCAAATTAGAATGAAGACTGAAGATATTCCAAAAGCAGCATTTCGAACTCATGAGGGTCATTATGAATTTTTGGTCATGCCTTTTGGCCTTACCAATGCACCTTCTACATTTCAAGGGTTGATGAATTCCATTTTCAAACCCTTCCTTAGAAAATTTGTGCTCATATTTTTTGATGATATACTAATCTATAGCAGGTCTTGGAAGGATCATGTTGAACACGTTGACAGGGTGCTCAAACTATTGCAGGAGAAACAATTATATGCAAAAACATCCAAATGTTTCTTTGGAGTACAAGAGGTGGAATATATGGGTCATATTATATCTCACAAGGGTGTTAAAGTAGACCCTAACAAAATTAAAGCCATTAAGGAATGGAAAGTCTCCACGACCATAAAGCAGTTGCGAGGATTTCTCGGGTTAACAGGGTATTATCGCAAGTTTGTTAAGAATTATGGGAGAATAGCAGCACCTCTAACAACATTATTGAAGAAAGATGCATTTTCATGGACTCCTGAAGCAACTAAGGCCTTTGACCATCTTAAAGAGGCAATGTGCCTAGCACCGGTCTTAGCTACGCCAGACTTCACAAAAACCTTTATTGTGGAATGTGATGCCTCAGGAAATGGAATTGGTGTAGTTTTAATGCAGGAAGGAAGACCCATTTCTTTTGAAAGTCGTCCAATCAAAGGAAAGTATTTACAAAAACCTATTTATGAGAAGGAAATGTTAGCAATACTGCATGCACTAAAGAAATGGCTAACTTACCTAATGGGAAGACACTTCAAGGTAAAAACTGATCATGATAGTCTTAAACACTTTTTGGAACAACGACTATCTTCAGAAGAGCAGCAAAAATGGGTCACAAAGATGTTGGGTTATGACTTTGAAATAATCTACAAAAAAGGAAAGCTTAATGTTGTTGCAGATGCACTCTCAAGAAAGAAGGAAGAGGTGGAAGCATTGCTTTGTGCCATTTCTATTATCCAACCAGATTGGATAACTGAAGCAAGAGATGAATGGAAGAAGGACAAAGATGTATGGACACTCATTCAAAAGTTGCGGCAAGATCCTAGTACATCTGATACATTTAGTTGGAAAAATGATTCCTTATGGTACAAAGATCGCTTATATCTTTGTAAGAATTCCCAACTAAAACAAAATATTCTTTTGGAATTGCACACTTCTCCTTTGGGAGGACACTCAGGATTTTTAAAAACTTACCACAGGGTGAAGAAAGAATTTTTTTGGGATGGCCTTAAATCTGATATTCAAAAGTTTGTGGCAGAATGTTTGGTTTGCCAGCAGAATAAAGTGGAAACAATTAAGACCCCGGGACTTCTACAACCTTTATCCATTCGAAGTCAACGTTGGGAGGAGATTTCAATGGATTTTATCACAGGTTTACCTAAGTCCGAAGGAAAGAGTGTCATCATGGTGGTAGTTGATAGACTTACCAAGTATGCACACTTTTGTGCATTATCTCATCCATTTAAAGCAAGTACAGTTGCTAGTGCATTTATGAACAGAATTCAAAAGCTACATGGAAGCCCAAGAGTTATTGTGAGCGACAGAGATCCCATTTTTACTGGAAATTTTTGGACGGAGTTATTTTCTTGTTTGTGTACTCAATTAGCTCATAGCTCATCTTATCATCCTCAATCTGATGGTCAAACTGAGATAGTAAATAAATGTTTGGAAGGATATCTTCATTGTTTTGTATATGATAAACAAACACAATGGGTCAAGTGGTTACCTCTCGCTGAATGGTGGTATAACACTTCCTTCCATACTGCAGCAAAAATGACCCCATTTATGGCACTTTATGGATATCATCCACCATCGATCACATCATCTTTAAGGGAAAATTTGAAGGTTCAAGCAGTGGAAGATCACGTCGAGCATCAGCACGAAGTTCTCCAACTCTTAAAGGATAACCTGAATTTGGCACAAAATCGAATGAAACAACAGGCAGATCAACATCGCAGCGAGAGAAGTTTTGATATAGGAGATTGGGTATTTTTACGGCTACAACCATATAAACAAATGTCCCTCAAGCAAGCTAAGAAGGATCATAAATTATCGCCAAAGTACTATGGTCCTTACAAGGTGTTGCAAAAGATTGGTACTATGGCATACAAATTGGAGCTTCCTACTTCTTCGCGAGTACATCCAGTTTTCCATGTTTCATGCTTAAAGAAGGTTATAGGAGAAAATCTTCCAGTTCAAACAATATTGCCGGAACTTGATGAGGAAGGAAAAATCATATTGGAACCAGAAGCGGTCATGGAAACAAGAACTCGACAACTACGGAATCGATCAATTTCAGAGTATCTCATCAAGTAGAAGAACTTACCCACTGAAGATTCTACATGGGAGGATGATAATTTTATACAGAAGCACCCAGAGCTACTCAAGCATTGAGGACAACACTTTTTTGAAGGAGAGGGGCATGTTAGGTCCCTATATGACTAGTATAGTCCCTTATTGTTGTTAGTGTAACCCCCTTGCTGTTATTATTGTACCCTTGTAACCCCCATTTTGTTATTATTGTGCCCTTAAATTATTATTGTTAGGTCGGCTAGGATTACATTGTGGCCCACTAGGATTACATTATGGCCCCATGGACTCCTATATATAGAAAAGGAGGTTTTGTAAATTGTATCATCCAAGAATTGTTCATTTATGTAATGTATTGGAGGTTGCCCCCTCGAAGTGGCTCATTTCTAAGGCGTTGATATCTCTTTTCTTCCCTTTTTGGAGAGTACAGGATTTGCACAATAGATAGCTAAGTCCAGGAGAGGACAAGAAGGAAGAAAAGGCTGAAGGCATATTCCTTACCCAAAGGACCTCAAGGTAACCCTTGAAGCAGAAAAGGGTTTGTTGTTTGGCTTCTTGAATAAGAGCTTGACTCTACAGCCATTTTGTTCAAAAGCTTTGTCATTTGTTTTGAAATCTTTGTGAACTTTGTTGAATTTATTTGGTTCATATTCATAATAACATCTTCTTCAAGTTAGGTTTCCAAATCCTCCTCCTTCACAAGATTCTTCGAAGAAGACATGAAGCATGACTTCTACATATTGAAGGACATGGTGCAAATTATGTTTGAAGATAGAAGAGAAAGCACTAAACTTCATGAACAATTGTTTGCTATGAAGCAAGAGAAGGAAGAAATTCTCCAAATAATGCATGAGATGGAGATGCAACTCCAACAAAACCAAGAGGCTTTGACTAAGAACATGCGTGAAGCAGAGGTAATTCACTCTAATTTGTCTTCAGTTTCCTCTTCACAAAGATGTGTTGGTTCATTTGAAAAGCAGACTAGAGGTGTAGGGTCCAAGTTAATGTTTAAAATGGGCTATGAAGGCAAGGGTTTAGGGAAACATGCACAAGGCATGGTTGAGCCTATTTTGGTTGAGGAACGACCTAAGAAATTTGGTCTTGGTTATGTGCAATCTAATGGCGAAGACTCCAAAGCCATGAAGGCATGTGAGGCAACTTCAAAGAGAACATTTATTCCAAGTTCTAAACCACAAACATGTCAAGTTTGTTTTCAAGTTGATTGACATTACTTGAAGCCTTTGTTGTAGCAAGAAGATTGTAGACATGCAGCTTATGGTGAGCATGCGATTTCGGATAGTTTTCAAGACAAGAATGATGATGTTAGTCTGCAAGAGAAAGCTTGAACCTCTACTAGTTCATCTCCTCAAGAAGGCAAAAAGGATGGACACAAAGAAGCACATGATGTATAATTCTTCCCATAGTCAAGTTGATTATGTTTCTGCAATGCATGACAATTTTTCATGCTTGAAAGGAAGAAATATTTTATGTGCATATTGTGGTCAATTTAACCATGATGTTTCGAGATGCTGGATGAGGATGAAGGCATACAAGAAGCAGTTGAGGCAAAGGAAACTTGCAAAGAAGGTGCATAATACTTGCACACATTGTCAGAAGAGAGGACATGTTGTTTCCCAATGTTGGACATTGCATCCAACTAATCATCCTAAGAACATGAGGCAAGAGGACAGAAATACTGGCGAAAGTGGAACCAAGGATTCAATCAATGATGTGAGAACGGATGTTTCACATGAAGAAGATTTGCAGCAGCAAAAGTCACTGTGGAAGTGGCTTGGTAAGAAGTGGTTTGACTTCTTGACTCATTAAGACATACTTATTTGTACATATGCAAATTTCTGTTATGTATGGATATATATATATATATATATATATATATGTTTTAATCTCACATTTTCTTGAGCCACCTTGGATCAATGATCAAGGCTGCAATGTTCAGCTACCTTCTGTAAATTTCTCGCTAGAAATTTCTGAGTGAGTGCAAGGAAGATAGTTCTTGACAGGAGGGCAAGCACATCCAAGAAGGGAAGTGTTGACTACCTTTGAGTTATGGTTCAAAGGCACTAGCCATGCAAGGAAAGTGTATGGAGGCTAAACAAAAGAGGGTTTTTAACTCTCATCTACTGTACAGATTAGTATATCAGTCTTTTGGGGTACAAAATTTTCCTAATGGGGAGGTGTGATCAGAACTGGAGCATGGACCAGAATGATAGCTCAAAATTCAAATTGTTTAGAAGTGTTTTGAACCTGATCAACCGGATATATCTTGTCTTCCTGATTCCAGCATCATGAACAGTTCGAAAAATCGACACCGTATGAAGAAGTTATCGCAGTTTGAAAAGTCCAGTAAACTGCAAAAACTAGACTTTGACCAAGTTTGACTTGGAATTTTGGGAAATTAAAAAAATAATATTCCAGGGAATATTCCCCAAAATATTCCATATGGTCCAATCTGCGTTTTACAAGTGGCATGGTCGCAATTGGTCATTGGATTGACTTTTGGAATTTTGATCCAATAGAAGGCTGCCACGTGGTCGGCCCAAAGACTGCCACGTGGCCCAGGTTCAGTCTTATAAAAATTTTGGGTTTGCATGGGAATCGAACACCCAACCTCCAAACACACATGCAACGCTCTCGACTATGCGGGCTACCATTTATTTCTTAACATATCAGTTCACGGGTTTGATTTAACATGTATCGAAATGCTATATGGGGGTTCGGAGGGGGCCAACCCCCTCCCATGAGACTGATCGTCAGAAACCAAGGGTGCCAACCTTTAAACTAGCAGTATTAAAATAGTTTCCACCAAACCGTTAAGCCATGTCACATGGCAATGTTGTAGCCGGCGGATAAGTTTTATTCCAACGGTTTCCGCTCCAAAACTTAAATGCCAACCATGACCGCAGAGTTTTAGGGGTCATGTGCCCAACACTAACAGTCATATTAAATGCTAACAGTTCATGATGGCGGTAAAAGTGGAGCGCACCCCAAATTTGGGGATTTCCCCTATTTTATCTGCAGTTAACTGCAGTTCCCCAAAGTTAGTGGAGCTTTTTTGGGTGACACTGGACAAATCGTGTTTTGGCTCTATCTTGAGCTAGATTCGCCCAATTTTGGAGTGACAATAGTCAATTTTGACTATCTCCAACATTCTAGACTCAATGCAGTAGGTCGCAGAGCCATCAGGGAACTTCTAAGTAGGTTTTTCCATCATTGAATTTCAAGGGGCCACCAAGGGCAACAACAATTTGAGGCCTAGCCAGTGCAGCTACAGGCCTTATTCAGAAATCCATTAGTAAATTTTGGATATTTCAAATATTCTGAAACTATTGATATGTTTTGAAGAACTCGTAGAGGACTTTATAAAGCCGAGAATCTTCAGTAAAGTTCCAGGGGCATCAGTGCCAGCTTTTTCCAACAGTAACTCAGGGCCTAGCCAGGGCAGCTAGAGAACCTATTCAGCGAAAAAATAGTCATTTCTGACTGTAATCAGCATTATGAATCCATTGATGGAGGTTGAAAAATATTTTGAGGACTTCTAGAGGTCGAGAACCCATAAGAGAATTTTTCTTTGACCCTAGTGCCAGGGGGTGCCGACGGGTGTTAGAGGAAAAACCGGAGCAGCTAGAGGCCATTTTCAAACCAATAATCTATTGTGACTATTTTTGGCATTATGAATCTAATGAAGGGATTTTTAGAGCCATTTGAAGACTTCTAGAGCTCAATAATCTGAAGGTAATTTTTTGGCAGCCTAGGGAGAACCATGGAGGAATGCCTAATTTGGGGATGCAGTGCTCTTTTAGAGAAAATGATCAGTCGATTTTTAGCATCTGATGTGTGCTGGAGATAGTAGGTGTGGTTTCAGAGACAGAAAAACAATTATGAGGGAATTAGTGCCATAGAAAATATTAGTGTAACTCAGTGCACCGACAGAAGGAATCGAGTCTAAGGGAGCCTAAAGCTGTTTGTAGAGTGATGAAAACTAGGACAGGGATGTAGATGGTATTCTAAGCCCTTTGTTTTAGTTTAGTAACCATTGGAGTTAATTTTGGAACTTGTAAAAGAAACTTTACCATAATCCCAAAGAGCCAAGTCAAGATGACAAATATCAAGGAGACGTAGCCCACGATATTCGGGTGAATTCATAGTTTAATTTTGTTGTTATGTGTGGATGTTTTATTGCTGAATTATATTGTTGTTACACATATTTAATTTCAGCAAAAAAAAATGGACTTAAGAAACTTAAACAGTTAAAATTCATACACCACTTTCAAGCATAATTTCCGCAAATTGTCAAGTATAAGCTAGATATTTTATTTGTTTAACTGAGTGGGAGGTTCTTGAAAACATAACAAGTTATCCAACCCACTTTCATATCACCAGGTAAAATTTTAAACATCAATGGCAGATTGGATAGTAGCCAACAGAAAATCTCACTAAAGTCTTGCAAAAATATAAAGGAGCCTTTGCTTGGGACTACCCAGACATGAAGGGTATAGATCCCCAACTGTGCACACTTTATATTTACATTGAAAAAGGATGATTGCCCCATCTATAAGCCTCAGAAAATACTAAACCTGCATCTAAAAGACATTGTAAAAGACGAATTATAGAAGTTTTTAGAAGTAAATTTCATTTATACTATTTTAGATGGTAAATGGGTCTCTCCATTAGTGGATGTCCCTAAAAAGAATGGTAAGTGGCGAATCCATGTGGATCACAGAGAGCTAAAAAATCCACATATAAATACCACTTTCCCCTTCCCTTTATTGATAAGGTCCTTGATACATTGGCAGGAAAGCGGTTATTTTCCTTTCTTAATGGTTTCAGTGGCTATAATCAAATCCATATAGCCCCTGAAGACCAAGTTAAAACAACCTTCACCTGCCCCTGGGGTGCATTTTCCTATAGAATATTTCCATTTAGTTTATGCAATGCCCAAACAACATTTCAATGGGCCATACTTAGTATTTTTTCTAATTTAATAAATGAAGGGCTCGAGGTCGACATGGATGATTTCACTCCATATGGAAATGACTTCGACCAGGCACTGCAAACATTGGAAAAAGTATTGGAATGATGTATTGCTACTAGATTCTGCTTGAGCAACGAAAAGTGTCACATGATGATGACCGAAGGCGTGATCCTAGGACACTACATCTCTGCAACTGGAATACAGGTAGATTCAACAAAGATAGAGGTAATTCTCTTATTAGCCACACCTTGTACTCGAAAAAAGGTACATAGTTTCCTTAGATATGCAGGGTCCTATTGTAGGTTCATAAAGAATTTTCACAAATTGCTGCGCCTTTGCATGCATTAACTGGAAATGTTGAATTCCATTGGTCTGACAAATGTGACACTGCTTTTTCATATTTGAAGAAACTGGTCTTGACAGCACAAGTCTTGTGTGGCCCGAATTCGGAGCTGCCCTTTCATATTTCTTCGGATGCATTAGATACAGCGATAGGAGTTGTTCTCGATCAAAAGGAAGACAAGAAGCCCTATGCTATTTACTCAACAAGAATCTCAGTCCTGTTGAACTAAATTATACAGTGACCAAAAAGGAATTCTTGGTTGTAATTTATGCTATAAATAAATTTAGACATTATATAACTGGCTATCAAGTATTCTTGTATACTGATCATTCTTCCATTAGATATTTAGCTAATAAACCTATTACAAATGGAAGACTGAATCGTTGGTTTTTGCTTTTGCAGGAGTTCGGTATAACTATTAAGGATCGTCCAGGGAAGGAGAACGTAGTTGCAGAATTCATGTCTAGAGTCCCAAAGACAAATGACCCACTGGCGGTAGATGATCAGTTCCTTGATGAGAATTTTTTTTTGGTGGCAGTAAAAGCTCCATGGTACGTAGATGTAGCGAATTATCTAGCAGTAGGAAAGTTTTCGAGACACTTGACAACAAAGGAATGGAAGCTGATTGTTCAACGCAGTGCTAGATTCTCCTAGATTGGTGGATACCTTTTCCATACAGGAGCTTATATGCATATACGCAGATGCATACCAGAAGACAAGTTCCATGACATCTTGAAGGTCTGCCATGAAGAACCATGTGATAGACATTTTTCAAATTGCAGGACATGGCACAAAGTATTACAAATGGGCTACTATTGGCCCAAAATATTTAAGGATGCAAAGAAATATGTGCAAGCCTGCGATAGTTTCCAAAGAATGGGTCACCTTGGCCAATCCAACGATATCCCATTGCATCCACAGCTAGTAGTAGAACCTTTCAAACGATGGGCATTGGAATTTGTTGGGTCATTCAATCTGTCATCAAATCAGAAGTCCTATATACTGGTTGCTACAGATTATGTGATGAAGTGGGTAGAAATAGTGGCTTTTCCAAGAGCTACATAAGATTTTGTGATCAATTTTATTTTTGAGTTATTTGTGCGGTATGGCTTACCTAGGGAAGTGATAAATGATGGACGGGCACATTTTGTAGGACATGAAATTTTGGCCACTTTGCATAACCAGCATGTCACTCATACAGTCACCTCTCCCTACCACTCGCAGGTGAACAGGAAGGTCGAAAGCACCAATAAATTCATCAAGGAATTTCTCACTAAAACAGTCTCAACACATCGTTGGTATTGTGCTACCAGATTTCCAAAGGCCTTGTGGGCTTATCGCACAACTTGGCGAAACACTACCAGATATTCTCCGTACCACCTGGTATTTGGAAAAGGAACTAATTTTTCCCATTGAGTTTGACGTAAAGACTCTTATAATAGCCCAGGAAGTGGGGTTGGATTTAATAGAAGCCCAAGTTAAAAGACTTCAATAGATAAACGAATTAGATGAAGCATGGTTACTTTCTCTACAATGCACTACAATTATTCAGCAACAATGGGTTAAGTGGCATGACAGCCTCATCAAAAAGAAGATGCTCTAGAAAGGAGATTGGGCACTCCTCTATGACTCCAGATTCCAAGACTTCCTGGGTAAATTACAAACAAGGTGGCTCGAGCCATATGAAGTTCAAGAAGTGCACAGAAACGGTACCATTACCTTGACCACCATATATGGATCTGGCTCTGCCTTTCGAGTCAATGGACAATGTGTGCGCCTCTATCATAAACCACTTACAAAAGAGTCTTTCTGCCAACAGGTGTGCGACGATCCCACTATCCAAATTTTAGCTGATAGGAATAATGATCCGGCAGCTTCAACTCCATAAAAATTTGTTACTTCTTTATTTGTAAATATTGTATATATGCTTCCTACATTTTATTGTAATTTACAGTTTTTTTTCCACCATTGTATAAGATAATTCCACTTTCTTTCTCTTTTGATTGTTTTTGTTGTTCAGAGAAAATGAACAGTCGAATTTTTCCTTTTGTGTGTTTGTCTTCTTGTTGTTCAAAAAATTGAACAGATGTTGTTCAATTGACTGAACAGTTATTGTTCAAACCAAATGAACAGTTATTTTCAGAGAATTTTTATCAAAATTTTGTTGTTCATTCCATTGAATAGTTGTTGTTCAATCCAATTTTCAATCGATTGAACAACTTTTGTTCGATCCAATTGAACAACCATTTTTTTAGCGTGTTTTTTAATTAATTTTGTTGTTCAATCCATTGAGAAGTTGTTGTTTAACCGATTGAACAGTTGTTGTTCGATCCAATTGAGAAACTGTTTTTTAGCGTTTTTTTAAATTAATTTTGTTGTTCAATCCATTGAACAACTAATGTTCAATCAATTGAACATGTTGGGGCCCTTGTTTTGAAATTAAACAGCTTTTGAGTTGTGGTTAGTACGTGGTGGGACGCAACCACGGTAAGAAAAGAGATGTCAAGGTTGTGAAAGAGTAAAGGACAGGTGGCATGGCTGTTGCGGGAGCAAGCACAGATGGCAGAAGATCGTGGAAGGAAATGAGCAGTAGAACTCCCGACTAATAGAAAGAAACAGAAGACAGTCGAGCGAGAAGAAAGGAAGAACTGTCAGTCGCGCTGGAAGCAGAGCAAATAGGCAGTCGGCCAGCGGAAAGAGGGGTTGGCTCAAATGGGATCAGAGAACAGGAGCCGTAGGAGAGCTCTATTCATGTTTCTCTGTTCTCTACCTTTTGTATCTATGTGTTTCTCTCTGTCTAGTAGGACCACTTTGTATTATGTTCTGTTCGAGCTCATGCTAAGGAGCCTTGTAATAGCTTGTCGTTGATAGTTGATTCATAATATAATTAGAGTTTTTTTGTTTTGGATATATGTTGTGGTCTGGAATTAATGGGTTCACTAGTAAATTTAAATTTTATTTATTGTAAGTCTGAATGCATTCCAGAGAGATATCTTTCATGGAACATTGTGTTTGTTTAGACCTTTGTCATAGCTCTGATTTATCCATACCAATGTTGTTAGGCTGATACTGATCTATTCCCTACCTTAGTAAGGTCACAACACACCTCGGGTGAGACTCTCGGCTCTTCGGAGCAGGGTGAAAATGTCGGTGTGGTGCTAGACTATAGCAGAAAACCTTGTTGGCCCTTAACCTGAGCCCGGGTTTTATCTGCGAGACCTATTTTCTTGCCAACAAATGGTTCTGTTGTCGGGACCTGAAATTTCATTTGGGAGCTAGATCTTGGTATCTCGGATCTTCGAAAGAGAAATACGAAGCTGGTGGGATAACCACCTAAATCAATTCATCACTCAACACGCCGAGCTGAGACGACAAAAGGAGAAAATGATCAAAAGTCTGGGTCTATTCTCCGATTCTTCCACTGAAACCTACAAAATTTTTTGGGGAAAGTTCCCAGAAGAACTCTATAACTAGTTTCAGAGGCTTCAGACTAAGGAAACCAAAGAAAAGTCGCGAAAGTCAATCGCAAGTGGGTGCACGGGGATCTGGTGGCCCTTCATCGATTAAACACTGATTTGACCCGAGCTATAGATTTCTGGGTGGAATCTACCTTGGACAAATACATAGTGGATTTTGCAGCAGAGTGTTACCAGTCTTTCTCGAGAGCAGAACTGAGAAGATACATTCAGATCCGGGTTGAGGGGGAAGTTGTTGAAGGAGATCCCATTGTGGATTAAAGCCTTGGTGGTAGATTAAGGACTAATGGGGTTCCAAAAATCAGAGATGGAAGCGTAAACCTCCGTTGCCAGGGGAAGGGACTAAGGGAGAGATGCTACAAGAACAGTGAAAAAGGCGAGTAGGAGTATGGATGTCGAGACCACTAATAGGCTAACGGAGCGAGAGCACATCGGAGGGTGCATATTGCAGAAAGGTGGCTAGAAAGGTTGATAAAGGATTTGAAGAGACAGCAAATTGGTCAAAAGGACAAAGAGGAGGCGCCTCAGGTGACGAAGGAAATGGAAAGTCAGGTGGGTCCCCAAGATATAGGAGGGGCCGTTAAATAAGTTCGGCAAGTGTATAGGAGCCCAGCCCAGATGGCTAAAGGAAAGAATTTTGACAGAGAACGTACAGACACGTGCCCGAAGGATGTGTCCGATGTGGAGATGCACGTTGCAATGGAGAAACTATTCCAAGAAAGGTCAGCGTCCATATCTCAAGGTATTCCTATTCCCCAAAGTTAAAGTAGCTCTACTGCCAACCTTCCCTTGGTGCTTTACCAACCACTAAGTAAAAATTTTGTTAATTTGCGTGAATTAAGTAAGTTGCACGGTATTCAGTCTCCAGCAGTAATACATACTAGTAGTAGAATTGCTAGTGGTACAATCTCACAACCAGGAACCAACGGCTTCATTTTAGTGACGCCTACTCAAGTGAACATGGCAGGATCACTTACCCGATATCCAGAGTTCTGTAGGAGGGGTAACGGCGATGTCGAATAGCACTGGTACCTCTGTGAGGCCATATGGAGGGCATGGCAGACACCAGATGTGGGGAAGTTGATAAAATTTCAAACCACCCTTAGGGAGAGAGCTCTACACTAGTTTATGAAGTGGTTTTAAGCTCATCAGATTCCAGCGATGGCAGATGTGAAGAGGGACTTCATTAAGGAATTCAAACTGCCCCAAACAGACCAGCAGGGCCTGTCAGAAATGTGGGAAATCAAGCAGCGGGAAGGAGAGACTGCTTTGGATTTGATGCGGAGATTCAAGGACTCAATTGGAAAACTCAACTATCCAATTGATCCAAACCATCAGAGGGATTGGTTCATTAAAGCTCTACTACCCTTGACCATAACTCCATTAACTAAACAGAGGATCGAGACATTGCAAGATGCACTGGAGCAAGCAATGAAGATAGAAGCTATGGCGGGTTACCCGCAAGAGTTTAAGGGAGGAGCAATGGTACAATACCCCTCTATAATGGGTCTGCAGCATCAAATAGCAAGTTTGACAAAAAAACTAAAATAAATTCAACCAATGTGGCCAGCGAGACCGAATGTATGGTGCACACATTGTCTCATGGAAGGACATGTGGTAACTGAATGTCCTCAGTTGCGGGGGCAGAACGTGGGGACATCGGCTGTAGGGGAACAGGGGGCTCCACCATTAGGAGGAGTTGTGTAAATAAACACCCAGGGAATATATCCACCGTAATAGCAATACATAGGGTTCTCTGCACAACAAAGTCCAATCACCATTGAGTACTGTGAAATATGTAAGAATATGGGCCATCAACCTCGCCTGTGTCCGATCTTACAAAAATATTCCAAAGTTCTGAATAATGCATACTGTGAGTTTTGTGCCTCAATAACACACAGCACAGAGCAGTGTAGAGCTCTAGATGCACTGGCAAAATGACTGGACTAGCCTTCATACAGAGTGAATGAAGCCCCCCGAGGAAGAGGAGGAGGCATGAGAGGAGGCCGAGCAGGAGGTAGAGGTCCAGTAAGATGTTACAATTGCGACCAGGAAGGACATGTAGCTAGATAATTTCCACTCCCTAGAAGACCCTGGTGTTCCCAGTGATGGGTTAACACACACACAATAGAAGATTGTCCTGAGCTCATCAAAATATGGGAGGAAAGAGCTAGATAGAGGGGGGGAAATATAATAAATACAGAACCCAGGTTGATGGGAACTCAGAAAATTCAGAACGTGGCCATAGTAACATGAGGGAGGAAAATAACGGGGGAAGATGCACATACTATGGACCTGATAAAATTGATCAGGCCAGCATCCCCAAAACTGCTGGTCAAACTAGAACGACAGAAACAATTCTTTCAGGAAGCAGCAGAAACCTTTGCCCAACTCAGGGGGAAAAAAGGTATTGAGTTACATCAAACCAAGGAAGACAATGAAACCCAAGGTAATTCAGAATCTTTGATCCAGGAGTGGTTCCATCTATTCCTAAAAATTGTTAATAACGCACCAATGCTATAACAGCTAAAGCAGAACCTAGAAGGGGTGCTGCAGAAGAACATAGGAGCAAGAGAATCACCGGATGCAAACCAGAAGTATGTATAGATATTAAAGAAAAGTAAAAGAAGGATGGGAAAATAATTCCGAGTGAACACACAAGTTGCGGGTTTCCAGATTAAAGACACCATGCTTGATTTGGGATCTGATGTCAATATTTTGCCAAGAAAAACTTGGGAAGCATTAGGGAGGCCAAGATTGACATATTCACCAATCCAACTTCGGATGGCGAACCAGTACTGCATTGTGCCCATCAGAAGACTGGAGGAAGTTGAATTTGATATTGCAGGGGTAAAGACATTTACGGACCTTGAATTCATCGACATCATGGGAGATAAAGATCCTTATCCTGCATTGTTAGGAATTGATTAGTCCTTTGAAAATTATGCAATAATATGTTTAAAAAAATAAGAGATGATCTTCGAGGACAGGGAGATTAGAGTCACTCAGCCACTCGACCCATACCAAGGACCAAGATATACAGAGACTGTGGATAATAGAGAAGATGCTCAACTTCTGGATCATCTCTATCAAATGACTGCGGGAAGAAGAGAAGATTACATTAACCCAATAGCAGAAGGCTCTGTAAGCTGGAGAAGCATCCAAATCTCAGAATTGGGCTCAGAAATAGCTTTGGATTATTGGCAGCAAGGAGGGTATGAAACCAATACAAGGAGATGCGCCAACATTCGAAGAATCAATTGGATCGAGATTGAGGTTCAAGAATACCCAACCTTATCCAATATCAATGTTGTAAACATTTTCATAACAAAGCTAGAAGATAAGGTAACAGAAGGCCACAGAGTACCTTTGATGGACATGACATTACAGTCCACATCTGTAAGATGGTGGAGTAATCATCACAACTCATTGACGTAATGGGACAAAGTTGTGGTAGCATTAAAAGAAATATTTAAGAAAGAGGAAGGACCCCGAAGTAAGGAGAAATACCAAGGGGAATCAAACCCCAGAAACCATCTGAAGACATGTGAGGAACAATGGAGAAACGAGGGATATCCAGAAGAACTGTGGGTACACCGGTTTATCCACTCTCTGGACGTAATTCCACAAGCCCGGTACCTAACGGAGGAGAAAAAAAGAGGGACCAGCAAATGGCAGGAAGTTGCAGAAAACTTCCCGCAATTTTTCTTGTTTGAAGGAAAAATAGAACTAGTTACACAAGCTTTGCAGGCTATCAAGAAGGTACTCTACTTCCCAGATATTCAAAAGAAGGATGAGCAGTCGCTTCAATACCAAGATGTCAGACATAAGGTGGCATGTCAAAAGATAAACAGTGAGATGGATGATGACAATTTGGAGGATATCAGGCACCTGTATTTTGAGGAAACAGAGGAGGAGAGGGATATCAAAGAAGAACCGATGACAGAGGGAATCCATCTACTACCATTAAGGACCAAGAAATTAAATATTGTAACAGAATACAAGCCTAAACTAGTGACAATTAGAAAATATTGGGATGAAAAACAACTAAGGAGATATTCAGTCTGCTGAAGGAATATGAGGACTTGTTCCCTTCATCAGTAGTGGATTTAAAGGGCATAAAAGGGGACATGGGAGAGATGCGGATACTACTGAGGCCCAACACAAGGCCTGTGAAACATAGACCATATTGTCTGGATCCCAGAGTGAAGGAAAAAATTAAAGCAGAGATCGACAAGATGTTAAAGACAGGATTGATATTCCCAGTAGAGGAAGCAGAATGGGTAAGTCCTATAGTTATACAGAAAAAAAAGGAGAAATATGAGATATGAGTCTATGTATATTACAAAAGGTTAAACAAGGCTTGTATCCATGACCCATTTCCCACTTCGTTTAGTGACAAAGTCCTAGACAATGTTGAGGGGAACGAGGCATATTCATTCACCGAAGGATTCTCAGGATACCATCAGGTAAGGATAGCAGAGGAAGATAAGAGAAAGAAAACATTCACCACCTAATGGGGCTCTTTTGCATACAACGTGATGCCATTTGGATTGAAAAATTCACCAGTAGTATTCTCTCGCATCATGATAGTCGCTTTCTGGGAATACATCCACAAGTTCTTAAAGGTCTACATGGATGACTGGACTGTTTATAGCATACTAAAGGATCATGCGAGTCTGTTAAGGGTAATTTTCGATAGATGTTGACAACTGCAGATCTCGTTGAACCTAAAGAAGTGTATATTTGCAGTGCCATTTGGAACACGACTAGGACACTTGTATGTAACCAAGGCGTTTGCGTAGACCCAGCCAAAGTAGCAGTAATAGTTAACATGGAGGCACCAGAAACAGTAAAATAGCTGAGATCACTACTAGGCCACACAAGTTACTACCGGCGATTTATTCACAACTACGCGAAGATAACAGCCCCATTAGAGAAGTTGTTGAGGAAATATGAACAGTTCCAGTGGATGGGCAGTTGCAGGATAGCCCTGGATACCCTAAAAGAAAATTTGGCGAGTGCGCCAACATTATTTCACCTAGATTGGGACAAGAAATTTCATGTACACATCGATGCTTCCAACATTGCACTCAGAGCGGTCTTAGCTCAACCAGGAGACACTTCAGTCAATCACCCGGTATATTTTTTCAGTCACAAGTTGTCCATAGCAGAACACAACTACACCACAATAGAACAGGAGGCATTGGCAATGGTGTACTCTCTTCAAAAGTCCCGCCACTACTTGTAGGGAGGTACGTTCAAATTTTTCACAAACCACTCAGTGTTGAAATACTTAGTAAACAAACTGGTCTTATAAGGGAGAATTTGCAGATGGCTCATACTCTTTTAGGAGTTCACCTTTGAAGTGATCGTAAAGCCCGAAAGACTAAACGTAGGGCCTGATCACCTATCCCGACTAGAGAATGGAGAAAATGGAGGATATCTAGATGATCCGTTACCAGATGATGATCTTTTCAGAGTAGAAGCCATCCTAGACTACTTGAACAAGATAGCAGCCTACCTCACGACAAGGCAGTGTCCGCAGGAGTATACTTCAATACAAAAAAGACACCTGGTAGTTCAAGCTGCAGAGCATCAACTAATAGCAGGACACTTATACAAGATGGGGCTGGACCAGATTCTTCGAAGATGTGTCCTAGACCACGAAAGGGAAACTTTCCTATGGGAATTCCACAGTGGTGTTGCGGAAGGACATGTGGGAGCTAAATCGATGCCAAGAAAAGTACTACAAGCAGGTTTATGGTGGGCAACAGTGCATATGGACAGCAAAGCATTTGTTAAGAAATGTGATGTTTGTCAGCAGACAGGACGGCCATCCCACATAGATGAGCTTCTGCTGTATCCGACAAAAGTACTATATCCGTTCAAAAAGTAAGCAGTCAATTTTGTAGGACCAATTACACCAGTTGTAAGGTACTCAAAGGCGAGGTACATAATAACGGCAATAGACTACCTAACAAGGTGGCCAGAAGTAGCACCAGTGAAAAATTGCATGCAGAGATTACTGCCAGATTCATATTCAAAAATATAATCAGCCGATTTGGGTGTCCAAAAAGCTTGACCAGCGACCAGGGTACCCATTTCATCAATGACACCATTAAATCCCTACTAGAAAGCTTCATGATACAACACCATAAAATCAATTTGTATCATCCGCAAGCCAACGGTACAGTCGAAGCATTTAACAAGATACTGAAGAACGGCTTGACGAAGATATGCAATGCGCAGCGCGATGATTAGGATGAGCAGATACTAGCAATGTTGTGGGCATAACGAACAACAGTAAAATGACTAAACAACCAAACACCATTCCAACTAGTATATGGAAGAGAAGCAATAGTCCCAGTGGAATTCATCATACGAAGCCTTCTAATCACAACATCACTCCAGTTATCTGAAGAAGAATCGCTAAAGGAGCGATTGCACGAGCTGCAAGAACTTGAAGAAGGACGATTCTGGCCGAATTTCACCAGACTGTAAAAAAGGAGAGACAAAAAGCTTGGCATGACCGGCATATTAAGCACAAGACTTTTTAGGTCGGTGGGAAAGTTCTACTATATGACAACAAATACCAGAAATTCCCAGGGAAGTTGTAGATGCATTGGCTAGGACCATTTCATGTGATATAAATCAAATATTCAGGAGCAGTTCGGTTAGCACAACTGAACGGCCAAGTTCTACAAGGATGGGTCAATGGCACACGCCTGAATCCCTAGAAAGAGTAAGTTAAATCATTTCAATTCCAATAACTCTCACAACCGAGAGGAGTCAGTAGGGTAGAGTAGCATCAATAACTTTCTTGTACTCGAGATGATCATTGATAGGATTCCACTTTACCAAAACCAAAAATAATAATAAATAACTACAATTGAGTTGCAGAGACCACAACGCAACCAATTGTGGTCGGGGAAGGGTAGTGTCCAGCGTGTCATCCACGTCAGATAGAAAATCGTGCCAAACATCAGCCCATCATCATTATGCGTAGTACCAGTGTCAGTCCATAGGATTACCAAGATTTGGAAATAATTGTCATAATTAGCATCACCCATACCATAATAAATTTTCCATAATTAAACATAACCACCAGCCGTCGCATCTGCCTAAATCCCAAGACCACAGTCAGCAATGTCAGAACCCACCTCAGCTGGTAACTAATCACACGATTGTAGCCGCGGAAGAAGCCAGGGAAAAATTAATCAGTTATGGGGTCTCATCAACCTCACCCGTGCCGGTTAATTACATAACCCGCATGCAGAGAAGTGCGAGAATGCCGAAAAAATCCAAGTTAGAATTAGAAACATCCAAAAGAACAAGAGAAGCCGAACCAGAAGAAGAGCAGAGAAGGCACACGGGAGAAGGAATTCAAGAGAAAAGTGAGAGAGTTGTTCTACAAGTATACCAGCGAAGAGCCAGAATGACCAGAGTAATTCTAGTAGTGGTGGAGTAAGAAATTGACAGCAGAATTCAAAAGATGGAGTCCCTTGTGGGAAAATACGACAATGCAACGCTGATCGATACAAACCTTACAGACTCTTTTGAGTTTCCAACACTGAAAATGCAAGTGTATATATAGAATTATGCAACGGAAGCAGGACGGACAGCGGCAAGAGTTCTACTAGAGTTCAGGGGCATCCAACAGTCTACGATACTGAACTTGAGAAATCTACCAGTGTTCGGGACTATAGGCACTGCGATGCAGTGCACAAAGTTTTTATTGAGGAGGATCCAGAACAATTCACAATGGCTGGGGAAGGAAATCCCAATTCCTGTAGAAGACATCCATAGATTAACTGGACTGTCATAGGAGGGGAGGGATGTATTAGCGAAGTTCCAAACTGTATCCAAGAGAGCGAAGAAATTTGGGGACACGGACTACTATGTCAAGTATGGCACTAGGAGAGGGGGAAAAGGAGCAAAGATCGGCTTGATCAACAAACTGGAGGTCAAGTTTTCCTGCTACTTAATTGTTGGCAAAACAATGAGGCACTATACCAAAGGGGAATGCACGCTGGATACAATTTCAGTTGTGGAGCATTGCGTCCAGGGGACAAGGCTGAATTGGTGCTCTTTCTTGCTGAAGGAATTGTTCAAAGCTTGCGAGGACAATTACAGGAGGGTGACCGGATTTATTTATGGATATTTGATCATGGCACTGGCCATGTGGAAATGGACCTTCCCAAGCATCCGAGTATCGGTCGAGATAGCAGAAGACCAACCATTGGCAATGAATTTCGTGCTTTGGAAAGTGTCTGGGGATCCTAGCACAAAGGAAGTAAATGCAGAAGATTTCAGAGTCTGGTACGGCCAGATGGTTGATGTCGTGATGAGTCAACAAATAATTACAAGAATTCTATTAGATGGATATGGTGAGCAGGTATGGTTCGGGGTCACCCACAAGAAAACTTTTCTCAGGCCGACATGTGTACCGAAATCAACTTTCAAGATGAGGCCCTTGAATTTCTATATTGACGAAGAATCCTTTCACACATAGGTCTGTTCGTGGCTAGGAGTGGCAATGGAGGTCAGGGATGGATTCTACACATATATCTTCGATGGGATGCTGCCAAATCCACTGCCGGGAGAAACTTCAGAAGAGGCAGTGACTAGGATGTCAAACCTACAGCTTTTCCTGATCATTGAACAAATGAACACCAAGGTACAAAGTTTTAATAGAGTAGTTCAAGTGCTAACTAGCGATGCCACTACATTTCCGACATTTTCAGAGTTTTAGGCATCCCATTCCAATCCATCTCCCAGCACGGCCTCCATATTCGCGCCAATACCCAATGTTCTATTTAATTCACCACCCCTAGTGACTATAGCACTGGTCAGAAAGAATAAAGCTGCAAAATCGGCAGCGGCACCAAAAGAAAAAAGGGCCAAGGTTGTAGGATCTAGCCTAGTGGTCGACCTCACAGGGGAGGATCCACCCTGACAATTGAGTGTAGGAGTACCAATCAGAGAAGAGCCGATAGTCAAGCCCCAAGGGACCAGGGGGCTGTTAGCCATATGTAATTGATGTTATACCAAATGTTGGCTAAATATGTTCTTAAGCCTTCAAGAAGCAATTTTCATAGAAAAATACTCACTCTTGAAAACTTTCGGGTGTTTTCTGACTTAGGAGAAATATTCACTGTTGTTTCACATCAAAAGAGCATTCAAGGCAGTCCTGTTGATATCCAAGGAAAATTTGTTATAGAGCCATTTCCCATCATCCCATAAATTCATTTTCATCCACTTTTCATCCATGTTTACCTATCCTAATCACTCATTTTTCCTCCAAAAAGGCCCCTTTTCCCTTTTCTTTCCTCATTTGACCCTTTGCTTCCTCAAAATTCCCCTTTTAAACCTTAAAAAACCCCTTCTCGACCTTTAAATCCGAACATTTTCACATAGACAGAGTTAAGCCCTTGAGGGCTTAAGCTCTCAGCCCCTTTTTCGCCATAAGACCAACTTCGCGACTGTCGGCTCATGTCTCTTAAGCCCCCATCGCTATCGGCCCTCGGCTCTTTCAAAGTTTTCTTTCCCTTCTCTCTTTTTCCATCCATATGCGAAATGCGATGTGCCTTCTTGCTTTAAATCCCCACCGTCGATCTCACCGCAGATCCGACGGTCCTCGGAAAATTGGCACACCCTCATCACATCAGGCTTCCCCTGTTTCCTTCTCACATCTCCTCGCTCCACCGATATGCGATGCCCTGACCAGATCCTAGCCATTGATCTCACTCCTGATCCTATGGCCCTCTGTCCCTCGCATTACCCCTCCCATCAGCATCAGCCATCACAAGTTCCAAAATCCTTGGTCCCGGACCCTATGTTCCTCTGATAGCCAATCTGCCGAATAGATCTCCGCCGTCCATCCTTCAGATTTGATGGCCCGCATCGTTTCTCCTCAGTTCGCACGTGAACGTTGTCAACACATAAAATAATGTTATAAACACCCCCGCTATGTGTCATTTCTTCAGTTTCCATACTTTCTCGCTGGTTCCACCCGACCACGTTGGGGTATTTCCATTGTATTCCCGCGTAATCTCCACCATCGATCTATCTAAACCCCCCAGATCTAACGGCCTAGATCTCGTTTCGCGTTCATTTTTCTCCCATTTCCCCTCGTGCACGTTGAACGTGAAATTGGTGGTTTTTGGGAGCATACGTGTTAGCCATTGGATCGTATCACATTCGATCAAGCCCAAACCATTTACCACCTTCACCCCATGCGAAAATCGTTGTCGGTTTTCTAAAACCACTTGTCCCTTTTCCGCACCAAGCTCAGTTTGAACCCTGATTTTCACCGTGTTGCACCATGGAACCATCCTTCGTTGCATACACATTCTCCACAATCGCTCCTCTACCTCCACTAGAAGCCTTCTGAAGCAGTAAAACTACATCCGCAGGATTTTATGACTAGTTTGTTTGTTTTGCAGGTTTTATGGTGGCTAGTGGCAGTAAAAGTCTTCCACAGGCAAGGAAATAGTGGAAAAGGGGTCAAAGGGTCAAATTTCAAAGCATAATCAAATTTTTTATGAACATTATTACATAGCAAACCCTCCGGCGCAGCCACATGTACAAAAAATAAGACAAGGAGATCATTGAAAGTCAGAGGTTAAAGCATAAATCAGGAAATCAAAGCTTAACCCATAGGTTATAGATAAAAACACAGTCAAATCTAAAACAAGGTTAAAGGACAAGGACGGACAAATCAACAGAGGATAGCTTCAAATGACACATCCGTAGAGCTATTTACTCCTCCCGGGACTAAAAGACGCCTTGACAATTATTGTGCTGGTAGAACTTCTTTAAAACTATTAAGGCAGTTATTGTAAAAGTATGGGTGGTCTCAAAACCCATACTGTCTATTTTACTTGTACCAGAAGAAGAGACAAGACTGCAGCAGCCAGAGGACTTCTCTACAAAGACACTCTTCGGAGTTATTACCAGTCTGTCAATAAGGCCGCAAAGTCTACAAGAACTGCTTGATTGGGCAAGAAAGTAAATGTAATATTTATGGCACAGAATGGGCATTCGGATGCCTTTCATCTCTGTTTTAATTAACCATTAAAGCCATATTTGTCACCTCTCCTTCCCATTCACATATAAATCATGTTCGAACCCTCATTGTAAAAGTTTGGCATTCGATGAATTATGAAGTAATACATATACTATTGTTTTGAAGAAGGATTGATGTTTTGAAGAAGTGTGGATGTCTTTGCTTTTCTGTTGATGAAGGAGGCTAGATCATTGGATCCCTGAGCCTGGTTTTGGTGAATTACTCTCTATTTTTTAATGTTATTTCATGTTTCTCGCTTTGTTCCATTTTTCTTTGCTTGCAGTAGAGTAAAAAGCGTAGGCTAAGAAATGTCTCCTAGAAGCACCTTAGGCTTGTTTACTCTTCACTGCCTTTATGTTTTCATCTGTTGAAAGGCTTTATTGAGTAGTTTAACTTATTTTGAAACCCTTAAGTTTTTTCATTTCATAATAGTTCAAATAGTTGCTGTCAAGGTTGAATTATGGTTTGCCCTGCCTGCTTGCTGCCTCTTGAAAACTATTTCTGAAAACATCCTTCAAACGCTATTGTCTGCAGCTTCGTAGAGAGTTTTTGTTATGATCTTACCCTCCGTTTCTTGCTGAGATAGTCATATTTGAAGGTCTTTATAATTGTAGTCTTAGATGCCTGGGTGTTCCCCCCTTTATGAATGAAGTTATTTTTGTTTATTATATGTTTTCTAACTCCTTTAAGTGAAACAATTAGAAGAAACAGAGTGTTCCTCTCCTTTTTTGTCTTGCTTAAAATTCTGTCTTGTATATGTTATCTGCATAAATTATGTTGGTATAATTCATGGTTAGACCTAGCTATTGAATATTTCTTTATGTTTAGATAGTGTTGCAAGTCCCTTTGTTGAAATGTATACATAATTAAGGAGTCTTAACAGCCCTTAAAGTTCTACTTTTCCTTCCAAATCCTTGATGTTCATCTCATCCCACCTATATGATCCCACAGATCCATTGACCAAGTTAGATTTTCTCTTTGATTCCCCAAATTCATCAATCGAAACTGTTTAGACTTCCACATGACTCCATTGCCCAATGGCTTGTATATTTTCACACTCTATCTATACTGCCTGGATCATCTCTGTCCAACCAACAAACAAACAAATTTGCACTTAAAAACTAGACTAAAATCAACCCTTTAAAGCACAAAAGCTATATCCCACAAACATATTGAGAGATCCCTCTTTGAGACTATGAGGGCTAGATCCTAGAGCTCTAAAGTTTGGTTTATATGTTGCCTTGTCATTTGGTTTTCCAATCTGCCAAATCACAGGACCCCAACATTTTGGTGATCACAGTGGGACTTCTGAGTACATAATAGTCCAGCAAGCTCTTATAGACTCTTTAGTCCTTCAACAACCATAGAAACTCAGAAAACTCCAAAAAAATTCAAATTGGTTTCATAATAAACATTGGTGGTGGACCATGAACATTTTACTTTCAAAAGGATAAAAATTTCCACCTGGAAACTCCACTAGCCCCAGAAGGCCTATTATTCCTCTACACCTCCAGATTTCCCTGGGATTGTGTTAAACAACCCTGAGGAAGTTTAGAAAAGTAGTCCCCTATTATAGAAATAACTGTGAGAGGAAAACAGTCCTAAAAGCCTCAACCTCTCTAACTTTTGGAAACTAAAATCTGGCATCACATAGGGTCAATACTAGATCCCATCCATATCCTAATCCTCCCACCATAGTTGATAATCCAGAAAGAATTTTGTGGCAAACTTATAGACCTGGAAAACCAACTATTGATAGGACCATCCCAAGAACAAGATCCATCCCTAAAGATCTCACAATCTTGAAAGATCCTCACTTTAACTTACCTCACACTAGAAACATATGTAGAAGCAAGTCTTAGAGTGATTTAAATCAGGTTGACCTTGAACCCACAGATTTGCAACAGAGCTTTAGCAGAGAAGCTTCACCTTCTACTCCACCTGATTCTCAGCTTCTTCATCGTTTCATCTCCTTCCATAACAAGTCTTCTCATCATCAGTTGGCTGGCCCGAGTGTTTCTTCCACTCCTGTTCACACATACACTGTTCAGAACACTCCAGCTCAGCCCACTTTCGCTCTTGTAAATCCCCCACTTTTTCTAGCCATGGCAGCATGGTATGCTCCCTTAGTGTTGCCCCAACCTTTGGTTCCTTTACCCCATGAATATCAGTCCAAAATTCCCCATTTCACCGGAAGTGAATCCACTACTGCTCAACAGCACGTAGATAAAATGAATGATGCCTTTGATTATATGGAAATAGAAGATGAGACCATTAAGATGAGAATCTTTTCCCAAAGTTTAGGAGGAGAAGCCAAGAAATGGTTTAAAGTTTTAACTCCTAATAGTATTAATGATATTCCTTCTTTACACCAGACATTCATAAACAAATGGGAACTTAGGAAGAACCCTCTCCAAATACTCTAAGATTACAACAACCTCAAAAGAAACCCTGGGGAAAGTGTTCAGAATTATTGCACTAGATTCAAAAGTGTTTATAACGCACTACCCCCAGATTTGAAACCTCCACAAGGCTCAGCTTTGGAAAAATTCCCTGAAGGATTTGATCCCAAAATGGCCTATCAGCTAAGATAAAGGGATCCCTTGACTTTAGAATACATGCAGAAAGGAGCTCTTGGTGTAGAAGCAAATCTGATTGAGAAGAGAGCTAGAATGAGGTCTGAAAAGAAAGTGACATATAGGGAAGACACTGCACCTTCCACATCTGACTCAAAATTAGACCATCTAGCCAAGAACTTGGATAGGTTGGAAAGAATGATGGAGAGGTTAGTTGTCTAAACAAATGCTCAGAATAGGAACCAGCCTCAGAATTAGAACCATAACTCTAGGAAAAATCTCAATCAAGATAGGCATAAAGACAATGACCAGCAAATTAGGCCTCCCTTTCAACAAAACTATGTAGAACAAGAGGATGAAGGGGAAACTGATAGGCTGGAAGAAAATCATGTGAACTTGATAGGAGATGATATTTTCCTCACTGAGGAAGAACAGGGATTTTTCTCATCAGAACAAAATGAACACAATCATGATAAGTCAGAATATTATAGGTTGGGGTTCAAAAACGCAATTATGGAAGTTCATAGATAGTATGATCTCAGAAGCAAAAGGAACCCAGAAGTTTCTAATGACAAGAACACTAATACTTTTGTTGGAAAAACCTCAGAAAATCAGCCTAAAAAATCAGCTAATAATACCAACACCCTAGCCAAGAAAAATGTTTTAAACATAGACAAAAACAACCAACCAAGTGTTGAGAAGAGCTACCCTAGTACTTCTGTTAGTGGCCCTATCAAAACAGTCCCAATCAACAATCCTGATAAAACTCAGCCATCCAAAACTGCTGAAAGAAACATAAGTGAAAAAACAGATGTGAATATGCCAAAAACAACACTTCCTTTCAGCCTCGAAGGTGATATTGCCAATATTAAAATTAGCATGCCTCTAGCCGAGCTGGTAACTTAGGACGTGTACAAAAATCAAGTCTTGAAAGCTCTGAATATAAACATCGATACTGATACTCTAAACCTGACAGATGACAAACCAAAGTTGTTGTTTGATCCTAGAATTGAAGGAAAATACCAAGAAGGGGTTGTCCCTCCCTTTTATGTCAGTCTAAACATACATGAGAAGATCCTACACAATGTCATGCTAGACTTTGGAGCATCAAATAACCTTATGCCCAAAGTAGTAATGGAAAGCCTAGGCTTAGAAATTACTAGACCATATAAATACTTATACTCTTTTGATTCCAGAAGGGTCAAATTCTTGGGCTTAATCAAAGATCTATGTGTTAACCTGTCACAAATTCCTGCTAAAATCCTAGTGATGGATATAGTGGCAGTTGAAATTCCCCCAAAATATGGCATGCTTATGTTTAGATCATGGGGAGACAAAGTCCAGGGGAGCCTTCAAATGGATATGTCCTATGCCACCATACTAGTGTTTAGTCAAACCAGAATATTATATAGGGAATCCCTCATGAAATACATAGTGAGCAACAAAGACAAACCAAACAACTCGCCCATCTATTCCACACATTCAGACTTAGAATCATTTATCTTATTCAACGAATATGAAATCGCCCAACAATAAAAGGAAAATGAGCGAGAAATTAGTGCGCGAGAACATTTAAATTTGCCTTTCACTCAACCAAGAAATGCCCCAAATCTCAGCAGCCTTGGGAAACAAAAGGAAAAAGAGAACAAGATAGAAACACTCTAGAAGATGAGTTTTGACGGCTCTTGTAGCCAGGCCAGTTCAAGGGCTGGCGTATGGATACATAACACAAACAAGGGATATTCCTATAAACTAGTTTTCCCATGAACAAATAATATTGCATAATACGAAGCCCTCATCCTCGGCTTGCATTTTCTCAAAGACCTAGAGGTTAAGAAAATATCAGTCCAAGGGGATTCTGAGTTAATCATCAGGCAAACCAAAGGAGAATATTCAGCCAAAACCCTAGACTCAGAGAATATAGAAACACTGCCCTTGATCTCCTTAAAACCTTTGAAAAGTATGAACTCATCTTCATACCAAGAGCTCAAAATCATCTAGCTAATGAGCTTGCCTTTGTTGCCAGCAACTGCCAAATACCACAGATAAATGAAAAGTTCAATATAAAGGTAAAAAATAAGCCAGCAGCGCCTGATAATAAAGATTATTAGCAAGTGTTTGAAAATGATAAACACATAAATGATTTCTTGCAATCAAGGAATGAATTTTCCACAGCAACCCCAAGTTCCAGCCATGAAAAAGATTTCTGCAATGAGGAACAGACCCCTGAAACACATCCCTCCCTTTCTATTGATGTAAATCAGTTTGAGCACCTTTTTAAAGCAGAGTTAGTTGACAACCCAGACCAAAAGGACCTTGAAGTTTTACAATGTAAGGGTGATATTATACCAAAGTGCATTGCTCCATTATAACAGTTGTTCGATTTCAACGACGTGGTCAAAGAACTGGAAACAGAGCCTATAGAAACTAATGTTGAGGAACATAACATAGGCAGCCCCACTGAACCCAAAATGATCAAACTATCCAGCACCCTCCCAACCCATGTCAAACAGTAGTACATAGCGTTATTCAAAGAATTCATAGATGTGTTCGCATGGGACTATAAAGATCTGAAATCTTATGACACTAGCATCATCCAACATAAAATCCCTCTTAAGGAAAATCAGAAACCTTTCAAACAAAAACTAAGAAGGATAAATCTCGTTTTATTACCTTCAGTAGAGAAAGAGATCAAGAAAATGTACGATGCTAGGATCATAGTTCCTCTCAAATACTCAGAATGGGTTTCCAACCTAGTATCTGTTAGGAAAAAGACAGGGAAAATTAGGCTGTGTATTGACTTTAGGAATATAAATAGAGCCTCCTTGAAGGATAATTACCCCTTTCCGAAGATGGATCACATACTCCAAAAGGTGGTTGGGTCTAAAATAATATCATTGTTGGATGGGTTCTCAGGTTACAATTAGGTTTTGGTACTCCCAAGTGATCAGCATAAAATTGCTTTTACTACACCTTGGGGGACATTCATGTATGTCAAAATGCCATTTGGTTTGATGAATGCAGGGGCCACTTTCCAGAGGGCCATGGACATAGCCTTCTCAGAAGACATAGGCTATTTTATAATCATTTACCTTGATGATATTACTGTCTTCTCCAAAACTGATGAAGAACATTTTATCCATTTAAGAAAGGTTTTTGAGAAATGCAGAAGGTTTGGCTTGTCCTTGAATCCCAAAAAGACACTCTTTGGCCTCCAAGAAGGAAAGCTTCTTGGTCACATAATTTTTGAAGAAGGGATCAACGTGGATCCTAAAAGGATTGAAGGCATATTGAATATTAGCCACCCAAGAAACCTCAAAGAATTGCAATATTTTATTGGTAAGATAATTTTTTTGAGGAGGTTCATTCCCAACCTTGCTGAGCTATTAAGAAACATCACTAATATGCTCAGGAAAGAAGAAGGTGTTAAATGGACAATGCAGGCTAAACAATCATTTGAACTGGTAAAACAAGCCCTCACTCAAACACTGGTTCTCATTAGTCCTGATTTCACCAAACATTTCTATATCTTCTCTTTTGCATCTGAACATACCATAGCTGCAGTATTATTGAAAAATAATAGCATGGGGTAGGAACAACCAATATCTTTCTTTAGTAAGGCTTTGAGAGATGCCCCGCTCAAATATAATATCATGGAGAAGCAGGCCTTAGCACTAGTAAAAGCATTAAAATACTTTAGAGTGTATATTTTACATTCACATATCATTGCATTTGTGCCACACACCGTAGTCAAAGACATTCTAAGTCAAGACCCTGATGGGAAAAGGGAAAAATTGATTGCCACTATTCTAGAATATGACTTAGAAATCAGGCCCAAAAAACTTACCAAGGGGCAGGGACTAGAAAAACTCATGGCTGAGTCAAACTTCCAAGCTTTAGATATGAATATGGTTGATGCTTTGGAAGAGATAGAAGAATGCACAGCACCATTCATCGAAGAAGCATTCAAGAACTCTCCTTGGTATGTTGATATCATATATGTGTTGCTTTATCTGAATGCTCATCCTTCTTTGTCAAAAACAAAAGATAGATTTGTCAAAAAGAAGGCTTTAAGTTATTGTATATTAGATGGAGTTTTGTATTGGAAGAATGTTGTGGGGATTTTACTTAAATTTTTACTTGAGATTGATGCAAGAAAAATCATGCATGAGCTACATGAAGGAGAATGTGGAGGACACCTTAACTGAAAAGCCACAGCAAACAAGATCCTCGGGTCTGGATACTATTGGCCCACCCTATTCCCAGATACCCATAAGTTATTTATGTCTTGCCACAAGTGCCAGATCTTTGAGGACAGGAGAAAACTTTTACCACTACCTTTGGAGCCTATCAGTGTTGAGGCTCCCTTTCAACAATGGGGTTTGGACTTCATTAGGGAAATTAACCCATCATCCTCAGCCCAACACAAATGGATCCTCACGGCTACTGATTATTTTACCAAATGGATAGAGGCCATACCCACTAGGAATGCCACTGAATCTGTCATCATCAAATTCCTTGAAATCAACATACTAACCGGATTTGGTTGTCCCAGGAAAATAATCACGGACAATGTTGTTGCCTTCAAGTCCAAGAGGATGGTATATTTCTGCCATAAATATCAGGTCACATTGGGCCAATCTACTGCCTACTACCCCCAAAGAAACGATCTAGCTGAATCCTCCAACAAAAGCCTCATTAATATCATCAAAAAACTATTGGAACAGAATCAGAAATCTTGACACAATAAGCTTGTCCATGCCTTATGGGCTGATAGATTGACCACTAAAAATTCCATCGGCATGTCTCCCTATCAGTTGGTTTACGGCCTGGAGGAAGTTTTCCCGACCTCTCTAGGAGTCCCTGTCATGAAACTCCTTCAAGAGGTCCAAGCTGAAGAAAATGATATGAAAAGGAGGATCAATCATACCATTCATCTGCAATAGACAAGAGAGGAAGTATATAAACAGACACAAGTAGTCCAAGAAGGAATCAAGAAATTATTTGATAAAAGGACCAAAGAAAATGACTTCCAAGTTGGGGATGTAGTTCTAAAATGGGATTCCAGAAGGGAAGAGAAAGGTAAACATGATAAATTCGAAAATATGTGGAAGGGGCCTTACATTATTCATTCCATAAGGGGCCATAATGCATTTTTTCTGCAAGAGCTGAGTGGAGAAGAGGTGTTTGGAGGTCCTGTCAATGGAAGGATGCTTAAACACTATTTCTGTCAAGAATATTAGTTTCAGAGTCTTTTTTCATCCATTGTACATACCATTGCATGAGAAAAATAAGAAATACAAAAACAATAGAAAAATAAGAAAATAGGGTAGATGAAAAGAAGAAAGGTATAGCCCCATACCAAAAAAGAAGAAAAATTTGGAAGTGTGCAAGCCTAAATGCCACTACTTGAAAGAGCACTGCTATTTAGTCATATAGCCTAATCATGAATAGATAGATTTCAATTTACTCCTGATAGGTTAGTGAAAGAGATTTTCCAAACTGTTTAATCTTGGCTTATCAGTAGGTTAGATTAGGATAGAAGAAAAATGGTTGAAACATGCTCAAAACCTAAACCGAAGAATCAAAAGAAGAAGAAGGAAAATGATGGCTCTAACATGATAAAAACTTGAGCCTAAGAAAGAAGGAAATGGCTGGTTCTAATATGCTAAAAACCTAAACCAGCAGAAGAAGAAGAGGACAGCTCAAAAGGATCAAAATCAGAGTTGAAAAAGAAGGGAAAGATGTCTTTAATTTTCAGATCTTAAGTCTTCCCAGTTTTGTTTTAATTTTCTACAAATAAAATTCTAACGTGCAGCTAGTTTCTTATGCCATAGACACCACAGCAAATCAGACAGTCTAATCCTGGTTTGCCTGTGTTTAAACTTCTGTTTTAAAATGTAGAGAATGCAGATCTGTCAAACAGCTCAATCTTGACAGATAGTAGATTAGGTAGAGAATTTTCTGAGTCCAACTATTTAATCTGGACTCTTGGAAGAAATAAGGATAGCATTAGATAGCTTTACCTTTCTGTTCTCAAAAATAATATGTAAAGGAGATGCCAGTCCAAATGCACTCAAGAGAAGAAAAAATTCTAGGAAAAATAGTGTGGGTAGGTAGAGGTGTTGTCTTAAATTGTTTTCATGCTACAGGTCATTGAATAATTTTCAAAATACAAAGAGAATCAGCAAGAAAATAGAGATATTTTGCCCAATGGATGAGGCACTGGTCTGCTGAAAGCCAGAGATTGATAAACTGGGGTTCTTGACACCTAAAAGGATAGTTGTCCTCCCAAAGTGGAGCCACTATTAGCCATATATAATTGATGTTATACCAAATGTTGGCTAAATATGTTCTTAAGCCTTCAAGAAGCAATTTTCATAGAAAACTACACATTCTTGAAGCCTTTTGGGTGTTTTCTAACTTGGGAGAAATCTTCACTATTGTTTCCCTTCAAAAGAGCATTCAAGGCAGTCCTACTGATATCCAAAGAAAAGTTGTTATAGAGCCATTTCCCATCATCCCATAAATTCATTTTCATCCACTTTTCATCCATGTTTACCTATCCTAATCACTTATTTTTCCTCCAAAAAGGCCCCTTTTCCCTTTGCTTTCCTCATTTCACCCTTTGCTTCCTCAAAATTCCCCTTTTAAACCTTAAAAAACCCCTTCTTGGCCTTTAAATCCGATCATTTTCACATAGAAAAAGTTAAGCCCCCGAGGGCTTAAGCTCTCAACCCCTTTTTCACCATAAGACTGGCTCCGCGACCATCGGCTCATGTCTCTTAAGCCCCCATCGCTATCGGCCCTCGGCGCTTTCAAATTTTTCATTCCCTTTTCTCTTTTTCCGTTGATATGTGAAATGCGATGCGCTTTCCTGATTTAAATACCCACCGTCGATCTCGTCGCAGATCCAACGGTCCTCGGCAAATCGACACTCCCTCATCGCATCGGGCTTCCCCTGTTTCCTTCTCGCATCTCCTCACTCCATCGATATGTGATGCCTCGACCAGATCCTAGCCGTTGATCTCAATCCTGATCTTATGGCCCTCCGTCCCTCGCATCACCCCTCCCATCAGCATCGGCCATCGCAAGTTCCAAAAGCCTTGGTCTCGGACTCTATGTTCCTCCGATAGTCGATCTGCCGAATAGATCTCCGCTGTCCATCCTTCAGATTCGACAGCCCGCATCATTTCTCCTCAGTTCACCCGCGGACGTTGTCAACACATAAAATAACCTTATAAATGCCCCTACTATGTGTTTTTTCTTCAATTTCCATACTTTCCCGCAGGTCCCACCCGACCACGCTGGGGTCTTTCCATTTTATTCCCGCGTAATCTCCACCGTTGATATATCTAAACCCCCCAGATCTAACGGCCCAAATCTTGTTTCTCATTCATTTTTCTTCCATTCCCCCCCCCCCCCCGTGCATTATAACGCGAAATGGGTGGTTTTCGGGAGCATACGTGTCAGCCATTGGACCGTATCGCATTCGATCAAGCCCAAACCATTTATCTCCTGTACCCCATGCGAAAACTGCTACCGGTTTTCTAAAACCACTTGTCCCTTTTCCACGCTAAGCTTGGTTTGAACCCTAGTTTTTACGGTGTTGCACCATGGAACCATCCTCCGCTGCATACACATTCTCTGCAATCGCTCCTTCGCCTCCGCTAGAAGCCTTCTTAAGAAATAAAACTACATACGCATGATTTTAAGACTAGTTTGTTTGTTTTTCAAGTTTTATGGTGGCTAGTGGCAGTAAAAGTCTTCCATAGGAAAGGAAACAGTGGCAAAGGGGCCAAAGGGTCGAATTTCAAAGCATAATCAAATGTTTTATGAACATGATTACACAACAAACCCTCTGTCGCAACCACATGTACACAAAAGAAGACAACGAGATCATTGAAAGTCAGAGGTTAAAGCATAAATTAGGAAATCAAAGATTAACCCGCAGGTTATAGAGAAAAACACAGTCAAAGCTAAAACAGGGTTAAAGGACAAGGACTGACAAATCAACAGAGGAGATCTTCGAATGACACATCCGTAGAGCTATTTACTCCTCCTGGGACTAAAAGACGCCTTGACAGTTATTGTGTTGGCAGAACTTCTTTAAAACTGTTAAGGCAGTTATTGTAAAAGTATGGGTGGTATCAAAACCCATACTGTTTGTTTTACTTGTACCAGAAGAAGAGACAGGACTGTAGCAACCAGAGGAATTATCTACAAAGACACTCTTCGGATTTATTACCAATCTGTCAATGAGGTCGCAAAGTCTACAAGAACTACTTGATTGGGAAAGAAATTTAATGTAATATTTATGGCACAGAATGGGAATTCAGATGCCTTTCATATCTGTTTTAATTAACCATTAAGTCCATCTCTGTCACCTCTCCTTCCCATTCACCTATAAATCATGTTCTAACCCTCATTGTAAAAGGTTGGCATTCGATGAATTCTGAAGTAATACATAGACTACTGTTTTGAAGAAGGATTGATGTTTTGAAGAAGTGTGGATGTCTTTGCTTTTCTTTTGATGAAGGAGGCTATATCATTGGATCCCTGAGCCTGGTTTTGGTGAAGTACTCTCTATTCGTTAATGTTATTTCCTGTTTCTTGCTTTGTTCCATTTTTCTTTGCTTGCAGTAGAGTAAAAAGCTTTGGCTAAGAAATGTCTCCTAGAAGCACCTTAGGCCTATTTACTCTTCACTGCCTTTATGTTTTCATCTGTTGAAAGGTTTTATTGAGTAGTTTAACTACTTTTGAAACCCTTAAGTTTGTTCATTTCAGAATAGTTCAAATAGTTGCTGTCAAGGTTGAATTATGGTTTGCCCTACCTGCTTGCTACCTCTTGAAAACTATTTCTGAAAACATCCTTCAAATGCTATTGTCTGCAGCTTGGCAGAGAGGATTTGTTCTGATCTTACCCTCCGTTTCTTGTTGAGATAGTCGTATTTGAAGGTCTTTATAATTGCAGTCTTAGATGCTTGGCTGTTCCCCCCTTTATGAATGCAGTTATTTGTGTTTCTTATATGTTTTCTAACTCCTTTAAGTGAAACAATTAGAAGAAACCGAGTGTTCCTCTCCTTCTTTGTCTTGCTTAAAAGTCTATCTTGTATATGTTATCTGCATAAAGTATGTTGGTAGAATTCATGGTTAGCCCTGGCTCTTGAATATTTATTTATGTCTATATAGTGTTGCAAGTCCCTTTGTTGAAAGGTATACATGATTAAGGATTCTTAGCAGCCCTTAAAGTTCTACTTTTCCTTCCAAATCCTTGATGTTCATCTCATCCCACCTATATGATCCCACAGATCCATTTACCAAGTTATATTTGCCCTTTGATTCCCCAAATTCATCAATTGGAACTGTTTAGACTTCCACATGACTCCATTGCCCAATGGCTTGTAGATTTTCACACTCTATCTATGTTTCCTAGATCATCTTTGTCCAACCAACAAACACACAAATTTTCACTTCACAACTAGCCTAAAATCAACCCTTTAAAGCACAAAAGCTATATCACACAAACATATTGAGAGATCCCTCTCTGAGACTAGGAGGGCTAGATCCTAGAGCTCTAAATTTTGGTTTATATGTTGCTTTTTCATTTGGTTTGCCAATCAGCCAAATCACAGGACCCCAATAGGGGCTACCACCCCACAACCCCATCTACCCCATCGATTTCCTAAACATTCACATATCGCCACCTCGCAGCCACAAACTACCACTCACCACCTCATCCATATCTCGGGAACCCCACACATCCACACCCTCCAGTTCATCAGCCACAATATCAGACATAATAGTCAGGAGAAGAACTAATGGGGACCACGGAATGGAAGTTAACTCGGGTACGGAAGAGATACCTCCAGTTGAACAAACCCTGGTTCCACAAACTACATTTACTGAGCTTATTAATCAGATAGAGCAGTCTATAGAAGAAATGGATGGGTCGCTCCCCGAGAAGACTCCGCTCCAGCCAGCTAATCTAACAGGCCAAGAAGTGCAGCCCGATCTACATATGGCTAACTCTATTAACTGGCTGCTGCACCAGACGCCGCCACAGTCATCATAGGCCCAATCAACAAAATCTATCGCCAGCGGATAGCCACTTCATGCACAGATGCCAGACCAGGGTACCTCCAGTGCAGAGAGCATGAAAACATGGGGGACAACCCAACTATACCACTTTATTCAAAGAGCAACACAGTGAGCTGAGAGACTTCCCTCAGAGCTCCAGCAAAGATGCGAGCAGAAACAACTACAGATCAGCACGCTTACTGAAGAGCATGAACAGCTGAAGACAGAAAAGGGGCATCTACAGGAACAACTGGACCTAGTGACCAGAATATTTCAGGATATTTGGCCCACCGTAACGGAGCACACTGACCAGGTACCCAAAGGATTAGAGGAAAATGACATAGTAGAGCACTTGATCCACCTAAGGGTGGCCTGTAGAAACCTCCACAATGAGAATAAGGAGCTCAAAGCCGCATTGGCTACCCGACCCAGCGGTTGTGTACTCAGCACAGATATCAGAGAGACAAAGCCAAGTCATGAAAATGCAGGAAGTTCTGAGTACTGCAATGAAAGAGGCATATGACCTACTGAAGGGTCTATAGGAATGCTCAACGGTGCTCACTTTGAAGTCACAACCAGTCTCATTATAGCTACAGAAAAAATGAAAAGAGATCCAGGAGGCCACAGACCCCACTAGACTCGACCAATTGTATGCACAAGCGGACGTTTTGGAAGTCCAAATACAACAGATAGAATAAAACTCAACGGCAGCCAAGAAAGCCCTCCGGGAGCTTCGACAGCCAGTGAAAATCGGTGCCCATACAATGCAACAATTGGCCTCAGAGGCCAACACTCAAATCAACACCGTGTTTGGTGACTTTCCGACTGCTGCAGGAGAAGAAGTTGTCGCAAAAATCACAGTTGAAACTGATCCGCTAATGCAAGGATGGAAACAGGCCATGAAAACCTTTTAGGAACTCAAGGTATCAGCTCTAACCAAGGTCCCAGAGTTGGGGCCCTTGTTTGGAAAGTCGGGAGAAGGGAGGCAGGCAGAGTAGGACACAGGGCCGAGCAGACCAATGGAAGTGGAAACAGCGCAGAATGATTGACTCAGAGCGAGTCAATAGGATGTGTTCAGGGCCTGTTGGGGCCCTTGTTTTGAAATTAAATATCTTTTGAGTTGTGGTTAGTACGTGGCGGGATGCAACCACGGTAGGCAGAGATATGTCAAGGTTGCGAAGGAGTAAAGGACAGGGGGCACGTCTATTGCGGGTGCAAGCACAGATGGAGGAAGAGCATGGCAAGAAACGAGCAGTAGAACTCCCGACTAACATAAAGAAACAGAAGACAGTCGAGCGAGAAGAAAGGAAGAACTATCAGTTGCACTGGCAGCAGAATAAATAGGCAGCCAGGCAGCGGAAAGAGGGGTTGGCTCAGACGGGATTAGGGAACAGGAGTCATAGGAGAGCTTTGTTCGTGTTGTTGTGTTCTCTACCTTCTGTATCTCTGTGTTTCTCTCTGTCCAGTAAGACCACTTTGTATTATGTTCTGCTCGATCTCATGTTGAGGAGCCTTGTAATAGCTTATCGTTGATATTTGATTCATAATATAATCAGAGTTTGTTTTTTTGGATATATGTTGTGGTCTGGAATGAAAGGGTTCACTAGTATTTTTAAATTTTCTTTATTGTAAGTCTGAATGTATTCCTAAGAGATATCTTTCATGGAACGTTGTGTTTGTTTAGACCTTTTTCATAGCTCTTATTTATCCATATCAATGTTGTTAGGCTGATATCGATCTATTCCCTACCTTAGTAAGGTCGCGGCACGCCTCGGGTGAGACTCTCGGCTCTTCAGAGCAGGGTGAAAATGCTGGTGTGGTGCTAGACTATAGCGGAAAACCTTTTTGGCCCTTAACCTGAGCCCAAGTCTTATCTGCGAGACCTGTTTTCTCGCCAACAGAACAACTGTTGTTCGAACCAATTGAACAGCTGCATTCTTGTTGTTGTGTGTTTCTGCAAAAGTTCCTGTTCAAAGTAGCGAACTTTTGCCTTTTGTATTTTGATGATTTCACTTTAATATCCACTCTTCCTTTACAAATTATTGCCATAAAAATAATTTTATTGCATGAGGAATTTGCACCTAAAGAAGAGAAAAGCAGTGATATTAGTAATATTACGTTTTTTTGAAATTTTGATGGCTATCTTTACTTTGAAAGCTAACATGGTTTATCCATATAGTGAATGGATGGATATCTCTTGTTCAGGCATATTATCACACAATCCATTAGCATAGTTGTATTTTGGTTTATCTTTTTACACTCTCAAGTGGTAATTCTCGTTGGCATGAGGATATCAGAATAAGGGAATCATTTGTATTGGCATTATTTTTACTTCTTACACCATCCCTAACTCTTAAGGAGTTAATGATCCTTACTCCATTTATACCAAAAGAAAATATATTTCTATGTAAAAAGAGAGGATATGGGGTCTCATTATGAGCCAGCCTGCCGTGATCATGAGGATCTAACAGGTGAAACTCCCACAATGGCCACCACACCAAGGTAGTGACCTTCTCGACAGCTAAACCTACCTGAAGGATAGGAGGTCTCATCACGAGCCAGTCTGGTAACTCTGTTAAATCCCCGTCAATGGCACTATGACTATCTGGCCACCACACCAGCATAGTGGTCTCTCCACAAAACAAACAAAGTGTCTACTTTTAAATAGAGGATTTTGTCTCATTTTTTGGGTTAAAACAGCAACCCTATCGAGGCTATGGACACCTGCTGGCAGCAATGACTCTGCTTGTGGTATTGGAATATTTTTGACAAACAACCAATTATTTTACATGCCCCTATCTCCTATTGATCCATTACTGAAGCAGAATGTATTGTTTGACTAAGTGTTATCATTATAATAGCCTACATGCATAATCAACTTTGATTTTGGATGAATTATCTTCATTATGTTGAATTAAGTGATAAAAACATCAGTCATAATCTATCACCTGTCATGATTCTATCATATTATGCCATAAAAATAGGAAATCTTTTCATAATAATTTCTCCTCGGCTTTTCTCCCTTTTTGACCATTTCCGCCTTATGTACATTTGCTATGATTTCCAGCCTCTGACTTCTATTTTGTGTGCATTCATGATTGCTGCCATTTTTCCTCTTTTCTTGTGCTTAAAGGCCATGGACACCCTTCTCCCATTGGAGGGGGTGTGAATATCTATAATAAGCAAGCATGTGAATTAATTATGAATCTCTGTTTGAAAAGGTTGATTGGACGATAAAATCATTGCATTAATATCATTCAGTTACATTTCTAATAATATATTTTATAAGAGCCACATGCAGTGTTTTTATTTGTTTTAACTAACAGAGCTGAGAGAAGCACATGCATAAGGGTGAAGAAATTAGTTCAGAAAACACAATATCTATGGGTGGAAATTCTCTTCACAATTAACCCACAAAATTTCAAGTTACAGAATTGGCTCGCATTGTTCTCCAGCAATATGGTTGGATTTCATATTTGGAAAAACTACAAGGGTTCAACACAAAAATATAAATTGAATTCCTGCAGAACCTACGGAAAGGGAATGCCATTGTTAAAGGCAGAATTACACCAATCTCCAAAGAATTAATTGTTAAGGTCTCTGAATTCCAATGGAAGGGAAAAAGTGGATTGATAAACATGTCTTCATACAAGAAGCAGTTTCCATATATCAAGACCCATATGAGAAATTGGTACGAAAATGAAAAGGAATGGACCATGAATCCTTGAAGCAGCCCTGGCAAGAACTCGTAACTATCATCCAAAGGTATATCACATGTGACGGACATCAGGACGTGGTAAAGTCTCATCATCTCAAATTGTTAGCTCTATTCAAACAAAATATTTCAATTAATTTACCTTTTTCTTGAATTCGATATTGCATGACATTGTTGTTCATATTAGGAAAGCTAAAAACCCTTAGGCAGTTTTCAACCATCATGGCCTGATAAAATTTATTATTGTGCATGATCTAAACAAACATCAGCTAGCATGGGATAGCTTTGTCAATACTACCATGCTTGCCCCTGAAGGAAACCCTGATAGAGAAGAAATTGAGTGTCCAAGAATAGACATGCCAGTCCCTAACAAAGCTAGAGGGAAGAGAACCTGTGTCGCAACCCTAGGTCCAGTAAAATAGAGATGTTCTGTAAGAATAAAACTTCAGCAAAATACCTTAGAATTGCTAGAACAAACAGAGCCATCCTATACACCCCCTCCGAGCCCTCAGAATTCACCTTTACACGATTATGAGGACGAAATAACTCAAGTATTAGAACATATGAGAGCATCTTGTGAAGATAGGATCCCATTTGAACAAATTGAGGAGCAGAGGGATCTTTCGAACCAGTCTGTCTCTGCTGGAAATTCTGGTCACACTGAAATTCTACCTTCCACTGATGAATTGCAGGATTTGAGGGATTTATCTCCTTCTGATAATGAATGTTTGAATAAGGAATACCAAATAAAGAGAACATCTGAGTCTAGAAACCATTCAGGGGATACTATTTTATTATACCAAGACATAAATATTTATAAAACTCCCCTGACACCTGAAGAAAATATTTCTCCACTCAGTCAAGATATCAATGTTGATACAACCTCTTTAGTGCCTAAAGAAAACACTATTTCATTAAATGATAACCCTAATACCAGCACAACCCTTCCCGAACCTTATTAGGGGAATTTTGAGGTCTAATATGGGCCTCCTAAGGAAATAATAAAATAATAGTTAAAAAATTAAAATAATATTTATGAATTTTCAATTCACTTTTTGCACCAAAATCCATGTAACTATGGTTAAATTCAATTCAAAAGTTGTACCAAAATAAAATTAATAAAAAATTTGTATTGATGTGACTATAAATTAGAATGATCGTTTCAACAAAAATTCATTAGCATTGCACAACTAATGCGCACGAAATGTAGGAAATTGAGAAAAACAATGAAACAATTAAGGGAATGGTTGAAAGAGGCGAACAAGGCCTGGAAGCCTAAAAAGGAATTAGATACCGTGGAAACTCAAATAGATTTTGTCACACAAATGGTAGATGCTACTGAATTCTATGTGCAGACTGATTTGATACCTACAGAAGACAAAGAAACTCAAATAGAGGAAACATTGCTTATACCCCTTTGGTACAAAGAGTTGCCAATCAAAAGCTTCACAATGAATTGACCCAAATGCAAGAAGAATTGGCTCGGTATCGGAAAGAAGTAGTGCCTATACAAGAACATAAGGCATTACTAAAATGATTTAATGGCCTTACTACTATAGAAGATGAGACCTTTGCCCAACTTAGGGAAGAAAGAGTAAAAGTGAAAAGGGCACGGGATCAAATGGAACAAGCTAAGAAACAAACCAATGTTGTATGTCCTCTTTACTCAGATGTGTTGTCTTGCAGAGCACCGGCCACCAATTATGCCTTATTTCTAGTAGAAAGGTATTCGTTGTTGAATATAAAAGTTGTTAGAGCAGGGAAGCATTCTACATTTAAATCCACTGAAGAATTTGTCCAATGCTGTAATGATCAGGATGAACAGGTCGAGAACCTTCTGTGTGAATTGTACTTGCACAATTTATTTTTAGAAGATGAAAGAGATAGTAACCCCAGTCCCTTCATTGGAGACATTTAATTTCAAGCTTTTTTGTCTTTTGCTAAGAACCAAATTAGTTGGGAAAAGGCCTACAATATACTCCAAAAAAGAGAACATGGGTTAGATCTATGGGTCAGAGGGGAACCTACAAAACCCCTACATTTATTCATTCAACATAAGATGTTTGTGCAACGAGGAGTGATAACCAAGCTAAGATCAATTCACAAACATATTGTACATAGTGGGAAAGAATACTTCCAGGATATTCAGGAAGAAGCTTTATTAGCAACTAAACAAAGATGGCAAGCCTCTACCAATAACTTGAAGTATAGAGATCCATTTGGTTACAGGAATTTAAAAGCTGCTTCTTCTCGTTTTCATTTGTATAGTAACCTAATTTTAAACATGGGTCCTACATGGATAGTATGCAGATATAGATGCCCCATCATATGGTACCCTCGTGAAGATTACCATCATGATTATGAATTACCATAGGGACATACAAACTTATCATTTACAAAATTAAAACAAAAGAATGGTTTTAGACTTTACAAGGAAGAGGTATATCCTACCTATTCCTTAACTCAACTACACCTTAATCATTTTCTTGTACGAGGACATGAAAAAAGGTAAGCAGGGGAGTATGTTGGGCCGAGGAAAAGGTACATTTTTCCCCTATCTTTAGCATGATTTATTATTAACTTTTATATGTTTTCCTTCATTTTAGAAATAATCCAAAGGACCAAAGGAGAATAATGTAGAAGTAGGGTAATATGAATTATTAATAAATAATGTATTTAATAGTATAAAAAATAACTTTTGTTGTCTTTATTAATAGATAATTCGAACAAACTAACTGCTGACCAAACGACCAAATCGCAGCAGTCAATAAAATCAAACGCAATTGCATATGGTTCCTGAAAATAATCAAGAGATGAAAAGACATGACTATCTTTGAAGCATCCAGCCGATGACTACGAAGCCTCAGGATCTCCTGATCCTTAGGATTCTTTGTTCTCTATTTTGTTTCTCCTTAAGTTATAAAATTTTGTAGGTGAAATATTACGGAGAGCTTTTTCCCATGTATTGTATTTTTTTGTAATAAACATTGTTTTCAGACAGAGTCTGTGAACTCATGTTAATGCACTTGTTCTGTTGATTAATGAAAGAGTTATCATTTCCATTATTAGCGGATTATAAGTATTTCTTGGCAGGAGACTTATGGAGGCTACGGACCCGGTCCCTGGGAGTTCTCCTGCTATTTGTGTTATATGTTTATTTACCGATTCTCGCAATTTAGTTATTCTTTATGCTTTGTAAAATTACAATTCAATTCAGTAATTGAAAGTGTGGTGTGTTGTAATTTCCTTTTCAAATAGATTGAATTTATCATTAATATCCCTTTACTGTTGAGTGATGTTTTTACATTCATTAGATTCATTTCAACGTGTTTAAGTAGTTGTTGTTCAATTTTGCACATTTTCATTTCTTGAGTTAAATTTCCATTGCAAGTGTGAATGTGTGGTTTGTTGTTCAGTTCTGAAGGTTGTTATTAATTGAATTACAGAGAATTCCATTGCAAAATGTTAATAGATGACTAGTGTTCATTTTATTAAGTATTCCTTTTATGTTGTTGTTCAATTCATTAAGATTGATGTTCAATTGAAAAGGATCTTTAATTTCAGCATTGAGTGTTTACTTTCTGCATAAGATTAGACTATAATTTCATCCTTTGATTGGTGTGAAGTATTTCATAGTTTAATTTTGAATTGAATTATTGAACTTCGAGAATTAGATGGTATTTATTACAACGATCTAGAGTAGTTGACCTATGAATTCACTCACATATACTTTGCTTGCACTCTTGAAATAAACAGACTTGCCCTAGGTTGATGATTAATGTGAAACATTAAGGTTACCTTTAACAGTCACCTTCTTAAGCCAACAATCACTTCTCAAGGCTTCCAATTTCTTACCAGTATCCTTTTCAATCAATGCTTTGAATTCGATAAATTCTGAGAAAACTTAATCCTTCTTCTGCATGAAGAATATCCAACATTTTCTAGAAAATTCATCAACAAAAATCGCATAATACATGTGTTTTGTTGTAGAGGTTGTAGAAAATGGTTCACATACATCAGAGTGGACTCACTCCAATATTTCTTCCACTCTACTATCTTGACCCTGGAAGGTAGATTTGACATATTTCCCTAATGTGCATCCCTTGCAGACATCATGCTAGTCAAGGGTGCATTTTGGAAGATAAACGATAATTTGTTGCATGATCTTCAAGGCTCCATGGTGTAAGTATCACATGCACCTATTTCAAAACTCTCCAAAATCCGGACTCTGTGCTTCTCATGCCTTGCTACTCAATGCAGCACAAGCTTCCACTTTAATTTTGTAGAGATTATTCACTCAAACTCCAATATGTTTCACCTCCCCGGTAGCTACATGTCTAAAAAAGGTTTTCCCCTTACTGAAAACAACATCATAACCATGATATTCTAATATAGCTATAGAGAACAGGTTCTTCTTCAGCATAGGTACATACATGACATCTTTCAATTGAACATGGGAGCCTGAATCCCTCTTAAAGGTTACGATACCAATTCCTTTGGTGTTGTACCACCCATCATCCCTAATTTCAATGCGCAACTGGAGATCCTTCTCCTTTAGGCTACTAAAGAAATATTTGCATCCTTTCACATGGAATGAGGCTCCTAAATCTAGATACCATGCATTCCCCATTATAGTGCTTGTTATGCATGCGATGAGAGTGAAGTCTAATTCGAATTGTGAGGCAAGTTCTTGACCTCCTGCTCCTCCTAAATAATTCTTGTTAGACTTCTTGTGCATACATTTTGTTGCATAGTGCTTGAATTCATGGCAGTGAAAACATTTTATCTTGCTCAAGTCCTTCTTCTTGCCATTGTTCTAGCTTATCTCTGGCTTGTTTTGGGTCGTCTTTCCCTTACCCTTCTTTCCCTTCCCAACCAAGGAAAAATTCTATTCCTCCTCAAATTTGGATTTTACTTCATCTCTAATATTCCGCTAAATTTCTTCCTGCACCAGATCAAACCACAATCTCTCCCAATTTGGTAATTTGTCCCTTCCATTTGGAAGGCCTAGGAGAGTTAGGCTCACTATTTTTGAAGAGGGAATATTTTCTCCAACTCCTCCAAGTTCATCTTGATATTGAGAGAACCTGGAGAGGTAATGTGGATTTGTTTTTCATGTAAGACCCTTTTCAAATAACTCAACAAGGGTCTTCCATATAGAAAAGTGAGTATCCTTGTTACACGTCATTTTGTCACCATGACATTTGACTATTCATACGGGTCTATCACCACCTATATCATGTTCCCTTAGAATTTAAAAAACACTAATGTTCCTAAATCAAGTCTTGGAATTAGAGAAAAGCTCTAAAAACCCTTAAAATTATATATGCACGGTTTTTCTAGCCTTTCCCTGCGCATGCACTGTTGTTCAGTCCATAAATTGCAGCAACTCCCGCACTTTTTGCCACTATTACCTGCGCACCCCCGCGAAAAGAAAATAAAAGAAAAAAGTGAATTCTAGAAGCCTAGTTGGCCGAATATTCTTCCAACTGGAAGCTTCTAGAGTCGCAATTAGTTCGATCCCTCCACTCATGGAGCTTATCCCTTGGTCCATGGAGCTCAAATCCCTTCATGAGAGGAATCCATACCCCTCTTCATGGAACTGAAACTACCTCCATTTCCCTATAAATTGAACTCAAGTTTCAAGTTGAAGGGTAGATTGTAGATTCTACACACATGGTAAATGTTGAAGAGAATTCATAAGAGTACAAACTTTCTACACTAGTGAGTTTTTGTTGGCATGAGAATAATCACAACCTTGTGTCTATAACTCCATGCTGGTATTCAGAGAGGAAGGCTTATCAAATTGAAGGAGAAACGATCGTTCAGGACCCCGGGAGAAATTTGTACGACATCAAGGCATCAAGTTGTAAGATTACTCTTTTTATTCAAGATAATACATATGGATCTCTTTTTCTCATTGAGTTGTTTCTATGCTTATCAGAATAAAATCAATACTTAGACTCCTTGATCACTAAGTTGGATTATTATTTCCTAATTATTATATGTTGTAGATGCTTTGATACTTTTTCTGGTCTTTGATTGCAGGTTCTACTTATTGGAGAAACCAATTTGGAGTGACGAGACAAAAGGCTACATCAAACGTTTGGATTTCAAGGTAGGGGCATGTCCTCTCTACTTTATTATAATAATTTTGAAATGCAATTAGTCTAGAGGAAGAGGTTTCCAAATGGATCTTTGTTTCTAGTTACTCGCTGGACTACTAGGGAGGTCACTCTTGTCCGCAAGAGGGATTAATCCACGTAACAAAATGGCGACTCCACCGGGGATCTAGAACTTAGTTTTCTTTATTTATTTTTCAGTTTGAATTTTAAATTTTTTCTAATTTTGACTTCTCTGAGTCTGGTTGGGTAGATAAATTTTAATAATCCCTAAAAATAAAGCTTGCTATTTATTTTTTCCAATTTTTTCCCCTACCTGCGCAGTTTTCAGTAGAAAACAGTGCGAAAACCTGTGCAGATTTTAGTTCAATCTAGTGCGCATGCGCTCTTTTTTCCACTATAAACTACGCACCCCCAAAAAAAATTTGAAAAAATTAAATTTTTCTTTTTTAGAGCCAGATAACCTGATTCTTTATGTTTTCCTTGATCTATCTTAGTTGTCAAATCTTGTGTGAGAATTTATTTTCAGCAAAATTTTGTGTTTGTTTGATTTATCATCCTATTTGCATTTTATAAGTGAGAGTTTGCCCTAGTTTATTGCTGATCTATACAAAAGATACCTAAATTTTCCTCAACTACTGGTATTGATGATATTGTCTTTTTGAGCCGTTAGCATCATTGCAAACCTTACTTTTATGAAAATTGATTCCTTTTTCATTTGCAAATCTGGAAGAGCTTTTAGCTTACTGAAGCCTGATATAACGCCAAAACATTTTTGGATGTTTTTCATTTCTGTTGGGATAAGTAAAAAAAATTCTTATTCTGATCACAAACTAGGAGAAAACGTCCTCAAAACATTCTAGATAGACTTCAAAATTTGATTTTCCTTTGATTTTGAAATTTATGTTTTTAGAGTTTTTAGAGATTGTTTTCCTTTGGAAATGGATTGCTTATTGAATAGTAGTTTTTGATTTGATTGTTCAAGGAATTTCATTTCAAAAGAGTATTTGATCATTCTTGAAAATTGAGTTCTTCATGAAATTGTCTTCTTTTCAAAATAATTTTGTTACGAATGAAAGAATTTGTGTTTTGAAAATTGATAAATATCTCAACTTTCCCTTAAATAAGATTTTCACTTCTCATTTAGATGCATTTAGAGTACTTTTGATTCGTGTCACAAACATCATTAAAGTTTCAAATCCATACCCTTTGTCTTAAGCAACAGCCAAATTAATATAACACATTAATAAAATCAATCTAGATATTTTACATTTTCTAGGGCTCATTCCACCAACATAGCTTAGGTTGGTGTTTGGAATAGGTTGTAATAAACATTCCAAAATAGCTAAAACAAACAAGTAGAATCTTGCGGTAGGAAAATCCAATTGTTGCATTTGTGCTCTGGGAAGCTCTTCTTAAAATATTCAAGCACAATATCATGTTGGACCCAGTGAGGTAATCGTACCTATCTCATTGGGAAAGATAGAAGATGTGCTCGTAATACAAACGATAAGCCTCGAATTAACCATTGTCGAGGAGCCTGGGGTCACTTATTAGCAAACCTCAGATTTACCATATCGAGGAGCCTTCAAGGGGATTGATCTTGATACTCTGCCCTTGCATGTATATCGGATCGTATATTGTTCCCCCAGGTACATTTTTTTCCATTGGTGACCTTAGTGACCATAATCTTCAGGATTTTTCCCAAGGCGATGGTGGAGGGAAGGTCCCACTGTACCTGGAATAGATGTCGGTTATACTTACTTGGATTTTCCGGAGGGTACTCTTCACTTCAAGATGGAATAAGTGAAGGGAATTGCAATGGACTATTTCATTAAGCAAGTTGTCGTGGTAACTGTTCCAACCACCAAGTTTTCCACATTAGAATTCTATGACGTTGCATTTCATCACCAACTAGTGTTTTTAGTGTGGAAACATATTGTTTGTGTTTGGATTGTCTCTTAGATTTTGTAGGCGTGTGTTCAATTTGATTTTTTCCTTAGCGGCCTAAGGTTTATTTTCTTGAAATATTTTTTTATTTCGTGTGTTAAACATTAACCATGGCTGAATTACTGAGACACTCTTGTAGAATGCAAGGGAAACCCCTCGAGTACACAACAAGTCAATTAGAAATTCTTAAATCTGAAAGAGGTCAACCATCAGGAACCGGATCTACTAAACAAGAGGATACATCAATAATTATACATCCTGATTATGAAGTAAACCAACCTCAGATAGAAGAAAAACCAAAAATTTCAGAATTAATCACAGTTGAGTCTACAACTAGTGAATTTTTAGATAGCCAACTTATTAGACCCGAGATATTTGAACTTGAAACTGAATCCACTTCATTTGAGTCAACTTCGGAGTTCATAGCCCGAACCCCTAGTTGTCCTCATCCACCTCAAGTGAATTTTTGCATCACTGAGAACCTTCCTCCTATCCTGATTAGTATTGAAGAGATTACTGAAACCGAAGAAGAAGTTTTACTTCCTTCACGTCAAGAATCTTTAGATCTAAGGCATAGTGAATCGATTTACCATTATATCCCTTTTAAACCGGACCCTTGGTATTCTCAGTTAACCAACTTTCTACATAATTCTGGTCTCAATTATTCGCCACCCTGTATTCCTTTTTACTCCATACCCAAAGGTAGATACATGCCTTCAACAAACATGTCAGGTGAGTCATCCGTGTTTTCTTCATCGCCAGAAACTTTTTTTTATGATGGTCCATCAGTTCCTACAGGATACCAGTCAATTTTTGGTACTTTCTCAGGAGCATCTCCCTCTTCTGAAAAACTTATACAATAAACTCATCCCAATGAATCTGATGCCAAAAATTTGACAATGGAACAAGTCTACACGATTTCTGGAAATATTCCTTTTCCTTACACTCAAGGTAGCAATTTACCGCCTGGGGAGCAATATCCTCCTCAAGAACAACCTTTTCAAAGGCAATACCCTGTACCAGGGCCACAGCCACTTCAAGGATAGTAATCTATCCAAGGGACACAAACTTTTCAAGGGTAGTACCCTATGCCAGGACAACATCCTATTCAAGGACAGTAGCCTCCTTTGGGGCGGAATTTTTATCAAGAGAAACAATCCTTTCAAGGAGGTCAACCTTTTAGTGGAAATTATCTAGAAAATTATCAAACTTACGTTACAATTCCTAATTCCTCAACCTAGCTATGGCCAAACTTACACACCACAACCTTTGATGGGAGCTCCCTATCCTGGCGTAAATGCAGTGTGGAATCCGTCGTTGAACCAATATAATTTTCAACCTACTATGCAAGTACCTTATAATCAGCCCGGTCAGCCTGGTTATACCCAAATCCAGCAACCTGTCCAACCTACACTTCAAATTATACCTCAGGTATCTGTACCTAGTAGTATTCAGCACCCTGGTTCGAGTACACCTAGAACTCTTGTCCAATCTGTTGTATCAAGTTTTGTTCAACAACTTAGTACACATATCCCTAGAGTTTCCTAAGTCCCTATTGCTACAGCCCCTCAAATAATGACATCAACTATATCACAACCAATCCCTCAAGTCACTATTCATCAACTTGGACCTACGGTTCAGTCTAATGTTCAAATCTCTACAGGACAACCTAGTATAGCTACAATTCTAACAAGGAAACCTTATACAGGTCATTTTTTTAATCAACCGTATCAAGGGCAGTTTCAATATGGACCCGTAGGACAAAATCCAGTCTACCAAAGTCAATTTTACCCTGGTTATACATATTAGATACATCTCAACCTTAGTTTGGTACAGCTAACCCTAGTTATCCCAGAGGTATTCCAATTCCAACTGCACAGGCTATTCCAGGCTACCCTGGATATCCTCCTCGCGGTACTAGTATCATTCCTCAAGGTTATTAGTTTTCTCAACAAGACCCTAACCGTTGGTTACCATTCATTGAAACTTTGGACTTACTAGATTTCTTGTGCCTCACAAATGATCTAATTTATTATCTTCTGTTTTGGCCACCAATGTTGAATAATTTACCTAGTGATATTCCTAAGTTTGAAGGTAAATCAGGAGAAGACCCCTCAAATCATGTCATGACTTACCACCTTTGGTGTGCATCCAACTCTTTAATCTATGATTCCATTCGATTGATATTGTTTCAAATAAAATTGATAGGTTTAGCTACAAAGTGGTATATTGAACTACCACGTGGCTCATTCAACAATTTCGACGTGCTAGCAACATCTTTCTTAACACACTTTCAGTTTCCAGTCTGTTATGACAATGGCACAGAACTCTTAACTTCATTAAAACAAAGTACGTCTACATACATTTCAGATCACATACATGAATGGAGACATAGACGACGTTTAGTGAAAGTTTTCATTCCAGATCAAATCTTGGCGGAATGGTTTATCAAATCATTACTTGCAAATATCACTAAAGCTATAGCTAAGGGAGGTGTTGTTACAGAAGAACGGGTAATAGCTCAAGCATAGTACTTAGACCTTGTATATACACAGTCTGGTACTTAATACAAAAAAATTCTTGACTTGCCGCGTCCAGGTCAAATAACTACAACTCCTTTTGGTTCTCATTCTGCAGACGTTGTAATCGGTACAGTTAGCGCTAACAAGAGTAAGAAGAAGTCATCCAAACCTACTTCTCTCATTATAACTTTACCATATTCACCTAAAGGATATTCTTCCCTTGAAACTTATGCCGACATTCATGTTGTAGATTCATTCACAGCTAAATCTAAAACCGGTAATAAGAAGAAAGGAAATAATAAAAACAAACAAAATGCACCTCCCAAAGAGAAAACAGAAAAGAACGAAACATCTGATGAAAAATGGAAACCTCATTATCCTTGTCTTATCTGTGACGAGGATCACTATACAAAAGAGTGTCCACATCGATCTGAGGTCTCCAAGTTTGTCAAAGGTTCATCCACACCCGTTGTCTTGAAGGATCCTTTTCTCACTCAAGATAGTAAAATGATAGGATCTTCTTCAAATTCATCGGCAGATATTTTAATGATGTCTCAGGTCATGGTTGTGATATGATCTCAAGAATATGGATCTAAAAATCCTGTAACTGGTAAAGAGACAGAAAATTCTAGTCAAACACCAGTCATACCTCTTTCAATTTCTAAACCGCTTCAAATCGAGAAACCTAATCCTGATTTAGTGATTAAACCGCCTTCTAAAAGTGTACTTCGAAATTTAGCTTTTAATCCACATGCGAGAGTTGCTCAGAATTACAACATTGTTGAAAATTTGGCACTATCCCCTTCAGCAATGTCGGCCTTAGAAGTGCTACAAGCATGTCCATCACAAAGGAAATTACTATTATCATCTATCGAAGCTATTGATCCTCAGTATTTGAACCACATGGTCTTTGATCTTGAAAATTTTACACCAAGACTCCCTCATCAGATGGCTTTTCAGATTCCAGTATTAGTCAAATCTAGACGAGTTTTTCATACTGTAATTGATGAGGGGGGATCTACATGTATAATGTCATTAAATTGTTGGAAACCCCTTGGTTCTCCAGCACTCAACCAATCATCAACTATCCTTAAAGCCTTTGATGGAAGAGGATTTCATCCATACAGAATAATCTAGGATCTACCTATAGAAGTGGAAGGAAAAACGGTAAATCTAGAAGTGGAAGTTGTTGATTCCCCTCCTGATTACAACTTTCTTTTGGGTCGTAGTTGGTCTTATGCCATGAATGCTATTGTTTCATTAGTATTTTGGATAATCATGTTTCCTCATAAAGTAAATATTGTGAAAATCGATCAGTTGTCATACTTTTCATCAGACCCTACTTCTACAGACAAAATCTAGCATGTCGGAAAAACGGTTATGGGAACTTTCTCCATACCTCCACCCAACGTACCGAGAATAATTTCCAACATCAATATGATCTCATCAAGCACTATACCATTTGATGACACGTGGGTAGTGCCTTCAAAATCAGAATTGAACTCTTTCAATGGTGAGATGCCTCTGGGTCCTTTTGAAAAGGCATATGTAGCAGTATAATCGTATTTTGACACACTTTCAACTACTCCCTATCAAATGAATGTGATCAGAAAACAATCATATTCTCTATCAAGCTCAGCCTTGACATCATTTTCAGATCCCTTTCAACATGTATTTAACACTGATGAAAGTATTCGAGAAATTTTGTCATCAAACGAATTACCCTAGGATGATATACATCATAGATCTTCATTTTTACCTGATCTTGACAAGTTTGAAAAAAAAATTCATCTATTTTTACAATTGATTGTGTCAAGGAACCACAGAATCCCATATCGATTACACATTCAGATTCTGAGACAAGTTTGGGAAATATTTCTACAACAGTTCCTATCGTTGTATCAGTTAAACCTGGAATTATTGAAAACACTCATATAAGTGCTTCTTGTTCGATGGAAGAGATTAGCACTTACAAAGCCCTATTTCAAGAATTCTGAGACATTTTTGCCTAGTGTTACGAAGAGATGCCATGAATCAATCCTAATATTGTAATTCATTAAATTAACACGTACCCGGATGCCAAGCCTATTAAACAAATATTACGTCCAATACATCCGAGGAAAGGTACAACTATCAAAGCTGAAGTTGAGAAGCTATTACGAGCAGGATTTATTTATCCAATCCCATTGACAGATTGGGTATCTAACATATTTCTCGTTACGAAGAAACAAGGGACTATAAGAGTATGTGTCGATTACAGGGACATTAATAAAGCATGTCCAAAAGACAATTATCCTACAACCTATATCGACCAAATTATTGATGATTGTGCCAGAAATGAAATATTCTCATTTATGGATGGTTTTTCTGGTTATAATAAAATTAGCATACTCCCTGTCGATCAACCAAAAACAACATTTATATGTCCTTGGGGGACATTTTCTTATTGCAAATTACCTTTTGGACTAAAAATTGTTGGGGCAACTTTTCAAAGATCTATGTCTTATGATTTTCATGATATCAAACATATTGTACAGCCTTATCTAGATGATTTACCTGCTCATTATTTACATAGACACGATCATCCTACACACTTACGATTTATTTTCATGAGATGTAAGCATTAAAAAATTCGTTTGAATATGCACAAATGTGTTTTTTGTGTACAATTAGGAAGGTTACTTGGATTCATAATTTCGAAAGATGGCATTCATGTCAACCCTTCGAAGGTTGAGGCTATCATCAATTTACCTCCTCCTTCTACTCTTCTCCAACTCCAAAGTTTCCAAGGGAAATCAGATTTTTTACGTAGGTTTATCCTGAACTATGTTGAGTTAACAAAAGGTTTTACCCGGTTGTTGAAACAAAGTGTTCCTTTTATTTTGGATGAGATTGCTGAAAAATATTTTGATGCACTAAAAAATGCGTTGACCCATGCACCATTATTGCATCCACCCAATTACACCATGATTAGTTTCTATACTTAGTTGCCTCTTATTCCACCATTGGAATGGTCTTGGTTCAGGAGGTTGAATCTCACAATGAACATGTGATCTATTATCTAAGTCGGAATCTCAATCCAACGGAAATCAAATATTTGCAAGTGGAAAAATTGGCCTTGGCAGCAGTTCAAGTTGTCCAATGATTTTGTCACTACATATTGTTACGTAAAACAACCGTGATATCTAATTGCAACCTGATGATGTGTATCTTGACAAAACAATTACTCGAGGGAAAATACTCCAAATGGATTGTCATCCTACAAGAGTTTTATTTGGAATTCGAGAAATCCAAGTCAAAGAAATCACTAGTGTTTGTTGTTCTTATGTGTGGTTTTCCCAATACTGAGACAGAAACTGTGGTAGAGAATCCCATCACTGATGAATCTCTATTTCTCATCAGTAATTTAGACCCATGGTATGGAGATATCATTATATATCTTCAAACCCAAACCTTTCGCCCAGAGCTTTCACGTTCAAATCAACGGAGAATCTGATATCAATCCCAGCAATTCAATATTGTTGGCGACACTCTTTATCGTCGTGGTGTGGATTATGTTTTTCGACGTTGTATAACTCACGAAGAGGCTGAAAAGGTTTTAAATGATTGCCAATCTGGAGCGTGTGGTGGTCATATGTTTGGGTTTGCAACAGCCCAAAAGATATTGCGCGCTGGTTATTTTTGGTCATCCTTATTCAAAGATTGTATTATTGCAGTCCAAAAATGCCACAACTGCCAAATTTTTTATCAAAATATGCATGCACCTCCATCTCCTCTTCGCCCAATCATTGTTGTCAGTCCTTTTACGAAATGGGGTATTTATTTCATTAAATGTAACCCTCACTCGTTTGAGGGGCATGTGTATATTATTCTCGCTGTAGATTAATCTACCAAATGGGTCGAGATGATGCCTACATTCATGGCTGATGGAAAAATTGCAGCTAACTTCGTATTCAATCATGTGATTTCTCGTTTCGATGTGCCTCAAGCTATTATCATAGACCATGGGAGTTAATTTCGAAATATTATGATGGCCTAACTTTCCGATCAACTTGGCCTACACCATAATAATTCTACTCTGTATTACCCACAAGCTAATGGTCAAGTTGAAGTCGTCAACAAGGTTTTAACCACCATGATTAAACAGATTATCGGGACTCATGAATCAAATTGGCATACCATGCTTTTTTCAGCACTATGGGCATACCAAACCTCTGCAAAAACTGCTACAGGGTTCACTCCTTTTCAACTTCTCTATGGTTTAGAAGTCGTGCTACCCATTGAATGCAAAATACTATCACTCAAATTATCCATTGAGTTGTTACCAGCTACCTCTGAAGAAGAGAAATGCTTTCTATACTTAGCACAATTAGATGAGACTCGGCACACCACTACATTGGCTGCCGAAGCTCATAAGAAATGTGTGAAAGCTCAGTATGATCAAGGTGTTAATCCTCGCATTCATTAAAAAGGTGACCTATTTTTAGTATATGATCAAGCTAACGATAAGCTAGGTGTTGGAAAATTCGAACCGATGTGGCATGGTCCCTATATTGTCAAGCATGTTCTTGCAAAAGGAGCCTATGAATTAATTTATTATGACGGGGTCTCTTTAGATAAACCCAGAAATGGTCTTTATCTTAAGAGATATTATGTTTGACTTTCATGTGAAGATCTCTCTTGTACAATAGTTACTTTTTCGAATAGTTTTCCTTAGATTAAACAAGTGTGTCTAGATTAGTTTTATTGTTACTACTATCGATGCTTATCTTGATTACTCTTGATATTGCAGATGTCGACATCCCTTCAAACATACATTGGTTTTGATAATGTCGCCTGTCATAGTACACGAAATATCTCTTCCGTGGCTTGGGTTATCTATTCACCCACCGATGAGTTAGTTTCTATTCATGGGATATGCCTTGGTCAAACAACGAACAATGTTGCAGAATATAGCAGAGTCATTGAGTTATTATCTGATGCCATTTCATTTGGTATTCGACGTTTGATCATTAAGTTGGATTCACAACTCATTGTATTACATTTAAACAGAGTTTATGCAATTAGAAATCCATTGTTGTTAAGATTATTTTTGAAGGTTTGTCTCTTGGAACGACAATTTGATTATCTCGAATATCAACATATTTCAATAAATTTAAACACATTGGTTGATGCATTAGCTAATCGTGTTCTAAATAGACATTTGTAACATTAAAAAAGTAAACCAAAACAAGATTCAATCCATATTGAACAAGATACTCAGAGAACGAAAGTAGTAATATCATTAGGATATATAAGTTTGTGTTCAAAAAATATTACATCGTTTGTGATCATAGGTTAAAACACCTTATGATCTAATAGATACTGATACAAAAAAACAAAAAAATTCAATCTACATTGACCATCAACTATCTGTGATGATGATCAAGGTAATAGACTATAGCACATGCCACCTTGCGTGGGAATCTCCTGAATGGACTTGGAACACCTATCACATGTCTCTGAAGCCTGAGAGGAATATCATTCGTTCCTGTCTCAGGAATAACAATGGTCAACCTCTCAAGGTTGTGCTCCATGTCTGCTAGGATCTCTATTACTTGGTCCTATGGAGGTGCTACGAGTTGTGCTTCTCGCCTGTTAAAGCGATGAAGTGTTGTTGGTCGTTGTGGACCGACATCTGCATTTAAATATTTTTTTCAGTATTGGACGATAAAATCAAATAAAAATTACATTAAAAACATTAAAATAATTCACTAACCTGTCTCGTCCCACTGTGCCCCTGGGGGCAAATATTTTTCAGGATCACACCTGTAATCCATTCCTACATAAGGAAAGTCTTCAATGGTGAATACTTGGTTCCTAAGCCACATGAAATAAGTTGGAGTAAACTGAACTACTAAACCACCCTTGCCACCATGGCGAGCCATTAGTGCCACTCATCGCACCATCCGAGGTTCTTGAGGAGTCCCACGATTTATTGGAATCAGTTGAGGAGCGAAAAGCAGAATTATCTCTAAAGAAAATGAAATGAGAATGGTGACATATCTGAAGTTTTTCAACTTCGCATTCTTTTCTCTAGTCAATTGGCCTTTCATATTGGCCAATACTCCTTCACACCAGTTAAATATGGTTCCTCCGAAACACTCGATTTTCATTTGCATCTGTGATTTAGTAGCCACATGATGAGTTGCACTCCCACACAACCTAGTTACTGTAAAAGCTATGACTTCAAGTTCCAATCGCAAGATAGTTTTGATATCTATGTGACCATCCTTCAAATATGCATTATTGCTACAATATTGTTCTTTGTAGCTGGAAGTGGGATGACCTCCCTTTCTGGCCCAAATAAGGATATGGTTCTCCCTCTCCGACACAATCAAGTAAGGAAATATATGTCCTCTAGCTCAATCTCGAGCCGGTGGTCACCAATTATGAAGCATTGGTCTTGAACGTCCCACGTATTCACAAGCCAAATCATTAACTCCACTTGTGCCTTCATCCGTTGAATAGCCCAGAATTTGTACAAATCACAGTTATTCAATGCATGCATGGTTGCATTGTCATCCATGGCCTCATTATCTATGAGCTAGTGTTCGCATTCTTGCCACTCCAACATGGTTAAACAACCTACAAATCAAAAAATTTAACAGTTAAAACCATTTGGAAGAAAACTTGAACCATTTTTTAAGAGAATTCTAGCTTTTTAAAATGTTCATGGCACTTGCATAGGTTTTGTGTGCAGACAGTACGGTCATCAACACGTGCTCCACACATAACCTGCAGCAGCCCGACATTTTTCCTTTTAAAAAATCATCGGGGTCCGCGGGTATCACATGGATCGCCCGCTCACCCCTTGTTAGGTCTTCGTAATTTGCAAGATTAGAAAATACAAACGCTGCAGAGCCTACATCAAAACCACTTTGGAGTCTGAGGACCTAGCCATCCTAGATTCAAAGAGGGATCTCTCTATATATGTGTTTAAAGATATGATCTTTAAGGCTTTTAAATATGATTTTAGGCTAGTTATGAAGAACAAAGATTGTTTGTTTTGGTTGGGATGAATATCATTAAAATGAAGGAAGTCTTTTGAAGGGTAAAGTTGTGAGTAGGTTGAAAATGGTTCACCTGACAGGATAAGTAAGAAACAGTGTCAATCCATTGGGCTATGGATTCATAAAAGGATTTAATTGCACAGCAAGTTTCAAGAGTGGTCCATGGGGAAAGGCATCTATGTCAAAGGATCTCTTTAATTTGATTTTATGGAATGAAACAATAAGAGTGTTGTGAAGGGAGTAAACACACAATAAAAACAAAGGACAGCCTAAGATTAGGTAAGTACTTTTAAACTAGCCTGCTTTTGATATACTTTCAAGAGAAAACATTAAAAAACAAAGAATATCTTAAGATCAAGTAAAGACTTTTAACTTAGCCTGCTTTCAGCATATTCTCAAAGGAAAACATTTATGGTAAACATAAAAAGTAGTCTAAGATCGGGTAAGTACTTTTAAACTAGCCTGCTTTCAACATACTCTTAAGGGATCTTTTCAAAGCAACTATTGGAGATAAACTAGAGGACAGGGCTAACCATAAACTTCTTTAGCTCAACTTTAATTAGTATACTTTTCAAGAACATTCAAAGACAATATCTCAAGTTTTACTTAGGAATCATGGGCTTACCAACACTTCACTGGTTATACTCTATTGACTTACCTTCAAAACACATTTAGAAGAAAACATAAAGGATAAAAATTTATCAGTCAGATTTAGGGTACTTTATAAGTAAATCCTAATCTATATTTTCTGTTCTTTATCACAGAAAAGTGGACAGAATGAAAACATAAAGAAAAATAACAATTACAGTAAGAAACACATCACCGTTGACATAGACCAGGATCCCATAAATCAGCTATTTGTATTTGATGTTCAAACCAATTACAATCTTCAAGTCCAGTGGGTCTTTACAGCTTCAAACTTCTCATCTCAGCTTATGTATCTTCAATTCCTAACAGAGCTACAGCATGATTCAACAGCTATTTACATTCAACAAGTATCCAAAGACCAACATCTATACTATCTTCTACAGAATTATTTATAGAAGAATGAGGAGGTGGAGTGTAAGAAGGGTTCATTTTTTCAATTAATACAGAGTAATGGTTTATTGACCTTTGGGAGGACTAAGGGAGAATATTTCGAATGATCATCTCTGTTTTAATCAATTTTACATTAAATTTCATCACCTTTAGTCACTTTTGTTGACTTTGAGGGCTTTTGGTAGGTTGGTAGTTAATTTTGAGCTGTCTTTAAAAATGTCCCTAACTGTGTAATTAATATGCACTCTTTTGATGAACTAAGCTTGAAGGTGGCAGTTTGAGGAGTTATAGCCTCAATGATGTGGCATTCAGAGGCTTCCTTTACTAATTTGTGTTGATCTGGCACTTTGAACTTCAATAAGGCCTTTTATATTGCTTTTGTATCTTATAATCACTTTCGGAGTCTTTAAACCTTATATGCTGACTGTTTTCACTTTTTAAACACTTTTTGCTTTTTTACTGTGTCCTTATCTTCATAAATCATTGGTCAAATCTTTTGATTCTTGGTCTTTTGGGCTTTAACCTTTATCCTTAATCATCACTGTCTTTTGTTCTTTTGAACTGAATTCGGCCTTAGTACCTTAAGCCTATTCTTTTAACCTTTTTAGTCATGCTTTACCTATAACTATAGGGTTAAACCCTTCTGATTTTTTATTTGCACTTTAATCCCTCTATCTGTATGCTTAAGTAGTCTTTGGCCCTTTGTTGATTGTATTCATTGTGTCAACCTTTAACCTCTATGCTTTGTTTAATATTTGCTTGCTTTAAGCCTGGGAACCTTTGTTTTTGTGTTTTAAACTGATTTAGGCCTTAGTGTCGTGTTTTAGGCCTGTTCCTCTTAATCTTCACCGTCTTTTCCTTTTGTTGTGGACATGTGGCTCTAGCACACAGGGGTTTTGATTTAAACAACCAATAGCTGATTAAAAGCCCAGTTTCATGCCCAAAAAGACTCTTGTTCTACGCGATTTGGGCTTTGGACGGGATAATCCTCGGCCCTGTCCCTTTATGGTCTGTGAGTAGGGTTTTTTGCCTTAAAAAACCACCGTCAAACCTGCAAAACAACAAAATACATTATAAAAAACCTGCGAGGTCGGAAAAAATACTTGCAGAGAGAGGCGGAGGCAGAGGAGCATTGCAGAGGGGTGATTTATGCAGGTGGGAGAGGCTTTAACAAAGAAGAAGGCAAAAATCAAGTTCAAAATGGATTTTGGCGTGAATTTGGCCTGGCGGTTTCTAGAAAACCACTGGTGGTTTTCGCGCGACCCTCGGGCAGTAAGTGGTTTTTCCCAGAGGGAACGCGATCCAATTGTATCGCGCCGCGTGGCCTTTTCAATACCGTCGGTATCGAATGATTTTGGAGTGTTAAACATCGGACGAAGAAATCGCACGATACGCTATTCGCACCATCGGATGAGGAGGGGCAGATCCGACAGTGGATATCTGGCTCGATGAATAAGTTGCACGACGAGAGTTTGAAGTGGGGGATAGGTGTCAAGCAACGGTTGGAGGAGTGGTTTACGTAGTGGATGGTAGGCCCGGTGAGGTTTATGTGTCGAGTTTGATCGGGGCCATTGGATCATATAGATCAACGGCCACGATTTACATGGGAGCTAAGAAAAAGAGCGGGGAGAATGTAAAGGAGAAGGGAAAGGGGCCTACGGCAGGGCATTGGGCAATGGTCATGTGGAGGGGAAAGGTGACCAGGGGCTAAGGAGGGGAGAGCTTATCACATTGGCACATCACCGCGGAGGGGAAAATAAAAGGAAAGGGATAAGCTGACGGAGCGACGCGATGAGGGCTAAGGTAAGGCCCGGGACACAGTCCCATGTTGCAATATGTGACCAGGGGATTTTAAGGGAGAAGGATCTAAAGGCTTTAAAAGGTCGGAAGAGTTTTTTAAGGGGTTTTTAAGGTTTTTTCAAGGTTTTCCGAGTTCTTATAAAAGAAAAGGAAGGGCTTTTTAAACCATAAAAAGGAGTTCTATGGTTCAAGGGGATTTTGAAAGTTTTATGAGGAGGATGAGGGGAAAATTAGAAGGAGAAAAGGGGATTTTTCAAGGAAAATGGAGGATGAAATAAGGGCAAAAGTAAGTGAATGAAATGATGAAAATAGGGTTGCTTAGGAAACAGTTTTCTTTGGGAAATAGCAGGATTTCTTGGTGGATCTTCTTTTAAGGGAACAACATTGTTTTTAAGGCATAGCAAACTTCTAAGGAATAGTAGACTTCAAGAATGAATGATTTTTTATGAAGATGATTTCTTGAAGGCTCAGGAGCTGTTTTAGCCATCATTTACTATGACAAAAATTTACTGATGGCTAACAGTGGCTCCACTTGGGGATGGCAGCTCCTTGGAGGTGTCAAGAAATTTTAGAATTTGATCTCTGGGATGTAGCCCTGTGCCTTATCCATTGACAACTGCTTCTCTTTTGATCGTGCTGCTTTGAAAAAGATGATCAGTACTTTATATCAGCAAACAAATTTCTCCCAATAATTCTACCTACAAAGCCTACTTCCTAACATTTTTTCTTCAGAAGGTGCATTTGGGCTTGCAGACCTTAAACATCAACATTTTATTCTTTTTGAAAATAGGAAAAACTAATCTCAGTCTACCCTTATTTCTTCCATGAGTTCAGATTAGACTGTTGAACTCATAAATTCTCTACCTAAGCTGCTATCTACCAGGATTAAACTATCTGGCAGGTTTTATTCTCTATTTTCTAAAACAAAAATTTAGACCACATTCAAATCAGGATTAAGTAGTCTGATTTGCTGTGGGACTATGGCATAAAAACAAGTTGCACATAGAATTTATTTGCAGAAATTTGAAACAAAAATGTGAAGGCTTAAGATCTGAAAATCAAAAAGCATCCTTCATTCTTTTTTGCAGCTCTAATTTTGATATTTTTAGAGTTGTCCTTTTTCTCTTGGTTCAGATTTTGAGCATATTAGAACCAATTCTTCATAAAACTTACAAGTTCAAGATTTAATCTTGTTTGAACCACTTTTTCTATCCTAATCTATTTCTACTAAAAAGCCAAGATTAAACAGTTTGGCAAATCTTCATCACTAACCTATCAGCAGTAAATTGAAATCTATCTTAGTCATGATTAGGCTATATGACTAAAATAGAAGTGTTTTTTTTTTTTTTTTGGTGGCATTTAAGCTTGCACACTTTCAGATTTCTCTTTTTTGGTATGGGGCTATACCTTTCTTGTTTTATTTCTGCCCTATTTTTCTCTTTTTCCATTGTTTTTGTATTCTTCTTTTTTCAAATTTAAAGCAGTGATATATAAAATGAACAGAAAGCTCTGAAACTTAAAATATTTGTTAACAGAAATAATGTTTGAGGACCCTGCCATTGACAGGACCTCCAAAGTATTCAACTCCATCCATTTTTTGTAGAAAAAATGCATTGTTCCCAATAGCATATTGGATAAGATAAGGGCCTTGCCATAAGTTATCAAATTTTCCATGTTTTCCCTTATCTTCTCTTCTTGAATCCCATTTTAAAACTTTATCACCAATTTTAAAGTCACTTGCCTTGGTTCTTTTGTCAAACAGCTTCTTAATATTTTCTTGTATTTGTTGTGCTCTGATGTATACTTCCTCTCTAGTTTGTTGTAGATGTATAGTCCGGTTCATTCTCCTTGTCACATCATCTTCTTCAGACTGTACTTCCTAGATCAGCTTCATGACTGACACTCCTAAACTGGTTGGAAATATTGCATCAGTTCCATAAAATAGCTGGTAAGGAGACATCCCAATTGACTTTTTAACTTTCAATATATCTACCCATAAAGCATGTACTAGCTTATTGTGCCATGATTTCTTGTTATCTTCCAGCAACTTCTTGATAATGTTTACCAAACTTTTATTTGATGATTCTGCAAGCCCATTACCTTGAGGGTAATAAGTTGTGGAATGACCCAATATAATCTGATATTTATGACAAAATTATACCTTCTTTTTAGACCCAAATGCAGCAGCATTATCAGTTATGATCTTTCTAGGATAGCCAAATCTAGACAGTATATGGTTTTCAAGGAAGGAAATGATGACTGAGTCTGTGGCATTCCTAGTGGGGATGGCTTCTATCCACTTGGTAAAATAATATGTTGCTATGAGGATCCATCTATGTTGTGAAGATGAGGGAGGATGGATTTCCCCAATGAAGTCTAGACCCCACTTCTAAAAAGGAGCTTCAACAGTGATTGGTTGTAGAGGTAAGGGAAGCAGCTTTCTTTTGCCTTCAAAGATTTTGCATTTGTGACCAGCAATAATCATTTTATGGACATATTGAAAGAGGGTGGGCCAGTAATAGCCAGCTCTAAGGATTTTTTTGGCAGTTGATTTCCAGTAGAGGTAGCCTCCACATTCTTTTTTATGGAATTCATGCTTGATCTTATCTGCATCATTATCAGGCAAACATTTAAGCAATAATCCACTCGCATTTTTCCAATATAAACATTTATTCAAAATGTAGTAATTTACAACTTTCAACTTTAAAAATCTTGCCTTTGTTTTAGACAAACCAGGAGGAACATTAAGATTGAGCAAAACATACAAAATGTCAGTGTACCAAGATGAATTCAGAAAATGATCTTCAATAATTGGAGCTGAAAACTCCTCCTGTTCATCTAATTCATTAAACATGTTTATATCAAGAGCTTGAAAGTTGGATTCAGCCATAATTTTTGCTAGTCCTTAACCTTTTATGAGCTTAGTGGGCTTGATTTCTAAGTCATATTCTTAAATTACAGCAATCCACTTTCCTCTTTTTCCATCTGGATCTTGGGTCAATATGTCTTTCACAACTGAATGAGGCACAAATGCTATGGTGTGGGAATGTAAAATATAAACTATGAATTCCTTTAAGGCTTTGACCAAGGCAAAGGCTTATTCTTCCATTATGTTATACTTCAGAGGTGCATCTCTTAATGCCTTGCTGAAAAATGCAATGGGCTGCTCTTGTCCATTCAAGTTCTTTTGTAATAGGACAGCAGCTACTGTATGTTTTGATGCAAATGAAAAAAATGAAGAAATCCTTTGAAAAATTAGGACTGATAAGAACTGTTGTTTTGGTGAGTGCTTGTTTTACCAGTTCAAATGATTTCTTTTCTTCTAAGGTCCATTTAACTTCTTCTTTTTTAAGCATGTTTGTTATATTTCTAAGGAGTTCAGCTAGATTGGGTATGAACCTTCTCAAGAAATTAATCTTTCCAATGAAAGATTGAAGTTCCTTGATGTTTCTAGGATGATTGATTTGAAATATACCATAAATCCTCTTTGGGTCTATCCTTATTCCTTCCTCTGATATGATATGCCCAAGAAGCTTACCTTCTTGCAGACCAAACAATGTTTTCTTTGGGTTTAAGGACAGTCCAAACTTTCTGCATTTTTCAAAGACCTTTCTCAAGTGTATTAGGTGTTCTTCATCTGTTTTAGAATAAATAGTTATATCATCAAGGTAAATCACAATGAAGTAACCTATTTCTTCTGAAAATGCAATATCCATGGCTCTCTGAAATGTGGCACCAGCATTCATTAAACCAAAGGGCATTTTCAAATACATGAAGGTACCTCAAGGTGTAGTAAAGGTTGTTTTGAGTTGATCATCAGGATGTACCAAAATTTGACTGTACCTTGAGAATCCATCTAGCAAAGAAATTCTTTTAGAACCAACTACCTTTTGTAGGATATGATCCATTTTGGGCAAAGGATAATTGTCCTTTAATCAGGCTTTGTTTAAGTTTCTAAAATCAATGCAAAGCCTTATCTCTCCTATTTTCTTCCTAACTGATACAAGATTAGACACCCACTCTGAGTATCTAACAGGGACTATAATTCCAACATCATACATTTTCATAATTTCTTTCTCTACCAGAGGTAATTGAACAGGGTTGATTCTACGCAATTTTTGTTTGAAAGGTTTCTAGTTTTCTTTGAGGGGTATCTTATGCTGGATTATTTCTGTATCATATGACTTCAAATCTTCATAAATCCATGCAAACACATCAGAAAATTCTTTAAACAGCTCAATATATTTCAGTTTAATGTGAGCTGGCAGTGTTTTAGACAATTTGATCACTTTGGGTTTCTGTTCACTGCCTATGTTGCATTCTTCCACTGCAGTTTCTATGGGTTCATTTTTGGCTTCTTGGCCACAACATTCAAATCAAATAATTCCTCTAAAGGGACTAGTCCTTTTGGAAAGCCTTGGTCTTTGGATTGCAACACTTCTAAGTCTTCATTTTCCAAATTTGTGCTATTTTTTGTCATATGTTGGAGTTCATTTGTTAACAGATTTATTTCTGCAATCTCAGGAGACTTTTCTTCTTCGATAAGTGGGTTTTCTTCAGTAGGAAAATCTTTATCATAATCTGAATCTGAGTTTGGCATTTCAAATTCATTTTTGGACTATAGGAAGTCTTCTATATGTTTATCTCCATCAAAAACTTGCCAATATCTTTCATTATCTAGGACAGCTGGTCTAAATTTGACTTGGGTGGTGCATTGCTTGGTTTCATAAGGTGTTAGACAAGTTCTAGCAGCAAAGGCTAATCCATTGGCAAGGACATTTTGGTTTCTTGGGACAAAATTTAGTTGGAACTCATCAAATGTTTTTAACAAATCCATGGCATCATTTCTATAGGCTTTAAGTATGGGATGTTTAGCACTGTATTCCCCATTTACTTGCCCAATTATCAACTATGAATCTCCATATACTTTTATTCTTTTGGCCCCTTATTTTTTCAATAAATGCAGGCCTAAAAGAAGAGCCTCATACTCTGCTATGTTGTTTGTACATTGAAAATTTAACTTGTAGGAATGCCCCTCAGCATGATTATTTTTAGTGTTGTGTATCCATATGCCTGCTCCTGCATCGTTTTTAGTGCAAGATCCATCACAATTCATGTTCCAAAGAGGATTTTTTTTAGATTTGTCATTTATTTTATTGTTTTCCTCTTTGTTTTGTTCATCATTCTACTTTGTACAAGGGTCTGCACTACGTTTTTCTGTGTTTTTTTCCTCAAGGTTTTCAATGTCTTGAGGTTTCGCTCTTTGATTTCCATGATCTGCATGATTTTTATAACTATTTTGAACCTTATGACCTGTAATCTGTTTGTTGTAATTTTCTGAATCAACAAACTGCCTTTCAGTTTCCTCTTTGTTTTCATCCTCATCATTTTCCACCACTATGTTTGGATGAGTATGACTACTATATTTGATGATGTTTCATCGACTAACTCTTTCTCATTAGGAATATCATCATTGTAGAGAATGAAAGAGTCAAGGTCAGTGTGTATGGAATAGAGAGGAGAATTATCTGGTCTTTCTTGGTTACTCACCATGTATTTCATATGTGTTTCCCTATAGATTCTTCTAGGTTGACTGAAGACAGGGATGGTGGCATAAGTCATATCCATCTGCATAGTACATTGTAACTTAGCACCCCATGACCTTGAAAGAAGCATGCCATATTTGAGGGGTATATCAACCACTACAATGTCCATCACTAAACTCTTGGATGGTATTTGGGCTAAGTTAACACACAGATCCTTTATTAGGCCTAGGCATCTCACCCTGCTTGAATCAAAAGAATATAAGTCTTTGTAGGGTCTAGTTACCTCTAAGCCTAACCTTTCCATGATTACCTTGGGCATGAGGTTGTGTGATTCTCTTGAATCAAGCATGGCATTGTGTAAAATATTATCATGGATGTTCAAACTGATGTAAAATCGTGGGGTGGTTCCTTCTTGAAACTTTCCTTCAATTTTTGGTCCAAATATGAGCTCTGGGGTATCATCATTTAAGTTAACTGTGTCATGAACATCTTCTATGTTCAAAGCTTTCAAAATATGACCTCTATATACATTTTGAGTGACTAATTCAGTGAGTTGGACAAAGATTTTGATTTTGGATATTTCATTCTCTAGGCTAATAGGAATCTGGTTTTTCAAAATGTGTAATTCAGCCTTGTTAGTCACTACTTGTTCAGCAAAATCAGCTTGCTGCTTTTTAGTATTTACAGCAGTTAGAATAGTTTTTTCAGGAGCATTAGCTGAGATGCTAGTGCTGCTGGGGTTAACACTCTGTTTTTCATTGGCTTGGGTGTTTTTCCCTTTGTTTGGATCAGAATTTACAGCCACCGTTTTATGAATTTCTATTGGTTTTCTGGGGACATTTTCAGGGCTATTTTTGGCAGATTTATCAGAGGTTTTGTTCCTGAGAGTTTCTTGATTCTTTTTACTTCTCAGGTCATATTTTTTAGGTGATCCTATGATGGAATTTTTAGAGTATTGTTCATAATAATCATTGTGTGGTCTTCTGTCATCATAAGGTGTATATAGACATTTTTTCTTTCATGGAGGAAATCATAATCCTCATTGCATATTTATGTTGTCATCCTCTGTTTGTTCATTTGTCTCTTCATCCTCATTAACATAATTTTCTTGGAAAGGAGGTCTGACATGTTGATCATCCTCTCTTTATTTGTTTTGAGGTTGACTTCTCCTAAATTCCTGATTCTGATTTTGAGATTGGTTTCTGTTTTGGGGGGCTGATTGATTTTCTCTGGATTGTGCTCTCTCAAGTATGCTCATCTTCTTCATCATTCCCTCCATCATTCTTTCCATTTTTGAGCTATAAGTGGAAGGTGCAGTTTCCTCCCTAAATGATACTTTATTTTCATTCCTCATCCTAGCTCTTTTTTCAATCAGATTTACTTCCACAGCTAGAGCTCCCTTCTACATGTCTTCCAAAGTTAAGGGATCTCTTTCTCTTAGTTGATATGCCATTTCAGGATCAAATCCTTCAGGAAATTTGGCCAAAGATGATCCTTGTGGAGGTTTCAAATCTGGGGGTAATGCATTATAAACACTATTGAATCTAGTGCAATAATTTTGAACACTTTCCCCAGTGTTTCTTTTGAGGTTGTTGTAATCTGAAAGAATTTGGAGAGGGTTTTTTCTGACTTCCCATTTGTTTAGGAATGATTGATGGAGAGCTTGGAGGTCATTAATACAATGAGGGGTTAAGCCTTTGAACCACTTTCTTTCTTCTCCCTCTAAGCTTTGAGAAAACAATCTGAGTTTGACAGTTTCATCATCAATCTCATTTCTATCAAAATAGTCATTCATCTTGTCCACATGTTGTGAAGCAGTAGTAGAACCTCTGGCATCATATAATGGAATCTTGGACTGATAGTCCTGTGGCAGATTAACTAAAGGTAAAGGAAGGACTAGGGGGGCATACCATGTTGCCATGATGGGAGGTTGTGGAAAAAATGGGGGGTTTACCTGTGGAGGATGTAGGATAGGAGGGGATTGATGAAATGGAGTAGTTTGAACAGTGGGAGTATGGATAACAGAAGTGAATGGACCGGAAAAAGACTGTTGAGCAGATCCAGGATGAGAGAAACCAAAATTATGAAGGAAATGTAGCTCAGGTGGAGTGGTTTCTCTACTACCAGGGTGTTCACCACTATGTTGGGGTGAGTGTAGAGACTCAAAGTCTATCTGATCTATATCATCAATGACCTAGTTCGGAATGGGTTTCTTAAGTCAACTTGTGAATCTTGTAGAGTTGTAAGGTTTTCAGGAACAGAATTAGCTCTATGAATCGGTCTGATAACAGTTGGTGTTTTAGACTTAGGATATTTCCTAAGTATACTTTCTGGATTATCAAATGTCTTAGGAGGATTTGGGTCAGGATAGGCTCTAGTTTAAATTATTCTAGAAGCCACTATGTTGTGTTTTCAGACCCAATAATAAGAAAAGTTTAACCAAATATGACAATATTTAATAGCCTAACTGATCTTTTAACAAGAAAACTTAATCCTCAAAGGTTCCTTAACTGAGTTTGTATGATGTTATGATATAAATGGGTTTCCTAGTGGATTCTTCGGTCAATTCAGAAATGTGGAGTCGCCAGATGGAAATTTTTAGCTTTGGTAGGTAAAATGTTTTATGGTCCACCACCACTAATAGGTCTGAATACCAATCTGAAATTTTTTTGGGTTTTCTGAGTTTTTTATAGTCCTATGGGTTATGAGAGTGTCCTATATCTGTTTCAACACTTAGCTACAATGATGAGACAAACAGAGTTTACTATGTGGCTTACTAGCTGATTTCTTCAAGGTTTGATAAGGGTTTGTTAGAATCCTAAGGATTACTTATATTGCCACTGATTCAGAAAAGTCCTATCTTGATCACCAATATGTTTGGTAGTGCTTGAAGAAAGTTGATATTTCTTAAATGAATCCTTAGTGTTTGTTTAAGGGATTTTACTCAGAAAGTTCCCCAGTATGGTCGTCAGTATGTTAGGTCTCCATAGTTTGCAATATTGGCAAATACAAACGTTGCAGAGCCTACATCAAAACCACTTTGGAATCTGAGGACCTAGCCATCCTAGATTCAGAGATGGATCTCTCTATATATGTGTTTAAAGATATGATCTTTAAGGCTTTTAAATATGATTTTAGGCTAGTTATGAAGAACAAAGATTGCTTGTTTTGGTTGGGATGAATATCATTAAAATGAAGGAAGTCTTTTGAAGGGTAAAGTTGTGAGTAGGTTGAAAATGGTTCAGCTGATAGGATAAGTAAGAAATAGTGTCAATCCATTGGGCTATGGAGTCATAAGAGGATTTAATTGCACAATAAGTTTCAAGAGTGGTCCATGGGGCAAGTCCTCTATGTCAAATGATCTCTTTAAGTTGATTTTATGGAATGAAACAGTAAGAGTGTTGTGAAGGGAGTAAACACACAAGAAAAACAAAGGACAGCCTAAGATCAGGTAAGTACTTTTAAACTAGCCTGCTTTTGGCATGCACTTAATAGAAAGACACAAAGTAACCTAAGATCAGTTAAGTACTTTTAAACTAGCCTGCTTTTGATATACTTTCAAGAGAAAACATTAAAAAACATATAATAGCTTAAGATAAAGTAAAGACTTTTAACTTAGCCTACTTTCAGCATATTCTCAAAGGAAAACATTTATGGTAAACATAAAAAGTAGTCTAAGATCGAGTAAGTACTTTTAAACTAGCCTGCTTTCAACATACTCTTAAGGGATCTTTTCAAAGCAACTATTGGAGATAAACAAGAGGACAGGGCTAACCATAAAATTCTTTAGCTCAACTTTAATTAGCAGACTTTTCAAGAACATTCAAAGAAAATATCTCAATTTTTACTCAGGAAACATGGGCTTACCAACACTTCACTGGTTATACTCTATTGACCTACCTTCAAAACACATTTAGAATAAAACATAAAGGATAAAGATTTTTCAGTGAGATTTAGGGTACTTTGGAAGTAAATCCTAATTTATATTTGTTGTTCTTTATCACAGAAAAGTGGACAGAATGAAAACATAAATAAAAATAACAATTACAGTAAAAAACACATCACCATTGACATAGACCAGGATCCCATAAATCAGCTATTTGTATTTGATGTTCAAACCAGTTACAATCTTCAAGTCCAGTGGGTCTTTACAGCTTCAAACTTCTCATCTTAGCTTATGTATCTTCAAATCCAAACAGAGCTACAACATGCTTCAACAGTTATTTACATTCAACAAGTATCCAAAGACCAACATCTATATTGTCTTCTACAAAAGTATTTATAGAAGAATGAGGAGGTGGAGTGCAAGAAGGGTTCATTCGTTCAATTAATAGAGATTAATGGTTTATTGACCTTTGGGAGGCCTAAGGGAGAAGATTTCGAATGCTCGTCTCTGTTTTAATCAATTTTACATTAAATTTCATTACCTTTAGTCACTTTTTTTGACTTTGAGGGCTTTTGGTAGGTTGGTAGTTAATTTTGAGTTGTCTTTAAAAATATCCCTGACTGTGTAATTAATATGCACTCTTTTGATGAAATAAGCTCGCAGGTGGCAGTTTGAGGAGTTATAGCCTTAATGATGTGGCATTCAGAGGCTTCCTTTACTGATTTGTGCTGATCTGGCACTTTGAACTTCAATAAGGCCTTTGATATTGCTTTTGTACCTTATAATCACTTTCGGAGTCTTTAAACCTTATATGCTAACTGTTTTCACTTTTTAAAGACTCTCTGTTTTTTTACTGTGTCCTTATCTTCATAAATCATTGGTTAAGTCTTTTGATTCTTAGTGTTTTGGGCTTTAACCTTTATCCTTAATCATCACTGTCTTTTGTTCTTTTGAGCTGAATTCGGCCTTAGTACCTTAAGCCCATTCTTTTAACCTTTTTAATCATGCTTTACAGATAACTGTAGGGTTAAACCCTTCTGATTTTTTATTTGCGCTTTAATCCCTTTATATGTATGCTTAAGTAGTCTTTGGCCCTTTGCTTATTGTATTCACTGTGTCAACCTTTAACCTCTATGATTTGTTTAATATTTCCTTGCTTTAAGCTTGGGAACCTTTGTTTTTGCGTTTTAAACTGATTTAGGCCGTAGTGTCGTGTTTTAGGCCTATTCCTCTTAATCTTCACCGTCTTTTCCTTTTGATGTGGACATTTGGCTCTGGCGCACAGGGGTTTTGATTTAAACAACCAATAGCTGATTAAAAGCCTAGTTTCATGCCCAAAAAGACTCTTGTTCTGCGCGATTTGGGCTTTGGACGGGGTAATCCTCGGCCCTGTCCCTTTATGGGTTGTGAGTAGGGTTTTTTGCCTTAAAAAACCACCGTCAAACCTGCAAAAAAACAAAATACATTATAAAAAAACCTGTGAGGTCAGAAAAACTGCTTGTAGAGAGATTTGGAGGTGGAGGAGCATTGCAGAGGGGTGATTTATGCAGGCGGGAGAGGCTTTAATGAAGAAGAAGGCGAAAATCGGGTTCAAAATGGATTTTGGCGCGAATTTGGCCTGGTGGTTTCTAGAAAACCACCGGTGGTTTTTGCACGACCCTCGGGCAGTAAGTGGTTTTTCCCGGAGGGAACACGATCCAATTGTATCACACTGCGTGGCCTTTTTAATACCGCCGGTATCGCATGATTTTGGAGTGTTAAACGTCGAACGGAGAAATCGCGCAATACGTAATTTTCACCGTCGAATGAGGAGGGGAAAATCCGACAGCGGAGATCTATCGCAATGAATAAGTTGCACGATGGGAGTTTTAAGTGGGGGACAGGTGTCAAGCAACAGTTGGAGGAGCGGTTTACGTAGTGGATGGTAGGCCCAGTGAGGTTTGTGTGTCGAGTTTGATCGAGGCCGTTGGATCATATAGATCAACGGCAACGATTGACGCGGGAGCTGCGAAAAAGAGCGGGGAGAATGTAAAGGAGAAGGGAAAGGGGCCTAGGGCAGGGCGTTGGGAAATGGTCATGTGGAGGGGAAAGGTGACCAGGGGCTGAGGAGGGGAGAGCTTATCGCATCGGCACATCGCCGCAGAGGGGAAAATAAAAAGGAAAGGGATAAGTCGATGGACTGACGCAATGAGGGCTAAGGTAAGGCCTGGGAAACAGTCCCATGTTGCAATATGTGACAAGGGGCTTTTAAGGGAGAAGGGGCTAAAGGATTTAAAAGGGAAGAAGAGTTTTTAAAGGGGTTTTTTAGGTTTTTTCAAGGTTTTCCGAGTTCTGATAGAAGAAAAGGAAGGGCTTTTTAAACCATAAAAAGGAGTTCTATGGTTCAAAGGGATTTTAAAAGTTTTATGAGGAGGATGAGGGGAAAATTAGGAGGAAAGGGGATTTTTCAGGGAAAATGGAGGATGAAATAAGGGCAAAAGTGAGTGAATGAAATGATGAAAATAGGGCTGCTTAGGAAACAGTTTTCTTTGGGAAATAGCAGGATTTCTTGGTGGATCTTCTTTTAAGGGAACAACATTGTTTTTAAGGCACAGCAAACTTCTAAGGAACAGCAGACTTCAAGAATGAATGATTTTTTATGAAGATGATTTCTTGAAGGCTCAAGACATGTTTTAGCCATCATTTGCTATGAAAAAAATTTACTGATCGCTAACACCCCTGAGGGCATATTTTAAAACATTAATTTCTCCCAAAAAAAGAAATAAATGCTCAAAATAAAAAATGAAATGGATAAAAATGTAGCTAAGGATGATGTGGATTACCTGGATCTGACGATTTGAGAAATGAACGGTCAGTTCTCTCGATATCTGCTCCAGAAGTTTTTTGGCCAAAAGCTCTCTATGCACTGTCCTGAACACGAAAGGTGAAATGACTTGTTTTAATCCATTTTTATAGTTATTAATGAATAAAATATTATTATTTTATTTATTTTTCACTTCTAAAAGGTCATTTTTAAATATTTTTACTTTTTGGAAACAGATATGAGTAATCTTTTGAGTTTTTGTGCAGGATACAGGATTTTTTGGTGAAAGAATTATTTTGACATTGAGTATACTTTTATCACTTTTCTGGGCTCTGTAAAATTATGAAAAAGCGAAACCCTAGAATTCTATTTTAAGCCCTTTTCAGACTCTCGAAATATGAAAATATCATCGAGTACTTGACTATTCGAACTCGTTAAAGTAAATGAACAGTCATCCCTTCAGTATAATTTTACCCCTTTTCTGGACTGAAATGGACTAATTACGAAAAAGGTATACATTGACTAATCATGGTCAATAGAGTTCTCTCCTACATTATTTTATTCTTTTTTAGGCCTAAGAGAATAAATTTATGAAAAATAACAACCATGGAGTTTACTTATGTTTTTCTTCTAACTCCCTAAAACTCAAAAACGTTGAGTTTCTCCTAAACTGGACTCGTTAAAATTTTATAGTAAAGGACCTGTCAATTACAAAAAGTATCGAACCACTCCTTCTTAGAGTTTGCTTTTAATACTAAGATGGACTCATCTGAAGGATGAGCTTACACAAACAATCAAATGTTATCCTTCTCAAGCTTGACAAAAATAAATATGTACTTGCCAGTAATGGTGGGGGAAAAAGAGAGAAAAAGAATCCAATTATCACCCTTGTTTAAAAAGAAGCATGCCACCTTTGAACACGACACTTTGTCACACTTGTACCTGGGTTGGAAAATCCTTTGTCTAAAATTTAATCAAACCACATTGAAATTCTTCAGCTAGAATCTTGGTATTAGTTTTAGGTCAAATTCTTCCAAACCATCTGTAGTGTCGTTATGTGTTCAAGAGAGTTCAATAAACCATTCATTGCAAACATTTGTCTCCATTCACGTTGAACTAATATTTCTTCAGAACTTGATCTAATGGTTTCATGTCATGGGATTTCCTGCGACATATCACTTTCTATCAACGTCGGCTCATCATCTAGAAATTTGATCTAGAATCCTATCAGTACCTTAGGACCTACATGCCCTAATAGCAAGTTTCTTGCCTTCGACGACAAGTTGCATCACTGACCTTTGATCGAACTATTCTATGAGTGTTCAACTGCAAATCATTCATTCACACTTCATATATTGTATTGGAGTACTTTGAGAGCCATTGTCATTATTGGTAGTCTCTCTCACACTTGTTAACAGTTCACATCATTAACTGGTAATCAAGTGGTTTCTACCATGTTCGACTTCGACACAATCAATCGCATGGATATATTCGTACTAGTTCGGGAAGTGGAAGTCAAGACCCTGGATCTAGTTTCCACCATCCAGGCTACGAGGATTTTTATTATTCATGATACAGTATACTACTCATGACAGATGGTTGCACCCATATTGTGTCTACTTTTGATGTAATATTGAAACCATATATGTACCAAAACATTTAGTTAGTTTTGATCTTATTATGGGAATGCCTACCTCAGCGATGATATCTATATGTTTGCATTGAATTTTTTTACAGGTTTTCGACTGGTGTCTCTAATCCAATCCTTGGAATGATAAAGCACTTCACTCTTCAGAATAACCTCAGACTTCGCACTTTAGGGGGAAATATGTTACACGTCATTTTTTCACCATGACATTTGATTGTTCATATGGGTCTATCACCGCCTATATCATGTTCCCTTAGAAGTAAAAAAAACACTAATGTTCCTAAATCAAGTCTTGGAATTAGAGAAAATCTCTATAAAACCCTTAAAAGTCTACCTGCGCGGTTTTTCTAGCCTTTCCCTGCACATGTGTTGTTTTTTAGTCCATAAACTACGATAACTCCCACACTTTTTGCCACTATTACCTGCGCACCCCTGCGAAAATAAAATAAAAGAAAAAATTAAATTCTAGAAGCCTAGTTGGCCAAATATTCTTCCAACTACAAGCTTCTAGAGTCGCAATCAATTCGAGCTTTATCCCTCCACTCATGGAGCTTATCCCTTGGTCCATGGATCTCAAATATCTTCATGAGAGGAATCCATCCCCCTCTTCATGGAACTGAAACTACCTCCATTTCTCTATAAATTGAGCTCAAGTTTCAGGTTGAAGGGTAAATTGTAGATTCTACACACATGGTAGATGCTAAAGAGAATTCATAAGAGTAGATACTTTCTACACTAGTGAGTTTTTGTTGGCATGAGAATGATCACACCCTTGTGTCTATAACTCCATGCTGGTATTCAGAGAGGAAGGCTTATCAAACTGAAGGAGAAACGATTTTTCAAGACCACGGGAGAAATTTGTACGACATCAAGGCATTAGGTTGTAATATTACTCTTTTTATTCAAGATAATACATATGGATCTCTTTTTCTCATTGAGTTGTTTCTAAATCAGAATAACATCAATACTTATACTCCTTGATCATTAAGTTGGATTAGCATTTCCTGATTATTATATGTTGCAGATGCTTTGATCCTTTGTCTGGTCTTTGCTTGCAGGTTCTACTTATTGGAGAAACCACTTTGGAGCGACGGGACAAAAGGCTACATCAAATGTTTGGATTTCAAGGTAGGCGCATGTCCTCTCTACTTTATTATAATAATTTTGAAATGCAATTAATCTCGAGGAAGATGTTTCCAAATGGATATTTTTTTCTAGTTACTCGTTGGATTACTAAGGAGATTGCTCTTGTCCGCAGGTGGGATTAATCCACATAACAATCCTTGCCATGCAAATTTGAGACTATGTGGTCTCTCACACCCTCTAGGATGATCCTCCTAGATTTTGTTGTATCCTTCTTCTACTGGGATAATTTTTATGCATCTGATACTACTGGCTTTGGAATGTCATTTTTGGTGTACTCCAGCTCACCATTATCATCAAGCACTGCTTCCATCCTATCCTTCCAGGCTATGAAATTTAAGGTTCCCTCAAGGGTATACTCCAATCTCAATCTGTTGAAACACATTTTCAGGCACAGAGGAAAAACTGCTTCACTGAATTTGAAAATCGAAATATCTAAAGGAGAGGATCTATAGACTAGTTTCTAGTGTGATTCTGCACTGATACCATGTATAAATTAATAGAAATTTGCTACTAGTGATGAAATTGAACTGAAATAAGAGATTCCACATTTCCTCTATTGTTCTACAGAAATGAAATCACAATTTAGAAACACATGCAACGACATGCAACCATTAAAACACCACAGGAACACAGTTATTTATAGGGGAACCCAATTGGGAAAACCCTTCGTTTCTTTTCAATAATCAGATGAGAATGAGAAACTATTTCAATGTCTTGCTTTAATCATGAAGCACAACCTGCACTGTAAACTTGTTCTCGTGCTGACTGTATTGGTCTAGCCAACTCAAGACCCCAACTTGCTCCTATTTCGTTGCGCAATATTGGAGGAAATTAGCTCCTAAAAAGTAGGAATTTTCTCATATTTTCTTGCACAATTCCCAAGGAATGATTCACCTGCTTAACTCCCAATCCTATACACTCAATTAGTATACAATTGATAATTACAATGTGCCTTTTCCTCCACTTCAACTAGGCAATTCGAATTACATGCATGTATGGGATATTTTTTGTTGATTGACTAGTTTAACTAAGAGATCAATGAGTTAATAAGTGTTATAATACTCAACTGACCTTCAACTGACTCACTAAGTACTCGAGCCCAGTTTACTTAGTCAAACTGAAAATTACTAAACTAGATTGCTAAATTTTAGCAATCACTACATGTACAAATCTACTTCTAGCATATAGTTCAAATTTACTAAGTAAACTAGTAGACAAAGACATGTCACACAACTTAACTGCAATCCAAGTCATCCTACTGATGTGGAAAATCGAATTACTAAATTTGACTAAGGCACAAGTCAAAGTTAGCTTTTCATGCTACAATTTCTAACACATCCTCCCTTTTAATCCCCACTTTCCAATGTTAGACTCATGCATGGATTAACAATGTCACTCCAAATTTGTTGTATACCACCTTGCCCTCAAATAACCAAATTGAATATATGAAACTAGGATGTCTCCACTAAAGATGGATTGCCATTGTAACAAAAAAATAGATTCCATTATTGTTGTGACAACAACATAATTATTGTGTGAACTTAACCAATTAACAATACAAATGTCATTACATTGATAGTGATATGTTGATTTAGGCTTATTTGTCAAAAAGAGAGATGTTTGCAGTAGAATTTTTCAACAAACTAAAATATACACAGACACATGAGAAGATATATAGCCAAATGTATTTGTAATACATCATAACTTTATCAATAATGTTGATGAATGCTTAATATTAATATTAACTATTTAACTTATATAAATACACTAATTAAATAACCACTCCAAAATTTAAATTTACTTCATTCCAATCATAAGACATAACGCATGATCTCAAAAGCTCATGCGACAATTATATTTTTAAAAATATATATATATGCTCTACAATCCAAGCAACCTCATATGCGAAATGTTATGGTCTTGTTGAATTTCATCTTTATTCTTATTCCTTTCTCTTTAAATTTTAAAATCAATCGTATTGTTTAATTTGATAGTTCAAAAATTAAGGGTGAGAGACCATAATTTGTTCTTATTACTACGTAAAAATAACAACAAAATTAGGCGTGATTTGTATATATGCTTACAATTGATGCCACAATACATTTTAATATTGCAAGTTACTCCATAAGCACCACCCAATCCTTGAGGAAAAACTAGCATCTTATCTTACATAGAAGATTTATAAATTAATTTCAAAGGAAAAATATAGAAATCATTTAAATTAGCAATTGTACTGAGAGGTGAAAAAAAAAATTATAGGAGTGGGGATAATGTGGAGGGAAATATTAAGAGGGGGAGAGAATGTGGACAACAATATTAAGAGCCTCGTGTTGTTTTTGGAGGTGATGTTGTTAGAGTTGATGTTGTGAAAATTGTTGTAGTGTGGTGGAGTTGCATTAATAGAACATGTCATTCTTACGGATGTTGGTTCTTACCATGTGGCATCATAGCATCACAAGAATTGGTTTTGTCATAAATTCTCAAAATTTTCTATGATTTTGTGTAATTGTGAAAATTTTAAAAAATTGCAGAATTATTTTCTTAATCTTTATTTAGAAAAGTGTTTATTACCATCTACAATTTGCTCCTTTCTAAATAAATTTATAACATATTAAAATTATGTATTTGAATAAAAAATATTTAACGTTCTTGAAGAAAAGTGTTCATCGCCATTTATAATCTATTTCTTAAGGAAAAAAATAGAAAAGGGACACATGTAAACTCAGTAATTTTTTTTTTCTCTTTAATTTCACACCAAATTTTAAAAATATTTTTTTATTACCATATGAAATCATATATACAATATTTGAACAATTGTGTATTTTTAAAAGCTCCAGTTTTTCAAATGCATTATATTAAGAAGCATTTTCTTCCGAAGTAGACAGACCTTATTTTTATCTATGGCAGATATATTTAACATTTCAATTTTTTTGGTTATTTGGTACGAGCCTGAAGCAAGGATGATGAAATTGAAGATGGTTTGGATGTGAAATTAAAACAGAACACTTATTTCAGCGGAGTTGCAATGAGATATTAAGTTTCAAATTGTTGACATGAACTCATGTGCAGAGACAATCTGTTGCATAAGAAATGAATTTAATAATACTAAAATTGTGAAGGACATCGTAAGGTTCTATAAAATAACCCATTATAATTAAGAAAATATTATGAACTGGAATTGTTACCTTGCTTATTAACTTCATGGACCTTCTTGTGAAATAATTAGAGCCCTAGTTTGGAAAACATAGTCCTTAACTCCCCCAAGAGAAGGCATATGAATCATGTTGTCCCATACATTACACTTAAATAGGAAAATTTGAAGAGACTAACAAAAACAGAGATTGTACCCAACAACTCTTTATTTTAGTAGACTAACATAGAAGGAAAAATTACATATGAATTTTTAGTGCTTACAATATCTTCATGGGCCTTTGTGTTTCTTGGTTGATGCAACAAGTTCGATCTCATACAAATTAGAAAGTTACAACTCTAAACCGGGTCATGTAGTTAAAGGGAACTATAGTAGGTTGTAACAAGAGAGAATACATCTTCGTGTGTCTTCCTTCTAGGTACATTTAGTGGTGTGTTTTCATTTTTGTTATGTACGTAAGCACCATTGGGTCAACCTGAAGTAGTTCCTTCACCACATCGAATAAGTCGGCTCCTTTGGCTGCCATGTGAAATGTTATCTGGACCTTTTTTATGTTCTTCTAGCCATTTGTGGATCCTTTGCTAGTAAATCTCTCATAATATCACGTAACCACTTTTTTCAAGCAAACATAGTGCATTGTTTCCATTTCTTTTGGAAATATTTGTGAACTGGATTTCTCTAGTAAAAAGTTCATTGACCATGTCAACATGACCCTTAGTTGCAACAAAAATAAGAGATGTGGCATTTGGTAGATCCATAATTTTTCTCAGATGAGGTTTGTGGTTTAGAAGCTCCTTGAAAATATCTATGTACAATTTTTCAATGGAGTTTATTAGATTTTATGATGCTACATATGTGTATATCAACATACAGAATATGTCATCCTAGAAACCAATTCAAGCTCAACAGGTCACAAAATGAATTGCACTACCTAGTAGTGCAAAAATTCCATCCATGAAAAGAGAAAATGACACAGAGGTTTTTCACACAGTATGTAAGGAAAAAAACAGGCAAAGAATATAAGATAAGAATTTGATTTTGTATGAATTTTTGTTTTGAACTTTGACCTAAAATTGTTTTTTAGCAGATTGTGAAGGGAGAGTATGAGTATAATTTCTCCTGATGTGTCTCCCAATGATAACAAGGAGCACATAAGCATCATGGAATATTACTAGTCCAAATAGTGATGCTAAATCACCTTGGAGTTGAGATTTGGAGAGCCTTCCAAGATATTCTTTGGAGACTAAGATTTGGAGAGCCTTCCAAGATATCCTTTGGAGACTGAGATTCGAAGAGCCTTCCAAGATATCCTTTAGAGACAAATAACTTGTATAGTCCATTTTTTATGCTTGTGTAAGAACTTGCTTTTCCCTTTCCATAGGTTTTTCTGTATTCATAGTGTCCATATAAAAATACTTGGGTGCAAGGACACTTAATAGGAAAATATAGGCCTCTGCATCATGTATCAAAGAAAAACAAATAAAATTTAACCTATTACTTTGAGAGAGGAGGAATAAATTTCATTTAATATCCTTAAACAATCTGAAATCAACATAGACTTCCCATACAAAACAAGTATCCATAAATTTTAAGCAAGATTTGGTACACATGAATTTGGATAAATATGACCTAAATTATTCCAAACAATATATTTCCTTAATTAAAACAAATTCAACATAGACTCAAAGACTACTTATTTAAAAAATTATTATTCCTATAGAAATGTATTCCCTAAATATATTGAAGAAACATACTACTTGGTGTAGCTTCATTAGTTGGCCAGCAAGTGTTCTCCATTGAGGGAAAAAGTCATCAACAAACTTAAATATAGGTTGTAGTAATTTTTCGAAGACAATAAGCAATTATAGCTTGACATAGCTTCACATTTTTTGGAAACAAAGAAAAAAATTTGTGCAACATTCCAAAATTCCTTATACAAGATTAGATGTGTACTATATGAAAAGATTTATAAATGTGAGAGTTTTTCATACTAGAATAGTACATTTTTTATTGGAAAACTCTAGAATTTCCAAATCCCTACTAGCTAGTATATTTACAACCTCAAGGGGATAATTCACCCACACCAACAACATACAAGGTTTAGATTATTATAAACAAACCTCAAATATCTTCAGACCTGAAGAAACTAAAATGTATTTCCTGCAAGACCAAACAGCCTTTGGTACTCATTAAATTTGTTTATAAGAGAACAAATAAATGTATAATTTGTTACATCTCATCATGGTTGTTCCTAAGCTTTGCAAGGAATACATGTGAATGTTGCATTTTTTAATTTCAAGGGGGGGGGGGAATGACAACTCGAAAAAATCATAGTGTTGCTCAAGAAGAGGACAATGCATCCATGATGAGCTTGACATTCAACCTTTAAACCTATCTATACATGATAGGAATTTCAACCAACAATTGCATGCAGAGAATTTAAATGAGCACAAAAAAATCAATATACAAATTAGAATACATACACATTATTTATGGTAATGAAAATCCCCAACTACACAGATTTTAAATTTGAATATCTATTTACCTTCACATCTGAAGAGAAATGTGTAACGTTTTTCTTGTAACTTACTTTTTGAAGATGAAATTTCATCCATGTCATAAAAACATTATTAGGTGGTAGATTGATGAGGTTCTTGACGTCTGATCTGGGAATTTGGAGGAGAACTTACTCTTCGTAAAAATGATCGTTGATTGACGCTTTGCAAGGAAAAATGGGTCTTAAAACAAAACAGGTTTTCCAAAGGTCTCTTCAAGTTATGAGCTAGTTTTCACATGTAAACTTAATATAAGTAACATCACATCACACAATTGATTCATGAATTCATGAAGAGAATAACAAAGGATTTGGTGATGGATTTCACCCCTCCTGGGATACATATATTGGCGTACCAACATAGCTAGACTACTCTATATATTCAGTGAAAGAGAGTACATAAAAGTTTGTTGATAAAAACAACTGGATATTTCCCCTTCAAGGAAATGTTCTCCTACAAATAACTCTCACTATAAACATCATGAAAACGTATTTTCAGTCATGAAAACATTAGCAACACAAGGTGTGTCCTACAAATACCTTGTACTCTATCTGAAAATGAGCATACAGGAGAATTAAAGTACTTCAATTCCACATTGAAATACAAAAAGGAAACTTTCCTCAACATGATATAGTGAGAAAAGTAAACATGTGTTGAACCCTGCAAGTAACAGTCGCTACATAAACTTCTGAAGGTAAGAAAACCCCTACAAGGCCTTCTCCATGCTCAAACACCTTCAAGAACATCTCCAAAAAACTGATCAATCCATACACCCATGGACTTGAACCTTCAAAAAGTCACTTTAGTTATGCTCAAATTGGAAAATAGAGGTCATCATTGGATCCAAAATGTCCAAAAACCCCTAGATAGACTCTTCTTGAGCTCCAAAAGGAGAAAAAAAATCACAAATATATGGCTCTACAAGCTCTGAATGTATTTTTTTTAATCCATCCTACAAATCAGACCAACAGGCTAACTGTCTTACAAATATGCCCTTTTTTCCACTGCGGAGGCAAAAAATTCGCCCTCTAACGATGCAATTTGTTGGAAACTTAAATTGCCCAATAACCCCTTAAAAGTAGAAATTATGGCCACATGGGCCATCCATAAGGCCATGGGTTGTGTTAGTATCAGTATTTGTATACTTCCACCAGGGATCAAAACACATTTGCATGTGCATATTAGGTGTCCCATTCTACATAATTTTTTTATCATTCCATTAGGTCATGACATAAAATTGTTCCGTTGGTGGTTGTCTTTGTCAAATAAAATTTTTCTCCCTTAGAAGATCATATTGGCTGAACCATTCCCATGATTCAGTGAGCATAACAACACCTATGGAAATGTTATGTTTGCTTGGAAGTCTTTCATTCAAAGGTCAGTTCAAAAAATAGTCGCATTAGGTTATTAGGGTTTTGAATTTCTCAAGGTCATTCCTTCATTCAAATGAGGTCAGCATATATATGAGAGGGATTGAATAAGATCATCATGATGTATTTATTATACTTTCAAAGTTGTATTTTAGTTTAATGACTTTTATATCAAAATGTCATTTTGACAGAAAAGTCAAATTTGTAATTTATTTCAATTTTTCCAAATGTAATTTTATTTTTTCAAATATAATAAATACAATACCAAAGCTTTCAAAGGGAAATTATCTTCAGCCTAAGTGAGAAAAGAGAGCCAAACTCCATGGTGATCAACTTGCAGTGCCAAAAGTCAGAAAATTAAAAGAGTATTAGTGCCAAAGGAAAAATGAAACAATAGGAAAGTGGGTGATTCAAATTGAAATTTCAAATCCACTAAGGCTATAAATCCTATCAAACATCTCAAAACAATTCATAGTTTCCATCTAAACTTCAAGAGTTTTCAGCAAGAGAGAAATTCTGAGTTTACTAAGCAGTTGGGGCCAAAATTGCAAGGCGTTGCACGTTTGGAAGTTGGCGTTGCGCTTTCATCCCGGCGTTGCGCGTTTACCCAGTCGTGTTGCGCGTTCACCCTAAAATCCAAGAGTAATTAACACAGGCGCTACGCATTTGGAGATTGACGTTGCGCTTTCATCCCAACATTGCACTCTTACCCAGAAACGTTGCGCGTTTACACAGCGATTGTTTTGAAGGTTGTCACCGCTTCCATCTAGCTCTGGTTTCCTCACAAATTTCTCCAAGGAGTTTTTGATCAGTAAGTGGCCATAAAATACCTCTCTTTTCACATTTTTGTTGTTCCTTTAAAGAGTTGAAAGTGTCATAGCTTACGAAACCCTAGTTTTAGTTCATTATCATTTTTAATACAACATATCTTTGATCGCCACCCTAAACCCATATCAGTCATGAGCATGGTTAATCCTTAGGGTTTTCATTAACCTAGGTCTTCTATTTACACTAATTTCCTTCATCCATCTAAGCTAACCGTCTCATTTCCTTCTCCCTCCATCTCATTCCAATTTTTACCCTAGGGTTTCCTAAGTCAAAATTCAAAGATGTCTGAATAAGAAGATAGAGGTGTTGGTGAGGCACAAATACCATGGAGAAATGACCACAAAAAAGGGGAAATTATATATTTGAACCAATAACTACAAGGGAACTCATGGCCTCTCCTCTCATTGTGTCTTGTTTCAGGCATGTTGGTTGTTTTTAGTTTTGTGAGAGGGTGCAGTAGATTCAATATCACTATGATTTTACAAGGTTATTCATCACAAACCTTCATGATAAGTAGGTCACTCTTGCTAGGGTTACTTTTGACATGTCCACCAATGCCATTTCAACTACTACAGTTATCCCTAATGTGGGAGCAAGATGGTTTAAACAAGAAAACCTTGATCTCAGCTATTATGAACCATACCTCAAACCTAGATACAAGGATGACAAGAAGTCAATTTTCCCTTTCTCTCATCTCCTTGATTGATATGTTCCCATGATGAAAATAATCATGAAGTACTTCACTTGTGAGGGGAGGTTTTATTGACTCTACTCATACCATATCCGACTCCTCGTGCACTTCACTAGATTCAAAATGCTTCACATACCTTACTATCTCTTCCGCAGCATTGACAAGATGGCATTCATTATGCAAAAAAGGGATTATAATCATCAAATGTAGAGTCCTTTTCATCACTCCCTCATCAAGATGTTGGTCATGCATCAACTGGAGCAAAATAATATCCCATGGGACACTTTAATTGCAAATGAATTTTTCACTACCCCACCTAGTCATCATGAGAAAAATATCCCTTCATCATATCATCCTCCCATATCCACTTCTCCATCTCAGCCTGCTGCTCATACATCATCACATAGTCAGATCTATTCACCTCATGTTGATCCTTCTTCTTCAAATTTCTATAACCCTTCATCATCCCATCATGACACTAGAGCATCAAGCAGTGAAAGGGACATTGAGGCAACTTGGGCTAATGTGACTAATGTTAAGCCATTTCCCAAGACCTATCAGAGAGGCCACAGGCATGTGTTTTCTTCACATGGTGTGAAAGGGGCTATGCTTTCTTCATCGGAAAAACAGGAAGACAAGGGCAAGGAAAAGGCTACAGAGCTTATCATTGATGAGCAAGAGGACAAGAATGAAACTAAGCATGAGTTTCAGCTGATTGAACTTGATGATGAGGATGAGGTTAGAATCACCAATGCATTGATCAGAAGCAAAGAGGTAAATATTATTTAACTTCAAGCTAATCTTGATAGAGAACAGTATGTGATTGACTTTCTTTAGCAGGAAAATCAGAAGCTGAAGACCAAGTAGATAATTAGTGAGGTCAAGACCATCAAAGCTCAAAAAGAGGCAGGAAAGGCTAAGGCCTTGTTAGAAGAGACCTTGGGCAGATTTGATAAGATTGATGATGAGGAGGATCAACCTCCAAGACAAAGACCAAAGACAATAGGGCTAAAGAGAGTTTTAGCCCATGAGAGATAGAGAGAGGTTGAGTTGGCATAGCAGCTCACTCTATGAGTCATTGACTACGCCAAAAGGGACAATGATATTCAGAGGAAGATGGCAAAGCACTATGCCATGAGAAACAAGATTGCATGGGCCAATCTCAAACGAGCCCATGCAAAGATTCAAGCCTTGACCAAGAAAAAGGAGAAGGGGAAGTTAGACATACTTGTTGAGGTGTCTCTTCATACCTCTAACCCTTGATCAAACAAGTAAACTCACAATTTTGACAAATTTTGGCACATTTGGCACTGTGGTGCATTTTGTTGGGTGTGGAGCCTAATTTTCATCCTGATTCAAAGATCCTTGTTTTAGCTGGATGTATACCCCAGGAAAACTGTACACCCCTACAGGGGGGGTGCGGGGGGGACTTGTCCCCCCCGCAGGGTCCGGAGGGGCTGACCCCCCAGCCGAGGGGTCCAAGGGCCAGCGGTCCCCTGGCGGGGATTTCGAGGGCAGCGCCCTGAAGCTAAAAACAGATGTAAAATTTCCTTGTAAAAGTATATCAATTTCTAGTCAATCTGGGTCGTTCATTAGGTGGATGATTAGATGGTATAAGTTATGTTTAGTTTAGGGTTTTTTTCCCTAGAAGGCAACCCCTCGCTTTGTATGAGGGTATTGTATTGCGGCTGTGGATTATATGAGTATTCTCAAAGTGAGAAACAGATAGGGAGACTGTGAGAGAGAACAGAGGATATTACATCGGATCTAATGTAGGTTGTGTCTCTTCATTTTGCTAGATAATAGAAAGGAAGGACTGGCTATTCGGGGTGGACATAGCCCAAACTGGGTGAACCACGTATATCTGTGTCTCTCTAGTTTTATGTGTTTTGTGTGCTTTTATTTTTCGCATATTTTATGTGTTGCATTGCTCTGCCATATATATTTTTCTAACAACTGGTATCAGAGCCAAAGTTCTATTTAGCTGATAAAATCGCAGGAAAGAAGGGTTCCTAGTTTAAGTGGGATAAATGGCGGAAGATGGTAAATTTAGGGTTGAGAAATTTAACGGCCAAAACTTCCTGTTGTTGAAGATGCAGATGGAAGATTATCTATATTAGAAATATCTTTACCTACCATTGAGCGAAAAAAAAAAGGTTGACGGCTATGACAGACACAAAATGGGAGATTCTCGATAGAAAGGCACTTGGAACGGTATGGTTGTGCCTCGCGGCAGCAGTAGCCTTCAATATTTTGAAGGAAACAACAATAGAGGGTTTGATTAAGGCATTGGCGAAATTATATGAAAATCCCTCGGCCTAAAACAAGGTATTTCTTATGCAATGTTTATTTAATATGAAGATGTTGGAAGGTGGATTTGTTGCAGACCATTTAAATTATTTTAATACAGTTACCAGTAAGTTAAGTTCTGTAGGGGTAAAATTTGATGATAAAGTTAGGGCTCTTTTATTTTTGTGCTCATTTCCAGAAAGCTGGAATGGTTTAGTTATGGCCATTAGTAACTATGTATTTGGATCTAGTACTTTAAAGTTTGATGATGTTGTCGGTACTATCCTCAGCGAAAAAATGCGACAGAAAATCTCCGGTGATACATCGGGTAATGCTTTGAGTGCAAAGTCTAGGGGGAGATGAATGGAAGAGGAAATATCTCAGGATATCGCAGTAAATCAAGGAAAGGTAGGTCCAAGTCCATAATCGGGGATAGTGTGCTGGAAATGCGGAAAGAAAGGACGCCTGAAGAAAGACTGTAGATCGCGGAAGGGAAAAGAAAGAGACGCACAGTAAGAAAACAATCATGAATCAAATGTGACAGGTGATGTGTTACAACATGTTTTGATTCTTTCTTTCGAAAATGTTACTGATTCCTAGGTGGTATATTGAGGGGTCTCATTCTATGCCACACCTAATAAGAAAAAATTTCATGAATATGTTCAAGGAGATTTTGGACAAGTTCGTTTGGGTGTTGATAAACCCTGTAAAATTGTTGGAATGGGTAAATTTCTTGTAAAACAGCAGAATGGAAACCAATGGCTATTAAAGGAGGTAAGGCATGTTCCAAATCTGAAGAAAAATCTAATTTCAACAGGGCAGTTAGGCGGTGAAGGTTGTGTGACAACTTTCACAGATAAAACTTGGAAGGTCACCAAAGGAGCCTTGGTAATAGCAAAAGGCAAAAAGGTTGGTACATTGTATTTATGCAATGGTATTTCAAACTCTGTTAATGCTTTAACTTCCAAAGGAGTAGATGCAGCATTATGGCATCATAGGCTCGGACATATGAGTGAGAAGGGGATGAATATTCTTCACTCAAGAAATTTGTCATCGGGTTTGAAGAGTGTTGATTTGGATTTCTGTGAGAATTGCATTTATGGAAAACAGAAGAGAGTCAGATTTCTCAGAGTTGGGAAAGAAAAGAAGAGCGAAAAATTAGAGCTTGTGCATATATATGTATGGGGATCTGCTCAGGTATCATCTCTCGGTGGCTCTCATTATTATGTTACTTTTATTAATGATGCAACTAGAAATACTTGGATTTATTGTATTTACAATAAATCCGATGTATTTGATACTTTCAAGAAATGGAAAGCTTTGGTTGAGATTGAGACAGGAAAGAAGTTGAAGTGTCTCAGATCACACAATGGAGGTGAATATTGCAGCAAAGACTTTGATAGGTATTGTTCAGAGCATGGAATTCGCAGAGAGAAGACAGTTCCAAGAACACCACAAGAAAATGGTGTGTCAGAAAGGATGAATAGAACAATCATGGAGCGTGCAAGGTGCATGAGATTGCATGCAGAATTTCCTTTACAATTTTGGGCAGATGTTATAGATATTGTTGTTTATCTAATAAACAAAGGGCCTTCAAGTTCCTTGGATGGTGGTATTCTCGAGGCAGCATGGACAGGTAAAAAGGTAAACTACTATTTTTTAAAGCCTTTTGGTTGTGAGGCCTTTTTCCATATTAATAAAGAAAATAGAACAAAGCTTGAGGAAAAATCAAAGAAATGTACCTTTATTGGATATGGTGTTAATGATTTTGGTTATCGCTTATATGATTATGAAAATCACAAAATCATTAGGAGCAGAGATGTAATATTCAATGAAAAGGTCTTGTATAAGAATTATTTATAGGAAAAGAAATAGGAAAAATAAAACAAAGAATACACAGTTCTTGATGAGATCACAGAAAAAGTAAAGGTGCCTAAAAATAATAACAATCAACAGCCACAACGACAGCAACCACCACAACAGCAACAGGCACCTCAAACACCTGAAAGTGGTGTTAGAAGATCTACAAGGATAAGTAGACCTCCTGAACGATACTCTCCATCATTATATTATTTATTGTAGATTGTTTCTGGTGAACCTGAATTTTATGAAGAATCAATGCAGGTTGAAACCAGGAAGAAGTGGGAGCTAGCCATGGAAGAAGAGATGGACTCCCTAATGCATAACTAGACTTGGGACTTAGTCAGGTTGCCTGCAGGTAAAACTACACTGCAGAATAAATAGCTTTACAGACTAAAGGAATAATATGGAGGAAAACAAAGGTACAAAGCTAGACTTGTGGTCAATGGTTTTGCACAAAAGAAAGGTATTGATTTTGATGAAATATTTTCTCCTGTTGTTAAGATGACTTCAATCAGAACTATTTTGAGTCTCGTAGTAGCGGAATATTTACATCTTGAACAATTAGATGTAAAGACAACATTTCTCCATGGAGATTTGCAGGAAGAGATATATATAGAGCAACCAGAAGGATATGAGGTCAAAGGGAAGAAAAAATTAGTGTGCAGGCTAAATAAGAGCTTGTATGGCTTAAAATAGTCTCCATGGCAGTGGTATCTAAAATTTGACAAGTTTATGTCTGAACAAGGTTATACTAGATGTCACTCTGATCATTATGTTTATCTGAAAAAGAAAAATGATGGAAGCTATATTATATTGTTATTGTATGTAGATGACATGAATGTTTTAGGGTCTAACATGCAGGAAATAAATGTGCTCAAAATAAAATTGGAAAATTCATTTGCAATGAAGGATTTGGGAGTTGCAAAACAAATCCTTGGTATGAGAATAAGTAGAGACAGGAAAAATCGCAAATTAACATTGTCTCATAATGAGTACATACAAAAGGTGTTGAAAATATTTAATATGCAGAATGCAAAACCAGTTAGTACACCTTTTGCTATCCATTTCAAACTTAGTAAGGAGATGTGCCCCAAGACCCAAGAAGAAATGGACTATATGTCTAAAGTTCCATATGTATCAGCAGTTGGAAGCTTAATGTATGCAATGGTCTACACAAGGCCTGATATTGCACGTGTATTGGGAGTTTTAAGTAGGTACATGAACAATTCAAGAAAAGAAAATTAGATGGCAGTGAAATGGATTCTCAGATATTTGAGAGGTACCACAAATCAAACATTATGCTTTGGTGGTTCAAACATTGCTCTATAGGGATATGTTGATGCAGATATGGCAGGTGACAGAGACAACAGGAGGAGCACTATAGGATATGTATTTGTTGTAGGTGGAACAGTTGTTAGTTGGGTTTCAAAAATCCAAAGTCTTGTTGCACTTTCAACAACAGAAGCAGAGTATGTTGCTGCTATAGAGGCTAGTAAAGAAATGATTTGGTTACAAATGTTTATGGATGAATTGGGTAGGAATCATGATATGGGCACGTTATACATTGATAGCCAAAGTGCCATTCATCTTGCAAAGAACTCAGCATTTCATTCCAGGACTAAACGCATACAGCTCAAGTACCATTTCATACGGTCAATATTGGAAGATGGAGAGTTGAAGTTGGAAAAGATACACACTAGCTAGAATCCTGCAGATATGCTAGCAAAATTTGTAACCAGGGAGAAACTGAGAATATGCTCAGTTTCAATTGGTCTTCATGGATGACGATAAAGATGAGAAACAGCCAAGTCCAAAGAGAAGTCATTTTCCATCAAATGAAGCAGCGATGGAGTTTCCATAATCAGTCTCCAAGTGGGATATTGTTGGGTGTGGAGCCTGATTTTCATCCTGATTTAGAGATCCTTGTTTTAACCGGATGTATACCCCAGGAAAATTGTACACCCTTGCAGCGGGGGGGTGCGGGGGGGGGCTTGTCCCCCACGTGGGGTCCGAGGGGCGAAGACCCCCCGGCTGGGGGGTCCAAGGGCCAGCGGTCCCCCGGCGGGGGTTTCGGGGGTAGCGCCCCCAAAGCTAAAAACAGACGTAAATTTTCCTTGTAAAAGTATAGTAATTTCTAGTCAATCTAGGTCGTTCATTAGGCGGATGATCTAACGGTAGAAATTATGTTTAGTTTAGGGTTTTTTGCCCTAGAAGGCAACCCCTCGCTTTGTATGAGGGTATTGTATTGCGGTTGTGGATTGTATGAGTATTCTTAGAGCGAGAAACAGATAGGGAGACTGTGAGAGAGAACAGAGGATATTATAGCGGATCTACTGTAGGTTGTGTGTCTTCATTTTGTTGGATAATAAAAAGGAAGGACTGGCTGTTCAGGGTGGACGTAGTCCAAACTGGGTGAACAACGTATATCTGTGTCTCTTTGGTTTTATGTGTTTTGTGTGCTTGTGTTTTCCAAATATTTTATGTGTTGCATTGCTCTGCCATATATAATTTTCTAACACATTTTTGGGTTTTTGGGCAATTTTGACAAACAGAAATCCTGCTAAACGCACAGCGCCACTGGCGTTGAGCTATTTTTTAGGAAATCCAATTGCAAAATGGACACCACCATCATGTTTATAATGATTATTACATTAACTCCAATAATTTTAAAAATATTTGGAGGAGAACTGGTTCCTCAAAAAGGCAAAAAAACACCAAAAAAACATATTTATGCCCTTATTTTTTCCTCGGCGATATGCATTTACCAGTCTTGGAAGAACACGTTTTTTATCAGGAATATGGACACCATTTTGGAAACTAGAGGCACATTTGGAAACTAGACTCAGATATCTTTCCAATGAGCTATGATGGAGCTAATTTTGACATCAGGAAGGCCTCCAAAAGTTGTCTTCAAAACAACCTATTTTTTCTGTCATGGCGTTGTGCATTTACCAAGAAAATGCAGTTTTCATCATCTTCAGCAAAATTTTGACTTTTTAACTTTTTACTTGGTAAAATGAGAAAATCGCTGATGTAAATGGTCATGTTGAATGTAAATGTCATTTTTTGACTTTCATCTATGGTAGATGCATCAGATAAGTCTTTTAGAGGTCAAATGAATCAGTTTCCTCTCTTTTAGAGGCAAATTGTTGAGTTTTCCTAGTCTTCAGATTCTTGTTTGGGAGTAGGTGAAACTGATCCCTATCTCATGGATTCAACTCCCTGAGGCTAGGGAGAGTGGTTTTGAGGTATATTTGATGTATTCTCTTAGTCATTGTAATGGTTTGACTCACTTGGAGCTTTGGCATCTCAAGAGACATTTTTGTATTAGTTTGGCTTGGACATTAATAGAAATTTGCTGCTATTTCTTTGGGATCCATGTGGTATGCATTTTTTGAGATATTTTCTTCTTTTTTATCATTTGTATGAATGTATTTTAAGCTCATAAATCATTTTCATGTCTATGATATGCTTAATTTCAAGTTGAAAGGCAGAATTCATGTTCCACGCTCTGTTTTGGGAAATTTAGCATAATTTGTTTATTTTCTTCAGTTTAGGGAGAATTCATCTTGTATGTTCTTCCTAAATCTTCACCAGTCTCTTCACCTCACCATAATCACCTTTTCATGTCAAGACCTCTACCTACCTTTCCCCTTATAACCTCTACAAATTTTGACCTAATTTCCTTGCCCTAGCTGTTTGAATCCTCCTAATCCAGCAAACCCTACAAAATCAAAATCAAAACCCTTAGCTACTATTACCTAGCCTAAAATCTTATTTACTTATTCATCTTGATTGTTTTCTATATGGAGAGAGCCCTCTCCTGGCCTATTAGGGATAACTACTTGGCTAAGCGTGGTTTGAGGTTACCTCGGGATTTCCTCTCTCAGCCTGAGGTTCAATTTGAGTGATAACAGGTTGGGCCTTAACACTCGCCCCTGCTGGCCTAGCCCCTTAAGGTTCGGGGTCATGTTCATTTGGTGCCCCACGGGGCCGATGGTCGAGCTAAAGACCCACCCTAACCATCATAGCTCTTTTTCTCCGCACCCAAGGTCATGTTGAATACCATATGGCTTGGAGCTAGCCCCCTTCATAAGTTACCTTTGTTGGTTCCTTCGCCATGGTTCTGTGGTGCCCATACGCCCAGGGCTAGGGCTTTGTTCCATCTACCCACATTCGAGTGCTTCATTACCTTCCACTTGTGATTCTATGTTTTGGTAAGCCCCACACCCCTTGGTCGCTACTCCCATGGTTATATGGGGTGTGGTGACTGTGGGCCAGGATCCAGGGCTTTAGCCCTAGCCCCTTCCCCCCAGCGGCACACAAATGAAACTTTATATTTAGTTTTCGACCATAGGTTAATAATAACCACCATGAGGCCTAGTGGTAAGGTGCTGCAATGTTAAACCGGAGGTCGGGGGTTCGATCCCGCCCGGGCGTCTGACCTAGACCATAAAATTTTACACTTCCTAGGGGTGCCATGTGGCACCATTCCATTGGTCCACTGAAAAACACAACAACCAATCAAATTCGAACACCTACACGAACCAAAGCTTGAAAATGGTAGCATATGATTGTTATAATGGTACACACATTCACCCTAGATTATGTCAGCAGTACAGTTGCCCAGTCAGGAACTTGCTCATTTTTTAGTTGTTAGGCCAAACAATCAAAATGCAATAACCTGAGCATACAGTGTTAAATTGAGGTGAAAAAAATTCATGGATTTAGAACAATGGGCACTTCGACTTAACACTATTTTTGAGCTAAAATTGGATCACCTTATCACACCTCCCCACTAGAAATTTTGGTCTCCAAAAGTTTACTTCTCCTAGTAATAAAATGAGGTTGAAACTCAAAATTACCCAAAAACACAATCTATAATTCTCTATTTTCAATTTTTTCCCTTCAAGCTCCAATCAAGGTGCTTCACCTATATTCTTCGTGAATACCTACTATCTTTTTAAAAATTGAGCCAAAATTCTTATTGATGATGCAGGAAATAAATATTTATGAGTGGAATCTGAACATTATCTTTAATCTCATATTTTCACTGCTCAAAAAACTTCATCTTAAAGCTCAATTGTTGAAGACGAACTTGACTTCATCTTGGAAATCATAATCAATTCAAACTTTCTTACTGTCCTCAAAATGAGCTTGTACACAAAAGTACACTACTGCAAAAATTCAATGACATAATTGGTTTTGCCTACAAAAACATAGTCATCTTGTATAATCTTAAAAAAATATTCTATTCACAACAAGTTTCATCTTGAATACTTGCATCGGTTAGTACATGACAAATTTGTATACAAAATTTGAATGACAACTTGTACATTCCAAAAGTCCTTAAACATATGGACTTATAAACAAACCAACTATATAACATGTTAATGAAAAACACATAATTTTTGCATACAATGAAAATTATTGTTCACTTTACAAAAGTACCCAAGCAGGTAAACAACAAGTAATTACAAATTTACAAATCAACTTTACAAACAGTCTACCCAATCTCTGCCTCTCCTAGGCTTATGAGTTCTCCTTTTGCATCAACTTTGCCTTGAAGGTTGCCTTAGGACTATTGTAAGTCCTCTTTGCCACCTCTTGCTTCCCTTACATTAATTTGCACAATCTCTTTTCCCTTCTTGGAATGAAGTTTTGGATGTAATTTCCAACATCGTTCATTACCATGCCCATGCATCTTGCAACAGGTACAATAATACTTTCTCTTGCTTGCTTATAAGAAATTCCTCACATGTGAAAGAGATTCATCATGCTTGATGCATTGAGTCTGATCCATTCTTTTAACCATTACCATGTGTTTCTCACAGACAACCACACAATGGTAAAATTCATCACACAAAGCGCATGGACACTTATTCCACAAATAGTCAAAATTACCATCATTTGGAAAACATCCATGAGATTTATACCTTTCCCTATACTTGTAGCTTTGACGATGTGGACCGAACAATGAAATGCAAGTTCCTTTTAAGAATTCATCTCGCTTGGAAGACAAATGAACATTTTCACCACCATATTGGTGTGACATATCATCCTCTGATGATTGTTGTGCCTCAAACCAATTATATAATTATCCAAAATCCCTTTGACCATATCCTAATCCCTGATACTTTGGTCTCTCTTGTACCATAATTGGATTGGTGATCCCTTGGCCATTGATGGTGAGGACTCCTCCTTCATAACCCATTTTAGAAAGAAGCTTTATACTAATGCCTTTGGTATGTTTCTCAAATGCTGCAAAAGAGGTGTTATGAACATAAACAAAAGTAATTATACTTGAAATTCTCATTACCTCCTTGAACCTTCCATTCATATTTTGATTTTTTGATAATGAAGAAAACATTGTCGATTACTCTAGCCACACACTTTTACCAACTAGCATATGATAATAATCTTGGATATGCTTGCAAAATGTACATGCATCACTTTCCTCATAGGGTCCATAACCATTGTTTGAACCATTCCCACATATCTGTTTCATTTTTGAGGTTTATTTTGTTGTCCCGAGAGTGGAACTCTGAGCAACTTATTCCTCAAGCACATGTTGCAACTGAAGGTGCATATGCCTCTTCTCCTCTTCAACAATTTCTAGCATTCTTCTCAAATCAATGTTCTCCATACGAAGAGACAAATCCATCTCCTCTAGCTCTTGGAGAATCTTCTTGCCCATTCTTGCAACTTGAGCAGACCTTGCTCCAATAGCACCTGATCTAAAATTTGGAGGAGAACTTCTCCTTCCTAAAAATGATCATTCACTAACGCTTTGCAAGGAAAAAAGGGTCTTAACACAAAATAGATTTTCCAAAGGCCTCTTCAAGTTATGAGTGAGTTTTCACATGTAAACTTAACATAATTAACTTCACATCACATAAGTCATACATGCATTCATAAAGAGCATAAAAAATGATTTGGTGATGGATTTCACCCCTCTTGGGCTACATCTTTGTGCCTACCAACATAGCTAGACCGCCCCATATATTTAGTGAAAGAGAGTATATAAAAGTTTGTTGATAAAAACAAGTGGTTGTTTCCCCTTCAATGAAATGTTCTCCTGCAAAGAAATCTCACTATAAACATCATGACAAGATATAATCAATCATGAAAAAAATAACAACACAAGGTGTCTCCTACAAAGACCACATACTCTATTTGAAAAGTAGCATACATGAGCATAAAATCACTTCAATTCCACATTGAAATACAAAAAGCAAACTTTTCTCGACATGACATAGTAAGAAAATTAAACATGAGTTAAACCCTCCAAGTAAAATTTGTTGCGGTAAACTTATGAAGGTCAAAAAATCCTTACAAGGCCTTCTCCATGCTCAAACACCTTCAAGAAATGCTCCAAAACTCTAATTGATCCATACACCGATGAACTTGAACCTGCAAAAAGTCTCTTTATATATGCTCAAATCACCAAATAGAGGTCACCATTGGATCCATAATGTCCAAAAACTCCTACATGCACTCTTCTTGAGCTCCAAAATCCTAAAAAATCATAAAGATATGGATCTACAATCTCTAAATGTGGTTTTGTTGTTGTATGTCCTACAAATCGGACCAACAGAATAATTGTCCTACAAATCCACCATGTTTTCCATTGCGTAGGGGACAAATTCACCCTCTAACGGTGCAATTTGTTAAAAACTTAAATTTCCCAATAACCCCTTAAAAGCAGAAAATATGGCCACAGGGGCCGCGGGGTGGGCCTTAATTCCCGCCCCGCCGACCTACCCCTTAAGATTCGGAGTCGTGGTCATTTAGTGCCCCATGGGGCCGAGGGTCGGGCCAACGGATTTACCTAACCGTCGGAGCTCCTATTCTCTATGCCTAAGGTCCTGTTGAAGGCCATATGGCTTGGGCTTGGCCCCTTTCATAAGTTCCCTCCTTCGGTGCCTTCACCATGGTTCTGTGACCCCCGTATACCCTAGGTTAGGGCCTTGTTCTAGCTCCCCACGATCGAGCGCTCTGTGACCTTCTAGTTGTGGTTCTATGTGGTGGTTGGTGACCATGGGTTGGGGCTAATCATCATGCCCCTTGGTCATTTCTCCCGCGGTTATATGGGATGTGGTGACCGAGGGTGAGGGGCTTAGCCCCGGCCCCTTCCCCCTAACGGTGTGCCAATGAAACTTTATATTTAGCTTTGGACCATAGGTTTATAAGAACCACCATGAGGCCTAGTGGAAAGGCATTGCAATGTTAAACTGGAGGTTGGGGTTTCAATCCCACCCGGGCCTCTGGACTAGACCATAAAATTTTACACTTCCTACAAGTTCCACGTGGCACCATTCCATTGGTCCACTGAAAAAAACCACAACCAATAAAATTTGACCACCTGCATGAACTAGAGATTGACACTTGGCATATTATGATTGGTTTGATGGTACACACATTCACCTTGGATGATGTCAGCAGTACAGTCTCCAAGTCAGTTGCTCGGTCAGCAACCTGCTCATTTTTTAGTTTTTGGGCCAAACGATCAAAACACGATAACTTGAGCATACGATGTCAGATTGAGGTGAAGCAAACGTTTTTGGATTCATAACTACGAGAAATTCAACTTGACACTGGTTTTGAAAATTTCTGGTCACTTTCATTTTTGAGCTAAAATTTGATCACCTGATCAACATCCTAGTAGATTAATTCATTACATATATCAATAAAACATCACAACAAATAGTGACTTTCCTAAAAATATCAAAGCACTAAGCTAGCAGTAGCATAAGATAATAATTAGGCAGACAAATTAACCCAAGTGGATATTGGTGGTCACCCGCATATTCCACTTGGACACCCACCATTATTTCTTTCAGTTTTTCGGTTTCCTTGATTGTAGCACAATTTACTATTTTTGGTAGATTTTTTAGTCTTGAACTTTCAGAGCCATTTTGAGGCCCTAAATGACATTTTTTGGGAAACAATTGTTGACAAATATTAGTCTTTGACTCGGCATTCGATGTCTGCAATTATAGTCATGTGATAGATCTTTCTAGCGAGGTATCAGGTACATCAACCAGAGATAGTATGCCAAAATTATGACCCGGGAAATTGATGTACCAATTTACCCCAACAAGGCCCATAGTTTGGTGTTTCATCACCTAGGGTTAGGTTTTTGGATGTTTAGGGTTTTCCATTGTTTCTCAATAATAAATAGGCCTTTGAGCCTAGTTATAACATAGTTCAGAGGCATGTAGCCGCCACATCTCTTCTCAGAGATAATCTACCTGCACCCTAGCTAGTTTATTTCCATTCTATTTATAAGCATAATTCACTTATGTGATATTAATGAAATGAAGTAATATTTCTAATGCATCTCTGCATTTATTTGTATTTTCATATTTTATTGTATTCATGCATAATTCTGGATCAGTGGTATTAGAGCGATCTTCTCTTTCTTGATCCTTCTTTGCATGTCCCCAATGAGGTATGGGTATAAGGAGTTAGGCTCGATCTGGTTGAACCTTTGCAATGTCTGCCTCGCAAACCCTAATGGTCGCCCGTGGGGGAAGAAAATAAAGACGAGGGAGCAGGAGATCCTATCAAAATATTGCTTGAGGAGGCCCTCGAGAAACAAAGGAACGCCATGATGGATCAATTTTCCCAGATTCTTCAACGACTGCCACCGGCAGTGCATCTGCATCCAGCAGCAACTTTGGAGGTGTTATAAAATTATATATTACAGAGCAATGGAACACATAAAAAATTTTCAAAATACAAACACATAAAACATATAAAAGAAGAGAGACACAGATATATGTGTTCACCCAAATTGGGATACATCCATGGAGAAACAAGAAGTCCTTCCTCTTTATTATCCAACAAAATGAAGAGACACAACCTACAGCAGATCCGTTGTAATATCATCTACTCTCTCACACAGCCCTCCTTTCTCTTTCTCGCTCAGAATACACATACCACACATAGCCGCAATTTAATTCCCTCATCTGAACCGAGCGGTTGCCTTCTAGGGAAAAATAACCCTAAATTAAACATAACTTCTACCATCATATCATTCGCCTAATGAATTGCACAAATTGACTACGAAAATACAATATTTTACAAGGAAAATTTACATCTATTTTTAGCTTCAGGGGCTCCCAAAATTGTCGTCTCCCCCCCCCAACGAAAATAAAATGACGGAAAAAATTGTCGCCCCATTAAGATCAGGGGTCCAACGCAGCGATCATCTAAATAAAGAAGATAATCATGCTCCACACCCAACAGGAGGCACAAATCCTTTTAAGATACATGTAAACTTTGACATTCCCATATTTGAGGGCCAAATAGATGTAGACGTCGTAGATAGATAGTTGAATATATTAGAAGGGTATTTCTCATTGCATGAATTTTCCAACCAGGAAAAGATTACTTTTGCACTCCTCAAAGCCGCCCCCCATGTCAAGGACTGGTGGGAAACCTACTATGAGCAAAAATATGAGAGGGAAACCTCTCTATTTTCGGTTGCACCCACTTGGTATTTTTTCTAAGACACCATCAAGGAACAATATTATTCCATGGGGAGCTATGAGGAAAACTACATAAAATGGACTACATTGTGGCAAAAAAGTGATCAAGATGTGCATGAGCTGACGAATTTTTTCCATACCCTGCACACAAAATTGGGTATCAAATATTCAGAGAAACATTTGGTGCTGAAATATCGCAGTTGTCAACACAAATACATTCAGGAGGAAATGGAGTTCCTCGACATCTCCTCGCTTGGTGCAACATACTGGTATGCTGCCAAGATTGAGAAGAAGTTCAAATAGAAAAAGTGAGACTTTGGATCTCTGAATCAGAAGCAAGGGAAAGGTGCCCCCAAACTGCAGAACTAGGGAAAAACCCAAGATGGGGTGGCCCAGGATAACTCGCAAATTTTGAAAGCAATAAATACACCGTGAAGCCAAATAAGGACATGGGAAAGTGGTGTGAGTTCCATAAGAGCTCCAGTCACAACGCAAGTGAGTTTCGGGCCAAGTATTCACTCGTGGTCAATTTGAAGGCTTCTGAATTTTATGTATGCTCTGACTCTGAATTAAAACCTGACAAGGGGAATGAAAATGGAAGCAGATTATCGATGTGGAGCCTAATGACATCGTTCCCACCATGAAGATATATAAGGAGGAACCGAAAGATCCAGAGGAGGGGGAGCGCCTCTTCTATTCCTAGATGTGGGTAAAGGGTTCTCCGCTGCATTTCATTGTCGATAGTGGGAGCCAAAGAACCTCATTTCATTAGATTTCGTGAAGTGACTGGGCTTGCCGGCCACATCACACCCACAGTCGTACACCATTGGGTGGCTTCACCAAGGATGGGATCTCTGCATCATCCAGCAGTGCTACCTTCCCTACAACATTATGCCCTTCATGGATGAGGTATTATGTGACATTGCTCCTCTTGATTTTTGTGATGTATTATTAGGCCAACCATACTTGTGGAAGTGAAATGTTGTGTATGAGTCCCGACCTCAAATTTTTATTGTTACTTTGGGAAATAAGTTGTACCTTATATCAGAGGTAGCACTGCTTTCCGCCATCTCTTTGGTTACTGCAAAACAATGAAGTAAGCTCATTTCAAAAACTGGGAAATTTGTTTTCCTAATGATTCGCCCTCAGGGAAAGAAGAATATTTTGGCTACAATCTCCACATAGGGATCCTTCGCAAGACAAAAATAGATGGACAAGGTCCTGGAGGATTACGGGGACATAATCACCTCACCTGCAGGGGTGCCTCTACACTGTCAGGTCAAGCACCCCATCGATCTAACCCCAGGTGCACCACTGCCCAATAGACCAATCTATCGAAACTTTGTTATGGGGAACGACAAAATAAAGAGGTAGATTCAGGAGCTACTACAGAAAATTCACATCCACCTGAGTTCATTCCCTATGGGAACCCGATCATGTTAGTGCAAAAGAAGGATGGAACTTAGTGACTTTGTATTGACTATCAAGTGCTGAACAAGATCATTGTCTAGAATAGGTACCCGATCCCATGGATTGATGACCTTCTGGACCAACTCAAGTAGGAAAAATATTTCAGCAAGATCGACTTGAAGTCTGGGTATCACATGGTACCAATCAAACCCTCCGATGTGTGGAATACTTTTTTCAAAGCCAAGGAGGGCCTTTTTGAAAGGTTGGTCATGCCTTTTGGCTTGACGAATGCTCCCACAACCTTCATGAGGTCAACGGATGGCATCTTTCGGCCATTAACCAACTCATTTGTATTAGTGTACTTGGATGACATCTTGATCTACAACCAGACTTGGGAAGAGCACCTCCACCACATCTGAAAGATCCTCCAAACACTACGGCAACACAAGTTGTGTACCGATTTGGAGATGTACACTTTTGGCATGACCCAGGTTCAGTATCTGGGATACATTATTGATGAGCGGAGGGTGCATGTGGATCCAACCAAGATCTAATTCATTCAGGATTATCCATCCCAAACCACTCTAATAGAGCTCCATACCTTTATAGGTCTTTCAAATTTCTACCGCAAATTCGTGTTGGGATTCTCTCATATCACTTGGCCCTTGAGTCAAGTCACCAAGGGAGGAGCGAAAGAAAAAATATTTTGGTATGAATCTCAACAGAAGGTATTCGTAGAGTTGAAACGTTACCTCTTCTCTGCCCCAGTGCTCACATTACCAAACTTGCAACAACCATTTTAGATCAATAAATATGCCTCTTACTATGCTATTGGGGTAGTTCTTACTCAACTGGGGCATCCAGTGGCATATCACAGTGAGACATTATTTGACACAGTCTGAAAGTATCCCACTTATGACAAAGAGATGTATTCCACTATGCAGGCTTGTCGAAAATGGAAGCATTACATTTTGGGGAAGGAAACGGTCATCCACACAGACCACCGACCCTGCAGTTCATACAGACACAAGGGAAGTTGGAGAATGATCACCATTAGAAGTGGTCCACATATCTGCAATAGTTTCATTTGAACATCAAGTACAAGAAGCGCAGCACCAATAATGTTGTATATTGCCTCATCCGACCACCGATCGTGGCACTAACCACTGTGCTCAACTATTGTGGGCACGAGACTTATGATTGGCCACTTCTCTACAAGAGCGATCCAAAATTCGCCCACACATACAAGACGCTCTTGGAGGGTAATAAAGTTCCAAATTTTCACCTCCAGGATGAACTGATATGTCACCTAGGACACATTTGTACTCCTTCAAGCGAGCATGCCAATATTATTTGGGAAGCACACTATAGTCGGGTCATTGGGAATTTCGGAGTTGAGAAAATAGTGACAGTACTGCAAAAGTATTTCTATTGGACGAAATTTTGACAGGATATCAGGAAGTACATCAGATCTTTCACTTCCTGTGCCATTTCCAAATCGACCATCAAGAATCAATGCCTTTATACTTCGCTCCCTACCCCTAGTCGACCTTGGGAATCCATCTCCATGGATTACATGTCATCCCTTCCTTTTATTAAGCATGTCAATGACTGTGTTTTCGTGGTCGTCGACAGATTCTCGAAGATGACCATTATGGCAGCTTGCAAGAAGAATATCATAACAAAAGCCACTGATAAACTCTTCTTTGAACGAGTGTGGGAACACTTTGGGATCCCACAGTCTATCATCTCAGATCAAGATAACAGGTTTCTTAATACATTTTGGTCCAGCCTCTGGTCAATGTTGGACACCAAGCTCACCAAGTCCAAAGCTTTCCCTCCCCAAACTAATGGTCAAATAGAGGTCGTCAACAAGATGAGTGTACACATTATGTGCATGTACAAATAAAAGCATCCCTGCACATTGGATGAGAGCCTCACCTATGTACAACACAACTATAACCAGTCTCTCCACATCTCAACCAGCCACAGCCCCTTTGAGGTGGGCTTGGGATTCCGGCTATTATGTCCCATTGATGTAGCCATGCCATTTGCGGCTACTCAGGCCGATTTGTCTCATGTCTAGTCTGAAGTTGAAAAGGAGAACAACTTCATTGAGTGCATTAAACACATCCACCAATAGGTTCATGACATATTGTACAAAGTAAATTCTAAGTATAGGCAGCGACATGATCAGCATCGGGTGCCACACAACTTCCAGGTGGGTGTTACACAGCATTTTTTCAACGTCCCTACAATCCCTCGCCCCGGATATTAGAGGGTTTTTCCCATTTCCTGTGAGAAGTGTCATACTCTACAAATACCTTCTTTGCATCCTTCTGCATAAGAACATGATTTCTCCTGTTGAACATTTCCTCAGAAAGCACTCAAAAACATGTGTTTTGGCATTGGCGCGGGTAGCCAATTCACCCCTCGTGCCAATGGGGAATATTTGCACTAGAGCCTGCTCCAGCTGGAACTCTGTCTCTTTGTTGTGCTCGCACCAGCCATTTTTGGAATGTTTTTTTAACAAATTGGAGGTAGAAGTTTCCTTTAACCACCTCAGGAATGACTCATTGCAAGTGGTTAAACTCGATAAGCCACGGATCTCTTCCTTTAGGAAATTGTTGATGGAACATTCTTGAAGGATAGGACTCCCCCCACGATTATAGGAATCCTAACCTCTCCTTCTCCCTCTATATAAACAAGCCTTCTCCCTTTTCAAAATCTAGTTGAAAATGTAGCCAAGAATCTGAACATATAGCCAAGAAGCTAAACTTGGAGAAGAGATATTATAGCTGGGTAATTGCTATAGAGAAGGTCGAACCAAGGAGAATCCCGTAGAGAGAGCCCCGTCTGAATTCCCGACGAGCTTTGTGGGACGTGCTCCGTTGGAACCCTACTAGAGGAGATCGCAACGTCGAAGCCTGGTTGTACTCTTCCTTCTTTAAATTAATATACTCGACTATGGTATTGATTCCATCTCTGTGTTATGTTTATTTGACGCATTTGATTTAGTCTTCTTCGACTAACTGATAGTTAGGAATGCGAAATAGCATGTTGTGTATCATCTTCGTTTCTTGTGTATGTGCAGGTATCTGGGTGTGAGAACAAGCGGATCGTGATCTGTCGAATCAGGAGCGAGAGGATTCTTCCGGATGACCCAACAGCGCAGGACCTACCATAAGTGACCTACCAAGTCTTTGTCCATTCTTAACTAGGAATTGATGTCATAGCATGTCTTGTTTGTGGCTAGACCCACTTTAGGGCTAGTGGGATCGCCTTTGTCTGTAGAGGGGATTTACCTCACCAACAAATTGGCGACTCCACTTGGGATCAGTTTGAGTTTGTCTTTCATCTATTAGATCTTCTTCTTGGTCTTTTCTTGCTTAACTTGCCTTTTCTGGTTGTTTTGTTGAGTCTTAGACCCATGTTTAGCCCCAGAGGAGCAGATATGACCTTTGTTTTTCCAAAATTTCATCTTTCCAAGGTTGGCTTGATTGGCGCGGTTTCCAGCCTGACAATCACGCCCACTGGCGCATGTTGCCAGTTTATCACCCACGCCATCCCCTGTCTGGCGCAGATTACAGCTAGACAGTCGCGCCAATTCCTGTAGGTGCTAGGGTTTTCCTTGTTTTTGATTTTTTGGTCCATCCTGGTGTCTCTGGGTGTTTTCTTGACTAGATTTGAATGCTTTAGGTTTGTTTTTGACTATGATCAACCTTCTTACTTCTGTTGTTTGTCCATTTCTTTCAGTATCATGGCTTTAGGGCTTTCTAGTGCTTTGATATGTTGAGCCTCTTGTAGGAATTTGGGTCTCTTGTTTTGCGGTCACCTTCGGTATTTGCTTGATTGCATTCAGCTCCCTGGATTCGTTTTGAGTGGTTGCTTTTGGTGAAATAGTCTTGAGTGAGTCTTGTCTCTTTCATTCAGTTTTGCTTCCTGTCACTCCAGCATAGCTCACATTGCTTGTATGGATCCGTTTCGACATCTTTCTGCGATTTGAGAGATTGTGACATTGGTTTGAGTCTTTGTTTTGTTTGCTTGTGAGTTGATTGAATTGTTTCGCTTCGACTCTTGCATTAGCATTCTCGAACTAGTGTGAAGATTCATTTTTAATGTTATTTAGTGCAATTTTTTCTCTATTACATTGAAAAAATCAAAAAATATTTTGTGCTTGCATTTTTATTTGCATTATGGAATTGGAAAATCTTTCGCATAACTAGCATTCGGCATTCTAGGAAATATTTCTCGTTCTCATTAGTTTGCATCAGGTTCTGTAGTGAATGCTTCTATGTGCTCTCATTATTTGCTATCGCTTGAAAAATCCTAACCTTCTCATAGATAGCTCCTCATTGAACGAAATGGTATTTTATGGCATGTACCTTGCATTCAGGGATTTGTGAGATCCAACATTTGGTAGGACCTTGGAATCGAAACATAAATACAAGATCAACTTAAAATTTATTCAATTAACCTAAGGAAACATTGAAACTTAACGAAACATTTAGTGTTTTAAGTTAGAGACATGTTTCGGTGTCTTAAAACCTAGCAGTTGTTTCTCGCCATCTGCTTCAGACAACGCTAGTACGAACTTGTGCTCCCCGTACCGTCGAGTATATAAAGGGAGACCCCCATAGGTTGCAATACTTTTATCCGTAGGAAGTCGATTCTGTCGCCTTGTAACCGTGATACATCGAACATAGCATTTGGGGAGACTACCTGCATGTACGTCAAGTCCTTGGTTGATTCTTCTTTCATTTTATAACCAAGGTGTATATGGCAGTTCACGGGAACCTGGTACACCCTTTTACCTAGACTACCTGAGCAGTCATTTTTTATCTTTACTGACTCCATAAATTTGAAAATATCATCGATCACTTGTCCTTTCATGCTCGTTTCAACCTGAAAGTGATAGAGTCACCTTTTTCCTATTTCTTGACTCTTAAAATATGAAACGACAAAGTTTTGTTTCAATGTCTTAAAAATTAACTGCCCATGAAATATTCCTGGTTAAAGTTAGTTTCCTTAGGGTGTTGTTTTAAATTTGTTTCTTATGGAAATGTTTCCGGAGTTCACTAACCCAGGAATCCCTTCCAAAGGGAATCCTGGTCCTTTTTTTGCTTTTGGGAATGTTGGTGCTCCTTATATGGAAACATTGTCCCTGCCTGAGTTAACTAATGATTTGCCTGTATGGTTATTTGCAACCTCGATGGTCCCGAGTGTTCCGTCCACCGTATAGCCGGCTCCTCCACCAAAACAACATCATGTTGCTTCTAAAGTGGACCTCTCCCTTTCTTCACCTATTTCTTCGTCCTCCTCTTCTACTTCGCCTAGTGAAATTCTAGATTCTAGTAACCAGGTGGCTAAGAAGAAGAAGAAGAAGACCAAGAAGAAGAATTCAGATAAGAAAGAGGCTAATACTGCAGCTATTGCGCTTAAGAAACCTTCCCTTACGGAACCATCCAAACTTCCATGGAAAGTCAAATTTCCTTGCATGCTCTACAAAGGTAACCATCTACTTCAAGACTACCTTGGCATTCCCAAGGTACTTAACGCATGGTCTGACGGCCGTCCGTCATTGCTGTTGGCTTCTGGACATCATATTGCTAGCACATCTTTGACTAGCTCTGGTAAGACTCATAAAAAAAAGGGCAATATTGCCAATCCCTATAAGTTGTGTGAAAGGAATCATACCATTCACCTTTGTCCGTATATGGATGAAGCCAAGAGAGTGTTGGACAACCCTACTGTTTCTCCACCCTACCTTCTGACTGGTTACCAGAAGCATTCTTTGATTCCTCCGCTAGTTGATTTCACAGTCGGTCAAGCGTCATCCTTGGTCGATCTCGCTCCCCTGAAAATTAAAATTCAGGAATCCGTTCCTGACCAACCATTGGATGTGGAATCGATCGACTTGATCCCACCTATGGTCCATCAGGTTTTTTCCATTGAGAGTGGATCTCATCCCCCCCATGTTCTTCTTGTTACATCGAATTCTTCGGACTTGGAGAAAGATTTGTCCATCCCTGTAGTTCAAGAAGTTGCTCCTCCTACCCCCATGATGGAAGTCCAGGAGAGTGCTCCTCTTGCTCCGGTAACACCAGGGGAAAACCATCATAGTTCTATGGTATCCCCTCCAAGTATTTTGGTCGCTTCCTTTGATTGGAGTCGATTTGTCGGATACCGCCTTCCGTATTATGTGCCTTTCGAGATAATGGTACAAGCACTATTATAGATGAAGGCACGTCTGTTAGTGTTATGTCTTCAACTACTTGGCAAGATTTTGGGTCTCCACCACTTATGCCTGTTACCCAGAATCTGTTGGCTTTTAACGGAGGAACCAGTCAACCTTTGGGGATCCTTCCGAAGTTGCCCATTACTTTGGGAAGGAAAACCGTCCATATAGACGTGATGGTTGTTCCAGGCCCCTTAGATTTCAATTTACTCTTGGGGCGCGACTATACTTATGTCATGGGGGTAGTTGTCTCTTCCCTCTTTCGTGTGATCTATTTTCCCCACAAAGGTAGAATCGTGACCCTTGATCCGCTTTCATTCATTGGTCCTGACATGACATCTGGTCCACCATCATCCCTTCCGGGTCTTTATCCACCAGTTTTGTCGTTGCCACAGGTTAATTATGTGGCTACCTGTCCTGTGCCCACAGTCAATTATGGTGCCATTGTGCATCGTGTGTTGGGGGCATTGGGTCCTGATTTTCAAGATGTTTTTCTCCCATCAGATGTGAACCTCTTGGAATCTATGACCTCTTATTTGTCGTAATGAAAGGTCATCGAAGCGCAGTTTGTTTTCATGTGTCAAGCTCCTTAAAAAATGAAACAAACTCTTTCGAGGATAGTTCATCTTCTCTCTCAACCTCGTTAAAAAGGAATTAGTTTCTAAGGATAGTTTGTCTTCTATGTCAACCTTGTTAAAAAATGAATTAGTTCACAAGGATAGTTATTTTAATCTGTCAACCTCGTTAATAAAATGAAACACGTTCCCGTTCAATTCGAGTCTTTGATAAGATCTCGTAAAATCCCAGTCGAGTCTTTCTCTTGATCTCGTAATTTGAACCTTCACTCCATCTGTCGTTCATATGGATTGAAGCTTGGGGGAAATGTACCTCGAATTGAGTCACCATGTTGGGGGCATGATTACTTTTTCAAGCATAGTGCGTTTCCGTTTCAAGATTGTGTAAAAATGAAACCAACTTCAAGCACAGTTTCCTAATTTCACGCTTGTGTAAAAATGAAACCATTCCCGTTTTACCTCTTGTGATTTCCATTCTATATGTTGAACCCTTAGTTAAACTGAGAGGGGGGGGGGGTGTGAATCAGTTTAACACATTCATGGACTTTTGCAACTTTTCATTAAAACTTATTTACACCTTCATTTCATATCCAACTTAATATATGAGTAATCTTAGAATGTGAGCAGCAAGTGTTAATATAATATAACAGTAGACTTAATATGAGAGCAGTAGTTATTAAGCAGAAGATATAAATCAGATCAACACATAAACATCATGCACAGAGACACCAGATATAAGTGGAAACCCATAAAGGGAGAAAACCACATCTTATTATTGTTGTGATGCAAATGCAAGCTCCAACTCCCTCTCACCACTGTTTTTCTGCAGGCACCAACCTACAGGAGGCTCCAATCCTCAATTCTGCAAGCTACAACTTGCAAGGAAGCACCAAATCCCTTCAATTTTCTGCAGGCACCAACCTACAGGAGGCTCCAACCTCAGTCAGCTACAACTGACAGCTATCAAGCTGCAACTTGATAGGGAAGCTCCAACTTCCTCAATTTATCAAACTGAATGTTTGTTGATTTACCTCAGATATCAGCTCTGTTCTGTAGCATCTCTTTCTGCTCTTCTTCTCTTAATCTTATCTGCCTCACTCTTCTATACTCTGCATTTTCTATATTTACTCTCTCTAACCTCTTTTATGCATATCCAGTTGATATTATTTATAGAGTTCCTCACATGATTGTTTGTATTTCACAAGGAATTTTGAGTGAACAGTCATGACTCTTTGGCTTCTGTCTATTCATTCCTTTTATTTAACTCATTTTAGATTTATAACAATATGTACAAATTTTCATGCCACAGTGGGATTTTTTCTTTTCCTTAGGATACTTGCCAATGCATCACAAACAATAAAAAATTTAATTACAACATTTACATTCAGATTTTTAGTTACACACTTCAATTTCACTCAGCTTCTTTTCTAGATTTTGGCTTGACTAGATTTGTCTTTTCTGCTGTTGTTTCTCTTCCTTTTGTTCTTGTAGGCTCTCTTCTTCATTGCAGTTATATAAATATGGTACATATAACTGTCTTTTAATATCATTGCTCGGAAATTTCAATACTTTCAATTTCTGCAGTGGCAAACTTTGCATGTTGAATCTTTGTCAATACACTTGTAAGGATTCGGGTCACAAGGAATAGCTCCTTTTTGTAGAAGTCCAAATTTGGTAAATACAGAAAACACAAAGTTTAATTATCAACTCATTGATAGCGGTAACTCTACACAGTCTCGTTTTCCCCAGATCTTCCACATTTCTTCCGGTAGATAATTCAATATTTTCCACAACTTTTTAATTCAATGTATTCCCCACAGTACAATTCGGCTACAGTACGAGTGTGCCACCTTCCAACCTTAATCTCCCCACCTTATTTTAATAACCCAGCAACCCTTAAATAAACATCTTTAACGTATTCTGGACTTTTATTCTATCGTTGAACCTTATAACTAAGGTTCCAATGGTTAATAAATCCGCATATGGATGCATCATACAAGATTTGATATTTTACATATATATATATATATATATATATATCAACACATATATATGTTTCAGACCTTGGGAATTTTAAATATATATCTTGAGTTATAATTCAGTTGAACCGCTTATAACATTCCTTTGGCTCCGGGCCCACATATATGATTGGCGGGACTTCAATGGAATACATATGCCTGTACCTTTGGTTAAACTCCGTGCTACTTCCCAATATGATCACTGTCAGATCACTTCCCTCCAGATCGACGGCTTTTGTCAATATCACTCCGCGTCTTTGGTCGATGGTTAATTCGCGATGGCGCGCATTGAAAAACGGTTTTGGAACTTCGCCCGATGCCACGTGTCGAGCTTTCTATGGAATCACTCGCGAATGGGGAAAACCGCTTGCTCCACAAAAGCGGTGCAATGTAAATTGGAAACCGTTGTCACTGTTCACTCCAAACCACGCTCACTGTTCCTCTCGGTCACGGTTCCGCTCTCATGGTTCCGGTTCTACTCCTCAATACACCATTTCGACTTAACTCTGCCAACTTGTATTTCTTCTGTGCCTCTGTTATATAACCATCATCTTCGACGGAAACGCCTCCCTCTATATTGTCTCCTTCAATTTTCAACGGACCTTCATAATCCTTCACGAGGATTCATACCAATTCTGATATGGTCGGTCTTTCCTCGCACGACCATTAAATATTCACTAGATATACAAAAGCGTGTACTGTGGCGCCAGGGTAAATATAGTTTCACAGTCTTATCCCAATAAATAACAATCCCTCTAATTGCTTCTACAGGTATCGCTAGGCATACTAGATAATTTCACTGACATCAATTTATTCCAAACCCATGAAGAATCACTATCAACTTGGTTGTACAGAAATCAACTATCATTCATCCAGAACTCTCAGAACTCATATGTTCACACAGGGTTTAACTCGATAGATGCACAATAATCCTGAAACATCTTCCTCATTATACAGTGAATTAACTTACAAACTTTTTGCCGTTTCCGCCTCTTTCTCTTGTCTATCGTTTCCCTGTCGCTTTTTTATACTACTGCTTTGTCTTTGTAAATGTACTCTTCCTCTGTTCTTCTCTGCTGACCTTCAACTTCCTAGCCTGCCTCTTTTCCTTGTCTGATGCTGCTCCTTGCTCCTAAAGCTCCTCTAAAACTGCCTCTCTTTTGCTATCTCTCTTTGTCTCTATTTCATCTGATGTCTCTGCTGCCTTTCTACCCCTTGAATGATGTTTCATGTGCTCCTCCTTTGTCGTCTCCTTTGCCATCAATGACAACAATTCCAACAGTGTCCCCCTTTGGCATTGATGGCAACACATCCGCCAATAATCCAATGCTTCCTCTGCCTATCTACTTTTCCTCCCCCTTTGACATCAATGGAAAAGGGTTGCACATTTCCTAATTTGATTTCTGCATTTCCTCTCTCTGAGATCTTCTGAATTTGTACCCTACTGCTCCTAACTTTGGATTAAATCAAAAATTCTGGTCCTTTAGCCTTTTCATTGACTCCTGTATGCTGGATGTATTCTTTCCATAAGCCTTTGATCCCGAGGACCTGTTTCATGGTTTCCTTGTTGGCTAATCTCCCCCTGGAATGATATTTTCGTTTCTATTCTCCCCCTGAAACTGTTCTTTCTCTTCATATCAGAGAGTAGCATCTACAAATACTAGCCCTAGACTGTCTCTCAAATATTCAAATGGTTCTCTAGCAAGAGGTTTGGTAAATATATCTGTTGTTTGTTCTTTTGTTGGCACATACTCCAGCTTTACTATCTTCTGAGCCACTTGTTCTCGAAGAAAATGATACTTGATTGGGATATGCTTAGTTTTTTAGTGAAGCACAGGATTTTTAGATATACTTATAGCACTTGTATTATCACATTTGATTGAGATAGGTTCATCAATGCTTACCTTCATGTCTTGGAGGGTTTGCTTCATCCACATGACTTGTGTACAACATGCTGCTGCTGCTATATATTCTGCTTCTGTTGTAGATAGAGAGATAGATGTTTGTTTCTTGCTTAACCATGCCACCAGACTTTCTCCTAGATAGAATGCACCTCCACTTGTGCTTTTCCTATCATCTACACAGCTGGCCCAATCTGCATTTGTGTATGATGTCAAAGTGAAGTTTTTACTTTTAGGATACCAAAGTCCATATTGTGTTGTTCCTTGTAGATATCTGAATATTCTTTTTACTGCCAGAAGATGGTTTTGTTTAGGTGTTGCTTGATATCTGGCCACTAGTCCTACTGCTAGCATGATGTCTGGTCTTGATGCAGTCAGATACAACAGACTTCCTATCATGGATCTGTAGATTTTTTTATCTATATCAGCAGACCCATCATCAGCACACAGCTTGCATCCTGTGATCATGGGAATTGACACAGGTTTGCAGTCCTCCATTTTGAACTTTTTCAACATTTATTTTAAGTATTTTTTCTGTGAGATGAACGTACCTGTGTTCTTTTGTTGAATTTGAAGTCCTAAATAGAAACTGAGCTCTCCAATCATAGACATCTCAAACTCTATTTTCATCTCATCAGCAAACCCTTTTGCTAGTTCTTCTATGTTGCTTCCAAACATAATGTCATCAACATATACTACAACAATTAGGAGTTCATTTTCATGGGCTTTTATGTATAGATTGTTGTCTACTCCACCTCTCTTAAAGCCTTGTTTTTGCAAATATTTATCTAGTCTTGAGTACCAAGCATGAGGAGCCTGTTTCATTCCATATAGAGCCTTTTTCAGTTTGCACACATAGTCTTCTTTGTTTGTTAAGGAGAAACCTTCTGGTTGTTCCATGTAGACTTCTTCTTCTAGTTCTCCATTCAGAAATGCAGATTTCACATCCATTTGGTATACCTTGAAGTCTTGGTAGCATGCAAAGGCCAGAAACATTCTGATGGCTTCCATTCTGGCTACAGGAGCAAATGTTTCATCATAATCAAGTCCTTCAACTTGTGAATATCCTTTGCAAACTAGTCTGGCTTTATTCCTGATTACCTGTCCTTGCTCATTCATTTTATTCTTGAATACACATTTTGAGCCTATGACATTTTTCTCAGTGGGTCTAGGAACTAATTCCCATGTATTTTTTTTCTCAATTTGGTCCAATTCTTCATTCATAGCATTTACCCAAGACTTGTCCTTGCTGGCATCTTCAAATTTCTTTGGCTCTATTTGTGACAACATGGCTATGTAAACCTCTTCAGTTTGTTTTGTTAGTTGTCTTCTTGTTTGGACCCCTATTCTCTTGTCTCCAATGATTTGATCTTCAGGATGGTTCTTCTGAGTATATCTTGAGGGAGCTTTAGAACTCAGCTCTGTATCTTCTGTTGTCTTGATTTTTTCCTCATCATCTTGGTTTTCTTCTTCATGGTTGTCTGAAGGACTACAGCAGTCTGTATCTCTTGCATTGTTTGGAAGTTCTTCATCAAATCTCACAGCAATGCTTTCTACTATTTTTCGAAGAGTCTTGTTGTAGCATCTGTACCCTTTAATTTTGGATGCATATCCTAGAAATATTCCTTCATCTTCTCTTGCATCAAATTTTCCAAGATTTTCATCATTATTCTTTATATAACACTTGCTTCCAAAGATTCTGAAATGTTTGATTGAAGCTGGCTTTCCATGCCATAGTGCATAGGGAGTCTTGTCACTCCTTGGCCTTAAGTGAGCTTTATTAAGGATATGTACTGTTGTGTGCACTGCTTCTACCCAGAAGGTTTGAGCAATATTATTCTCTTGCATCATGGCTCTGGCAATTTTTTGAATAGATCTATTTTGTCTCTCTGCTACTCCATTTTGCTGAGGTGTTCCTGCAATAGTAAATTGTTGCTTTATCCCATGTTCATTGCATAGGTCAGCAAAGTCATAATCTGTAAATTCACCTCCTCTGTCTGATCTGATGCATTTCAGCTTGCATCCTATTTGATTTTCTGCCAATGCTTTGAAGATATTAAATTTTTCCAGAGCTTCTGATTTATTCTTGAGAAATGCAACCCATGTCATTCTGGAGAAATCATATATTATCAGCATGAAGTAGGATTCTCCACTTGGAGTTTTGGTTCTTGCGGGTCCACAAAAATCCATGTGCACAAGCTGTAGAGGTCTTCTTGTTGATAACTCATCTTTGGCCTTGAAGGATGTACGAGTCTGTTTTCCTAATTGACATGCTTTGCATATGGTATTAGAAGGCCTCTTTATTTTTGGCATGTCTCTGATAAATTTCTTCTTGCTTAGTCTGATGATGTGATTGAAGCTGAGATGTCCCAACCTTTTATGCCATAACCATGACTCTTCTAGTTTGCTAAGATGACATGCTTCATCTTCCTCTTTCACAATGTAAACATTACTCTCTGTTTGAACTCCTTTGAGAAGAGTCTTACTTGTGGTTCTTGATCTAACTTCACAATCTTGTGCTCTAAAAAGAACTTCACAGCCTTTGTCACACATCTGACTGACACTTAGTAAATTTTCTTTCAGCCCATCTACAAATAGTACATCTTGGGCCTTTCCTCTGCCATTGTCTATGCTGACTGAGCCATTTCCCTTGATCTTACCTGATTTATCATTGCCAAAAGTAACATTGCCACATTTCTTTTCATCAAGAGTTATAAACTTGCTTTTGTCTCCTGTCATGTGTTTAGAGCAGCCACTGTCCAAATACCATTGGCTTTTCAGATCTTGAGCAGTTAGAGCCAAGTCACATTTATTCACCTTCTTTATCCACTGGAGGCACCCTTTTGTTTGGTATCTTTTGTGAGGTGATGAACTACATCTTCTTAGAGGACATTTGGAAGGTATATGTCCAACTTGATTGCATACACAACATTTGATCATAATTTTTGTATAATTATGAGTATGAACAGAATTTCTTTGATTCATAAACCTCCTTGAGGTGTTAAACATCAATCTTTGTCCATACTTTCTACACTCAATGATTTTATGGCCAAATTCCTTACAATAAAAACAGTAACCATAGAAACTATTTTCATACCTGATGTAAGGTTGTCTCTTCCATTTGTTTGCTTGGGGCAGTCTCTTCAATGTTTGCATGTTTTGCTGGTTTGAATTACTCCTCCTTGCATGACAATATGCAGCAATGTGTCCTAGCTTGTGGCAGACATAACAGGTGGCATTCTTCATTGGAGGGAAGAATCTCCTTTGATGGTTTCCAAATTTTACATACTCAGGGGTCTTAGTATTTATTATATTCCTTGCTACTAGTGGTTTCTTCTGATCTCTGTCTTCCTTATTACAGGTTTCTTCTTTTGTAGGAATTGTTTGAGCTACTTCATCATTCTTCTTTGCTTTTACAAAAATAATCTCTCTATCAACCTTTTCTTTGCCTTTACTTGAGTCTCCTTCATAGCCTATTCCAGTTTTTATCATAGGGGATCTTTGAGCAACCAGAATTTCATTCAACTTACTAGAGCTTGTTGTTTGAGAAGAGTTTATAACCACTTTCCTTTGAGCATTTTCTAGTTTCTTCTTGAGACATACTACTTCTTCTTCCAGCTTCTCTTGTTCTCGGGTTTTATCCTTGATTTGCTGAAGTAACATGTCTTCTATCTTCTTGGCTTCTTCAAGCTCTACCTTCAGCTGCATGAGGACTTCTGAGTTTTTTTCTTCTCTTACATACTTGAGAAGAATGTCCTTTTGTTTTTTTCACTTCAGTTTGAGTCTGTCAATCTCCTCCAGAGCACTTCTTAGCTCCCCCTCAAGGTCGATTTCCCCTTCTTCTACTTCATATTCTAGCAAGAGTCCTTCAAGTTCTTCTATGGCCATCAATAATAATTCAGAGGTTCCTTCCTCACTTGAGGGTTCATCTGAATCTTCAGATGTACTGCTGTCTTGTTGAGCATAGAAATATTTTCTCCTGAACTTCTTTCCTTTCTGCCAGTTCTTTGATTTATTTTTCTCTGACTCTAGAGCTTGATTCCTTAATTTCTTGTGAGGACACTTAGCAGCATAGTGTCCAACTCTTCCATAGTTAAAGCATTTGAAAGGAAGTTTACCTTTGTATTTACCTGAGCCTCTATCCAATTTCTTTACAATTTTTTCCTCTTCTTCATCCGAGCAAGAGCATATGTCTCCCTCTTATTATTTCTTCTTTTCTATTTTAAAGGTTGCCTCCCTCGTACTTGGCTTCTTCTGTGGGAGCCTCATCTCATATGCTATTAGATTTCCAAGTAGTTGGTTCATGGTCAAGGTCTCCCAATTAGCTGTTTCTTCTATTGCAAACACCTTGGGATTAAACCTGGATGGAAGAGATCTTAGAATCTTTTGCACAATTATACTTTATGGCATGGTTTCTCCAAGAGCTTTCATATTTTTAACAATTTCTACAACTTTTAGGAAGAAACTGGCAATGTCTTCATCATCATTCATTTTTAAGTTCTCAAACTGGGCTCTATAAACTTGAAGTTTGGCAGTCTTTACTTTCTTGTCCCCCTCATGGATGTTCTCCAGAGTATCCCACATTTCTTTGGCAGTGTCTTTGTGCATTACTTTGATAAACTCTGCTTCACACAATCCATTCAGGATGGCATTCATGGCTTTTGTGTTAGCCACAAAATCTTGTTTTGTTTCTTTCTCTGTGTCAGTTGCCTTTGGGGCATATCCTAATTCCACAGCAGCCCAGACTTCTATTCCTAGAGACATTATGTATGTCCTCATTCTGATTTTCCAGAAAGCATAATTTTCACCAGTGAAGAAAGGGGATTTATTGGATGAGCATCCTTCTTTACTAGCCATCTTGGGAACCTAGGATCTCCTTTCAGCTGTTAGACTGGTACAAAGGAACTGGCTATGATACCAATTGTTGAACCCTTAGTTAGAATGAGAGGGGGGGGGGTGAATCAGTTTAACACATTCATGGACTTCTGCAACTTTTCATTAAAACCTATTTACACCTTCATTTCATGTCCAACTTAATATGTGAGTAATCTTAGAATGTGAGCAGCAAGTGTTAATATAATATAACAGTAGACTTAATATGAGAGCAGTAGGTATTAAGCAGAAGATATAAATCAGATCAACACATAAACATCATGCACAGAGACACCATATATAAGTGGAAACCCATAAAGGGATATAACCACATCTTATTATTGTTGTGATGCAAAGGCATGCTCCAACTCCCTCTCACCACTGTTTTTCTACAGGCACCAACCTACAGAAGGCTCCAATCCTCAATTCTGCAAGCTACAACTTGCAAGGAAGCACCAACTCCCTTCAATTTTCTGCAGGCACCAACCTACAGGAGACTCCAACCTCAGTCAGCTACAACTGACAGCTATCAAGCTGCAACTTGATAGGGAAGCTCCAACTTCTTCAATTTATCAAACTGAAAGTTTTTTTATTTACCTCAGATATCAGCTCTGTTCTGTAGCTTCTCTTTCTGCTTTTCTTTTCTTAATATTCTCTGTCTGTCTCTTCTATACTCTGCCTTCTCTATATTTACTCTCTCTAACCTTTTTCTGCATATCCAGTTGATATTATTTATAGAGTTCCTCACATGAATATTTGTATTTCACAAGGAATTTTGAGTGAACAGTCATGACTCTTTGGCTTTTGTCTATTCATTCCTTTTATTTAACTCATTTAGATTTATAATAATATGTACAAATTTTCATGCCACAGTGGGATTTTTTCTTTTCCTTAGGATACTTGCCAATGCATCACAAACAATAAAAAAAAAAATTACAACATTTACATTCAGATTTTCAGTTACACACTTCAATTTCACTCAGCTTCTTTTCTGGATTTTGGCTTGACTGGATTTGTCTTTTTTGTTGTTGTTTCTCTCCCTTTCGTTCTTGTAGGCTCTCTTCTTCATTGCAGTTGTATAACTGTGGTACATATAACTGTCTTTTAATATCACTGCTGGGAAATTTCAATACTTTCAATTTCTGCAGTGGCAACCTTTGCATGCTGAATCTTTGTCAATACACTTATAAGGATTCGGGTCACAAGGAATAGCTCCTTTTTGTAGAAGTCCAAATTTGGTAAATACAGAAAACACAAAGTTTAATTATCAACTCATTGATAGCGGTAACTCTGCACAGTCCCGTTTTCCCCAGGTATTCCACATTTCTTCTGGTAGATAATTCAATATTTTCCACAACTTTTTAATTCAATGTATTCCCCACAGTGCAATTCGTCTACAGTACGAGTGCGCCACCTTCCAACCTTAATCTCCCCACCTTATTTTAATAACCCAACAACCCTTAAATAAACAACTTTAACGTATTCTGGACTTTCATTCTATCGTTGAACCTTATAACTAAGGTTCCAATGGTTAATAAATCCGCATATGGATGCATCATATATATATATATATATATCAGCACATATATATGTTTCGGACCTTGGGAATTTTAAATATATATCTCGAGTTATAATTCAGTTGAACCGCTTATAACATTCCTTTGGCTCCGGGCCCACATATACGATTGGCGGGACTTCAATGGAATACATATTCCCGTACCTTTGGTTAAACTCCATGCTACTTCCCAATATGATCACCGTCAGATCGCTTCCCTCCAGATCGACGGCTTGTGTTAATATCGCTCTGCGTCTTTGGTCGATGGTTAATGCAAGATGGCGTGCATTGAACAACGATTTTGGAACTTCGCCCGACGCCACGTGTCAAGCTTTCTATGGAATCGCTCGCAAATGGGGAAAACCGCTTGCTCCACAAAAGCGGTGCGATGTAAACCGAAAACCGCCGTCACTGTTCACTCCAAACCACGCTCGCTGTTCCTCTCAGTTACGGTTCCACTCTCATGGTTCCGGTTCTACTCCTCAATACACCATTTTGACTTAACTCTGCCCACTTGTATTTCTTCTGCGCCTCTGTTATACAACCTCCATCTTCAACAGAAACACCTCCATCTATATTGTCTCCTTCAATTTTCAACGGACCTTCATAATCCCTCACGAGGATTCATACCAATTCTGATATGGTTGGTCTTTCCTCGCACGACCATTAAATATTCACTAGATATACAAAAGTGTGTAATGTGGCGCCAGGGTAAATATAGTTTCACAGTCTTATCCCAATAAATAACAATCCCTCTAATTGCTTCTACAAGTATGGCTAAGCATACTAGATAATTTCACTGACATCAATTTATTCCAATCCCATGCAGAATCACTATCAACTTGGTTGTACAGAAATCAACTATCATTCATCCAGAACTCATATGTTCACACAAGGTTTAACTCGATAGATGCACAATAATCCTGAAACAGCTTCCTCATTATACAGTGAATTAACTTACAAACTTTTTGTTGCTGCTTTCTCTACCTCTTTTCCTTGTCTGCTTCTTTCTCTGTTGCCTCTCTTTTTGTTGCCCTGTCTCTGTAAATGTACTCTTCCTCTATTCTTATCTACTGACCTTAAACTTCCTAGCCTGCCTCTTTTCCTTGTCTGATGTTGCTCCTTGCTCCTGAAGCTCCTCTAAAACTGCCTCTCTTTTGCTATCTCTCTTTGTCTTTGTTTCCTCTTATGTCTTTGCTGCCTTTCTGCCCTTTGAATGATGTTTCAAGTGCTCCTCCTTTGTCATCTCCTTTGCCATCAATGACAACAATTCCAACACTATCAACCTGTTTTTGCTAGATGAGCCTTCGTTTTCTCACTCCATCGTCACTATCTGCTTGGCCGATCATATGCCTTCACTTGGTTGTTTCACCCATTCCTAAGGAACCGCTGCGATGAGTGGTCTTGTTAGCCAACCTCTTAACCTTTACTTGTTTTGAGTAGTTCCACCATTATCGGAACTAGTAGCTACCCTAAATACCACTCGTTCCTCCAGGAGGAGTCATCTTTCAGCTCTTTTCTGACTCTCGAAAATTGAAAATATTGTCGAGACTCTTGTCATTTTGAACTCGTTAAATGGCTGCAAAACAATATCTACCCAGTATATGTTTACCCCTTTTTCAGGCTGGGACAGATTATTTATGAAAAAGGAATACCTTAGCCGACCGCGACTAAGAGGTTCTCTCAGACACAGTTTTCTACCTTTTCAGATCTGTGAGACTATTTACAAAAAGGGACTGCTGGAGTTTTCTTTTCTACCTTCTTTTCAAACTCTCTAAATATGAAAATATGTCAAGTTCTTCCTTTGTCAGACTCGTTAAAACCCGATGACATCGGACTCCATCATCATGACGTCACTCGATTTCCTCCTTCCTAGGGCTCGTAAAATGTACTAGGTTGGATTTGTCCGAAGGACAAACTTACATCGCAAGCACATGTTATCCCCTTCAAGCTTGTTTTCACAAATAATTGGGGTACTCACCATAAATGATGGGGGAAAATGGAACCAAGATTGTAGTCGTATTGGCAATATGTCACTCTTGAACATGGCACTTGTTTGCATTCATGTCGGGCTGGGGACATCTCATCTCATTATTCGTTTGCCTCCATGGGTTTGGGTAATCTCTTTTGACTGATCATCTACTCTTTGCCACGTCACCATGACCTCATATACCTTGATGTCAAATACTGCCAAATCTAGTGTCGTGCTGCCAATATGTTCAAGAGAAGTTTGCCTCTACATTTTTCAACCTCCCTTTGATTCTCTGTTGGTCTTGATTCACAAACATCATATTCCTCTGTCTCGTTTCAATGATGTGGGAAACATTATGGCCCACCTTCGATCAAGGTCCCTTCCTGTCGACTCTAGCTCATTATCCAGGAAGTTGATATAGAGACTCCCTTTAGGTACCTTGGAGCCTGCGTGCCTCAATGTCAGGTTCTTCACACTCGACGTAAGGTCCACATCATTGGCCTTCGATTGATTGAATTTGCGGGTGTTCGACGTCATATCATTGTTTACATGTCATGGATTGTACCTTTTGTACCTTGAGAGTCGTTGTCATTATTTGTGGTTTCTCTTGCATCTGTTAATAGCTTTCATCATTGGCTGGTAATCAGATGATGTTCTTGCATGTTCGACTTCAGCTCACGTATTCACATGCTCGAATTTGTACTATGTTCGGGTCGAGATGGAGTGCAAGACCCTGCGTTTTGTCTGATGAAATCCAGGTTGTGGGTTCTTTGTGGATTATTATGACTTATTGTATAACTCTTTTGATTGGATAGTTGTGACCATACCTGAGTCTATTTATTGATCCCTACTGCTGGATGGCTGTGTCCATACCTCGGATATCATTGTTTATATACTCTCTTATGGATGGTTGCACCCATGCCACGTGTCATGTATCAGATGTATGAGTTGTATTCGTACTTCTAGGTTTTCCGACAGTGGTGTTTTGGTTGAACGCGTTCTCATAAAGCATTTCACCCCTCCCTCTCTTTCAGACCTCATGCTTTAGGGGGCATCTGTTACACAGCATTTTGTCATCGTCCCTACAATCCCTCGCCCTGCATATTGGAGGGTCTTTCCCATGACCTGTGAGCAGTGTCATACTCTGAAAATACCTTCTTTGCATCCTTCTGCATAAGGACATGATTTCTCCTGTTGAACATTTCCTCAGAAAGCACTCAAAAACCTATTTTTTGGCATTGGCGTGGGTATCCAGTTCACCCCTCGCACCAATGGGGAAGATTTGCACTAAAGCCCACGCTAGGTGGCACTTTGTCTCTTTTTTGTGCCCGTGCCAGCATTTTTTGGAATGTTTTTTAACAAATTGGAGGTGGAATTTTCCTTTAACCATCTCAGGAATGACGCATTGCAAGTGGTTAAACTTGATAAGCCATGGATCTCTTCCTTTAGGAAATGGTTGATGGAAAATTCTTGAAGGATAGGACTCCCCCCACAATTATAGGAATCCTAACCTCTCCTTCTCCCTCTATATAAACAAGCCTTCTCCCTTTACAAAAGCTAGCTGAACATATAGCTAAGAAGCTGAACATATAGCCAAGAAGATGAACTTGGAGAAGAGATATTATAGCTGAGTAATCGCTATAGAGAAGGTCGAACCAAGGAGGATCCCATAGAGAGAGCCCCGTCTGAATTCCCGACGAGCTTTGTGAGATGTGCTCTGCTGGAACCCTGCTGGAGGAGATCGCAACGTCAAAGTCTGGTTGTACTCTTCCTTCGTTAAATTAATATACTCGACTATGGTATTGATTCCATCTATGTGTTATGTTTATTTGACGCATTTGATTTAGTCTTCTTCGACTAACTGATATTTAGTAATGTGAAATAGCATGTTTGTATTGTCTTTGTTTCTTGTGTATGTGTAGGTATCTAGGCGTGAGAATGAGCGGATCGTGATTTGTCAAATCAGGAGCGAGAGGCAGCCATTCTTCCGGATGACACAACAGCGTAGGACCTACAGTAAGTGATCTACCAAGTCTTTGTCCATTCTTAACTAGGAATTGATGTCATAGCATGTCTCGTTTGTGGTTAGACCCACTCTAGGGCTAATGGGATCGCCTCTGTCCGTAGAGGGGATTTACCTCACCAACAGTGGGCAAAAAATTATGGCTACATTTGCAGGAGTGCCTCATTGGAACCCACCGCAAGCTTCACCTCCTCCGATATGGGCCATAAACCATCATCAAGGCTATAGGGGACAATGCCTTCGAGATCATTATTCCACCATTCCTTGGTCTACACCCAGTGTTCAATGCGGACCACCTTCGACCCTATTCTCCACCTCCACTTGACACATCCGACATGGCAGCACAACTCACACCAACATAGTTAAACCCAGACTGCATGGAACAAGCCACAATTGATGAGATCATGAATGCACAAATCAATAACACCTGCCAGCAGAGTATCCAGCTATATCGAGTTGTCAAAGCAGGCCAACTCCTTCATTAGAGCAATTGGCTCACTAGGGACCAAATTCAGTAGAATTTTCCTCATCTCATGGAGGAACTCAACGCAATGGGGACCATTGCTTTCTAAGGGGGGAGGAATGATATAGTTTGATATTGGTGGTCACCCTCCTATTCCACTTTGACCCCCACTATTGTTTCTTTTAGATTTTCAGTTTCCTTAATTGTAGCACAATTTACTATTTTTCGCAGTTTTTCGGGTCCTGAACTTCCGGAATGGTTTTGAGGCCCTAAATGTCATTTTTTTTTTTGGAAAATCACCATTGGAAAATTTGAGTATTTAACTTGAAATTTTTGTTTATAAGTTTTAGTCTTCATATAGATTTTCTAACGTGGTATCATGTGTGTCAAACGGAGATCGTATGCCAAAGTTACGACCCCAGGAAATTGATGTACCAATTTACCCCAACGAGGCCCATACTTTGGTGTTTCATCTCCCAGGGTTATGTTTTTGGATTTTTAGGGTTTTCCATTGTTTCTCAATAATAAATATGCCTTCAATCCTCATTGTAACACAGTTCAGAGGCCTATAGTCGCCACATCTCTTCTTATAGATAAGCTACTAGCGCCCTGTCTAGTTTATTTCCATTATGTCTGTAAGCATATTTCAGCTATGTGATATTAATGAAATGAAGTCTTATTTCTGATGCATCTTTGCGTTTATGTGTATTTTTGTATTTTATTGTGTTCCTGCATAAGTCCTTATCAATAGAGAAGAACAAGGAATAATAATTTCCTTGTTCCAGAACTTACTGTCATCCACTAGTTGTATAATCGATGATATTTTCTTCAAACTTAAGTCCGCTGGAAGTTGAATCTGCAAGTGAACAATCATATGTTATTTAATATTGTTTTGAAAATATAATGACTAGGATAAGAAAGGAGTGGTAATCTGCCAAATTTAAGGCCGCCATCCTTGAAAGTGGATTCTCAGAACTCGATTGGGTTTTTAACATGACTGCATAAATATTATGAATCAAATACATCATGTCAGAATTCATATTGCAACTCTTACCATGCACTGTAAAAATTGAAGCTCATCATAACGCACCTTGATAATTTCATATATGAAGGAAAGGTCAAGATGAGGTTGTAAATACAATATACACACTACAATATTAGATAAAAACGTAGAAACACGTGTCAAATCAATCAAATTCCGAAACAGAAGGGCCATTTCACTTATACAAATTCGTTGAAAGGCAGGTCTAGATAATATATGAGTTTGAAAACAAATATTGTGTTCTTATCAATAAGAGAACCATAATGGACCAAGCCCCAAGGGATAGCTCAACTGGTCTGAGCCAGACGTGGGTCCTCTCCGTAATCAGGGAGGTTACGGGTTCGATTCTGAATTTGAGTCCCTTGGGGTCAGGCGCCGTAATCAGCGCCGACGGTTTATCGCGCGTACCATCCAAATATTCTGGGGAAGTGCGCCCGGGTTCTCTGCGAGTTTATTCCTCGGGGAAAAAAAAAAAAAAAAAACCATAATGGACCTACTTTCTAAAAGAACCTAAATTTATAATGTTCACAACCTTCCTCAGTTGAATGAATATTTAGAAATTGCATTCATAGAGAGATCATAGAAAGGTGAAAAAACCCTTACTTTATCCAAATATAATAATGTATTATTATGAATACAATTCCTTCATTTTACGAGTTATGAACCAAGTAATTATAAGGATATATTCCATTAAAACATCAAGTAAAAGTTCAAGCCAAAGAGAGAGAGACTTAGACATGTGGTATATTTATGCCAAATAAAGAAACTCTAAGTTTTCCAATATTAGAACATGTAACTCAGAACAATAAACTCTTGCAATTGAGTTAAAATACTATAGCAACACTTATGTATAAAGGAGAGATCAAACAAAGTAAGACAACATTGAAATTCAACAACATAACTAAACAATTAATTTCAGCTGACATCATTTCAACCAAATATTGTGTTCTAATATGTAATTTAAGTTGTATAGGTACAATTATACAACTTATTTAACTCACCCTTAATTCAACTAAGTCCTTTATACCAATATGTTATTTAACAACTCATATATAACTATACAACTTATTTCACTTTCTCGACCTTCAACTAAGTCCCATGTTCGAAATTTACTGTTTTGCATTCAATAGCCTTTGATGAATGTTGACAAAGTGTACAATTGCCATTTATTCCACATGGATTAAGCTTTAGTTTTGTATTTATTTCTCTATCATCAATGGTGCAAGGAATAGCCACATTGAATAATCTACTACATCATGCCCACAAAAACAAAAATTTTCATATAGAAATCAATAGGAAGATATTTGATCGATTGTGTTTCCATCCTTTGATTCACCAAGCTATTAGGTTTCGAACATAACTAAGACAACCACAATAGTTGCACAATGATAATTTAACACATTTTTTAGAAATTCCTTGTGGGAGCCACATTAAATTAGAATCACGGTTTGAATGTATAATTGAAGGTAGAAGAAGGCATAGGTATTTTTTGCAGATAAACCCTTTGGTAAAACGTAGAAGGTTGAAAAAGAAAGTCATAGACTATGCACATAAGACAAATATGCAAGTCTATTGATGCACAGTTCATATAGCAATAAAAATATAAAAACCAACCAACTCATATATATCAAGCATTATATTGAGATATTATTCTAATACCATTAAAATGCACACATATATGAAGAGAAATTGTCAAGGCATAGAAACCAAATTGAAGTTGTAAGAAGCAACATTTTTTACGTTAAAGCCATGCATAATGAAAGTAGAAAAATATAGAAAAACACTCATCTTCCGCCTCCGGAATGATTGTCCCAGGCTTGAATATATAACAAAATACCTTGTGGGTATTATCCATGGAAACACATAAAGGTAAGTAGCCTATAAAATGTTGATCAAACTAGAGTCAAGCCCAGGTCGACAACCCGATCTCAGAATCAAAGTGGAGTGGAGCTCTAGTCGATGCCCAAATCTCGTAATGCATGCAATTTTGTTGGTATAGATCTGCTTGAAAGAAAGAGATCTAAACAAATCTGATATCAGATATTTTTTGGGTTAGTGGATCCATAACAAAGTAATATCCATCTCACAATTTGACCATGCAACATGCCTAAATGAAAGTATATAGGAATATTTTCTGTTCAATTGTGTTTGCATCCTTTGTTTAGCCAAACTATTAGGTTTATAACATAACTAAGACAACCACAACACTTTCACAACGATAAATTAACACATTTTTGAGAAATTCCTTGCGGGAGCCACGTTAACTTAGAATCACAGGTTGGATATACAATTAAAGGTAAAAGAATCAAAAGTTTTTTTTTGTAGATAAAACCTTTGGAAAAACGTATAAGGTTGAAAAACCAAGCCATAGACTGTGCACATAAGAGAAATAACTATCAAGGATCCCAACCATATTGTAATTTCTAATGGGTCGTTATTTCCTTTAAATTGCATGGTTCCAAATATCCATTGCAATACAAACATATGTCGCACCATAGGCACGTGGCGTTATAAAGGGTGAGTAATATGTAACAATATAGCCAATTGTTTGCATATTGAAAGGCGACAAAAAAGACAAAAGGAAAACCCCTATACAATTCATAGCATGGGAGTGTATAAATTGATTAAGTTGGCATTTGGTAGAGGTTCCAAGTGGAACGAAGCACATGCATGTCAAGGACAAACATGAAAATCAAATATATACATGAAAACATTAAGATATCATCCCTTTCTGTTGAAATTTTTGATAGTGAAATTTTCGAAGGACGCGAGTAGAAGGGTTCCAACTGCTACTCAACTATGCAACCAAAATTTGGCTTAAATTTGTAGGATATCTGGAAAAAAAAATTGGATTCACCCTGTAATTTTTGGGACACTAGTAGAGTTTATGCATTCACCCCTAAAATTCCAGAAATATACATTATGATATCAGTCAATTTTGCTGAAATGTTTGATTGTGAAAGATTCAAAGGACATTGGTAGAAGGGTTCCAACTGCTACCCAACTCTGCAACCAACATTTGACTGAAATTTTTGGGATATTTGGTCAGGTTTGTTGGATTCACCCTGTGGTACCATAATTTTCGTGATATTCGTAGATTTCATGCATTCACCATAAAAATTCCAAAGTTTTATGGGTTTTGCTTGACTTGTGAGAGTATTTTTGGAGTATTTTTCCCCTTCGAGTTAAATTTAAAAATTTCAACCCTAAAATTTTTTGGGTGCTTTTTCTCCTATTTTCTACTCAGGTTCCATGGTTGATTGAAAATATTGTATATATTTTCTTATTTAGTGATTTATCAGGAATTATATCTCATAAATATTTCTTAATCACAATTTTTTGTTGTGTTGGTTTGATGTATCAAATGCCATTGAAAAAGGGTAGGCTTGTTCAGATTAAAATCTACCCAAACAGCCCAAGAAGTTTTCCAACTATTGATACCTACCGTCTGTATTCTAAAAGCTCCAAAACCAAAATTTTGAAACGTTTCTTCTTGGATGTTCTAAAATTTGAATGTCTACTTATTGAAACAGTAGTAGGTAAGCAATAAAGGACTGCATCCCATAATATTTGTATTGAGATCTCGCATAGATTATTAGGATCTTACATAGATAATTTACAAGTTGTATTCTGAAGGCAAACACTTCAAATCTTTGAGGTTAGATTGTCCTCTCGACTCGTCCAGGTTATATTTTCTCATAAAATGTTTAATTGTCCTCCATGTTCAATTTTCACCCCTTTGAAATATATATTGGCACTAGAACTCTGGAAGTACACCCAACTGCCTCAAACTCCACCCAATGCAGGAGGAACGCAACATAATACACATCGCAGGAAAAATTAATGGAGAAATTGAATGAAGGGCATGTGAATAAAACACAACAACCAAGACAATGCAAGACAAAATAAATGGATAAATTAACTAACGCAATGCGGGAAAAAATAAATGGATAAATTGACTAGGATAAGTAGCATCATTGTCAATTGGCTAGTAAAGCACCCATGGCTCCATGACTATTAAATGCACAAATAGGCGTCGGGGCATAATATTTGCATGGGAGATACAAAGCGGGGTATATATTGAACAATGTCTACTCACCCCAAGCCCGTAGAGGAAACTCCTATCGATGTAAATATAGTTGATTTGACTTTTTAAATTAAATTTGAAAAAATCATATATGTTTTTAAGAAATATAAATTATTTAAATGTGATTATTTATGCTTATTTAATATATTTTTTCCGAGGTCCATGCCATATGGAATGCGGGAGAGTTATTTATGCATTGAATGAAAATTACATTTCCTTCTTAATAGATATTGAAAGTGAAACAAAGTGCAGATCTACGTTGGATGTGAGGTTTGCGAGGAATGGAGCATGGATAGAGTTTTAAGGATTAAACATGGGGGAAATCACCTTTCGCGCACAATAAAATAACCCTTTCGTGTTCACCTAGAAGCTTCATGTTTTTGTTTAGCTGAGTAGAGGATTCACAAAGGAAGTTTTTAAGTGCATTAAATATTGAGCAGGGACGTAAACTGAGGCAGTTATGGCTAACAGGCGATCGACCATAGTGGGTATGATAGCTACTGATATGACACTCTTGAAAATTTTCAACTTGGTAATGGAGGAAACAGTTTACTACAAAAAGGTGTGTGGGGATGGAAACCCTACTTTTATTGTTGAAGATTTCATAGCCTCCTGAAATGCTAGGATACATGTGATAGAGGGATTTCCCCCCCAATCATAATTTCCCATGGACTTAACTTCGTTTTCAGTTCAGGGAAAGGGTTCACATTTTGAAGAGATACCATCATGTACAACTGCTCTTTTAGGGTAGGAAACCATCATATCCCTTGGTCACATTAAGGTAAGTCGCTACTTGAATAGCTTTGGGGAAAACTTAGGTACCTGTTAGTCATCAGTATTTTTCACCTGTTAATGATGACTAGTTCTGACAGCCAAGTTTTCTAGCAGCTGATCCAAAAAATTTTCATATTTTCCAGCTGGGAAAACACCCATAAAAATTTTTTGCCCTCTTACCTTTCAGTCCGCCCATGATGAGATGAAACCCCATTATCAAATCCTAACTAGCCTCAACCATACTAGTCTACCCATCATCTCCAAAGAGACAATCCAAATCTATTCAAACAGTCTCCCCTAAGTTAGGAAGTGGCGCTTTAAGGCATTTCTCCCTTGGCAAACTATCAAAGAGCCAAAAAACCTCCATCTGTTATAGACCATTCATAACAGACCTCCCACTCTGCTAATAAAATTGTTTTCAGCCCTAAGGCGCGCCACTAATACACCCTTAAGTCTCAGCAATACATAGACCATAATCTCAAGCTGATTTTAGGTGTTTTACAGTGTCTGATGGATCTTTCAAGGACAGGAAACATACCAGCATCTCAAAAGACAATTTTTGGCGCCACATGAGAAGACAGCTGCTTCTAAATGTGATCTTAAGCCATGAGATGCAGCACAGAGCGAAGAGTTTTTCATCAAGCTCATGTGACCACCTTCAAGGCCTGAAAGGACAGTAGAAGGAAAAACAACACTGTCAAAAGGCTGATGATATGTCATGGCTAAAAACCTCCTTCATTTATTAGCAGAGGGTTTGAAGACCTAAGAACCTCCTTCATCTATAATCAGAGGGTTTTTAAAGCACCTCCTTCATCTATAAGCAGAGGGCGATGGCCAAAGTTTGACTTGAAAAGTTGCAACTGACCGTAAGACAGATTTGTTTTTAATAAACAGTGAGACAATGACTAGAGTTTTCTGAAGTAAAGTGATGTTTGAAAGCAGAGGTAAAAGCAATAATATTTTCAAAGTTGTTTTCCTGTCATCATGTGTAAGAAAAACCCTTGTCAATATGTTCATCAGGCAGCCTTCATATGGCTGAGACAGAAGGTTGACAAAACATCAGATATTTTTCCAAGAGAAGGGCCTCCTTCATTCATAAGCAGTGGGCCAGAGAAATCATTATTTCTAGGGTTTCTCACTGACTGATAGGCAAATTATAAACATAATAGGAGATAATTGAAATAGAGAAATAATGTAAAAAGACCAAAAAGGAAAGCAGGGTTACCACTGCGATTCAAGGAGGTCAAGCTTATCTCTTAACAGGTTTTCTTTCAAAAGACATTCTGCAGCTCCACCAAAACCAAATTGAAGAGTGGATGATAAGTTGTGTCATTACACAGACGAAGGACATGATAATGATTATGTTTCAAAGGACACTGATCACCCTACTCATAAGAGGATGTCCTTCAGATCACTTATCACAAGTTGACAAGAAAAATTTGAGTTTAATTCTTCCCAAGAAAGGTATTGCAGCTAGACACAGTGTTTCATAACATACAGGAAAGACTTTGGCATGTTTTCAGTTTCTGGAGAAAATTTCAAAATAAGTATAGGAATGTTCATTATGAAAAGGCCAAAGGTACCATATCAATGCATTTTGAGTAAAGAGAGGAGTGTTAAAGAAAATTCCCTTTTCAAATGGACAGAGATGAATACAGCCTAAGCAAATACAACTGCATTTTGCACCCACAGTCAGAAAATAAGTTTAAAAGACATCTAGCAGTCAAGTCATTTCACAGTAGTGCCTTGCCACCTTTTAAAGCATCTTGAGCAGACACATTTTTCTAAGGTTCAAAAAGAAGATCTACCTCCTTGCAAAGTGGCCAAGGTACTCCATAACCCATCAGTATATATTGAGCAAGCTATCACATTTTGAACAGGACATGAAAAGGTCAGCAGTGACAGAAAGCCACTTTTCAAATATACAACATAGACCTTTATGCCAGCATTTTTCAAAAGTGGGCCCCTCATGGCACGGTTAAAACCATTTGGGCTCTCACAAGCAACCCAAGGTATTTTTTCAAAAAGCCAAACTTTCAAAACCCTTACAATTCAAAGCATGAGGGATTTTTCAATTTGTTTACATTCAAAAGGACAAGAGACCGTTGCAGGCTTCTTCAAATCTCTCAAAAACCATGAGCAAACTCCACTCTTGCTATTTCACAGTTTGAAGGCGAGTTCACGGACAAATTTCATCGTTTTTCAAAACCTTTTCACCGCGCGACGCGCCTGTAGGTGCGCGCGGCGCGCTCAGACACAGAAATTACAAAGGATAATAAGGCTGCACGGCGCGCCTGTAGCCTTGGCTCCTGTCAGCCCGACAGGTGACCCGACACCAACTTATGCGCGGCGCTCTTCCTCACAAACACGTCGTGCGTCTTTCAATGGTTCTAACGCCTCCAAACCACTTGCAAAAGCTGCTCAAACTCCTCAAGAAGCCTTTCATCGAGTTTGAGAGGTATTTCTATGTGCCTCCCTTGGTTTTTCAAAATTGTTAAGTGATGGGAAGGGGTTAAAAACCACAGTTTGAGCTTTATGTAAAAAACGAGATTTTGCTGTGGTAATGAGGCTAGAAGTAAAACATCAAAAAAGGTTGAATTTGCACTAGTATGAATAGCCATTGCAATTTCCCTCAAAACTGTGATAAAACAAAGTCAAAATATGTCAGCTATGTGCACTGTTGAAAACAAAAAGGAAAGATAAGGTGTTTTTTAGGGTGAGAACAGTGGGTCACTTGTCTAACACAATGATCATTAGATAAACACTTGTGACCTTCCAAAAATATCCTCTGTATATCAAAGGGACAAAAGCAGTGTTGTGCCTTTCAGTTCCATAAGGCAGAACCAGTAAGTAGGCTACCATTTACAGTTGGAGGGTGTGTGGGTCAAACTAGTGTGAGAAGCAGTAAAGTAAAGGGAGAGCAGTGTTCTGATTGAGGAGGGGTTTGTTGTTGTTTAAATGCTACAGGGTTCTTTATGACCACATGAAAAAACAAAATAAACTCTGTCACCTATTACACAGTAACCTTGGACTGTGTATTTCCTTTTTGATTGATTGTCTTCATGTTGTTAAATCTACTGGTAAAGTGGCCTACAAAGAAGACAGCAGTGTGTTGAACTAAGAAGATTGTGGTGTTTGCCTTTGTCTGAAATACAAGGTTATAATGTTGTCCTCAAAATACCAAAAGGCAAGGTGACCTTACCACAAAACACAGAAAAAATCACTTTGACTGTGGATCTTTATTGACTGTGATTTTGTTCTTGAAGTTTAATTGTTGAGTTGCATACCAAGTGGAAAGGCATTGCTTTGAAAGAACATGGATCTTATATCAAAGGAGTATGACTAGGCATTACAAGAAGTTAAATCAGTTTGCCCGTCGCAAGTTAAAGGCTGCCCAAGAAAAGCTAAAGGAGGCTAAAGGGAAGCGCCCGGCACGGAAAGTGAATAAAGACACATCAGGACTTCATATTTTGGCTTCTGCTTCAGAACATATTTCTAAAAACCCTTAAGGGTCATACACACCAATTTTGGGCAAAATTTGACATACTTTGGTTTTTTGGCATTTTTGAGTTTTTTGTCAAAACTCATGAAATTCGCCATTTCATTTTGAGGATTCGTCAAAGGAGGAGGATGGTATCATTGGATGCCATAATTTCAGAAGCACACCCTCAGCAATTTTCAAAACATTTGGAGATCATTTTCTCCCCCGAAATGGCGAAAAAGGCTCGCTTTTTGCACACTCTGCCCGGTCTATCAGCAGACTGTAATTTTTGGTTTCTTACAAACAGGTACAGTTTTGGAGGACTTCCAGGCATCGGATTGGGAAAATTTCAATAATTCTGGAAATTAGACACTCAGAGCTTTCCAACGAGCTATCATTAGCCTCGTTTTGACATCAACAAGGCTACCAAATGTTGTCGACAAGTCAGGGGACCTTTTGCTGATGTAAATTTTGAATATTCTTGTAATTTTTGAACCTTTAAAAACTGATATTTCCTCATGTGCGTTTAGCTATTTTTGCACATGAGAAGTAAGGAAAAGTCAATTATTTTCCCTTTTTTAGCATTTTTTAGATATTTTATGAGATATTTTGTGCCTTGGGCTTTGCAAAGCCTCAAGGACAAGTTTAGATATTTTGATTAGGCCGATAGGATAGCAAGTTGAACCATGAGGTTTTCCTCACTTGAGCCTATATATTCCAAAGGCTTTCATTGTAAAACAAGGTTGAACTTGAGAAGAGAAGCAATATATGGTCATATAAGCTTTGGAATAAATACTTGTCTTATGCTTTTGGATTGCCTCTTGGATGCTCTTGGATGAATGAAGAAGGATTGTTGTTGGATTCCATGACTTGGTAGAATGGTATAGTGTCTCTTTCTTTGTTGTTGTCTTCTAGTTTACATTCATGAATACATGTTTCTTGCTTGCTATAGATTAGTAAAGAACAAATTTGAGACATGCCCATGGAGGCACCTCAAATTTCCTGTTTCTTCATAGCTTCTTTGTTTTCTTCTTCCTAAGCAACATTAAAGAATTCTTGACTGCTCTTTAATATTTAGGATATTGTTACTTGTTTCATTCATGGTTTTATACATGCTAAGTATGACTTATGGTACGCCCTGCTTACCTATGGCTAGCTATAGTTCCATCCATGAAATTTATCTTTGACTGATTAGATTATCATTTTGTTTAAACCAAGGAGGCCTAGTTTCGATCTAGCCCTTTGCCTAAAACTATGCAAATCTTGTTGTTCAAAGTGCCCAATAACTTTAAGTATTGTGTTTAGGCGTTCCGGCATAGTAAGTTAAGTTGTTTTTCTTTCTTAAGTGTTTTCCCCAAAGTCTGATAGCCATTTCCCAAAGTTAGAGGGTCATATACTTCTATGCATGGCTTGAATGTTTATTTCTACGTATTGATTAGCTTATAGTTACATTTTTCATGATTAATGGTTTTCCCTACCATGTTTATGTTATCTATTGAACTAGTTATGCTTGAAACTCTTTGTTGTTCACAAACTTGATGTCCATTTACTCCATTTTTCCCAAAGATCCTTTCTACCTTGAAATCAAATCGGCCCTTCAACAGCCTTATATCACCGTCTGATGGCTTTCTTGACCTTTTCGACCCCATAGCCCAGTTGATCTGACATCTTTTTACCTATCTTATATCTTTGATCAGTTTCATCCCTCACAACTTAAAAAACCAAAACCAAAAAACTACTTCATAACTAGCCTAAAATCAGAACACAATAAGAAAACACACAGATATCCCTTACACATATAGAGAGAGCCCTCTCTGAGTCCAGGAAGGCTAGGTCCTTGGGCTCCAAAGCTTGGTTTGATGTTACACTGTCATTTGGCTTGCCAATCAGCCAAATCACGGGACACTAATAGTACCTACACCTCCTTTTGGTTCAATTCCCTCTCATGCAGGGTCATTGGTGAAGGATATCATTGAGGAAAATGTGGCTCGTTCACCAATGGATTTTGCAGCTCAAGGGGAAATTAATATAATTAATTGGAGGATTTAATCTAGCCGACCCAACATCTTCCTAAACAATCTCCCTTGGATTTGGTACCGACTGAGGGTTTCAACCTAATTTTGAGTAGCAATCCTCAAAATCTTTCTGCTTCTATGGGTTGAGAGGTCGGGGATGTTGAAGCTCGAGGAGGATAATAGGAGATTCATAAAGGCGAGGGTTTCACACATACAAATTCAACCTGAGCTCGGGGTGGACGTACAAATGCAGGAAGCAGCGATGATGACAGACAGAGCCCTAGTTGGAAGAACACGAGGTTGTAAGTTCAACATTAAAATGTTAAAATATTGAGTAGCATCTAAAGTAAGTCCAACTATTTATAATCCTCCCAAAAGTATTTCTATTGGCAAAAGGGTGGACACAACTATATTTTCAATCCCATGAAGAAGCCCTAGTCATATCTCAACAAGTATGGAGTATTGACTCGAATCCTATCATTTTCAAATTCTAGACACCCCTTTTTTATTTGAACCAAGAAATACTGGATGTATCTCCAATTTGGGTTCGACTCCCTAGTTGGCCATTAGATTTATAGAAGGAGGATATTTTTAGAGATTTGGGAAATGGTTTAGGGACCTTCATGGCAGAAAATTACTCTTTTTTATAGACTAAAGATAAGTTGATGGAAAGTATATTGGTAAACATTGATTTATGGGAGGGTTTATCAGAAGCCCGGGACATGGGAGATAGCCGAGGCACGGGTGTTGTTTAAATGTTGAAGATGTCATCAATATGGTTGCACCCTCAAGTTCTATAAGTTTCCTTTCAACAAGAAAAATAATAATATGTGGAAGGATCATCAGTTGAAGGAGGCAATCAAGGTATCCACCTCTTATATTAGCTATAATTCTCCTCTACATGATACTACGATGGACGACACAAAAACTCTTCCTCAATCAGTCATGGACCCAATAGAGGATTTGGTTCAGACACGGGTAAGCAGATATTAAGAACATTTTGTACCTAGTGTATTTCATGCATCCTCCTAGACTGGCATGTTGGTCTTTGGGCCTCTTGTTACCTCTCTCATTGGCTATTTTTTTATGTTGGGCAAAGAATGGGTATTGACTTGTTATGTAACTAGATCAAAAAATCGAATAAAATATAGATCAACGACTTGAAAATAAGCCTCTTCGAGTGATCAACCTCCTTTTACATCACATAAATGAACAATTATTGGATGATTCAAATGAAAATACCTCCTTGGTATATATATTCATCTAAGGGGTCAATAACATAATTAGGGACTACATAAAAATAATAATGTAAGGGCACAACAATAATAATAATGGGCTTCTATGGGGCACAACAATAATAATAATGGAACTCTATGGGGCACAACAATAACAATATGGGGGGTAGTATTATAAGGACCTAGCATGCCCCTGTCCTTCAAAAAAAAATTGTCCTCAACGCTTGAGTAGTTATGGATGCTTTTGAATAAGATACTCATCCTCCCATGTAACAAGATCACAAAACAAAACAAAAGATAGACCAAAGACTTGAAAATAAACCTCTTCGAGGGGGAAACCTCCTTTTACATCACATAAATGAACAATTCTTGGATGATTCAAATTACAAGACCTCCTTGGTATATATATGATTCTAAGGGGTCAAAATATAATTAGGGTCTACATAAAAATAATAATGTAAGGGCACAACAATAACAATAATGGGTTGCTATGGGGCACAAAAATAACAATATGGGGGCTACACTAGTATTACAGGGACCTAACACGACTCCTGAGAATAGGTCCTCTGTGTTTTCTTGTTCATCAGTCACATCCCTATCCTTTCTCTTTGTACTAGTGTCTTACCTATGGGATCTCTTGGACCCTCCTCACCATTGATGCACATCTCTTATGCATCTTTTGATGTTGAGTCGACTAACAATTCGATTCTTCATAATCTAATAAATTGGAAGATCTTATCTCATCTTGGGGATTTGTCGGGAGGACTAGGGAAGATAGAGCCTATTATTGGTGCTAAAATGGGTAGGGGAAGAAAATCTAATATGTCAAAAAAAAAAGAACAGACATAATTTGAATTGGTATCTGGTAGACAACAATATATTGATCGGTCACTTAGAGCATTGGCCACCCAAGGTGGGGTGTAATAATGAAATCCATCTCATTTAATTGCAGAGGATTGGAAATTTCCTCCAAGAACTTTCCCTAAAATGATTGGTTTCAATGCACGACCCTTATATCATTCTTCTTTGGGAAACTCTCGAGGTTGGTGAGGATGTTGTTAGACTTATTGATTCATTATTTTGTTGTCGGAAGTTTGTATATATTGATGTGCAAGGGTGCTCTAGAGGCCTAACATTAGGTTTTCACTCTCAACGCATCAAGCCTCTAAATTTCTAGAGAATCAAATCTGGCCTGGTGTTGTAGTTTCACTCGTTAGAACTGGACCTCTCTTTCACACTGATAAATTTGTATGGCCCTAATGGGGACTGAAGACCTTTCTGGGATCTATGTTATCAAACTATCTCCTGCATAAGGAAAACCTAATCATAAGGGGTATTTAAACTTCTCTCTGGGTGGCTCATAGTCATGGGAACCGAGATTTGTTTTGGACCCTCTATCGAGTTATTTCCTTCATCATCTAACTGAAAATAATCTAATTGACATTGAACCTGTGAAGATAAAGCCAACAAGTAGGAATTTTTGGGATGGGCCAGACAGAGTGTCCAAAATACTAAATCGATTCCTATTATTTGAGAATCTAATGGATATATTGAATATTTTTATACAATGGATAGATGTATGGGGTGAATCAGATCACTCCCCCAATTTCTTGGAAATCAAGGGAGGTAGTAAGAAACCAAGAAGTCCCTTAAAGATGAAATCATCTTGGATATAAGAGGAGTAATTTATAAACATGATGAAGCCTCATTGGAAATTTATTGACTCTAGGGTGTGTTATAGCCTAAATCTACCTCAGGCTGAAGGAAGGCAGAGTTCAGGGTAACATCAAACCACGCTTAATCTAGTAGCTAGCCCTACCAGATCAGGGGAGGGCTCTCTCCGAGTCAATCTCAGCAAAAATAACTAGTAAGGCTTGAGATGACTTGAAATAAAGGTTGATTTTAGGCTAGGTATGTATGTGAAAGATTTTGACTTGAATTTGGGGGTTTTTGTTGGAATCAAAGGGAAAGGCAGATTTTGGGTCCGGGAAATGATCAGTTTTGCAGAGCGCTGAATGGGGCAAGAAAGGAAATTATTTTGATGCTTCGAACTGAATGAAATGGATAGCTCAGACCGGTGAGGAGTTGAAGAGGGCAAGAGGCTTTCAAGAATCCTCTTCAGATAGTTGAAAACATGAAAAATTAGACAAAACTCAAGGTAGAGCACTACAAATCAAATGAATTCCACCTTTATTACTTGTTTGTTTAACTTAAGAAGAAATGAGAAGGGAGATGGTACACATGAAACATCAATAAACTTACAATCACTGAGAGAAACACACCATCAAAACATAGAGCCACATGGATCCCAAAGAGTGTTGCAAACCCTGGTCTATTCCTTTGCCAAAATGTAGAGATGAAATGTACAATGAAGCTCTAAGCAATCCCAATTGTCCAACCTATGCTAATGACTAAAAAGTTACAAGATATAGACCACACTAACTCATCCCCATGCCTATAGGGGTCGAGCTCACTAGTTTAGGAGTTGTTTCAACAATATCTAAAACAAGAACTGGAAAATAGGCAATGAAACAGCTTGCCTCTATAAGATAGGAAACTGATTCATTCAGTTACATTTCACTTTTTGGTGAATGAATCTACTTGGATGAGTAAAAATGTGCCAAAATTACATCAAAGTCATGAAATTACATCAAGTTACATCAAGAGTTTCACATTTTGAGATAAAAAAGTCAAACTGACCAAAACTAGGCGAAAATCTGAGCTGCTGAGTGAAAAAGGAGCCAAAATTCCCAATGCGCCGCGCCTGAAATCTCTATGCGTCGTGCCACTTTGGAGCTGATTTTGAGGGCCTTCCTGGAGTCCAAATTGAGTGCAGGATAGCTCGTTGGAAATATCTTCCTATCTACTTTCCAACCCAAGTGGAATTTCTGAATTTGGTTTCTATTTTCCCCTCCAAAAATGAGTTTTCCCAACACTGCTTCCTGTGTGTCCAAAAAGTGGCAGAAAGGTCATTTTTAGGGTGTTTTTGACCCTTTAGGCAACCCAAAACTTGTCAAAATCCTTAGGTAATGGGTAGGCATGCATAACTTTTCATGAAAAATCTATAAATTCAAATTTTTCTTCAAGAAGAGCTGCCAATTATAAGCGCGCGCCAAGTGGCGCTACGCGTCGGGCGAAAAAAATCTGTGTTAAGGCCAAAAAAAACAAAATTGACAAAAAGTTTCCCAAATTTCTTGAAATTTGGGCTGAATGTCCACCATTAAGCGCTATGCTAAGCCAAAGAAGCTTCGGCCAAAATTTGGAGTCTATCATGCCTTTTGCGACGCTTTAATGCTCTCTTTAACTTTTCCTTCATGTTTTTTGAGCACGATGGATGAGTGGGACTAATGAGGGGAGGGTTTGATGCTAGTTGTAGGATTTTAGGGAATGAAAGGATTTAGGGGATGATATCTAGGGTTTTGGATGGAAATTAGGGTTTGGGGATATTTAACTAGGATTTGGGATAGTGGGATTAAGGATTTAGGGCTAGTTGATTAGGGATATGGGAAATGTGGAATGGGTAGATGAGAATGTAAAGAGAGGGAGAAAATGATTGAGGGAATGAAGGAGTGAGGGAGTGAGAAATGGATAGGAGTGGAATTTTCAGTGAAACATGCAATTTTCAAACCCTATGCAACTGCTTTTGGCAAGAAATGTAAAGAGGTAGGTTTTTTATTTTTTCTCATTAAATCACCATAAGCACCAAGAGAAATTCAATCATTGGTCATGGAGGGATGTTAACTTACTTTGGAAATGAATAATTTATCAATTTGAGAGCTTTGGTGGAATATTTGAATGGATTTCAGGTTTTTTATACCAATGCGTAGCGCCATCTCAATGCGTAGCGCCAGTTACAAAATTACACTGCAAACCCCTGCCCAATGCGTAGCGCCTTTTTGCAGGAGGCTTTTGGAGGCCTTCCTAGTGTCAAAATTGGGCACGGGATAGCTCGTTAGAAATCTTATTGAGTCTAATTTCCAACCCAACTATAATTTTTCAATTTGGAGTTCATTTAGCTTGTCAAAAAACAAATCTCCCAAGACTGGTCAGAATGTGTAAATGAGGCTGCCTCAAGGCAGAGTGTTGTTGCAGTCAACTTTTGAAGGTCTTAATCAATTCCAAATTGAGCTCATGATAGCTCATTGGAAATTAATTTTTGTATAGTTATCATTTGACTCATCAAGCAAGTCATTTGGCCAACCAAGCTAGGAGAAATCTTTATTTTTCCAAGGTCACTTCAGAGGTGCATCAATTCTCCTGAGGCAACTGTATTTTTGAAATTTCTATAAAACCATGACACCCGTGTAAAACGTGAAGGATTTTTTTCTTCCTTGGCTTATTGTGGACAAAAAAAACTCTCATTTTTCCCAAATTTATTTTTTATTGCTCAAAAACATCATTGGAGTAAAACCTATCCCGATGTGTGGAACAAGGGATTTGTCAAAATGAAGCGAAATGAAGGGGATAAGGGGCTTCTAAATTCTTGAGAAAATTTTTGGAAGTAGGGAGGGATGTTAGGAAGCAGGGGAAAGTAAAATTTCAGAGATTGAGTGAGGGGAAGGAGTCCAAAAGGGAAAAACACAGGCCTAGCCTAGAAAATTGCCAAGTTATAGCAAGAAACTAGGGTTTGTGTGAAAATGAGGAATTTGGGGGATCTCGGTGATGGGAAGTGTTTAATAAGGTAAATTAAGGATAGGGGAAGGTGTAGGAACATCAGGATACAATTTTTTTTGATGATTTGACCATCCAAGAGAAATTACCTTCAAAACCCTAGGAGAGGGAAATGAACCTTACCTAGGCACAACTAAAGCATGAACAAGGTGTAAAATGACCCATTGGAACTTGACATGATGATGACAACCCTCTAAATGATGGTACACTCAGCTGAATGGTGACATGGACCGACATTTGGACAACTTTGAAAGGAGTGAAAACAAAGCCTAGACCTAATACCAAGTGACCAAATTTTATTTGAAGACTCACTGAAATGACAAAATTTGACCTTGACACCTTAAAATCACTTTGTAAGAGAATGTTTGATCACTGGAGGAAGGCTGCAAAGGCTGACACTAACAGGGTGACAAGTCAATGGTGAAACAATTTTAATTGAATCTTCGAAATCTCAAAGATCATATTAACACATGGGTGAAACAAAAGTGTGAAAAAGAGGAGGTATACCTACTGAAGGTGGAGCAAGAGTTGAAGGTGCTATCAGAGACTAGAGAGGAATAATTTTCGAGTGCAAGTTCAAAGGAATCTCTTCAATCTTTGGAAAAAGTAAGAAGGTACATTTTGGCCTCGAGAGAAGCATCACGGCACCTCAAGAGAAGATCAACTTGGCTAGAATGCGAAGACGAACACATTAAGTTATTTTAGGTGTATGCAAAAGGGATAAAGACACAAAACATAATCTGGAGTACGAGGGACCAGGAAGAGAGGGAAGTTTCTTCTTTTGAGGGGCTAGAAGATATGGGTAAGCCACATTTCCAAATACTCTTCAAGGAGGATCCACAAATCTTCATTGTGGACATTTCCAAGGTTGCTCGCTTGTTCTCGAGTTATGTAAGGGAGGGGTATATTGGTGAATTACAAGAAAAATTCACCCTAGAGGAGTTGAAGGAGGTACTAGCTAGTTTCTATTCAACGTGATTGGCCAAGATCTGCAAAAGGTGGTTAGTGAGTGAAAAGAGAGAAGCAATGTCTTAGTTTCCTTCAATTCCACATTCATAGATCTAATCCCAAAGAGGGACAACCCCCAACCTTTTGAAGAATATTACCAATATATTTTTGTAACAAAATCTACAAGGTTTGTTGGGTGTGTGTTATATTCTTCCCATGACTAGCTCCACACGTTGTACGTTGCGACGGGCGCAGCAGGGGGGTCACAGGGGGGGCGGCAGCGCCTCGGCAAAAAAAAATTTGGTGTGCGGTCCCACTCATAGGCAGAGCCACCCATGTTTTGTCCATAAGTTTGCACATGGATTTTTGGGGTACGATGGTTTTCGACCCCTGGTATTTTGTAGATCCGGTCAAGGGAACTACGGTTATGTTCTAATCCAGGGTTAATGGATTGGGGTTTATGTATGATTCAGCATGTACATATATGTGTTGTAACACTAAAAGGAATATAATGAAAAATCAAGCTGGTCGTCCCGATTTGGGATCCAAGGGAAAATCTCTATGTTTATCTATTTTATGTTTTATGCTATCGTTATTGTTTATATTATGTTATAAGAATCGTGCGTAGATCATTTATATTCAGGGTTAAAACCTACATTTGGTATCAGACCTGTTTCGGCTTCAAGGGGACGCCTTTGTTGCTAATGATTTTTTTGCTCGAGCCTGAGGTAGACCCTGTTCAGTGGGAGATCTACGGGATCGATTCTTGCGGTGAAAGAAGATGGCGAGCGGTGGGAAGATAGAGATCGAGAAATTTAATGGTCAGAGCTTTGAGTTATGGAAGCTCAAGACGGAGGATCTACTGGTGGATAAAGATCAGTGGATTGCAGTAGATCCAGGTACTAAACCAACGGAAATTTCAGATGAAGACTGGAAGAAACTGGATTGGAAGGCTAAGAGCACAATACGGTTGTGTGTCTCAAATTCAGTATTGTTGAATGTATCTGGGGAAGCTACAGCAAAGAATTTGTGGGAAAAACTTGGGACTTTGTACCAATCTAAGTCTCTGGTGAATAATTTTTTCCTGCAGAAAAATATGTATAACCTGAGGATGAAGGATGGAGACTCGATGACAGAGCATCTAAACGCCTTCAATACTGTGGTAAGTCAGTTGTCATATGTTGATATTAAAATATTAGATGAAGATAAGTGCATCAGTTTGTTGTGTTCTCTACCAGAGTTTGTTGTGTTCTCTACCAGACTCGTGGGACAGTCTGGTTATTGCAATAGGTAGCAATACAACTACCTTGAATTTTGATGACATTGTCTCAGTCTTGCTGTCAGAGGAAATGAGACGGACAAATATGGAGGGTCAAAATGGAGATGCCTTATCTGTACAAGGAAGGTCCCAAAACATAAATAAGAATAAGGTTTTGAGTGGGAGATCTAAATCTAGAGGGAGATCTAAATCTTCTGGAAAGTTTGTAAAGGTATGCTAGAAATGCGGAAAGGAAGGGCACTACAAAAAGGAGTGCAGATCTAAAGCTCCTGAGAAAGGAAAGGGATCTGATGATGCTCCTTCTGCAGAGGAAAAAACCACCTCAGATGAAGGTGGGGATGTGTATTTGGCTTCTTCTTCAAGTACACATGTAGATCATGAGTCATGGCTGATTGACTCATGTGCATCATTTCACTTCACTCCCCATAGGGAGTGGTTCTGCGAGTATGAGAAATATGATGGTGGTGATGTCTTCCTAGGGGATGATAGGAAGGCCAGAATTGTCGGACGTGGAAAGGTCAAATTGAAGCTGCAAGGTGGAAGGATTAGAACACTTCCTGGTGTTCTGCATATTCCTCCATTGGCCAGAAATATGATTTATGTAAGCAAGATGGATGATGCAGGTGTAAAAACAGTGTTCGAGAAAGATTCCTGCAACATGGTTCAGGGAGCACTGGTATTAATGCGGGGAGTTCGGATTGGAAATCTGTACAAGCTACAAGGTAGCACTGTTATTGATGGGTGTAACAGTTCTGTGGTTCCTAAAAGTGGAGCGGAAAGCCTAGTTGTCTCTGGAGAAAAGACCATGCTATGGCATCAAAGGCTTGGACATATTGGAGAGAAGGGCCTTCGGATACTACATAGAAATGGTATGGTAGAAGGTATGTCTAATTTCTCTCTGGATTTTGATTTCTATGAACATTGTGTATATGGGAAGCAGAATCGGGTGATTTTTCCTTCTAGTTCTAAGAGGGCGAACAAGATATTAGAACTTGTGCACAGTGATGTGTTTGGACCTGTGTCAGTTCCATCACTGGGAAAGTCTGTGTACTATATTTCATTCATAGATGACTTCTCAAGGAATACATGGATATATTTCTTGAGGAAGAAATCTGAATTATTTCACAAATTTAAAGAATTTAAGGCACTGGTGGAAAACCAGACAGAGAAGAAGATAAAGGAACTGAGGACAGATAATGGTGGGGAGTTCAACAAGAAGGAATTTGAAGAGTTTCGTAACAAGCGTGGTATAGCACGGTAGAAGACTACTCCATACACACCTCAGCAAAATGGAGTTGCAGAAAGAATGAACAGAATGTTGATGGAAAAGGCAAGAAGCATGCTCAGTGGTACCGGGCTAGGACAAGAATTCTGGGCAGAGGCAGTGGAGATTGCATGTTACTTAGTTAACAGATCTCCTTCATCAGTGTTGGAGGATAATACTCCACATGAGGTATGGACTGGTAAGAAACCCTCTCTTTCACATCTAAGGGTATTTGGATGTGATGCATATGTACATGTTCCAAAGGAGAAAAGGACCAAGTTGGATAATAAATCTGAAAGGTGCATCTTTATTGGGCATAAGGATGGTTTAAAGGGTTATAAGCTTTGGAACCCAGAAAAAAAGAAGGTTGTGTACAGCCCAGATGTGGTGTTTAGAGAGGTGAAAGATTTTGTTACGCATGAAGTCCTACCAAAGGAACCTAAGAAGGTAGAGTTTGAGCTAAAGGAGTATGAATCAGACTCTACAACAGAAGAAGTTTCAGAAGAGGAAGAGCCACAAACCCCAGCTTTGAGAAGATCAGTTCGGGAAAGAAGGCAACCAGAAAGGTATAGTCCATCTACTTTCTGTTCATATTTTGCCTTAACTATAACTGATGATGATCCCAGAACTGTCAGGGAGGCAGTAGATTCAGAGGATGCAAAACTCTAGAAGGAGGCCATGGTTGATGAAATGGCATCCTTGCATAAAAATGAGGCATGGGATTTGGTGGAGTTGCCAGCTGGAAGGAAGCCCATTGGGAGCAAATGGGTGTTTAAGAAGAAGATGAATGTAGAAGGCAAGGTGGAGAAATACAAAGCTCGGTTGGTAGCCAAAGGTTATTCCCAGGTGCCGGGAATTGATTTTGGTGATATTTTTTCTCCTGTTGCCAAAGTTACTTCTATTAGATTACTTTTATTTGTTGCTGCTGCATTTGATTTTGAGATAGAACAGATGGATGTGAAGACAACATTTCTTCACGGGGATCTAAAAGAGGAGATCTACATGAAGCAACTTGAAGGCTTTATGGTGAAGGGTAAGAAAGAACTGGTGTGCAGGTTGAAGAAGTCTCTGTATGGGTTAAAACAGTCACCAAGGATGTGGTATCAGAAATTTGATACCTATATACGGGGACTTGGCTTCACTAGAAGCAAGGAGGATCACTATGTTTATTTTAAATTAATTGGTTACCGTGTTATTTATTTGGTCTTGTATGTGGATGATATGTTGTTGATTGTAAATGACAACGAAATTATCCAAGATTGGAAGACCCAACTGTTCTCCAAATTCGACATGAAGGATCTTGGTGCTACAAACTATATTTTGGGCATGGAAATTAAGAGAGATTGGGCAAAGAGGAAGCTCTGGTTAAACCAGAGGAAGTATGTCGAGACTATATTGCAGAGGTTCAATATGCAGGATAGTAAACCGGTGAGTGTTCCTATTCATGTAGGTGCAAAGCTGTCTGCTGAACAGTGTCCCAAGACACAAGAAGAAGAGGAGGATATGTCCCGTGTTCCATATGCAAGTGCAATGGGTAGCCTGATGTATGCAATGGTCTGTACTAGACCAGACATTGCACATGCAGTGGGAGTATTGAGCAGGTTTATGTCAAACCCAGGGAAGGAGCATTGGAGAGCAGTGAAGCGAGTTTTCAGATATTTACGTGGCACTAGTGATTATGGCTTGTGCTACCAGGGAAGACCAGGATTGGAAATAATGTTGGACATTCGTGGTTTTGTTGATGCAGACTGGGCTGGAGATCTGGACCAAAGAAGATCTACAAGTGGGTATGTGTTTAGCCTATTTGGAGGTGCAGTCAGTTGGATGAGTAAAAGACAGTCTATAGTGGTGCTTTCAACTACAGAGGCAGAATACATAGCAGCCACTCATGCAAGCAAGGAAGCAGTTTGGTTGCAGAGATTGTGTTCAAGTATGGGGTTGGTACAACAAGCTATAAGGATAGACTGTGATAGCCAAAGTGCAATTTTCTTGGCTAAGAACCCTGCTTATCATTCAAAGACAAAGCACATCGATGTTCAATATCACTTTGTTAGAGATATGGTTGAGGCTAAAAGGGTGTTGCTGGTAAAGGTGGACACTTTGAAGAATGTTGCAGATGCATTGACGAAGTCTGTGAGCACTCAGAAGTTCTCTTGGTGTAGAGAAACAATGGGTGTTGAAGAATTGGCCAAATGAATAAGCTCTCCTGTGGCCCCCTGTGGAAAGAAAACAACAAGTGGGAGAATGTTGGGTGTGTGTTATATTCTTTCCACGACTAGCCCCATGCACTGTACGTTACGCGGGGCGCAGCCCCCCTTGTGGGGGTCCGGGGAAGCGCCCTAGCAAAAAAAAATTTGGTGTGCGGTCCCACTCATAGGCAGACCCACCCATGTTTTTTGCATGAGTTTGCACGTGGTTTTTTCGGGTACAATGGTTTTCGACCCCTGGTATTTTGTAGATCCGGTCAAGGGAACTATGGCTATGTTCTAATCCAGGGTTAATGGATTGGGGTTTATGTATGCTTCGGCATGTATATATATGTGTTGTAACACTAAAAGGAATATAATGAAAAATCAAGCTGGTCATCCCGATTTGGGATCCAGGGGAAAATCTCTGTGTTTATATGTTTTATGTTTTATGCTCTCGCTATTGTTTATTTTCTGTTATAAGATTCGTGTGTAGATAATTTCTGTTCAGGGTTAAAACCTACATTTGGTATCAGAGCTGTTTCGGCTTCAAGGGGACGCCTTTGTTGTTGAGGGTTTTTTGCTCGGGCCTGTGGTAGACCCTGTGCGGTGGGAGATCTGCGGGATCGATTCTTGCGGTGAAAGAATATGGCGAGCGGCGGAAAGATAGAGATCGAGAAATTTAATGGTCAGAGTTTTGAGTTGTGGAAGCTCAAGATGGAGGATCTGCTGGTGGATAAAGATCAGTGGATCGCGGTAGATCCAGGTACTAAACCAACAGCAATGTCAGATGAAGACTGGAAGAAACTGGATCGGAAGGCTAAGAGCACAATACGGTTGTGTGTCTCAGATTCAGTATTGTTGAATGTATCTGGGGAAGCTACAGCGAAGAATTTGTGGGAAAAACTTGGGACTTTGTACCAATCTAAGTCTTTGGTGAATAAGTTGTTCCTGCGGAAAAAGCTGTATAACTGAGGATGAAGGATGGAGACTCGGTGACAGAGCATCTGAAGGCCTTCAATACTGTGGTAAGTCAGTTGTCATCTGTTGATATTAAAATCTCAGATGAAGATAAGTGCATCAGTTTGTTGTGTTCTCTACCAGACTCGTGGGACAGTCTCGTTATTGCAATAGGTAGCAATACAAATACCTTGAATTTTGATGACATTTGTTGAAGATTTCAACAAGAAACAGTGAAGGAGGCATCCTGAAACATCATTCCTGATCCTAGTTGGAAAGTGATCACCTAAACTAGGTGGGGCCCACACAGGTGATTTTGGTCGCAAAGTCTATTTTTAGACATGTCGATCATTTTCTATGAGTTGCGGGATGCTATTTGTGGATGGTTGGTCAAGTTGGAAAAATGATGGATTTCTCTTTTTAGACATATTGGGCGGAATCTATTGTTAGATTGCCAGTGTAAAAATAGATATGTCGAATATTATTAGCTCTTAATAATATTTGGACTCTAAACATTATCGTATTCTCTTGGAGCACTTCAGTTAAGTGCACAGATGTGGCACAGGAGCTGACAGAAGGAATTACGCTATTCTTGAGGGTTAAATGGAGCTATTGCATGGATACTTCAGTTAGAACTCATGTGACAGATTTTGGTGGAGTTTATTGAGGAAGTTAATGGAGTTGTGTTCAGTTTAACTAATATAAACATAGTTGAGCTATTTGTATCTAGTTTAACTGATTGATACAATTAGTGAGAGTGGTGTGAATTAATTATTAATTAATTCACTAATTATAAACTCATTAATCAACTAAATAATACATCATTTAACTTCAGTGTATGGACAGTTTCAGTGGAGACCAGTGCAAAGATAGGTGAAAGGGAAAGTGTGACTATCAGTTGTGACTATAAGTGATGCATGGTTTGCATCCAAAACTTAGTAGAGATGCCTATAAAGACTGCGTGAGCAAGGCTAGGGTAATAAATTCTCATCAAGAGGCATTCTTCAGCAGGGATTGCGTAGTAGAGGCAGGCTAAGGGCTGGCAAAGATCGGTGCATGGGATTTGCAAGATCAAGCCTGATTAGTGTGTAGCAAGTGGAGATTATACTGAAATCTTGTAAGGAGCTTTGTATGATGATTGTTACATGATCTCTATGACATATATAATATAAATATAGTTGGGGGTTTTCATCTTTAAGCTTTCCCATTACATACTGTGTTCATATGTATGAATTTTTATGGTTTTAATGTGTGCATGCAATTGATTTTATTTCCGCATGTGATGATCAATGGTAGAAGAGATTATGTATTATGCATGAAGCTAAAATAGTGTGTGATCAGGAGAATCTCGGTGGATAAAATATCAGTTATTCAAATTTCTACATGGTATCAGAGTGATATTGATAATTGGAGCAATTGCAAAGCATTGAAGCGGTTGAGTTTTAGGATAAACTCAGGAAAATAAAAATGGAGAAGAATGACACTATTCCAGTATACTTGAAAAATTTTTTGCACTGCAGGGATGAGCTTGGGAGTGTAGGAGTTAGTGTGGATGAGGAAGGAAAAGTCAAGAAGGTTGGGATTCGAGCAAAGAATCTCTACAGACTTGAAGTAGATGGGATTTCTACGGAGCTTCCTACTGTTGGGAAGTGCAAGAAAGACATGAAATTGATGCTTGAGAGGGAGCTGGGTTTTCATGCAGGTAAGAGTGAACCTCGGGATGTGGAGCAGCCATAAGATGAGGATCATGGAGTGGGAGCAACCACTCATGCAGAGAAATTTCGTGCCAGATGGGCAGAGGGAGTGCATACAGCTATACCACCAGGTGAGAGGTGGGGCGACATGCATAAGTAATCCCAAGAGGAAATTTCTGGGCAGGATTCATTGAGATGGTGTGGATCTCATGAATTGAACCTCGCTACGAGGTGCCCATAGAGCAGCAGTAGCATGATCAGTTGGATTGATGCAGGCAAATCAAAGTGACAGTGTCAAATACTGGAGCGCAGATCAGAGTTGACAAAAAGTGCATAGTGCATGGGTGAAATATTTCATCAGCGCAGTGGTTCCTGATGACATGTGCAGTTGGTACCAGCAGAAGTCGAAGACTTTGATGATAGATGCATCAGACTGATTGAGTTGTTTGGAGCCTATTCAATTTCAGATGAGTTGCAGAGCAGATGCATGGAGTTGCATGGCGCTTGTGAAGGTTCCAGGGCGAATGCATGGAGTTTCATGTCGCATGCAAAGACAGTCCTTTCTTGTTGAGAGGGAGTGTTGAACATTGCAACAAGAAACAGTGAAGGAGGCATCCTGAAACATCATTGTTGATCCTAGTTGGAAAGTGATCACCTAAACTAGGTGGGGCCCACACAGGTGATTTTTGTCGCAAAGTCTATTTTTAGACATGTCGATCATATTCTATGAGTTGCGGGATGCTATTTGTGGATGGTTGGTCAAGTTGGAAAAATAGATGGACTTCTATTTTTAGACATATTGGGTGGAATCTATTTTTAGATTTCCAGTCTAAAAATAAATATGTCGAATATTATTAGCTCTTAATAATATTTGGACTATAAACATTATCTTATTCTCTTGGAGCACTTCAGTTAAGTGCACAGATGTGGCACAGGAGCTGACAGAAGGAATTACGCTATTCCTAAGGGTTAAGTGGAGCTATTGCATGGATACTTCAGCTAGAACTCATGTGACAGAGTTTGGTGGAGTTAATTGAGGAAGTTAATGGAGTTGTGTTCGGTTTAACTAATCTAAACATAGTTGAGCTATTTGTATCCAGTTAAACTAATTGATACAATTAGTGAGAGTGGTGTGAATTAATTATTAATTAATTCACTAATTATAAACTCATTAATCAACTAAAGAATACATCAGTTAACTTCAGTGCATGGACAGTTTCAGTGGAGACGAGTGCAAAGATAGGTGAAAGGGCAAGTGTGACTATCAGTTGTGACTATAAGTGATGCATGGTTTGCTTCCAACACTTATTAGAGATGCCTATAAATACTGCGTGAGCAAGGCTGGGGTAATACATTCTCATCAAGAGGCATTCTTCAGCAGGGATTGCGTAGTAGAGGCAGGCTAAGGGCTTGCAAAGATCGGCGCATGGGATTTGCAAGATCAAGCCTGATTAGTGTGTAGCAAGTGGAGATTATACTGAGAGCTTTTGAGGAGCTTTGTATGATGATTGTTACATGATTTCAATGACATATATAATATACAGATAGTTGGGGGTTTTCAGCTTTAAGCTTTCCCATTACATACTGTGTTCAAATGTGTGAATTTTTATGGTTTTAATGTGTGCATGCAATTGATTTTATTTCCGCATGTGATGATCAATGGTAGAAGTGATTCTGTATTATGCATGAAGCTAAAATAGTGTGTGATCAGGAGAATCTCGGTGGATAACATATCAGTTATTCAAATTTCTACAACATTGTCTCAGCCTTGCTGTCGGAGGAAATGAGACGGAGAAATATGGAGGGTCAAAATGGAGATGCCTTATCTGTACGAGGAAGGTCCCAAAACAGAAACAAGAATAAGGTTTCGAGTGGGAGATCTAAATCTCCTGGAAATTTTGTAAAGGTATGCTGGAAATGCGGAAAGGAAGGGCACTACAAAAAGGAGTGCAGTCTAAAGCTCCTGAGAAAGGAAAGGGATCTTATGATGCTCCTTCTGCAGAGGCAAAAACCACCTCGGATGAAGGTGGGGATGTGTATCCAGCTTCTTCTTCAATTACACATGTAGATCATGAGTCATGGCTTATTGACTCATGTGCATCCTTTCACTTCACTCCCCATAGGGAGTGGTTCTGTGAGTATGAGAAATATGATGGTGCTGACGTCTTCCTAGGGGATGATAGGAAGGCCAGAATCGTCGGACGTGGAAAGTTCAAGCTGAAGCTGCAAGGTGGAAGGATTAGAAAACTTCCTAGTGTTCTACATATTTCTGCATTGGCCAGAAATCTGATTTCTGTAAGCAAGATGGATGATGCAGGTGTAAAAATAGTGTTCGAGAAAGATGCCTGCAACATGGTTCGGGGAGCACTGGTATTAATGCGGGGAGTTCGGATTGGAACTCTGTACAAGCTACAAGGTAGAACTGTTATTGATGGGTGTAACAGTTATGTGGTTCCTGAAAGTGGAGCGGAAAGCCTAGCTATCTCTAGAGAAAAGACCATGCTATGGCATCAAAGGCTTGGACATATTGGAGAGAAGGGCCTTCGGATACTACATAGAAATGGTATGGTAGAAGGTATGTCTAATTGCTCTCTGGATTTTGATTTCTGTGAACATTGTGTATATGGGAAGCAGAATTGGGTGAGTTTTCCTTCTGGTGCTAAGAGGGCGAACAATATATTAGAACTTGTGCACAGTGATGTGTTTGGACCTGTGTCAGTTCCATCACTGGGAAAGTCTGTGTACTATGTTTCATTCATAGATGACTTCTCAAGGAATACATGGATATATTTCTTGAGGAAGAAATCTGAAGTCTTTGACAAATTTAAAGAATTTAAGGCACTGGTGGAAAACCAGATAGAGAAGAAGATAAAGGCATTGAAGACAGATAATGGTGGGGAGTTCTGCAAGAAGGAATTTGAAGAGTTCTGTAAGAAGTCTGGTATAGCACGGCAGAAGACTACTCCATACACACCTCAGCAAAATGGAGTTGCAAAAAGAATGAACAGAACGCTGATGGAAAAGGCAAGAAGCATGCTTAGTGGTACCGGGCTAGGACAAGAATTTTGGGCAGAGGCAGTGAAGAAATTTACAAACTGTGAAATACCAAAGACCAGAATCCTCTTAACAGATAGAACTCCTCCTCACTGAGACCCTACAGGCTCTGAGCCTTCATACAAGAGTTCAACAAAATCTATACAAAAATCCTTTCACTGCATAATTTTCTGATAAAATTTGGAACCTTAAATCATCTGTTCTTCGGGAGCTTTATAGGAGAAAAAGAAAGCTTGAAAAGGGAGTAGGTGATGAACATTAAATTGCCTCATTAAGACAAGAAAGCGAAAACGTGCACACCCATACTGCTGAATGACTTTGTAATGCAGTTTGTACTATGTTGCCTGCTTACTGAAATAAAAGCACTGGGTAGAAATCTCTTCAGGAACACGGCAAAGAAATAAAATCACATAGACATTCCGTCCTTTCCTGAAAGAAAATGGTGCTGAAAAGAAATATTTATAGGTATTTCTTGTTTTTGCGAATGGTACCCTCTACCTTCTAAACCCTGAATTACGGTTTAAGATCTTCAATGCTGAACGTTGAATTCCTCGATCATTCACTGATATTTCTCTCCTGCTCCATTAATGTCTCCATATGCGCAATCTGTGCTTTGAATGACTCTGGAAGGTTTGGCAGATTTTAACCCTGCTTCTTTAATGGAAGTCTTGTAGACATACCTTCCCAGGCCTTTCTCCATAATTACAACCTCTGAAAAATAGTCCTTGGATGTGCTCCGCTACTGCAATCAAGACTGTAAATCATGGCAGTTTTCAGCTGCTGTAACCCTGCAAAACCCGCAAACTCGTTAGGAAAACCATGCATGGGGATGGTGGATATGGCGGGGTCAATGAAAATGGTCGTGCGGACATGGTGAAATGGTGGAATAAGGTAGGGTGGCGGAAAAGGCAGTGAAACGATTGAGGATGGACTGGTGTAAGTTTTTAACGTAAAACATTTGAAATTTGACAAATGAATGAAATGTATAAGGGAAGAGGAAAAATACGACAAACACGTGGAATGGGTGATGTGGAGGTACGGAGTCGACTGGCGGAGAGATAATTGATCTGGACCGTCAGATCTCAGGAGGAGATCGATGGCTAAAATTGTGTCGGAGGGCGATGGACTATGGGCCAGGGGTACGATTTCCCCGTGTTAACTTCCATGCAGCTTCGAGGAGTGATCGCCTTCGGATGGGAAATTCTAGATCGGATGGTTCACGTGCATATCGCACCACGTCCGCTGCCGAACTATAACGCGCAATGAGCAGGCGGTTTTAAAATAGTACGTGAGACACGCGTCGCACAATGAAGGGCATCGCTCTGAAATGAGAAATATCGCCCGCCTCCGAAATGCAGTGCGATATAAACCACCGGTTTTGTACAGTACAAGGGCGGGTGAGCTGCGAACCGTTGATCTACGATTTAAACGGATGGCGGACAGGCGATTTGGGCGATGAACGGAGTGGGCCACGGGCGCGATGAAGACCTGCGAATACCATCGGATCTGTACAGATCGACGACTATAAATGTGCCCGATCTATATATGTGATAAGCGCCTTCATGACTAGCACTCGGTTTTGACTTCCGGTCATGTGGAGGAAAAGGTGCAAGGGCTAGGGCCGAAAGGTGCTAGGCCTTAAATATAACGCAATGTGGGATTTCAGCCCTTTTATGCAGATGTGAGGCTGGGAGAAGGTAACGATGTGCAGAAAACGAACTTCTCAGGGCAGAAAGAGGGGGTTTGAAAGGTTTAAGCGAGATTGCTTATCAAAATTTCAATAGAATGATGACGTGATCAACATTGGCTCCATCTGGGGACGGCACGTTCATCCCTGGGCGTGTCGAGAACTTTGCAGACCACCTGATAATCTTCTGTGTGAACTCTGCATCTTCAGCACTTCTACTTTTCTTTTTCATAATTCATCACGACACCCACATTATTCAAACAACGGGGAAAATAGGAAACTAATATACAGTATGATACATCAGGCTATCTCTGCTTGAATTAGAACTGGAAGTAGGGCTTAAGAAACTGACCATTTACAGGGGCGTCAAGCAATTCACCCTGTAATTTTTCCAACTTGAAAGTGTTGTTACCTCCCTGTTCCACAATTTTGAAGGGACCAAACCAAAGTGGGTCGAATTTACCATGTTTTCCTTTTTCAGCCCTCCGGATATCCCACCTGAGCACTAAATCACCAATCTGCAAATTCTTGTCTTTGGAATGCTGATCAAAAAGGTATTTCAACTTCTCCTGTTACTCTGTCAGCCTTTGATTCACCTGGCTCCGTGCTTCCTCCAATTCTACCAGCTGATTTATTCTCCTGGTCATATCATCAGGCTCTTCTTGACTTTCTTGCATGAATCGGGCTACAGGTAGGGCTAACTGTATAGGGAATACTGCTGCCCTCCCATATACTAATTCATATGGGGATTTCCCAGTTGCACTTTTGCTGGTAATTCTATTTTAACACGAAGCGAATTTCAATTGGGAATCCCCATTTTTCTAGTTTTCATTTATAGCCTTCTTCAGTGCTCTTACCAGGGTTTTATTGGAAGACTCTGCCAAGCCATTTCCCTGTGGATAATAAGTTGTAGAGTGACTTAGTATGATGTTATACTGCTGACAGAAAATCACAAAATTTGCAGAATTGAAGGCCTGTGCATTATCAGTCACTATTCTGGCAGGGCAGCCAAACCTGGATATGATGTTTTCTTCCATGAACTTTATTATCACAGTATCTGTGGCATTCCTCATAGGTATGGCTTCCACCCATTTTGTGAAATAATCAGTGGCGGTTAAAATCCAATTATGCTGACCACTCGATGGAGGAAGTATTTCACCTATAAAATCAATTCCCCATTGCTGGAAAGGTTCGTCCATGTGCACGGGAATCATGGACAGAGGTGCCAATTTATGTCTTTCAGAAAATTTCTGACACTTCTCACAAGCTCTAACCTGGGAAAAAACATCTCCAAAAAGCTTGGGCCAATAGAAAGCAACCTTCAAGATTTTGTGAGCAGTGGCCCTCCAGCTGTAATGACCCCCACATATTCCTTCATGAAATTCGGCTATAATACTCTCTACCTCATCCTCTGTGAGACACAGGAGTAGGATGCCTGAGGGGTCTTGCCAGTATAGCCAGCCATTGGCGACTATGTACTTCTGTGATTTCAATCTTTGCGTTCTGTATTTAGATTTATCACAGCTTAGAGGGCAGCTGAGTGTGAGGAGATATTCTACTATCTCTTTGTACCATTGACTGGTGAGGTACTTTACATGTATTTCTGGAGTAGCTACCCCAATTCCCTGTCGCTCTTCTTTCTCCTCAGATTCCTCACCTGCTATAATGGAAAAATTTATGCCCAGAGCCTGATATTTTGATTCAGATAATATTTTGGCAAGCCCCTGCCCTTTAATCAGCTTAGTAGGGAGGATTTCTAATTCATACTCCTGTATCTTGGCAATCCACTTCCCCCTTTTTCCTTCACTATCCCCTTGGATAAGAATATCTTTTACAGCAGCTATAGGCACAAATGCAGTGATATGGGACTGCAAGATATATATGCGGAATGCTTTGAGGGATTTCACTAGGGTGTATGCTTGCTTTTCTAATATGTCATATTTCAATTATGCATCACGGAGCAACTGACTGAAGAAGGCGATGGGCTGCTCGTACCCTTCCTCATTTTTCTGCAATAAAACTTCTGATATTGTATGAGGTGATGCAAAAGAAAAGATCATGAAATGTTTAGCATAATCTGGTCCAGCTAGTACAGGGGCTTCTGCAAAAGCATTTTTTATGCTGATAAAGGCCTCTCGTGATTCCTTAAAGCACTTGACTAATCCGAGCATGGGTATCAAGTAGGATAAATCCATACCAAAAATCAGTGAGCCACTCGCATTCCAGAAACATGATATAGGAAATATGGATGAAATGAAATGATCTATTAAAATAACACATATAAGAGAAATTTACAAACTGTGAAATACCAAAGACCAGAATCCTCTTAACAGATAGAACTCCTCCTCACTGAGACCCTACGGGCTCTGAGCATTCATACAAGAGTTCAAAAAAATGTATACAAAAATCCTTTCACTGCATAATTTTCTGATAAAATCTGGAACCTTAAATCATATGTTCTTCGGGAGCTTTATAGGAGAAAAAGAAAGCTTGAAAAGGGAGTAGGTGATGAACATTGAATTGCCTCATTAAGACAAGATGGCGGAAACGTGCACACCCATACTACTGAATGACTTTGTAATGTTATTTGTACTCTGTTGCCTGCTTACTGAAATAAAATCACTGGGTAGAAATCTCTTCAGGTACACGGCAAAGAAATAAAATCCCATAGACATTCCGTCCTTTCCTGAAAGAAAATGGTGCTGAAAAGAAAGCTTTATAGGAATTTTTTGTTTTTGCGAATGGTACCCTCTGCCTTCTAAACCCTGAATTACGGTTTAAGATCTTCAATGCTGAACGTTGAATTCCTCGATCATTCACTGATATTTCTCTACTGCTCCATTAATGTCTCCATCTGCGCAGTCTGTGCTTTGAATGACTCTAGAAGGTTTGGAAGATTTTAACCCTGCTTCTTTAATGGAAGTCTTGTCGACATACCTTCCCAGGCCTTTCTCCATAATTACAGCCTATGAAAAATAGTCCTTGGATGTGCTCTACTACTGCAATCAAGACTGTAAATCATGGCAGTTTTCCGCTGCTGTAACCCTACAAAACCCACAAACTCGTTAGGAAAACCATGCATGGGGATGGTGGATATGGCGGGGTCAATGAAAATGGTCGTTGCGGACATGGTGAAATGGTGGAACAATGCAGGGTGGTGGAAAATGCAGTGAAACGATTGAGGATGGACTGGTGTAAGTTTTTAACGTAAAACATTTGAAAATTGAAAAATGAATGAAATGTATAAGGGCAGAGGAAAAATATGACAAACACGTGGAACGGGTGACATGGAGGTACAGAGTCACTGGCGGAGAGGTAAGTGATCTGGACCGTCAGATCTCAGGAGGAGATCAACGGCTGAAATTGTGTTGGAGGGCGATGGACTATGGGCCAGGGGTACGATTTCCCTGTGTTAACTTCCGCGCAGCTTCGAGGAGTGATCACCGTCGGATGGGCAGTTCTAGATCATATGGTTCACGTGCATATCGCACCACGTCCACTGCCGAACTATAATGCACAATGAGCAGGCGGTTTTGAAATAGTGCGTGAGACACGCGTCGCGCGATGAATGGCATCGCTCTGAAATGATAAATATCGCCTGCCTCCGAAAGGCGGTGCGATATAAACCACCAGTTTTGTATAGTACAAGGGTGGGTGAGATGCGAACCGTTGATCTGCGATTTAAACAGACGGTGGACAGGCGATTTGGGCGATGAACGGAGTGGGCCACAGGCGCGATGAAGACCTGCGAATGTCGTCGGATCTGTACAGATCGACACCTATAAATGTGCCTGATCTATATATGTGATAAGCGCCTTCATGACTAGCACTTGGTTTTGACTTTCGGTCATGTGGAGGAAAATGTGCAGGGGCTAGGGCCAAAAGGTGCTAGGCCTTAAATATAATGTAATGTGGGATTTCGGCCCTTTTATGCAGATTTGAGGCTGGGAGAAGGTAACGATGAGCAAAAAACGAACTTCTCAGGGCAGAAAGAGGGGGTTTGAAAGGTTTAAGCGAGATTTCTTATCAAAATTTCAATAGAATGCTGACGTGATCAACATTGGCTCCATCTGGGGACGACACGTTCCCTGGGCGTGTCAAGAACTTCGCAGACCACCTAATAATATTCTGTGTGAACTCTGCATCTTCAGCACTTCTACTTTTCTTTTTCACAATTCATCATGACACCCACATCATTCAAACAACGGGGAAAATAGCAAACTAATATATAGTATGATACATCAGGCTATCTCTGCCTGAATTAGAACTGGAAGTAGGGCTTAAGAAACTGACCATTTACAGGGGCGTCAAGCAAGTCACCCTGTAAATTTTCCTACTTGAAAGTGTTGTTACCTCCCTGTTCCACAATTTTGAAGGGACCAAACCAGAGTGGGTCGAATTTACCATGTTTTCCTTTTTCAGCCCTCTGGATATCCCACCTGAGCACTAAATCACCAATCTGCAAATTCCTGTCTTTGGCATGCTGATCAAAAAGGTATTTCATCTTCTCCTGATACTCTGTCAGCCTTTGATACACCTGGCTCTGTGCTTCCTCCAATTCTACCAGCTGATTTATTCTCCTGGTCATATCATCAGGCTCTTCTTGACTTTCTTGCATGAATCGAGCTACAAGTAGGGCTAACTGTATACGGAATACTGTTGCCCTCCCATATACTAATTCATATGGGGATTTCCCAGTTTCTCTTTTGCTGGTAATTCTATTTGCCACAGAACGAATTTCAATTGGGAATCCCAATTTTTCTAGTTTTCATTTATAGCCTTATTCAGTGCTCTTACCAGGGTTTTATTGGAAGACTCTGCCAAGCCATTTCCCTGTGGATAATAAGCTATAGAGTGACTTAGTATGATGTTATACTACTGACAGAAACTCACAAACTTTGTAGACTTGAAGGCCTGTGCATTATCAGTCACTATTCTGGCAGGGCAGCCAAACCTGGATATGATGTTTTCTTCCATGAACTTTATTATCACAGTATCTATGGCATTCCTCGCAGGTATGGCTTCCACCCATTTTTTGAAATAATCAGTGGCAGTTAAAATCCAATTATGCTGACCACTCGATGGAGGATGTATTTCACCTATAAAATCAATTCCCCATTGCCGGAAAGGTTCGTCCACATGCACGGGAATCATGGGCAGAGGTGCTAATTTCTGTCTTCAGCAAATTTCTGACACTTCTCACAAGCTCTAACCTGGGCAAAAACATCTCCAAAAAGCTTGGGCCAATAGAAACCAGCCTTCAAGATTTTGTGAGCAGTGGCCCTCCAGCTGTAATGACCCCCACAGATTCCTTCATGAAATTTGGCTATAATACTCTCTACCTCATCCTCTGTGAGACACAGGAGTAGGATTCCTGAGGGGTCTCGCCAGTATAGCCGGCCATTGACGAATATGTACTTCTATGATTTCAATCTTAGCGTTCTGTATTTAGCTTTATCACAGCTTGGAGGGCAGCTGAGTGTGAGGAGATATTCTACTATCTCTTTGTACCATTGACTGGTGAGGTATTTTACATGTATTTCTGGAGAAGCTACCCCAATTCCCTGTCGCTCTTCTTTCTCCTCAGATTCCTCACCTGCTATAATGGACAAATTTATGCCCAAAGCCTGATAGTTTGATTCAGATAATATTTTGGCAAGCCCCTATCCTTTGATCAGCTTAGTAGGGCGGATGTCTAATTAATACTCATGTATCTTGGCAATCCACTTCCCCCTTTTTCCTTCATTATTCCCTTGGATAAGAATATCTTTTACAGCAGCTGTAGGCACAAATGCAGTGATATGGGACTGCAAGATATATATGCGGAATGCTTTGAGGGATTTCACTAGGGCATATGCTTGCTTTTCTAATATGTCATATTTCAATTCTGCATCACGGAGCACCTGACTGAAGAAGGCGATCGGCTGCTCGTACCCTTCCTCATTTTTCTGCAATAAAACTCCTGCTATTGTATGAGGTGATGCAAAAGAAAAGATCATGAAATGTTTAGTATAATCTGGTCCAGATAGTACAGGGGCTTCTGCAAAAGCATTTTTTTATCCTGATAAAGGCCTCTCATGATTCCTGGGACCATTTAACTTCATTATCTTTCTTCATCATGTCAGTTATATGTCTAACTATTTCAGCATAGTTAGGAATAAACCTTCTTAGGAAATTAATACGCCCTAGGAACACCTGTACCTCCTTCTTATTTCTGGGAAAAGCAATACCATTTATAACCTCTACCCTCTTAGGATCTATCTTCACTCCATCTTTAGTCACAATGTGTCCCAAAAGTTTACGCTCTTCTAATGCAAATAAAGACTTCTGAGGGTTAAGAGAGAGGCCATACCTTCTGCATTTCTCAAAGGTTCTACACAGATGCTTAATGTGCTCAGTATCATTCTTTGAAAATATAGTGATATCATCGAGGTAAACTACCAAAAATTTATCTTTCTCTCCAACAAAAGCAATTTCCATAGCCCTCTGAAAAGTGGCCCCTGCATTAATCAATCCAAAAGGCATCCTGGCATACATAAATGTACCCCATGGTGTGGTGAAAGCAGTCTTCTTTTTATCTTCTGGAAATACAGCCACCTGGTTATAACCAGAGAATCCATCCATCATTGACATCCTAGAAGCTCCGACCACCTTCTGCAGGATGTGATCCATCTTAGGCAGTGGATAATTATCCTTTAAGGATGCTCTATTTAAATTTTGGAAATCCACACACAGCCTAATTTCTCCGTTCTTCTTTCGGATAGGGACTAGGTTTTCCACCCATTCATAGTACCTCAATGGCACAATTATCTTGGCCCTTAATAGCTTTTTAATTTTCTTCTCAATAGAGGGGAGCAGCAGGGGATTTATTTGCCTGAGCTTCTGCTTGTGAGGCTTTGCCTCTCCCTTTAGTGGAATTTTGTGCTGCATTATAATGATATCAAAAGTTTTCAAGTCCTGATAGGACCATGCAAACACATCTTTGTAGGACTGAAATAATTTCTTATATAGCTTTTTATATTCTTCTGGGATCTTCTTGGATAATTTTACAATTTTGGGGTCAGCATTAGTACCAAGATTCGGGTCTTCTACCTGATTTTCTTCTACCACTTTGCTTGGCTATAGTGGGACATCATTTTTGTCAAATAATCTTTCTAGAGGCACCATCCCTCTAGGTATAATGTTTCCCTTCAACGGCAACACTTTATTACCTACCATTCTCTCCTCCCAATTTCTTCCTGAAGTGTCTTCAGGCTCACCTTCTTCATCAGCATCAATCTCCATATTGGAGAATTCCCCTACTGTTTCCAGGAATATCTTCATCTGTTCTTCATCCTCAAATACCTACTAGTGCTTGATGTTATCTGGGATTGACGGCCGGTAATGTACCTCAATTTCATATCTCAAAAGAGGGTTCTGAGGTGGACGAAATGTACTAGTAGCCGCAGCAAGGGAATCAGCCATCCTATTCACTTCTCGAGGCATGAAATGGATATTAAATGCCAAGAAAAAATTCTCTACCATGTTCCAAACTTCATTCCTATAAGCCCTTAGTTGTGGATGTTTGGTTTGACACTGATTCCTGACTTGTCTAACCACCAGTTCTGAATCTCCCAGAACTTTTAAACTTTGTATATTCATGTTCCTGGTTGTCTGAAATCCTAACAGAAGTGCTTCATATTCAGCCACATTATTAGTAGCTTCATATTCTAGCTTGAAAGACAATGGAACCCATTTTCCTGTAGGAGAAATCAATAATATTCTAGCTCCATTACCTTCTCTTGAATTTGCTCCATCAAAATGAAGTGTCCAGATTCCTATTTCATGGCTCTCTGAGGGCTGCTCAGTCTTGATCTGGCAGAAGGATGGTTCATGAGCATAATCTTGATCTTCTTCCAGCATCAAACATGAGAAATCTCCTTATTTATGGTAGACTGGAGAATTAACAGAATTGTCAGCCTTAGTCACCATATTGACGAATCTAGTCTCCCTATACAACCTCCTTTCTTGGCCACCAAAAACTGGGATGGTGGCATATGTTAAATCCAACTTAATTGACCCACCAATTTTTGTTCCCAGGACCTTAACAGTAACATGCCAAAGTGTGCTGGGATGTCAGCCACCACGATGTCCATTACCATGCTTTTTGCTGGAATTTGGGCCAAATTGACCACCAAATCCTTGATCATCCCCAAGCATTTAACTCTTTTGGAATCAAATGAATAGAGGTCCTTGTATGGACGGATGATTTGTAATCCTAGTTGTTCCATGACTGACAGAGGCAGTAAATTATGGGAAGCTCCAGAATCTAACATGCAGTTATGTAATAGCAGGTCATGAATCACTAGAGACACATAGAAGGGAGGGGTAGAAGCATCTAATTCTTCAACATGTGGGCCAAAGACAACCATGGGTCTTTCTTCTTGAATTTTAAGACTATCTTGGGTGAGTGCTTCTTCTAGAGGGATCATAAAAGAGGTGACTTGGGATTGATATGCAGGTTGCTTCAATAGTTCAGTCAAGGGAACTGGGATTTTGACTTTCTCAAGTTCCTTTTGCAGACTGAAGATAGGAGAGGACTTCTCTATTACAACCTCTTTTGACTCTGTATTTTCAGTTGAGGGTTTGACTTCTTTTAACACAGGCTTGGTATTAGGGGGACTGGCTGCTTTTGAAGAAGAAGAAGGAATTTGATCATTATACTGCAAAGGTTTGTTTATAGGGCCCTTACCTTTTTCTGTGACTTTCTGCATTGTAGACTCCTTCTGAGCAGGTGCTTCCTTCTGGGGTAGCTCTTCTTCATGATCTTGAGTACAAGTCCTCTTCCTAGAAGATTTGAGATCATATCTTCAATTGAACTATGCTTGCATGAAATCAGCAAATTGTTTACAATAATGATCAATTTTTGTGTCTTCTGTGTCTCTGGATTTTTCTTCTTCTTGTAATGAGCACTCAGTTCCATCATTTCCTTGCAAAGGGCATTCTTCTCCGTCACTATTTGAAAAAGAACGATTTGCATCCTCCAGTCCATAGGCAGTGTCTTCAGTAGAATCATCTACTAGACCTTCCAAGTACAATGGGTGTGGTACTTGATCTTGTTGCTCCTTTGCTTCTCTTGGAAATATTTGCAGGGGTGGCCTCCTATACTAAGGATTGTAACCTCTGTTTTGAGCATTGTGGAAATTCTTGGAGGCTGAACTCTTGGCTTCCAATTCAAGCTTGACCAGTTTACCAAAAAGGTTCTTAATCATTTTTCTCATTTCTTCAGTTATGTCATTAGCTGAGTCTCTGTCTTGGTAGGAGGTAGATACCTCCTCTTTGCCCCTTCTTCTGGTATCTTGTTCAGATTTTCCCTTTGATTTTCCAGTGGAGGCAAAGTTTTCTTCCAACTCTAGTGCATCTGTCTGAGCATCATCCAAAGTAGCAGGCTTTCTTTCTCTGAGAGAGAAACCAAATTCTGAATCAAAAGATGCTACAAAAACAAGTTTAGCAGCAGTTTGATGAGGTTTCATGTCAGTAGGAAGACTCAGATACAATTTATTAAATCTCTTGATAAATTTTGACACTCCTTCATTATGTCTTTTCTTGAGTGTATTGAACTCAGTAAGACAATGTCCATGGTCTTTCTTCTCTCCCCATTTTCTGAGAAAAGTATCTTCCATTATTTCCCAAGTGGTAATAGAACGACCTGCCAATGTCTTAAACCATTTTTGAGCTTCACAATCAAGGGATTGGACAAACAGCCTTAAGACCACATCTAAGTGTTCCAAATTAAAATTTTCTGCAAAAGCACAGAAGACCTCAAGATGTTTTTGAGCATCAATCTCGTTTTCCCCATTGAATCGGGGTAAAATCTTCAAATAATCTTGTGGCATATCATTCAACACTTGGGGTAATGCCAGAGGGGCATATTTATTTAGTAGGAAGCCTGGGACATTGGCCATTGGAGGGGGTGGAGGTAGTGCAATTGTTTGATGAGTAAGAGGAGGAGGAGGAGGTGGAAGTGGACTATGAATAACAATAGGAATATAGTGAACAGCAGCTTGAGGTGTTGAGGGGAACAAAGGTCTATTGATAGCAGATACTTCAGTGACTTCTTTGACCTCTTCTTCCTCAGGAGTAGGGTGAAAATTATCTTTATTTCTGTCACCTCCTCGGGGTGGACTATCTGAATAGTAATCAGTATCTCCCACAGTGGAGTCGGGAACTAGCACTTGGGCTACTTGAGAAGAAGAGGATGGAAAGTTTTCTATAGACAATTCAGGGATTTCAGAGTGGAATGATTTTCTTTCCCTCCAATTTCTTCTGTGTATGATCTTTTCAGGGTCAGACACTGAAGGTGTCTTTAGCTGAGATGTATCTGACCTCGAGTGTGGCTTACGAGGAGCCAGGACTATAAATAGATTTAGCAAACAAACAAATGTGGAGTCGCCAAGGTGAGGGATCTACAACTCTCAACTCTCCATACTCACCTACCTGAAGAGTGAATTAGATTTTGTCGAGGCCCAGGGATTTAAATTTTCTCAACTTCATTCCCCGGCAACGGCGCCAAAAATATGTTGTCATTCCTAGAGACAGCCTTGAGTTGTGAAAGACCAGTGCCTAGGACATCTTATATTAGCAAGGAGCATATGGTATAACAGATGAAGTTATCAATAAAAAGCTCTCATGCTATTTCCTGAAAACAAGGAATATTTATCTGAATGGGACCAAGACCTTCAGAAACTGATGCAGAGAAGGGAATACTGTAGAGGCAATATGCAAAAATATAGTATAAAAGCAACAGACAATTCAGAGACAGCTTACTGTAAAGAGCGCCAATTCAGAAATACCTCACAAAAATAAATTATCAGAAGGTGTATGTAGTGAATGAAATATTGAGAGAATATTAGTTGTCATTGAGCTGATATCCAGATACATAATATCACCATGTAATGGGCTTACCAATCTAAGAATCCAAACATGAAAATAGTGTTTTAAAAACACCCTCCCAAAGAAACTAATATAGCAGAAATACGGTTTAGATGAATAGTGGAACAGAATATCATGCCAGAGCCATATTTAAAGCACTTGACTAATCCGAGCATGGGTATCAACTAGGATAAATCCATACCAAAAATCAGTGAGCCACTCCCATTCCAAAAACATGATACAGGAAATATGGATGAAATGAAATGATTTATTAAAATAACACATATAAGAGAAATTTACAAACTGTGAAATACCAAAGACTAGAATCCTCTTAACAGATAGAACTCCTCCTCACTGAGACCCTACGGGCTCTGAGCCTTCATGCAAGAGTTCAACAAAATCTATACAAAAATCCTTTCACTGCATAATTTTCTGATAAAATCTGGAACCTTAAATCCTCTGTTCTTCGGTAGCTTTATAGGAGAAAAAGAAAGCTCGAAAAGGGAGTAGGTGATGAACATTGAATTGCCTCATTAAGACAAGATGGCAGATACGTGCACGCCCATACTTCTGAATGACTTTGTAATGTTGTTTGTACTCTGCTGCCTGCTTACTGAAATAAAAGCACTGGGTAGAAATCTCTTCAGGAACACGGCAAAGAAATAAAATCACATAGACATTCCATCCTTTTCTGAAAGAAAATGGTGCTAAAAAGAAAGCTTTATAGGTATTTTTTGTTTTTGCGAATGGTACCCTCTGCCTTCTAAACCCTGAATTACGGTTTAAGATCTTCATTGTTGAACGTTGAATTCCTCGATCATTCACTGATATTTCTTTGCTGCTCCATTAATGTCTCCATCTGCGCAATCTGTTCTTTGAATGACTCTGGAAGTTTTGGCAGATTTTAACCCTGCTTCTTTAATGGAAATCTTGTCGACATACCTTCCCAGGCCTTTCTCCATAATTACATCCTCTGAAAAATAGTCCTTGGATGTGCTCCGCTACTACAATCAAGACTGTAAATCATGGCAGTTTTCCACTGCTGTAACCCTGCAAAACCCACAAACTCGTTAGGAAAACCATGCATGGGGATGGTGGATATGGCGGGGTCAATGAAAATGGTCATGCGAACATGGCGAAATGGTGGAACAATGTAGGGTGGCGAAAATGCAGTGAAACGATTGAGCATGGAATGGGTGACGTGGAGGTACAGAGTCGACTGGCGGAGAGGTAAGTGATCTGGACCGTCAGATCTCAGGAGGAGATCGACGGCTGAAATTGTGTCGGAGGGCGATGGACTATGGGCCAGGGGTACGATTTCCCCATGTTAACTTCCGCGCAGCTTCAAGGAGCGATCGTCTTCGGATGGGAAATTCTAGATCGGACGGTTCACGTGCATATCGCGCCACGTCCGTTGCCGAACTATAACACAAGATGAGCAGGAGGTTTTGAAATAGTGCGCGAGACACGCGTCGCGCGATGAATGGAATCGCTCTAAAATGAGAAATATCGCCTGCCTCCGAAAGGCGGTGCGATATAAACCACTAGTTTTGTACAGTACAAGGGTGGGTGAGCTGCGAACCGTTGATCTGTTATTTAAACGGACGGTGGACAGGAAATTTGGGCGATGAACGGAGTGGGCCACGGGCACGATGAAGACCTGCGAATTCCGTCGGATCTGTACAGATTGACAGCTATAAATGTGCCCGATCTATATATGTGATAAGCGCCTTCATTACTAGCACTCGGTTTTGACTTCCGGTCATGTGGAGGAAAAGGTGCAGGGGCTAGGGCCGAAAGGTGCTAGGCCTTAAATATAATGTAATGTGGGATTTCGGCTCTTTTATGCAGATTTGAGGCTGCGAGAAGGTAACGATGAGAAAAAAATGAACTTCTCTGGGCAGAAAGAGAGGGTTTGAAAGGTTTAAGCGAGATTTCCTATCAAAATTTCAATAGAATGCTGACGTGATACACATAGTCCATCTGCTTTCTGTTCAAGTTTTGCCTTAACCATAACTGAAGATGATCCCAGAAGTGTCAGGGAAGCAGTAGATTCAGAGGATGGAAAACTCTGGACGGAGGCCATGGTTGATTAAATGGCATCCTTGCATAAAAATGAGGCATGGGATTTGGTGGAGTTGCCGGTTAGAAGGAAGCCCATTGGGAGCAAATGGGTGTTTAAGAAGAAGATGAATGTAGAAGGCAAGGTGGACAAATACAAAGCTCGTTTGGTAGCCAAAGGTTATTCCCAGGTGCTGGGAATTGATTTTGGTGATATTTTTTCTCCTATTGCCAAAGTTACTTCTATTATATTACTTTTATATGTTGTTGTTGCATTTGATTTAGAGATAGAACAGATGGATGTGAAAAAAACATTTCTTCACAGGGATCTAGAAGAGGAGATCTACATGAAGCAACCTGAAGGCTTTATGGTGAAGGGTAAGAAAGAACTGGTGTGCAGGTTGAAGAAGTCTTTGTATGGGTTAAAACAGTCACCAAGGATGTGGTATCAGAAATTTTATACCTATATACGGCGACTTGGCTTCACTAGAAGCAACGAGGATCACTATGTTTATTTTAAATTAATTGGTGACCGTGTTATTTATTTGGTCTTGTATGTGGATGATATGTTGTTGATTGGAAATGACAAAGAAATTATCCAAGATTGGAAGACCCAACTGTTCTCCAAATTCGACATGAAGGATCTTGGTGTTGCAAACTATATTTTGGGCATGGAAATTAAGAGAGATCGGGCAAAGAGGAAGCTCTGGTTAAACCAGAGGAAGTATGTCGAGACTATATTGCAGAGGTTCAATATGCAGGATAGTAAATCGGTGAGTGTTCCTATTTTTGTAGGTGCAAAGTTGTCTGCTGATCAATGTCCCAAGACACAAGAAGAAGAGGAGGATATGTCCCATGTTCCATAAGCAAGTGCAGTGGGTAGCCTGATGTATGCAATGGTCTGTACTAGACCAGACATTGCACATGCAGTGGGAGTATTGAGCAGGTTTATGTCAAACCTAGGGAAGGAGCATTGGACAGCAGTGAAGCGGGTTTTCAGATATTTACGTGGCACTAGTGATTATGGCTTGTGCTACCAAGGAAGACCAGGATTAGAAATAATGTTGGACATTCATGGTTTTGTTGATGCAGACTGGGCTGGAGATCTGGACCAAAGAAAATCTACAAGTGGGTATGTGTTTAGCCTATTTGGAGGTGTAGTCAGTTGGATGAGTAAAAGACAGTCTATAGTGGCGCTTTCAACTACAGAGGCAGAATACATAGCAGCCACTCATGCAAGCAAGGAAGCAGTTTGGTTGAAGAGATTGTGTTCAAGTATGGGGTTGGTACAGCAAGCTATAAGGATAGACTGTGATAGCCAAAGTGCAATTTTCTTTGCTAAGAACCTTGCTTATCATTCAAAGACAAAGCACATTGATGTTCAATATCACTTTGTTAGACATATGGTTGAGGCTAAAAGGGTGTTGCTGGTAAAGGTGGACACTTTGAAGAATGTTGCAGATGCATTGACGAAGTCTGTAAGCACTCAGAAGTTCTCTTGGTGTAGAGAAACAATGGGTGTTGAATCATTGGCCAAATGACTAAGCTCTCCTGTGGCCCCCTGTGGAAAGAACACAACAAGCGGGAGAATGTTGGGTGTGTGTTATATTCTTTCCACGACTAGATCCACGCACTGTACGTTGCGCCGGGCGCAGCAGGGGGGTCACAGGGGAGGCGGAAGTGCCCCGGCGAAATTTTTTTTGGTGTGTGGTCCCACTCATAGGCGGACCCACCCATGTTTTGTGCATGAGTTTTTACATGGTTTTTTGGGGTATGATGGTTTTCGACCCCTGGTATTTTGTAGATCCGGTCAAGGGAAATATGGTTATGTTCTAATCCAGGGTTAATTGATTGGGGTTTATGTATACTTTGGCATGTATATATATGTGTTGTAACACTAAAAGGAATATAATGAAAAATCAAGCTTGTCATCCCGATTTGGGATCTAGGGGAAAATCTTTGTTTTTATCTGTTTTATGTTTTATGTTCTCGCTATTTTTTATTTTCTGTTATAAGATTCGTGTGTAGATAATTTATGTTCAGGGTTAAAACCTACATTTGGTATCAGAGTTGTTTCAGCTTCAAGGGGACGCCTTTGATGCTGAGGGTTTTTTTGCTCAGGCCTGAGGTAGACCCTGTTCAGGGGGAGATCTGCGGGATCAATTCTTGCGGTGAAAGAAGATGGCGAGCAGTGGGAAGATAGAGATCGAGAAATTTAATGGTCAGAGCTTTGAGTTATGGAACCTCAAGATGGAGGATCTGCTGGAGGATAAAGATCAGTGGATCACGGTAGATCCAGGTACTAAACCAATAGCAATGTCAGATGAAGACTGGAAGAAACTGGATCGGAAGGCTAAGAGCACAATACGGTTGTGTGTCTCAGATTCAGTATTGTTGAATGTATCTAGGGAAGCTACAGCGAAGAATTTGTGGGAAAAACTTGGGACTTTGTACCAATCTAAGTCTCTAGTGAATAAGTTGTTCCTGCGGAAAAATCTGTATAACCTGAGGATGAAGGATGGAGACTTTGTGACAAAGCATCTGAACGCCTTCAATACTGTGGTAAGTTGGCTGTCATCTGTTGATATTAAAATCTCATATGAAGATAAGTGCATCAGTTTGTTGTGTTCTCTACCAGACTCGTGGGACAGTCTTGTTATTGCAATAGGTAGCAATACAACTACATTGAATTTTGATGACATTGTCTCAGCCTTGCTGTCGGAGCAAATGAGATGGAAAAATATGGAGGGTCAAAATGGAGACGCCTTATCTTTACGAGGAAGGACCCAAAACATAAACAAGAATAAGGTTTCAAGTGGGAGATCTAAATCTAGAGGGAGATCTAAATCTCTTGGAAAGTTTGTAAAGGTATGCTGGAAATGCGGAAAGGAAGGGCACTACAAAAAGGAGTGCAGATATAAAGCTCCTGAGAAAGGAAAGGGATCTGATGATGCTCCTTCTGCAGAGGCAAAAACCACCTCGGATGAAGGTATGGATGTGTATTTGTCTTCTTCTTCAAGTACACATGTAGATCACGAGTCATGGCTGATTGACTCAGGTGCATCCTTTCACTTCACTCCCCATAGGGAGTGGTTCTGCGAGTATGAGAAATATGATGGTGGTGATGTCTTCCTAGGGGATGATAGGAAGGCCAGAATCATCGGACGTGGAAAGGTCAAGCTGAAGCTGCAAGGTGGAAGGATTAGAACACTTCCCGGTGTTCTGCATATTCCTGCATTGGCCAGACATTTGATTTCTGTAAGCAAGATGGATGATGCAGGTGTAAAAACAGTGTTCGAGAAAGATGCCTGCAAGATGGTTCGGGGAGCACTGGTATTAATGCGGGGAGTTCGGACTGGAACTCTGTACAAGCTACAAGGTAGTACTGTTATTGATGGGTGTAAAAGTTCTGTGGTTCCTGAAAGTGGGACGGAAAGCCTAGCTGTCTCTGGAGAAAAGACCATGCTATGGCATCAAAGGCTTGGACATATTGGAGAGAAGGGCCTTCGGATACTACCTAGAAATGGTATGGTAGAAGGTATGTCTAATTGCTCTCTGGATTTCGATTTCTGTGAACATTGTGTATATGGGAAGCAGAATCGGGTGAGTTTTCCTTCCGGTGCTAAGAGGGCGAACAAGATATTAGAACTTGTGCACAGTGATGTGTTTGGACCTGTGTCAGTTCCATCACTGGGAAAGTCTGTGTACTATGTTTCATTCATAGATGACTTCTCAAGGAATACGTGGATATATTTCTTGAGGAAGAAATCTGAGGTCTTTGACAAATTTAAAGAATTTAAGGCACTGGTGGAAAACCAGACAGAGAAGAAGATAAAGGCACTGAGGACAGATAATGGTGGGGAGTTCTGCAAAGACTTCTATAAGAAGTGTGGTATAGCACGGCAGAAGACTACTCCATACACACCTCAGAAAAATGGAGTTGCAGAAAGAATGAACAAAACGTTGATGGAAAAAGGCAAGAATCATGCTCAGTGGTACCGGGCTACGACAAGAATTCTGGGCAGAGGCAGTGGAGACTGCATGTTACTTAGTTAATAGATCTCCTTCATCAGCGTTGGAGGATAAGACTCCACATGAGGTATGGACTGGTAAGAAACCCTCTCTTTCACATCTAAGGGTATTTGGATGTGATGCATATGTACATGTTCCAAAGGAGAAAAGGACCAAGTTGGATAATAAATCCGAAAGGTGCATCTTTATTGGGTATAAGGATGGTTTAAAGGGTTACAAGCTTTGGAACCCAGAAACAAGGAAGGTTGTGTATAGCCGAGATGTGGTGTTTAGAGAAGTGAAAGATGTTGTTAAACATGAAGTCCTACCAAAGGAACCCGAGAAGATAGAGTTTGAGCTAAAGGAGGATGAATCAGACTCTACAACAGAAGAAGACTCAGAAGATGAAGAGCCACAAACTCCAGCTTTGAGAAGATCAGTTCGGGAAAGAAGGAAACTAGAAAGGTATAGTCCATCTGCTTTCTGTTCAGGTTTTGCCTTAACTATAACTGATGATGAACCCAGAACTGTCAAGGAGGCAGTAGATTCAAAGGATGGAAAACTATGGAAGGAGGCCATGGTTGATGAAATGGCATCCTTGCACAAAAATGATGCATGGGATTTGGTGGAGTTGTCGGCTGGAAGGAAGCCCATTGGGAGCAAATGGGTGTTTAAGAAGAAGATGAATGTAGAAGGCAAGGTGGAGAAATACAAAGCTCGGTTGGTAGCAAAAGGTTATTCCCAGGTGTCAGGAATTGATTTTGGTGATATTTTTTCTCCTGTTGCCAAAGTTACTTCTATTAGATTAATTTTATCTGTTGCTGCCGCATTTGATTTTGAGATAGAACAGATGGATGTGAAGACAACATTTCTTCACGGGGATCTAGAAGAGGAGATCTACATGAAGCAACCCGAAGGCTTTATGGTGAAGGGTAAGAAAGAACTGGTATGCAGGTTGAAGAAGTCTCTGTATGGGTTAAAACAGTCACCAAGGATGTGGTATCAGAAATTTGATACCTGTATACGGGGACTTGGCTTCACCAGAAGCAAGGAGGATCACTGTGTTTATTTTAAATTAATCGGTGACCGTGTTATTTATTTGGTCTTGTATGTGGATGATATGTTGTTGATTGGAAATGACAAAGAAATTATCCAAGATTTGAAGACCCAACTGTTCTCCAAATTCGACATGAAGGATCTTGGTGCTGCAAACTATATTTTGGGCATGGAAATTAAGAGAGATCGTGCAAAGAGGAATCTCTGGTTAAATCAGAGGAAGTATGTCGAAACTATATTGTTGAGATTCAATATGCAGGATAGTAAACCGGTGAATGTTCCTATTCATGTAGGTGTAAAGCTATCTGCTGAACAGTGTCCCAAGACACAAGAAGAAGATGAGGATATGTCCCATGTTCCATATGTAAGTGTAGTGGGTAGCCTGATGTATGCAATGGTCCATACTAGACCAAATATTGCACATGCAGTGGGAGTATTGAGCAGGTTTATGTCAAACCCAGGGAAGGAGCATTGGACAGCAGTGAAGCAGGTTTTCAGATATTTACGTGGCACTAGTGATTATGGCTTGTGCTACCAAGGAAGACCAGGATTAGAAAGAATGTTGGACATTCGTGGTTTTGTTGATGCAGACTGGGCTGGAGATATGGACCAAAGAAGATCTACAAGTGGGTATGTGTTTAGCCTATTTGGAGGTGCAGTCAGTTGGATGAGTAAAAGACAGTCTATAGTGGCGCTTTCAACTACAGAGGCAGAATACATAGCAGCCACTCATGCAAGCAAGGAAGCGGTTTGGTTGCAGAGATTGTGTTCAAGTATGGGGTTGGTACAGCAAGCTATAAGGATAGACTGTGCAATTTTCTTGGCTAACAACCCTGCTTATCATTCAAAGACAAAGCACGTTGATGTTCAATATCACTTTATTAGAGATATGGTTGAGGCTAAAAGAGTGTTGCTGGTAAAGGTGGACACTTTGAAGAATGTTGCAGATGCATTGACAAAGTCTGTAAGCACTCAGAAGTTCTCTTGGTGTAGAGAAACAATGGGTGTTGAAGAATTCGCCAAATGACTAAGCTCTCCTGTGGCCCCCTGTGGAAAGAAAACAACAAGTGGGAGAATGTTGGGTGTGTGTTATATTCTTTCCACGACTAGCTCCACGCGCTGTACGTTGCGCCGGGCGCAGCAGGGGGGTCACAGGGGGGCGGCAGCGCCCGGCGAAATTTTTTTAGTGTGCGGTCCCACTCATAGGCGAACCCACCCATGTTTTGTGCATGAGTTTGCACATGGTTTTTTGGGGTACGATGGTTTTCGACCCCAGGTATTTTGTAGATCCGGTCAAGGGAACTGCGGTTATGTTCTAATCCAGGGTTAATGGATTGGGGTTTATGTATGCTTCGGCATGTATATATATGTGTTGTAACACTAAAAGGAATATAATGAAAAATCAAGCTGGTCGTCCTGATTTGGGATCCAGGGGAAAATCTCTGTGTTTATCTGTTTTATGTTTTATGCTCACGCTATTGTTTAATTTCTGTTATAAGATTCGTGTGTAGATAATTTCTGTTTAGGGTTAAAACCTACATTTGGTATCAGAGTTGTTTCGGCTTCAAGGGGACACCTTTGCTACTGAGGTTTTTTTTTCTCGGGCCTGAGGTAGACCCTGTTCAGTGGGAGATCTGCAGGATCGATTCTTGCGGTGAAAGAAGATGGCGAGCGATGGGAAGATAGAGATCGAGAAATTTAATCGTCAGAGCTTTGAGTTATGGAAGCTCAAGATGGAGGATCTGCTGGTGGATAAAGATCAGTGGATTGTGGTAGATCCAGGAACTAAACCAATGGCAATGTCAGATGAAGACTGGAAGAAACTAGATCGGAAGGCTAAGAGCACAATATGATTGTGTGTCTCAGATTCAGTATTGTTGAATGTATCTGGGGAAGCTACAGTGAAGAATTTGTGGGAAAAACTTGGGACTTTGTACCAATCTAAGTCTCTAGTGAATGAGTTGTTCCTGCAGAAAAATTTATATAACGTGAGGATGAAGAATGGAGACTCGGTGACAGAGCATCTGAACGCCTTCAATACTGTGGTAAGTCAGCTGTCATCTCTTGATATTAAAATCTCAAATGAATATAAGTGCATCAGTTTTTTGTGTTCTCTACCAGACTCGTGGGACAGTCTGGTTATTGCAATAGGTAGCAATACAACTACCTTGAATTTTGATGACATTGTCTCAGCCTTATTGTCGGAGGAAATGAGACGGAGAAATATGGAGGGCCAGAATGGAGATGCCTTATCTGTACGAGGAAGGTCCCAAAACATAAACAAGAATAAGGTTTCGAGTGGGAGATCCAAATCTAGAGGGAGATCTAAATCTCCTGGAAATTTTGTAAAGGTATGCTAGAAATGTGGAAAGGAAGGGCACTACAAAAGGGAGTGCAGATCTAAAGCTCCTGAGAAAGGAAAGGGATCTGATGATGCTCCTTCTGTAGAGGCAAAAACCACCTCGGATGAAGGTGGGGATGTGTATTTGGCTTCTTCTTCAAATACACATGTAGATCATGAGTCATGGTTGATTGACTCAGGTGCATCCTTTCACTTCACTCCCCATAGGGAGTGGTTCCGCGAGTATGAGAAATATGATGGTGGTGATGTCTTCCTAGGGGATGATAGGAAGGCCAGAATCATTGGACGTGGAAAGGTCAAGCTGAAGCTGCAAGGTGGAAGGATTAGAACACTTCCTGGTGTTTTGCATATTCCTACATTGGCCAGAAATCTGATTTCTGTAAGCAAGATGGATGATGCAAGTGTAAAAATAGTGTTCGAGAAAGATGCCTGCAAGATGGTTCGGGGAGCACTAGTATTAATGCGGGGAGTTCGGACTGGAACTCTGTACAAGCTACAAGGTAGCACTGTTATTGATGGGTGTAACAGTTCTGTGGTTCCTGAAAGTGGGACGGAAAGTCTAGCTGTCTCTGGAGAAAAGACCATGCTATGGAATCAAAGGCTTGGACATATTGGAGAGAAGGGCCTTCGGATACTGCATAGAGATGGTATGGTAGAAGGTATGTCTAATTGTTCTCTGGATTTCGATTTCTGTGAACATTGTGTATATGGGAAGCAGAATCGGGTGAGTTTTCCTTCTGGTGCTAAGAGGGCAAACAAGATATTAGAACTTGTGCAAAGTGATGTGTTTGGACCTGTGTCAGTTCCATCACTGGGAAAGTCTGTGTACTATGTTTCATTCATAGATGACTTCTCAAGGAATACATGGATATATTTCTTGAGGAAGAAATCTGAAGTCTTTGACAAATTTAAATAATTTAAGGCACTGGTGGAAAACCAGACAGAGAAGAAGATAAAGGCACTGAGGACAGATAATGGTGGGGAGTTCTGCAAGAAGGAATTTGAAGAGTTCTGTAAGAAGTGTGGTATAGCACGGCAGAAGACTACTCCATACACACCTCAGCAAAATGGAGTTGCAGAAAGAATGAATAGAACACTTATGGAAAAGGCAAGAAGCATGCTCAGTGGTACCGGGTTAGGACAAGAATTCTGGGCAGAGGCAGTGGAGACTGCATGTTACTTAGTTAACAGATCACCTTCATCAGCGTTGGAGGATAAGACTCCACATGAGGTATGGACTGGCAAGAAACCCTCTCTTTCACATCTAAGGGTATTTGGATGTGATGCATATGTACATGTTCCAAAGGAGAAAAGGACCAAGTTGGATAATAAATCTGAAAGGTGCATCTTTATTGGGTATAAGGATGGTTTAAAGGGATACAAGCTTTGGAACCTAGAAACAAAGAAGGTTGTGTACAACTGAGATGTGGTGTTTAGAGAAGTGAAAGATGTTTTTAAACATGAAGTCCTACTAAAGGAATGTGAGAAGATAGAGTTTGAGCTAAAGGAGGATGAATCAAACTCTACAACAGAAGAAGACTCAGAAGATGAACAACCAAAAACTCCAGCTTTGAGAAGATCAGTTCGGGAAAGAAGGCAACCAGAAAGGTATAGTCCATCTGCTTTCTGTTCAGGTTTTGCCTTAACTATAACTGATGATGAACCCATAACTGTCAGGGAGGCAGTAGATTCAGAGGATGGAAAACTATGGAAGGAGGCCACGGTTGATGAAATGGCATCCTTGCACAAAAATGATGCATGGGATTTGGTGGAGTTGCTGGCTGGAAGGAAGCCCATTGGGAGCAAATGGGTGTTTAAGAAGAAGATGAATGTAGAAGGCAAGGTGGAGAAATACAAAGCTCGGTTGGTAGCGAAAGGTTATTCCCAGGTGCCGGGAATTGATTTCGGTGATATTTTTTCTCCTGTTGCCAAAGTTACTTCTATTAGATTACTTTTATCTGTTGCTGCTGCATTTGATTTTGAGATAGAACAGATGGATGTGAAGACAACATTTCTTCACGGGGATCTAGAAGAGGAAATCTACATGAAGCAACCTGAAGGCTTTATGGTGAAGGGTAAGAAAGAACTGGTATGCAGGTTGAAGAAGTCTCTGTATGGGTTAAAACAGTCACCAAGGATGTGGTATCAGAAATTTGATACCTATATACGGTGACTTGGCTTCACCAGAAGCAAGGAGGATCACTGTGTTTATTTTAAATTAATTGGTGATCGTGTTATTTATTTGGTCTTGTATGTGGATGATATGTTGTTGATTTGAAATGACAAAGAAATTATCCAAGATTTGAAGACCCAACTGTTCTCCAAATTCGACATGAAGGATCTTGGTGCTGCAAACTATATTTTGGGCATGGAAATTAAGAGAGATCGGGCAAAGAGGATGCTCTGGTTAAACCAGAGGAAGTATGTCGAGACTATATTGCAGAGGTTCAATATGCAGGATAGTAAACCAGTGAGTGTTCCTATTCTTGTAGGTGCAAAGTTGTCTGCTGAACAGTGTCCCAAGACACAAGAAGAAGAGGAGGATATGTCCCGTGTTCCATATGCAAGTGCAGTGGGTAGACTGATGTATGCAATGGTCTGTACTAGACCAGACATTGCACATGCTGTGGGAGTATTGAGCAGTTTTATGTCAAACCCATGGAAGGAGCATTGGACAACAGTGAAGCGGGTTTTCAGATATTTACGTGGCACTAGTGATTATGGCTTGTGCTACCAAGGAAGACCAGGATTAGAAAGAATGTTGGACATTCATGGTTTTTTTGATGCAGACTAGGCTGGAGATCTGGACCAAAGAAGATCTACAAGTGGGAATGTGTTTAGCCTATTTGGAGGTGCAGTCAGTTGGATGAGTAACAGACAATATATAGTGGTGCTTTCAACTACAGAGGAAAAATACATAGCAGCCACTCATGCAAGCAAGGAAGCAGTTTGGTTGCAGAGATTGTGTTCAAGTATGGGGTTGGTACAGCAAACTATAAGGATAGATTGTGATAGCCAAAGTGCAATTTTCTTGGCTAAGAACCCTGTTTTTCATTCAAAGACAAAGCACATTGATGTTCAATATCACTTTGTTAGAGATATGGTTGAGGCTAAAAGGGTGTTGCTGGTAAAGGTGGACACTTTGAAGAATTTTTCAGATGCATTGACGAAGTCTGTAAGCACTCAGAAGTTCTCTTGGTGTAGAGAAACAATGGGTGTTGAAGAATTGGCCAAATGACTAAGCTCTCCTGTGGCCCCCTGTGGAAAGAAAACAACAAGTGGGAGAATGTTGGGTGTGTGTTATATTCTTTCCACAACTAGCTCCACGTGTTGTACGTTGCGCCGGGCGCAGTAGGGGGGGCGGCAACGCCTTGGTGAAAAATTTTTTGGTGTGTGGTCCCACTCATAGGCGGACCCACCCATGTTTTGTGCATGAGTTTGCACATGGTTTTTTGGGGTACGATGGTTTTCGACCCCTGGTATTTTGTAGATCCAGTCAAGGGAACTAAGGTTATGTTCTAATCCAGGGTTAATGGATTGGGGTTTATGTATGCTTCGGCATGTATATATATGTGTTGTAACACTAAAAAGAATATAATGAAAAATCAAGCTGGTCGTCCCGATTTGGGATCCAAGGGAAAATCTCTGTGTTTATCTGTTTTATGTTTTATGCTCTCGCTATTGTTTATTTTCCGTTATAAGATTCGTGTGTAGATAATTTATGTTCAGGGTTAAAACCTACATTTGGTATCAGAGTTGTTTCGGCTTCAAGGGGACACCTTTACTGCTGAGGGTTTTTTTGCTTGGGCCTGAGGTAGACCCTGTTCAGTGGGAAATCTGCAGGATCAATTCTTGCGGTGAAAGAAGATGGCGAGCGGTGGGAAGATAGAGATCGAGAAATTTAATGGTCAGAGCTTTGAGTTATGGAAGCTCAAGATGGAGGATCTACTGGTGGATAAAGATCAGTGGATTTCGGTAGATCCAGGTACAAAACCAACGTCAATTTCAAATGAAGAACTGAAGAAACTGGATCGAAAGGCTAAGAGCACAATAGGGTTGTTTGTCTCAGATTCAGTATTGTTGAATGTGTCTGGGGAAGCTACAGCGAAGAATTTGTGGGAAAAACTTCGGACTTTGTACCAATCTAAGTCTCTGGTGAATAAGTTGTTCCTGCAGAAAAAGCTGTATAACCTGAGGATGAAGGATGGAGACTCGGTGACAGAGCATCTGAACGCCTTCAATACTGTGGTAATTCAGTTGTCATCTGTTGATATTAAAATCTTAGATGAAGATAAGTGCATCAGTTTGTTGTGTTCTCTACCAGACTTGTGGGACAGTCTAGTTATTGCAATAGGTAGCAATACAACTACCTTGAATTTTGATGACATTTGTTGAAGATTGCAACAAGAAAGAGTGAAGGAGGCATCCTGAAACATCATTCCTGATCCTAGTTGGAAAGTGATCACCTAAACTAGGTGGGGCCCACACAGGTGATTTTTGTCGCAAAGTCTATTTTTAGACTATGTCTATTTTTAGACATGTCGATCATATTCTATGAGTTGCGGGATACTATTTGTGGATGGTTGGTCAGGTTGGAAAAATAGATGGATTTCTATTTTTAGACATATTGGGCGAAATCTATTTTTAGATTTCCAGTCTAAAAATAGATATGTCGAATATTATTAGCTCTTAATAATATTTGGACTCTAAACATTATCTTATTCTCTTGGAGCACTTCAGTTAAGTGCACAAATTTGGCACAAGAGCTGACAGAAGGAATTACGCTATTCTTGAGGGTTAAGAGGAGCTATTGCATGGATACTTCAGTTAGAACTCATGTGACAGAGTTTGGTGGAGTTGATTGAGGAAGTTAATGGAGTTGTGTTCAGTTTAACTAATCTAAACATAGTTGAGCTATTTGTATCTAGTTTAACTGATTGATAAAATTAGTGAGAGTGGTGTGAATTAATTATTAATTAATTCACTAATTACAAACTCATTAATCAACTAAAGAATACATCAGTTAACTTCAGTGCATGGACAGTTTCAGTGGAGACCAGTGCAAGGATAGGTGAAAGGGCAAGTGTGACTATCAGTTGTGACTATAAGTGATGCATGGTTTGCATCCAACACTTAGTAGAGATGCCTATAAAGACTGTGTGAGAAAGGCTGGGGTAATACATTCTCATCAAGAGGCATTCCTCCACAGGGATTGCGTAGTAGAGGCAGGCTAAGGGCTGGAAAAGATCGGTGCATGGGATTTGCAAGATCAAGCCTGATTAGTGTGTAGAAACTGGAGATTATACTGAGAGCTTGTGTAGCTTTGTATGATGATTGTTACCTGATCTCTATGACATATATAATATACAGATAGTTGGGGGTTTTCAGCTTTAAGCTTTTCCATTACATACTGTGTTCATATGTGTGAATTTTTATGGTTTTAATGTGTGCATGCAATTGATTTTATTTCCGCGTGTGATGATCAATGGTAGAAGAGATTATGTATTACGCATGAAGTTAAAGTAGTGTGTTATCAGGAGAATCTCGATGGATAACATATTAGTTATTCAAATTTCTACAACATTGTCTCAGCCTTGCTGTCGGAGGAAATGAGACGGAGAAATATGGAGGGTCAAAATGGAGATGCCTTATATGTATGACGAAGGTCCCAAAACATAAACAAGAATAAGGTTTCGAGTGGCAGAATCGGGTGAGTTTTCCTTCTGGTGCTAAGAGGGCAAACAAGATATTAGAACTTGTGCACAGTGATGTGTTTGGACCTGTGTCAGTTCCATCACTGGGAAAGTCTGTGTACTATGTTTCATTAATAGATGACTTCTCAAGGAATACATGGATATATTTCTTGAGGAAGAAATCTGAAGTCTTTGACAAATTTAAAGAATTTAAGGCTCTGGTGGAAAACCAGACAGAGAAGAAGATAAAGGCACCGAGGACAGATAATGGTGGGGAGTTTTGCAAGAAGGAATTTGAAGAGTTCTGTAAGAAGTGTGGTATAGCACGGCAGAAGACTACTCCATACACACCTCAGCAAAACGGAGTTGCAGAAAGAATGAACAGAACACAGATGGAAAAGGCAAGAAGCATGCTCAGTGGTACCGGGTTAGGACAAGAATTCTGGGCAGAGGCAGTGGAGACTGCATGTTACTTAGTTAACATATCACCTTCATCAGCGTTGGAGGATAAGACCCCACATGAGGTATGGACTGGTAAGAAACCTTCTCTTTCACATCTAAGGGTATTTGGATGTGATGCATATGTACATGTTCCAAAGGAGAAAAGGACCAAGTTAGATAATAAATCTGAAAGGTGCATCTTTATTGGGTATAAGGATGGTTTAAAGGGTTACAAGCTTTGGAACCCAGAAACAAGGAAGGTTGTGTACAGTCGAGATGTGGTGTTTAGAGAAGTGAAAGATGTTGTTAAAAATGAAGTCCTACCAAAGGAACCTGAGAAGATAGAGTTTGAGCTAAAGGAGGATGAATCAAACTCTACAATAGAAGAAGACTCAGAAGATGAAGAGCCACAAACTCCAGCTTTGAGAAGATCAGTTCGGGAAAGAAGGCAACAAGAAAGGTATAGTCCATCTGCTTTCTGTTCAGGTTTTGCCTTAACTATAACTGATGATGAACCCAGAACTGTCAGGGAGGCAGTAGATTCAGAGGATGGAAAACTCTGGAAGGAGGCCATGGTTGATGAAATGGCATCCTTGCACAAAAACGATGCATGGGATCTGGTGGAGTTGTCGACTGGAAGGAAGCCCATTGGGAGAAAATGGGTGTTTAAGAAGAAGATGAATGTATAAGGCAAGGTGGAGAAATACAAAGCTCGGTTGGTAGCGAAAGGTTATTCCCAGGTGCCGGGAATTGATTTTGGTGATATTTTTTCTCCTGTTGCCAAAGTCACTTCTATTAGATTACTTTTATCTGTTGCTGCTGCATTTGATTTTGAGATAGAACAGATGGATGTGAAGACAGCATTTCTTCACGGGGATCTAGAAGAGGAGATCTACATGAAGCAACCTGAAGGCTCTATGGTGAAGGGTAAGAAAGAACTGGTATGCAGGTTGAAGAAGTCTCTGTATGGGTTAAAACAGTCACCAAGGATGTGGTATCAGAAATTTGATACCTATATACGAGGACTTGGATTCACTAGAAGCAAGGAGGATCACTGTGTTTATTTTAAATTAATTGGTGACCGTGTTATTTATTTGGTCTTGTATGTGGATGATATGTTGTTGATTGGAAATGACAAAGAAATTATCCAAGATTTGAAGACCCAACTGTTCTCCAAATTCGACATGAAGGATCTTGGTGCTGCAAACTATATTTTGGGCATGGAAATTAAGAGAGATCAAGCAAAGAGGAAGCTCTGGTTAAACCAGAGGAAGTATGTTGAGACTATATTGCAGAGGTTCAATATGCAGGATAGTAAACCGGTGAATGTTCCTATTCCTGTAGGTGTAAAGTTGTCTGTTGAACAGTGTCCCAAGACACAAGAAGAAGAGGAGTATATGTCCCGTGTTTCATATGCAAGTGCAGTGGGTAGCCTGATGTATGCAATGGTCTGTACTAGACCAGACATTGCACATGCAGTGGGAGTATTGAGCAGGTTTATGTCAAACCCGGGGAAGGAGCATTGGACAACAGTGAAGCGGGTTTTCAGATATTTACGTGGCACTAGTGATTATGGCTTGTGCTACCAGGGAAGACCAGGATTGGAAAGAATGTTGGACATTCGTGGTTTTGTTGATGCAGACTGGGCTGGAGATCTGGACCAAAGAAGATCTACAAGTGGGTATGTGTTTAGCCTATTCGGAGGCGCAGTCAGTTGGATGAGTAAAAGACAGTCTGTAGTGGCTCTTTCAACTACAGAGGCAGAATACATAGCAGCCACTCATGCAAGCAAGGAAGCAGTTTGGTTGCAAATATTGTGTTCAAGTATGGGGTTGGTACAGCAAGCTATAAGGATAGACTGTGATAGCCAAAGTGCAATTTTCTTGGCTAAGAACCCTTCTTATCATTCAAAGACAAAGCACATTGATGTTCAATATCACTTTTTTAGAGATATGGTTGAGGCTAAAAGGGTGTTGCTGGTAAAGGTGGACACTTTGAAGAATTTTGCAGATGCATTGACGAAGTCTATAAGCACTCAGAAGTTCTCTTGGTGTAGAGAAACAATGGGTGTTGAAGAATTGGAAAAATGACTAAGCTCTCCTGTGGCCCCCTGTGGAAAGAAAACAACAAGTGGGAGAATTTTGGGTGTGTGTTATCTTCTTTCCACAACTAGTTCCACGCGTTGTACGTTGCGCCGGGCGCAGCAGGGGGGTCACAGGGGGGGCGGCAGCGCCCCGGCGAAATTTTTTTTGGTGTGTGGTCCCACTCATAGGTGGACCCACCCATGTTTTGTGCATGAGTTTGCAATGGTTTTTTGGGGTAAGATGGTTTTGGACCCCTGGTATTTTGTAGATCCAGTCAAGGGAACTACAGTTATGTTCTAATCCAGGGTTTATGTATGCTTCGGCATGTATATATATTTATTGTAACACTAAAAGGAATATAATGAAAATTCAAGCTGGTTGTCCCGATTTGGGATCCAGGGGAAAATCTTTGTGTTTATCTGTTTTATGTTTTATGCTCTCGCTATTGTTTATTTTCTGTTATAAGATTCGTGTGTAGATAATTTGTGTTCAGGGTTAAAACCTACATTTGGTATCAGAGCTGTTTCGGCTTTAAGGGGATGCCTTTGTTGCTGAAGGTTTTTTTTCTCGGGCCTGAGGTAGACCCTGTTCAGTGGGAGATCTACGGGATCGATTCTTGCGGTGAAAGAAGATGGCGAGCGGTGGGAAGATAGAGATCGAGAAATTTAATGGTCAGAGCTTTGAGTTATGGAAGCTCAAGATGGAGGATCTGCTGGTGGATAAAGATCAGTGGATCGCGGTAGATCCAGGTACTAAACCAACGGCAATGTCAGATGAAGACTGGAAGAAACTGGATCGGAAGGCTAAGAGCACAATACGGGTGTGTGTCTCAGATTCAGTATTGTTGAATGTATCTGGGGAAGCTACAGTGAAGAATTTGTGGGAAAAACTTGGGACTTTGTACCAATCTAAGTCTCTCGTGAATAAGTTGTTCCTGCGGAAAAAGTTGTATAACCTGAGGATGAAGGATGGAGACTCTATGACAGAGCATCTGAACGCCTTCAATACTGTGGTAAGTCAGCTATCATATGTTGATATTAAAATCTCAGATGAATATAAGTGCATCAGCTTGTTGTGTTCTCTACCAGACTTGTGGGACAGTCTGGTTATTGCAATAGGTAGCAATACAACTACCTTGAATTTTGATGACATTGTCTCAGCCTTGCTATCGGAGGAAATGAGACGGAGAAATATGGAGGGTCAAAATGGAGATGTCTTATCTGTACGAGAAAGGTCCCAAAATAGAAACAAGAATAAGGTTTCGAGTGGGAGATCTAAATCTAGAGGGAGATCTAAATCTCCTCGAAAGTTTGTAAAGGTATGCAGGAAATGCGGAAAGGAAGGGCACTACAAAAAGGAGTGCATATCTAAAGCTCCTTAGAAAGGAAAGGGATGTGATGATGCTCCTTCTGCAGAGCCAAAAACCACCTCGGATGAAGGTGGGGATGTGTATTTGTCTTCTTCTTCAAGTACACATGTAGATCATGAGTCATGGCTGATTGACTCAGGTGTATCCTTTCACTTCACTCCCCATAGGGAGTGGTTCTGCGAGTATGAGAAATATGATGGTGGTGGTGTCTGCCTAGGGGATGATAGGAAGGCCATAATTTTTGGACGTGGAAAGGTCAAGCTGAATCTACAAGGTGGAAGGATTAGAGCACTTCCTGGTGTTCTGCATATTCCTGCATTGGCCAGAAATCTGATTTCTGTAAGAAAGATGGATGATGCAGGTGTAAAAACAGTGTTTGAGAAAGATGCCTGCAAGATGGTTCGGGGAGAACTCGTATTTATGCGGGGAGTTCGGATTGGAACTCTGTACAAGCTACAAGGTAGCACTGTTATTGATGGGTGTAACAGTTCCGTGGTTCCTGAAAGTGGAGCGGAAATCCTAGCTGTCTCTGGAGAAAATACCATGCTATGGCATCAAAGGCTTGGACATATTGGAGAGAAGGGCCTTCAGATACTACATAGAAATGGTAAGGTAGAAGGTATGTCCAATTGCTCTCTGGATTTTGATTTCTGTGAACATTTTCTATATGGGAAGCAGAATCCAGTGATTTTTCCTTCTGGTGCTAAGAGGGAAAACAAGATATTAGAACTTGTGCACAGTGATGTGTTTGGACCTGTGTCAGTTCCATCACTGGGAAAGTCTGTGTACTATGTTTCATTCATAGATGACTTCTCAAGGAATACATGGATATATTTCTTGAGGAAGAAATCTGAAGTCTTTGACAAATATAAAGAATTAGGGGCACTGGTGGAAAACCAGACAGAGAAGAAGATAAAGGCACTGAGGACAGATAATGGTGGAGAGTTCTGCAAGAAGGAATTTGAAGATTTCTGTAAGAAGTGTGGCATAGCATGGCAGAAGACTACTCCATACACACCTCAGCAAAATGGAGTTGCAGAAATAATGAACAGAACGTTGATGGAAAAGGCAAGAAGCATGCTCAGTGGTACCGGGCTAGGACAAGAATTCTGGGCAGAGGCAGTGGAGACTGCATGTTACTTAGTTAATAGATCTCCTTCATCAGCGTTGGAGGATAAGACTCCACATGAGGTATGGACTGGTAAGAAACCCTCTCTTTCACATCTAAGGGTATTTGGATGTCATGCATATGTACATGTTCCAAAGGAGAAAAGGACCAAGTTGGATAATAAATCTGAAAGGTGCATCTTTATTGGGTATAAGGATGGTTTAAAGGGTTACAAGCTTTGGAACCCAGAAACAAGGAAGGTTGTGTACAGCCGAGATGTGGTGTTTAGAGAAGTGAAATATGTTGTTAAACATGAAGTCCTACCAAAGGAACGTGAGAAGATAGAGTTTGAGCTAAAGGAGGATGAATCAGACTCTACAACAGAAGAAGACTCAGAAGATGAAGAGCCACAAACTCCAGCTTTGAGAAGATCAGTTCGGGAAAGAAGGAAACCAGAAAGGTATAGTCCATCTGCTTTCTGTTCAGGTTTTGCCTTAACTATAACTAATGATGATCCCAGAACTGTCAGGGAGGCAGTAGATTCCAAGGATGGAAAACTCTGGAAGGAGGCCATGGTTGATGAAATGGCATCCTTGCACAAAAATGAGGCATGGGATCTGGTGGAGTTGCCGGCTGGAAGGAAGCCCATTGGGAGCAAATGGGTGTTTAAGAAGAAGATGAATGTAGAAGGCAAGGTGGAGAAATACAAAGCTCGGTTGGTAGCCAAAGGTTATTCCCAGGTGCCGGGAATTGATTTTGGTGATATTTTTTTTCCTATTGCCAAAGTTACTTCTATTAGATTAATTTTATTTGTTGTTGTTGCATTTGATTTTGAGATAGAACAGATGGATGTGAAGACAACATTTCTTCACGGGGATCTAGAAGAGGAGATCTACATGAAGAAACCTGAAGGCTTTATGGGGAAGGGTAAGAAAGAACTGGTGTGCAGGTTGAAGAAGTCTCTGTATGGGTTAAAACAGTCACCAAGGATGTGGTATCAGAAATTTGATACCTATATACGGGGACTTGGCTTCACTAGAAGCAAGGAGGATCACTATGTTTATTTTAAATTAAATGGTGACCGTGTTATTTATTTGGTCTTGTATGTGGATGATATGTTGTTGATTGGAAATGACAAAGAAATTATCCGAGATTGCAAGACCCAATTGTTCTCCAAATTCGACATGAAGGATCTTGGTGCTGCAAACTATATTTTGGGCATGGAAATTAAGAGAGATCGGGCAAAGAGGAAGCGCTGGTTAAGCCAGAGGAAGTATGACGATACTATATTGCAGATGTTCAATAAGCAGGATAGTAAACCGGTGAGTGTTCCTATTCCTGTAGGTGCAAAGTTGTCTGCTGAACAGTGTCCCAAGACACAATAAGAAGAGGAGGATATGTCCCGTGTTCCATATGCAAGTGCAGTGGGTAGCCTAATGTATGCAATGGTATGTACTAGACCATACATTTTACATGCAGTGGGAGTATTGAGCAGGTGTATTTCAAACCCAGGGAAGGAGCATTGGACAGCAGTGAAGCGGGTTTTCAGATATTTACGTGACACTAGTGATTATGGCTTGTGCTACCAAGGAAGACCAGGATTATAAATAATGTTGGACATTCGTGGTTTTGTTGATGCAAACTGGGCTGGATATCTGGACCAAAGAAGATCTACAAGTGGGTATGTGTTTAGCCTATTTGGAGGTGCAGTCAGTTGGATGATTAAAAGACAGTCTATAGTGGCGCTTTCAACTACAGAGGCAGAATACATAGTAGCCACTCACGCAAGCAAGGAAGCATTTTGGTTACAGAGATTGTGTTCAAGTATGGGGTTGGTACAACAAGCTATGAGGATATACTGTGATAGCCAAAGTGCAGTTTTCTTGGCTAAGAACCCTGCTTATCATTCAAAGATAAAGCACATTGATGTTCAATATCACTTTGTTAGAGATATGGTTGAGGCTAAAAGGGTGTTGCTGGTAAAGGTGGACACTTTGAATAATGTTGCAGATGCATTGACGAAGTCTGTAAGCTCTCAGAAGTTCTCTTGGTGTAGAGAAACAATGGGTGTTGAAGAATTGGCCAAATGACTAAGCTCTCCTGTGGCCCCCTGTGGAAAGAAAACAACAAGTGGGAGAATGTTGGGTGTGTGTTATATTATTTCCACCACTAGCTCCACGCATTGTACTGTGTCGGGCGTAGCAGGGGGGGCGGCAGCGCCCCGGCGAAAACTTTTTTGGTGTGCGGTCCCACTCATAGGCGGACCCACCCACGTTTTGTGCATGAGTTTGCACATGGTTTTTTGGGGTATGATGGTTTTCAACCCCTGGCATTTTGTAGATCCGGTCAAGGGAACTACAGTTATGTTCTAATCCAGGGTTAATGGATTGGGGTTTATGTATGCTTCGGCATGTATATATATTTATTGTAACACTAAAAGGAATATAATGAAAATTCAAGCTGGTTGTCCCGATTTGGGATCCAGGGGAAAATCTTTGTGTTTATCTGTTTTATGTTTTATGCTCTCGCTATTGTTTATTTTTTGTTATAAGATTCGTGTGTAGATAATTTTTGTTCGTGGTTAAAACCTACATTTGGTATCAGTTGTTTCCGCTTTTGCGGGGACGCTTGGCCGTCGTAGGGTTTTTTTTCGCTTGCAGCCCGAGGTGTATTCCCGTTTCCGGCGGGGAGATCCGTTGGATCGATTCTTGCGGTGAAAGAAGATGGCGAGCAAGGGGGGAAGATAGAGATCGAGAAATTCTAATGGTTAGAGCTTTGAGTTACGGAGTCAAGATGGAGGATCCGTCGGTGGATAAAGATCAAGTGATTGCGGTAGATCCGGGTACTAAACCAACGACAATGTCAGATGAAGACTGGAAGAAACTGGATTGGAAGGGTAAGAGCACAATACGGTTGTGTGTCTCAGATTCAGTATTGTTGAATGTATCTGGGGAAGCTACAGCGAAGAATTTGTGGGAAAAACTTGGGACTTTGTACCAATCTAAGTCTCTGGTGAATAATTTGTTCCTGCAGAAAAATCTGTATAACTTGAGGATGAAGGATGGAGACTCGGTGACAGAGCATCTGAACACCTTCAATATTGTGGTAAGTCAGCTGTCATTTGTTGATATTAAAATCTCAGATGAAGATAAGTGCATCAGTTTGTTGTGTTCTCTACCAGACTCGTGGGACAGTCTGGTTATTGCAATATGTAGCAATACAACTACCTTGAATTTTGATGACATTTGTTGAAGATTGCAACAAGAAACAGTGAAGGAGGCATCCTGAGAATGATAAACTAGTGCAATATCTTGCTTCGATCTTTAAGCACAACCTGCACTATAAACCTGTTCTATTACTGACTATCCTGCTCTGGCGAACACTTAGCCAATTCAAGGCCCCATCTTGCTCCTATTTCCTTGTGCAATTCCTGAGGAAATCAACTCCTAAAATATAAGAATTTCCTCCTATTTTCTTGCGCAATTCCCAAGGAATGATTCATCTGCTTAACTGCCAAGCGTATACACTCAACCAATATACAATTGATAATTACAATTTGCTTTTTCCTCCACTCCAGCTAGGAAATTCGAATTCCATGCATACCTAGGATATTTTTAGATGATTGACTAGTTTAACTGAGAAATCATTGAGTTAACAACAATTCTACTACTCAACTGACCTTCAACTGACTCAATTAATTACTTGAGCTCAATTAACTAAGTTCAAATGAAAATAACTGAACTAGATTGCTAAATTTTAGAAATCACTACATGCACAACTCTACTTCTAGCCTATAACTCTAATTTTATGAGTAAACTAGTAGAAAAATCCATGTCATGCAAGTTAACTGCAATCCAAGTCATCCTGTTGATGTGGAAAATCCAATTACTAAATTTGACTAGGGCACAAGTCAAATTTAGCCTTTCTTGTTACAATTTCTAACAATAAGAAAATGTTTTCCTTTTCTATGGGCAGGGAAAAAATACCACTTTGTGGCTCTCTAGGTAATATGGAAAAGGATAACTATGTCGAAAGTCTTAGGAGGATGGGGACTTAAAAATATATTTTCCTTTTCATCGGTGTTAGAGGCAAAATGTGGATGGAGATTGATAACCAAGAACAAAATATGGACTTAATTGATTATTGGAAAATATATAACTCCTTCATCCTTGGAATATTGGATCTGAACTTCAGTAAAGCTTATGGTGAATATTTCAATAGTTTCGAGAGCGGTTCTAAACTCCTTTGACACCATTATCAGTGGCATGGTGTAAAGGGTTTGGGATGTGCATCATCTCTGAGTAGGCATAGATCCATAGGTGGGAAGTGGGGACATATTTATATTATTAGTACTTTAGCTCAAGGAAAGAGGACTTTCGAGACTACCACAAGTATCATATCCATAGAACAGCATCATATGGCAGCAAAGATGGAGGTCAACAAGAGCACTCCATGTAGTTGGAAAACACCACTTAAAATGGCTAGAATATGTAACAAATTTGCAAGAAACAAATGTATTATTAACAAGATAATGAAGATGAGATTATCTATACATTTTCTCCCATAGGTTAGTATACCACAAAGACGGGATACCTCTACTTCTATTCAAGGGACTGAAAAATTGAACAGGTCTGGTGGTGGAAAATCATCTAGAAACTGAAATGCTCGATAAATTCTACAATATTTATTTGGTGTTTACTGACACGGAAGGCACCAACATGGGACATGATGTAAATTCAATCAAAAATAGGACCCAGAGGGAAATTCTTATGCAGATTAGGAGGATAAATGACAAGTCACTTATTCACTGAATGCCCTTAATCCCAATCAATCTAGGCATCATGTAATTAATTTCTCGGCCCAACAAGAAATTGGGAGGGCATGAACATGTCAGCATGTTGGAGGACTTGGTATCAAAACCCATCCACCGAACTTATAAAAGCTTTACCTTTGATTGTCACTTGGGGCATCTGGATGTCTCGGAACAAGTGCATTTTTTAAGACAAACTCACTCCGCCAAAGAAGAAAACAATTGAGGGACTGGAAATTATCTCACACTTTCCCCAAACCTCTATTAAATATCAGTCATGACAAATTAGAATGGGAAATTTTGACAGATCGGTTCCTTGTGGTTTTTTTTATGGTGCCTCACAGGAGGCCAACCACATAAGTGGGGGCTTTGTCATTTTTCTCATAGAATAACATGTATTTCATGCCAAAATGGGTTTCAGGAGGGGTACAAACAATCTAGTGAGCTTCTAGCCCTCAAAGCCCTATTAGTCTTCGCCAAGGATAAGGGATGTGACTGGTTGCGGGTTTATAGAGATTCATTGCTTGTTGTTAACTGGGTCAATGATCGTCATCAATGTCAGAATTTTATTCTTATTCTAATTCTACAAGATATTTTGAGGATCAAACAATAATTTACTTATTTTACTTGTACTCATATCTACAGGGAGAGGAATCATACAGCGAAAAACCTTTCTAAACATGTCTTAGACATGGATAGAGGGCCTTGTCACATTACATAGCACATAGGGCATGACCATTACGACTTCTTTCATAGACCATTTATGGATAAGGCAACACTTGATATAACAACAAAAAAATAAAAACACTTCATTAAACCTTTTTTTTTTCTTTTTTATTTACTCATCGGTTTATCAGATTTTATGACATATATACTATTATATCTTTTGTCAGAGAGGAACATCACATATTCTTGATCATCCTTTTAGGGACTCCTTTCAATATTTTGTTTGGCCTTGAGATTAAAATCTTGATTTGATGTATTATCATGCTTATTTATGTTCACACATCTTAGAGACATAGTTGCAACATATCTTGGGTATTTTTTAGAGGATTCTTTGCAAATCCTCAAGAATGCGCTCTTAAAGCGCATAACCAGAATGTAATTTTGGTTCGAAGGAATAAAAATTACGACTATTTTTTGCAAGAAAAAATATATTGGAAGTGAAACTAATAATTTCTCAAAGCTAATGATTTTTAAGATAATTTTATGTTTGGTTGAAAAAAAATGAAATCTTCGAACTCCACATTAATGACAATTTATGGTAGTCATTTTATGAATGAAAAGAGTTTTCAACATTTAGAACTTCACCTTATTCTTATTATTTAAGAGATTTGATCAACTCATCAAGCTTATCTTACATCTCCTTTGACCTTTTCTACAGGAATAGGAATGCGACAATAGGTACGCTATCAAAGGCTATAGTGGATATGGACAAAGTATGGAAAATTCCATAAAACCAAGCCCTATTGTTAGAATTTTCCATGACTCATGGATTCAAATGACGTGTTATAGTATGTTTAACTGCATATATATGTATATTGAAGACCTCAATGATTACTTCGTAATGATTATTTTGCAAGTTGCTTATTTTTTATAAAATTCTGAACAATAAAAAAGACAAAAAAAAATTATTTCCAACAAAAAAGATAGCGAAAATTATAATATGGCTTGATTGAAGGAGAAAAACCATATGATCATAGCTTTGATACCAAATTTTATGAATCACACACCTCAAAAATGATAATAAGTCAATGACTGAAGTTGACTTTGAGAGGGAGCCTCCTTTTACAATAAATTCAATACACAACACAAGATGATATGATCCTAAGACTACGTCTTCTTGGTGTGTGTGTGTGTGTGTGTGAGGATACAATTATTGATCTAGAATATCTTACTTACTGACATTATCCAAGATATTTTCTTCAGGTATGTTAACATAATTGCATGAAACAACATGTAAGAACCATATGTGCGAATAATTAAAGAAAAAGAAACATAAAGGAGACCATAAACAATGCACAAAAAAGTTTGATAACGAAGTTCATCTACTGTGGACTATGCCTTTAGGACCTACTTCAATGTGGGGAGGTTGCTTCATTCTTCTCATAAAAAATAAAGGCAAGTACATGGAAAATACATCATTATACCTTCAATCCTAGGAGTGACTTGAAATTCGGCTGCTCAAATGACAACAATCACAACACCAATAGGTCCATCTCATCCTCCTAAGACTTTTGATTATAAACATGACCTACTTTTGAAAGGCGTATTGTTGCCTTGAAATTTGTGCCCAACAATTAATGAAGAAGGTGGGTTTGTGCCATGACCCCTGAAATTCTCGGCCTGGATATAAATTGACTGCACCATTGCAATCCTTGTGAAATTTTGGTTAAAATAAGTGTAAAGTTGGCTAAATTCTGCCACCTGCAATTCTGGCCCTTCGGGGAATATTTTAGATTCCCCACAACATCAAAAAGGAATATTTTATCCTCATACTATGTGCTCTTTTGGTTCCACACATAAAGGTTCCATCTTTGGTTCAAGGTTCCCACTTCGTCGCACAACCTTTGCCTGCTTTCGGCTCCACGACCCTTCGTTGGATGAATGAAAAATGTTAAAGGGGTTAAATAAAATTTGTTAGGCTGACCAACCAACAAACCAGTCGTCGGTCTGTTAGTTGGCCAAGTTATATTTAACAGCTAGGTCCAGTAGGGTCACAGGTTCAACCCCCCCCCCCCCCCCACCAACCAATTTTCAAAATCATAAACAAATTTCAATAAATCGCTGCATAATCGTTACGTTGTTTGCAGCTAACATGTGACCGTCTGCTAATCCATTGAACAATATGAAACTCCGAAGTGTGAGTTTTTCCATATGTGAGGTTTGGGGGTCATTAGAGAAATTTTGAGGTTAAAAGGGGACCTAAAAATAAAAATGTACAACAAAAATCAACTTTATAATAACCTATAGGATTCAATATGATGATGTCAACCACAAGGGATGATTCATCATTTTTGGATTAAAAAAAGGAAAAAAAAAATACTACTTTTTCAACTTGCATTTTCAACTTTTATCCCTATGGTTCTACTCAAATTTCGAGTGGGAGCACTCGTTGGATGAGGAATTTAGTTTTTCATCCAAGGAGTACCCATGTTGCATACTTTCGATGGAACGTACTACACGAAAAATGTGAAATACATGAAAAATCATGATTGTAATGAAGTCGTGATTGCAATAATGTTTTTCATGTATTTCAAATTTTTCATGTAGTAGGGTCCATAAAAAGTATGAAACATGGGTACTTCTTGGATGCAAAATTAAATTCCACATCCAATGAGTGCTCTAGCTCGAAATTTGAGTAAAATCATATGGAGATAAGTTGAAAAAATAGCTTTTTTTTCTTTTTTTCCCCTCACAAACTTGATGAGGTTGTCTAATATTATTTTATTATTTCCACTATTATTTTATAATATTCCTTAGGAGGCCCATTTTATACATCAAAATTTATTTAATCTAATCCCAGCTAGGACCTCCGGCCATATTTTGATCAATCTGGTAGGGCCACGTGGTACCCTTTCATTAGACCACGTGACACCCTGTTATTAGGCCTTGTTGGAAAATCATGTTCCGACAATTGTCTCCTTCTCGAGGTCCCTAACCATGCCACATGGCAACTCCTCATTAGCCCACGTGGTGTGCTAATGGGCTGCCACATCACCTTTTTAATGTGAACAGTACAAATTGTTGATTTCATCACCCTGTTGACTTTGACTTTTCTATCATTTTTAGCAAAAACTTTGGTTGACCATGGCTTCTGCATACGAACTCAGATTGAGGCACCATTTGCATCATTGGAATAAGGATGACAATCTCTTCGAGATGGTCATAATTTCACTGCGATATGATGTCTTTAATTTTTGGACCTTTGGGGATACACCTGGATCACTCCTCCTCACTTAAGGACTTTTGGTCTTGCAAAAGTATAAACAGTACTACAATCTCGATCTACATAACAAATGTCTCTAACGAGCCATACTTTCCTCTCCTTCAACTTTGTACTTCAGAGCCAGAAGTGATGAAATCAACACCTGTATCCATCTACCAGTTTGTGGCTGCTAATACATGCCTAACTTCTAAACAAGACCATACTTGCCAAGAGTTTATAAAACACTCATGTTCAAGCTTAAAATAGAAACCATACCCCATTCTATCTAATTAAAGGAAAAAATATCACCATATTGCATTCATAAGTGATTTTATACACCTCATCACTTTTACAAACATTTTTATAACATGTGATTTGCAATGGTGGCCATACTCAACTACTTAAAAAGGCTACCCATCTGTTACCTAAACAGGATAATGGGATTTCTTTTTGTATTTGGATTCTTTGTTGAACTGCTTCATTGGTTGGCTCCTTCATAGATTCTGTCAGATGCTCTCGATCCTTCTTTGGGTGTAGCTCTAGATGGAGCTTCCAACAAGTGTCTCTCTAATGTCCACCCCTATTGCAATGACTGCAATGGTTCTTCTTCCTCCATACCTTCTTAACTTTATTTCTCCCCTGATGTGGAGAGGGATCCTTATGTCATGACTCCTTCCTGGTCAATATAACCTTCCTGTACTAGGCCATTCTTGAATGATTGTATTTGGTGCAAATATGGTGAGGATAACTTGCCTTAACTCTTCCTTCGAAATGCTCACCTCCCATTGGAGATGACCTACAATCATGGTCACTGGAATGGTGTGATGCACTCTCAACCTACACTAATTCATACTCATTGCTTGAAGACTCCCTTGCTTTTGTGGCTTTGGAGTCTCTTTCATCGATATATTATAACTTTACCAAGGCCTCTTATGCGGCTTGTAACTAACGTTGCAATCTATGCTTCTCCTCTTTTGCTTCTTGTAGGAGTCTTCTTAATTCAACATTATGTGCTTGAAGGCTCTGGTGATGAGAAGAAGATGAAGATGAATAATATTCACTAGAATATGGATATGGAGGTTCTCCTTCATTTGTTGAAGTATTTCCATCAATTGCCTCTTTCTTATTCTTTTTCTTCTTTTCCAATTTCTTCTCATAATTGCAAAAAATGTGTCTACCATATATGCCACCTTGTAGAAAGCTTGAAGAAAAGCTTTGTCATTATCCATTCTCCTTCTTCGTGTTGCACGTCCAATCTCTGGCTATCATTTACATTCGAAATTCACATCAACAAGAAGACCACTCTGATACCAAACTTCGTCTATAATCTCATACTTTCCGACATTATCCAAGATCTTTTATTTGGTTGATGTTTGCAGAATTGCATGAAAGAGCATGTAAAATCCACATGTGAAAATACTTAGAAGAAGCAACATAAAGGAGACCATAAAGACAATGCACAAAAAAGTTTGATAATAAAGTTCGTCCAATGTGGACTATGTCTCCAGGTCCTGGTTCAATAGTGGGAAGGTTTCTCCATTTTTCTCATAAAAAATAAAGGCATGTACATGGTAAATACATCATTATACCTCCAATCCTAGGAGTGACTTGGAATTCAACTGCTCAAATGACGAAAATCACAACACCAGTAGCTTTGTCTCATCCTTCTGAGACTTTTGACTGTAACCATGACCTACTTCTTAAAGGAACATTATTGTCTCAAACTTTGTGCCCAACAATTAATGAAGAAAGCAGGTTTTTTGCACAACCCTTGAAATCAGCTACCTAAATGAAAAAAAATTATTGCACCATTGCCATCCTTGCGAAAATTTTGGTTAAAATAAGCATAAATTTGGTCATATTCTCCCACCTACAATTATGGCCTTTTCAAGGAATATTTTAGATTCCTCACAACATCAGAAAGGAATATTTTCTCCTCATACCGTGTTCTCTCCTAGTTCCATGTATCAGGATTCCATCTTCGATTCAAGGTTCCCACTACATGGCTTCGTGGCCTCTACCGAGTCTTAACTCTGTGACCCTCTATTGGCCAAATGAAAAAAGTTAAAGGGGTTAAATAAAATTTTATGGGAAAACCAACCAATAAACCAACCGTTAGTCTGCTAGCTCGTCTAGTTATATTAATCCATTAGGTCCGGCGGGGTACTAGGTTCAACTCCCCCGCCGACCCTTTTTCAAAATACAAAAAACTTTTAACAAATTGTCGCATAACTGTTATGTTGTCTACAATTAACATGTGACTCTCTATCAATCTGTCAAACAATACGAAACTTCGAAGTCTATGTCTCTCCATATGTTTTAGCCATCGAACAATTTTAACCATAACATTGCGTATATTTTTTGGTCATTAGTTGGTGGGGCCTCCAATCGTATGTTGTTAACAACATATTCCACCTTTGTTCGGACGTTTAACACCATCAAACATTAATGTGATCCTATCAATTGTTGTAACCACATGCCATAAGCCTGAATCCACCGTTCAACACTAACTGCCACCATGTTCTAACCATTTGGTTTGAAAGAATGTTTAACAAATAGTTTAAATGTTGACCTGCCAATACAATTGGAACAGTTGGAAATTAGCCGCATGTGGATTTGACTCCCGCCGACCCTGTTCTAAATTGGCAGTTCTGTCGAACTGTAATGGTTTTATTTAACTGTCGGATAAATATAACAATTTTGTTGTTACATATCTATTAACCATCAATTGAATGTTGACTGTATGTCCCTCGACTATTCGAAAATTGACCACCAAACATTTGTTTCCACTATTTAGATAATTTTTCATCATTATTGTTGTATTTTCAGGTTGTTATCAGTGGGTTCGAAAACCTCCCCTCTTTTGTACCAGTCAAAACCCATTACAATAAAATTGTTGTAATATAATTTCAAAATAATATGATTGGTTGAACGGTTAGCCACCGAGACTTTGGCTGGGAGGTTCAGGGGTTGATCCCCACTGGGACTTTTGCCCATATTTTGATAAATCTAGTAGGGCCACGTGGTACCCATTCATTGGGCCACATGGCACCCCTATGATTGGGCCATGTTTTCCAATCATTTTTTGACTATTGTCTTCTTTTGGTGGTCCTTGACCATGCCACGTGGCAACTACTCATTGACCCACATGTTGTGTTGATGAGTTACCACATCACCTTGCTGACGTTAGAATGACATAAATAGTATGGATTGTTGATTTCATCACCGTGATGACTTTGACTTTTCTGCCATTTTGACTAAAAACTTTGACTTGCCATAACTTCTGCATATGAACTCGGATTGAGGTGCCATTTGCATTGTTGGAATCAGGTCATCAAACTCCTTGATCTAGTCCCGGTTTCACTGTGATTTGAGGATTTTGATTTTTAGGCCATCAGGGATCCATCTGGATCAATTATAATGAAAGGGAACAATGAAAATCCAACCTACTAATATAACACTAGAAATGTAATAATTTAATATCTAGGACTCAATAAGGGGTTTTGTGTTTAACAATTAGTAAGTGGTAGCCCCGAGGGTTAGCTCAATTGGTGGAGTCGTCGTCGTTAAAGAAGATTTGCTATTGATAGGTCATGGGTTTAATTCTCTCAGCTCTCCAGGATTCAGGCTTCGTGGTTGAGCTAACAGGAAGTAATCCCTTCAAATCAATCTACTCGGCACAAATATTTCATGGACATAGTTGTCACTAATCTCTGGGGTTTGTGAACCACAGAGAAAAAAAAACAAATGGTAAGTGGTAGGGCACTACTTTAGAAGAAGGATTAAGAAATTGATGTGAATACACAAATGTAGTAGAGCACAATGATTTACAAACTATCGTTTCTTAGGCACATAAGTTTTAATAAAAATGATTGAATCCTCTTTAGGTATATTACAAGATAAATCATAATTATGACTTCATAAAGGTGCATCTAAAGAAAAGAAAAGAAAAAAACGCTATAGGTAAAGTAATTGGATATTGATAAGTCAATAGCCTAGGGATTTTTATGGATCTTGTAACAAGAACCTTGATCCATGTTGGGTAACACGGGCCTTGTTCTTCAATAAGGAGAAAATTTTTCTTTAGTACGATTATGAGTAGGTATGAAAGGTTCTAGGCATAAGTTCAAGAATTAGATTCAATTTTTAGGATATATATGGGAAGAGGCATAATGTTGATCTCATTGACTCTAAATTAGTGTTAGATTGGGTGATATGAACTAGTAGGATGTGAAATATACACTTGAGTTTAGTGCTAGGCCAAATTCTCCTATTAAAGAATAATTTCACCTCACTTTTTTTTCTAGAAAATTTGTAGAGGACATAACATGTTGGCATATGGTTTATCAAAGAAAGAAATGGATCTATAAGTAGGAAGAGTACACATGGTGGAGATTTGGCGGAATGGCCCTTCCACTATTCTTAGGATTCTTAATTCTTAAATTGTAGAGTTAACTTCTCTACAGTCAGGTTGGATAATGTTTTTATGGCTGATCATAGTATTATTTTTTATATGACTTGTAATTTTATGAAGTATGAATTTAGGGAAAAAGAATTGGTTTTTTTTACGTCTACAGATAAATATTATTATTGAAAAATAAATTATTAATTTTGTAAGGCTATTATGTGAACCATATACAAGGACACTCTCTTTGAATAATTATGTGTGAAGCTATATACTTTCACATGATGATGGACCTATTAAGCATTTAGTAGGCACATATTTTTTCTATGCCATGGAGCACTTTTGATATACAACTTTATTTTCTACTTGAAATTAAAAAAAAACAAAAGTTACAAAAATTTCCTTGGAAATAACACACACAAAAGCATTATGGTAAGAGGTAAATGTGAAAAATAAATAGAAACCCTCACTTTATAGCAATGAATTAGGACTCCAATAAAAATAAAAATAAAATCACTAATTCTTCTAATATTTGAAAGGAATTATTCTTGTCATTGTCCTCATTAGAAATTACTTAGCATGGAATATAGGAAATGGAGAGAGAATTTAGGTCAAGGTTGATCCTTAGATAAGGAGTGGAGACATCCATAGTCTTTAAAAAAGGTTACTAAACAACCTCCAATATAACAACTTATTATATCTAGTTGACACTCATGTTCCCAGAAATGGAAACATTTGAAAAGAAGAATGGAGTTTCTTAGTAGATATATGCCTAGAATGTGATCAAGTGAGGAAGTATCATAATTTTTCTCAAAAGTTGGCTCTTGATTTATCAAGCTTTGAATAAATAAAATAGGCTAAAATTATATGATATGTAGATATATTGGCCACGAGGGGTACACAACAACATTTTTGGAAGGAAAGGGTGAAGAGGATAAATGTTTTGGTCTAAGCATTGGAATTGTTGGCCTGTGACCGCACATAACATGGAGAAGTGGTCCCTATAAGGAAATCACGGGAAGAGGCATGAACGTTTAAGGGGGAGTCCAAGCTATTCAAGCACGGGCCAGAAGGACACCCCACAGTCAATACAGCAGTTCAAGATTCAAACCAATGGACATGTTCAAAACATTACATACAGGTCAGGTTCAAGTCCGGGTTATTCGCAAACTCAGGATAGACTAGCGCTACAGAATACTATTTAATGCTAAGATGTCTTGAAGTTAAAAGTAAAAAAGATTATCATTCTTCCAAGTTCGAGTACAGCGAAGCCTCGTATTCATTTTTCCCAAATCCAATGACAACCTAGGAGCACAAACTGCACGAGATTTATACCAAGGAGTGCCCCTGCAAGAAGTCTCGTTAAATCCGCTCATATGCAAATCGACGGTTGACATTAACTGCGGGAAAACTCTATTCAAATCCCAAAAAACCACTTAAGTGCCCCCGCAAGTGGTTTTAGCTTTCAATAAAAGACATTACATGGTGATAGATGGAGCCCACGCCCTTTAATTTCAAATCCAAGAAAGGAGAGAAATGGTGTATTTTCCTTTAAAGAAATTAAGGGTTTTGGAGGAGGCGCAAAGGGGAAAATAGGTAGTTAGGATCAAAGCGCATAATTGAAGCAAATAGATGGACGACGGAGATTAAATTGCAAAGTTTACAGGATAGGTGGGGGAATTAAATGTTAAAATCGTCGAAGTGTCATATGCAATGCGGTGGGGCCCGATCGCAATTCGCAAGTTTTAAAAGTTAAGTGCAAAGGGTAAGTGCTATAATCGTTGAAGTGCGATGTGCGATGCGGTGGGGCCCGATCGCAAATCACAAATTGAAATTTTTAAAGAATAACTGCGGAGGGTTCATGTTAAAATCGCCAAAGTGCAATGTGTGATGCGGTGGGGCCCGATCGCATATTGAAAATCGCAAGTTTTAAAGGATAACCATGGGAGGTAAGTGATAAAGTCACCGAAGTGCGATGTGCGATGCCAGGTGGGACCCGATCGTGTAGCGCACATCACGGGTTTTGAAAGATAAGTGCTAAGGAAAAGTCAAAGACAGAAAAATGTGAAGTGCGATGTTGGAACGAACTCGATGTGGTTCCAAGATGAAATCTAAAGGATTTCAAGTATGGGCTTATGAGGTTTGTGCACCATTTTATGAAGAAATAGGAAAAACACAGCAGAAATACTTGCGGTAAAATATGACTCGGTAAGGAGAAAAAGGGCAGAGCCAGGCGCGTGCAATACGACTGGCCACTTCACAACGGATTAAGTGGAAATCATAAGACTGAGGGAATGGAGAAATTCAAGCAACAGATGGAATCGTATGATGATAGCCAGCCTGCCCACCTATGACCGCTCCTCGCCATACCGTTTGAAGGCTCCCATAATTGGCCTCCTCTGGTCAACTTTGTCTTTTATTTTACTATTAGATAGTGATGTTTTGTGGGTGAAATCTCAATTTCACCCATTCTTGTTTTAATTATCTCAGTACATAAGTAATTTCTCGATGTACGCTCTGAAAGTTAGGTAGGATATTTTGATTTCATAGGTATGGATCGATCATAAATTATTAGGATCGTAAATGCTGAAGGAGAACTCTATATGCAGTGAGTTCTAAGATGAAAGATAGGTTCTTGGGTTCTGAAATTCGGAAAATTTTTGTTGTAGTTTTGTATGATTGTGCTCCCTATGCTCTGAGATACATATTTGGGAGAGATGTTGGAACTTAATATGATACAACGTTGTTATTTGGATGCCAGATGGATCAATGAGTAGTATGTATCGGTTTTCTTCTGTTATCAGTAATCTCCTTTTTATGTATAATCATCTTTCATGCTCTACTGCTTTGATGGTTCATGTAATGTAGCTACCGGTGGTCTGCAATTTTATTCATGAATTTGTGTTTGTATAACGCTCAGGTGTTAACACTCATGTATTAAGCTTGCCACACTCCCTTAATTCACACTCCTCTAACCTCTGTTGTTGTCCATATCTAATTCATATCTGCTTCCTTTGAGTTCACGGGGGACAGATTCTTAATCCTCTTAAGCCTGTCTCTCGTGGGTTCCTTCTCCTTTTCTTTCTCAACGCCTCTACATATTTTTAAAGCTTTTGCTTATTGTTTTATACTTTGCCCAATTAAAATCCATCAAGATTCACAGCCTCCTGAGCCCTCTCAGATTATAGGGAATTCACATGAATAAACTCCAAGGTCTTCTCCATCCTAGAACCACCAAAACCATTATTCTCTTGACCCATATTCTGTTAGAGGAATTTATACAATTGTCCACATTTAAACTTTGATTTTAAGATGTCATAGGCACTAGTCTATTGTAACTCAAGGTTGTCTCTAGGAGCTACAACATCTTTTTGGCGCTGTTGACGGGGATCACGAATTAGAAAACCTTTTCCTTGGGATACGACATTATCCTCACCCTTCAATCAGGTGAGCATGAAGGGTTGAGAGTTGCATAGCCCTGACCTTGGCGACTCCACTATTATTAAAGTTCAAATCAGTGGTAATCCTAGCTTACAAATGGCCTCATACTCGATCAAATACTTCCCAGCAGAGAACCCCTTCTATGCCTGATCCCGAAAAGATTATGTTTAAGAGAGTCTGGAAGGAGAAGCAACCCAGCCAGGCTAACCTACGCTCATTTACTCTAGAAGCTTAGCCTTCCTCATCTCAGAAAGCTGATATATATGGTCCTGGCACCACAGCCCGCATACTTGGGTATTCTCCATAAACCTTTGCTTTAGCCAGTTCAATCATAAAAAACGAAGTTGAATCCGATGATATTTCTTTGCCTCCCTTGCACCCTACTCCTAAGGCGGAATTCAAAGAAGTTGCAGTACTCCAAAGCTTATTATAGACCAATATAACAACCTCTATTCAACACACACCTATTATACCATAGCCAATTCATCCTCAAAATCTACCACCACCGCCCCTCATGGTTATACCTGGCTTCCTCCTCGACAAATATGCCCCACTGGCTCTACCTCAAGTATTGAATGACATGCCTCGATATTATCTAAAACTCATGCCTCATTCATCGGGGAAGATAGTACTTTTGCGCAGAACATATTGAAAACTTTTGCACCTTTGCTGAGAATGTAAATGTAGAGCACTTAGATGTGGTGTTAAGGCTTTTTGTCCAATATTTGGATGGGGAAGCCCAGAAATGGTTCAAGTCTCTAACTGACCATGCAGTCCACACCTGGGAAGAAATGGAAAATTTATTCACATTGAAATGGGGAGAAAAGAGGGACCATGGATATGTTCTCACAAAGTTCAATGCTCTCAAGAAGAGACACAATGAGGATGTAAAAGAATTTATAAAGAGGTTCAATGAGCTTTATAATAATATTCCTGCTTAAATAAAGCCTCCCCAAGCAGCTGCTAAGGTGTTTTTCCCAGGATATTTTGAACCAGAGTTTGGGTTCACCCTAAGAGAAAGAAATTCTACATATCTGGATCAGATCTAGACTGATGCATTAGAGGTAGAAGAAAACTTTTCTTCTACTGATAAATTCAAAGGGAAGACAGAGCATGAGGCCAAAATAAGGAGTAGGGAGGAGGCTTCTAACTCTAATCAAGAGAGGGAATCATAGGATTATAGAATCGAAGAGATGAATAAGCTGATCAAGAACCTCTTAAATAAAGTGGTTAAGCTTGAATTTGAGGCTAAGAATTTCCCTCCTCATTCCAACCAAATGATTCCTAACATTTGTTGCAGTGAGAAAGGAAGGAGCAACAAGATCACATCCAACCTCCTCTATACCTAGAGGGGGAAGTGGAGGGACAGGCTGAGGAAGCCACAGAGAGCCAAGGAGATAAATTCCTCGCTTACTCGAATTATGAGGAAGGTGAACTTACCTTGCAAGGGGATTAAGAGGAGACAGAAGTTCCTTCAACAGATCAAGATATTGACAATTACTGCAGGCAGTTCGTGGATTTCATGCAAGCTCAACTCCATAGGAAGTATGATCTCAAGTCCTCTAAGAAGAGAACCCGAGTGCAGGAACAAGATGAATAGTCGACATCGGGAGAACATACCCCTCACAGTTCTGCCGGTAAGGGGAAAAATTCGTTAGAGGATTCTGTCTCTCCTAAAGCCGCAGCATCCACCTCCTCGAAACAGGGCTCTAGTCCTCCCAAAAATGAGTAATCCACAGCTACACCCTTGAAACTTCCTGACCCTCCTAAAGAGGAGTTCAAAAAAGTTATTACAGAAAAATTTCCCATGGCCTTTATCCTCCATAATGAACTAGTGAAGGTCAAGATCTCGGTCCCCCTGATCGAGCTCCTAAAACAGCCCTCATACAAGGCCCAAGTCTCTAAATCTATGTTTCCCCATGGTGTAGGCCCTCTGCCTGACAGCCTCAATCTCCAAGAAGAACGGCCCATGGTGGTTCTTGGACTGCACATGGAAAATTAGTTCCTCGCCTATTCTGAAGAAGGGGGAGGTGAGCCTACCCTCCATGAAGAAGGGAAAGAGCCGGAGTGTTTCCCAGGGGACAACATTAAAAACCAACAACGGTATGGTGATCTGGAAATGGAGGCAGCAAAGTTTAATTTTCTAGATCCACAAGAACATCCTCAACAAGCAGCATTACCTTCAAATATTAAGGACCAATCAGATTTGCATGATGAAGACCATCTCTCAAATTCTCTTTTAGTACAAGGTAAAGTTAAAAATTAGTTTGAGAAACTTCGAGCCACTAACATGAGCATTTTTCATCAATTCATGCCAGCTTTCTTACATCGATGGGTAATCATGGGAAATGTATTTCTTATCATGGAAGAGTATGGACATTTAAAAAGATAGTATGGGGAGACAGTACAATATTTTTTAGCCGGGTTAAATAAGATGTATCATTCAATTCCTGCTGATATAAGGCCACCCCTAGGAGTAGCTCTCTTGCAATACCCAGATGCCTTAAATACAGGGGTGGAATTCCAAGTAAAATAAAGAGACACTACGATCCCTAAAGAGATACCAAATATGGCAGTTGTTGTGGAGGCAAACTAGCTGAACAGAGAGGAGAAGTTTAAAACAGAGGAATAAGTGATCAAGTTTGATTCTCCACCTTTATCCCTTAATTCGTTAGATAAAATGCAAACAGGTTTCGAGTTTCTTGAATACATGGAGAACACAAGGGTAGTACCAAGGGGTGAGGTAAGATCGATTGGGTCTGGATGTTCAGAAATAGATCAAGTGTATCTTGATCCAGTGGCTGTCTATATTGAGAAATTATTCATCAAAAAGCCACCATACCTTTTCATCATTTTTGCTGATGTTCAGGTTTACCAAGCTCCTTGCAATGAAGAATAGGTTGGGAATTCCTATCAAATTCGAGTAACAGGTTTGTTCCTGAGTCTGGTGGAAAACAATGAAAGAACAAAATTATAAGAGCAGTTGCTTGCCTGGTTACACTGGCATTATTGTATCATTTAGAATAGTAGTAATTCCAGCAGATTAGGGTAGGTAGGTGTGAAAATAAGCTCAATTCTATGATCATATTTTCAGTTTAGTTTCAGATTATTTTGCAGTTTTCGGTTCAAGTGTGTGTCAGTTTCCAGTTTCAGCATAGTTCATATTTCAGCATTCAAGATTTTCAAACGTGCGACAGTGATTTCTGTTTTATATAGTTGCCAGTGCACAGCACAGTTGTAGCTTCAATTGAAGCTTGCAATATGCTTTTGTGACTCCATGAGCCCAATAAAGCACATGCATTCAGGTCTATAGGTTCTCAATGCACTGAGAATAGCACGTTGTCCCCAGATGGAACCAATGTTGGCTTGTGACCGCACATAACATGGATAAGTAGTCACTATAAGGAAATCACAGGGCAGAGGCGTGAATGTTTAAGGGGAAGGCCAAGATATTCAAGCACGGGCTGGAAGGATGCCCCGCAGTCAAAATAATAGTTCAAGAGCCGGACCAATGGACATGTTTAGAACATTACACACAAGTCAGTCGAGTCAGGCTTATTCGCAAGCTCAGGAGAGACTAGCGCTACAAAATACCGTTTAATGCTAAGATGTCTTGAAGTTAAAAGTAAACAAGATTATCATTCTTTCAAGTTCGAGTATAGCAAAGACTCGTATTCATTGTGCCCAGATCCAACGGCAACCCAGGAGCACAAACTGCATGAGATTTATACCAAGGAGTGTCCCCTCAAGTAGTCTCGTTAAATCTGCTCATCTGCAAATCGACAGTTGACATTAACTGCAGGAACACTCTCTTCAAATCCCAAAAAACTGCTTAAGTGCCCCGCAAGTGGTTTCAGGTTTCAATAAAGGACATTACATGGTGATAGTTGGAGCCCACGCCATATACTTTCAAATCCGAGAAAGCATAGAAATGGCATATTTTCCTTAAAATAACTTAAGGGTTTTGGAGGACGCGCAAAGGGGAAAATAGGCGATCAGGATCAAAGCGCAGAATTGAAACGGAGAGATGGACGGCAGAGATTAAATCACAAATTTTACAGGATAGGTGCGGGAATTAAATGTTAAAATCATCGAAGTGTGATATGCGATGCGGTGGGGCCCGATCGCAAATCACAAATCACAGGTTTTAAAAGTTAAGTGCAAAGGGTAAGTGTTATAATAGCTGAAGTGCGATGTGCGAGGTGGTGGGGCCCGATCGCAAATCACATGTTTTAAACGATAACCATTGAGGATTCATGTTAAAATCGTCGAAGTGCGATGTGCGATGCGGTGGGTCCCGATCGCAAATCACAATTTCTAAAGGTAACTGCAGGAGGTAAGTGATAAATTCGCTGAAGTTTGATGTGTGATGCCAGGTGGGACCCGATCCCATAGCGCACATCGCAAGTTTTAAAAGATAAGTGCTAAGGAAAATTTAAAGACAACAAAATGCGAAGTGAGATGTTGACACGGACACGATGTGGTTCCAAGATGAAATCTAAAGGATTTCAAGTCCAGGCTTATGAGGTTTGTATGCCATTTTGTGAATAAATAGGCAAAACATGACAGAAAGACTTGTGGTAGAATACGACCCGGAAAGGAGCAAAAGGGCAGAGTTAGGCACGTGCAGTACAACTGGCCACTTCACAACAGATTAAGTGGAAATCATAAGATTGAGGGAATGGAGACTTTCAAGCAACAGATGGAATCGTATGATGGCAACTAGCCTGCCCACCTACAACCGCTCCTCGCCATACCATTTGAAGGCTCCCATAATTGGCCTCCTCTGGTCAACTTTGTCTTTTCTTTTACTATTAGATAGTGATGTTTTGCTGGTGAAATCTCAATTTCACCCATTCTTGTTTTAATTCTCTCAGTAAATAAGTAATTTCTCGATGTACACTCTGCAAGTTAGGTAGGATATTTTGATTTCATAGGTATGGGTTGATCATAAATGATTAGGATCGTAAACCATGAAGGATAACTCTATATATAGTGAGTTCTAAGATGAAAGATAGGTTATGGGGTTCTGGAATTCGGAAAATTTTTGTTGTAGTTTTGTATGATTGTGCTCTGAGATACATATTTGGGAGAGTTGTTTGAACTTAATATGATACAGCATTGTTATTTGGATTCCAAATGGAGCAATGAGTAGTATGTATCTATTTTCTTCTATTATCAGTAATCTCCTTTTTATGTATAATCATATTCCATGCTCTACTGCTTTGATGGTTAGTGTAATGTAGTTGTCGGTGGTCTGCAATTTTATTCATGAATTCGTATCTGTATAATGCTCAGGTGTTAACACTCATGTATTAAGATTGATGCACTCCCTTAATTCACGCTCCACGAACCTTTATTGTTGTTCATATCTCATTCATATCTGCTTCCTCTGAGTTCACGAGGGATAGATTCTTAATCCTCTTAAGCCTGTCTCTTGTGGGTTCCTTCTCCTTTTCTTTCTCAATGCCTCTACATGTTTTTAAAGCTTCTGATCATTTTTTTATACTTGGCCCATTTAAAATCCATCAAGCTTCACAGCCTCCTGATCCTTCTCACAGTATAGGGAATTCACATGAATCGACTCCAAGGTCTTCTCCATCCTAGAACCACCAAAACCATTATTCTCTTGACCCATATTCTGCCAAAGGCATTTATACAATTGTCCACATTTAACCTTTGATTTTAAGATGTCCTAGGCACTTGTCTTTTGCAACTCAAGGCTATCTCTAGGAGCTACAACAAGAATATTATTGCCCCTATTAAGACTATATTAATTATGAGGATATCTCTATCTAACAATTTTCTTAGCTAGGATATGTTATTGTGAAAAGGACAACAAGGCCCAAGCCTTTATTCCATGTGTACAAATTTTATAGAGAATACCTATCATCTACTAATAGTTTTCCTTTTATGAAGAATGTTTGGTTGGAATCAATACTAATTTCAAATGGAAATGGTATCATAGAATGGGTTTATAAGAGGATACATTTATGGATTGAATGGATGTAACATCAATTCCCAACTAGAATTAGGTTTTACCATTGGTGATTTGTTATGGTTAGATTTAGAATGCATTGGTATATAATTTGTCATTTATCTTGGTAATTTATCAATGAAAATTTGGATGAATTGGCTTGTAAATCCTATTTTAGGGGTAGCTCTTAGTTTATTGAATTAGTGTTTGGAAACTTCCAAATCCATTTTGAGGCATCAAATAACACTTTGGGATCAAATGTTTGTGAGCATAATTTGATCCCCTAGTTTGAAAATCACATCAATTGAAGTTTGTATGTGGAATTTATGCTTGCTACAAGTTGATCTACCTTGTTCAACTCTATGGTACCAAGTTGATTCCATGCTAACCTCCATTGCTCAGTAACATGTGGAATTTTAAGAAGATTCTAATGTCAAAAACTCTAACACTAGTTAAGTGTTGAGACATGCAAAATCCTTTACCCGAACCCTAATGGCTATATAGATATGTTCAATAATGAGCTACCAGGTTTGGAAGGATTCTGTTCTTTCAATATGTTGTTATTCCATAATTGATAAAATAACCTTGGAGTGGGATTTTGAAGCATAACAAAGGATATAAAAGGATTTTTCGTAGCCATTCTATGTCATAGTTCCCATGGCAACTCCATAGTGAGAAACCCTTTCTATGTACTTGCATTTCAAAATTGAAAAGAAAATAATAGAGCATAGGCATCACCTTCTAGCTAGATTTAATCTTATATTAGGTTTCACAAGTCACATATTGTGTTCATTTGTGTAGAAGGTGTGTCCTTTTTCTTTTTTCTTTCATTTAGATTTAGTTATTTCCACAATTTTGAGAACTATGCTAGGAATATTAAATATGGTATCAAAGGAGATAAGTTGCATAATAAAATACTTTATAACATTATAATATTCTTCATGATAAATTATTCTAGTGGAATATCCTTGACAATTTATAAATCATAGTTGGTAAAGAATGTTGCAATTTTTAATGATATACTCCTTTATTCCTTATAAATGTTCTTCAAGATCCAATATTATTACAAAGGGCTAAAGTAAATTGTGAAAAATAAGGTGTCTCGAAAGATAACCCCACTATAATTGACAAAATAAAACCCTAAGGCTTCTCCAATGGAGCATTAATGGGAACCCGTGGGTCGAGTGGGGTAGGGGGTACTAGAAGATGAGTTGTATCAAAAAAGAAATAGATGGTAAAGAAAGTATTCTTGTTCTAGCAGATCATGTAGTGTAATTAATGTATAAAAATGCTAAATTATGAGCAGTATCAAATAATATAAATTATAGGAAGTAAAAAGGAGAAAAAAAGAGTAATCAACCTATAAAATATAAACCTTTATATTGATAATCTAAAAGGAGAAAAATGAGGGAGAATCTCCACATGAGAAGAGATCCAAAATAATGAAAATACTTGGCAAAATATTACATAGTCTTATACCATTATAAATAGTTTATCACTAGCAAAAATCTAACTACTTGTGGTCCCATCATTAATAATTACCAACTACCTAGTGGGCATTATCAAATAAATGCAACCCTTCTGCATTGAGTAACCACAGACTAAATACTTAATGGAAATTATTGAAAATGGCCTCATACTGAATGACTCCTAGGTAAACCAAAGTAGAGAGGACAGAGTAAGGCCATAACATGCCCTCACCTTTTAAAAGCAACATCATCCTTAAGGATCAAGGAATGGAAACTAGTGTAAACCACTATTTATTCCTTGGTAGCATATTCATGATGTGTATGATGTTAGTTTTAGTATTTTCATCTAGCCATCAGTGATAAAAATCCTCTTTTCATATCATTTTAGGAGTCCCACTCAGAATTTTTTTTATCATTCCACTAGGTCATGCAAAAAATTAGTCAGTGATGGTAGCCCCAAATCCAAAAATCATCACTCTTCCACAAAATTTGATTACTTTCTGGCATATCTTCATACTTTGTTGACTATACACCATCCATAAAATTAATATCAATCATGTCATCTTGAAATTCAGTCCTTCGAGGTCTCATTAGGTATTTTAGGGTTCTTCAAGGTTTCATTAGGTCATTAGGTTTCCAAGGTTCATTAAAAATCCATTCCATTGCATAAGACCAACAAGTAAAGGGTGATCCAAATAAAATTCTCTTCACTATGTGAAAATGATTTGTGAACAAAATATCTCATTTCAGCATGTAACATTCCATTGCATAAGACCAACAAGTAAAGGGTGATCCAAATAAACTTCTCTTCACTATGTGAAAATGATTTGTGAACAAAATATCTCATTTCAGCATGTAATTTTGAGTTCAAATGTAATTTTTTATATTTTCATTATGTAATTTTATGTCTTTCAAATATAATAATTTCACCATCCCAAGATGCTAACTCAGTGTTCCAAATATTCATAAATCAAAATGTAAATTCAAAGAGTTCCTAGTCCATCAAAATGATCAATTGCCAAAGGAAAGAAGTCAAAATGAAAGGTAAAGTGAAAACAAGCAGGAAAAGTGTGTCCCAAAGATCAAAAAATCCAATTCATCAAGTATAAATTCCATTCAAAGATCAAAACATATTCATTTTCTCTCTATGTTATCAAGCCATCACTTACATAGCTCAAAAATCGGAATTGAAGGGTGAAAGGTTGAAATTCTTGAATTCTCTTCTCACCTGGAAAGAGGTGTTGCGCTTAGAGCCAAAGGCACTGCGCATAGAGCCAGGATATTGCGCATAGAGCCAGAGGCGTTGCGCACCTGGAAAAATTCACTTGCAAGCTCCCAAACTCAGTACAGGTCCTCCAAACATTTAGCAAAGGGTCTCTTTACTTCCCAACAAGTAAGTAAGATACCATTATTTCCTCCTTGCATCTATCAAGTACTTATTTCACGATCTCAATATTTTCATGATAAATCTCTAGTTTTTCAAGATAGAAACCTTAGTTTCACTTCCTAATCCAAAATTTTATCCGTGAAGACCCATTTTACCCTTCCCACATCATAATAAATCCTATCCCTACCCCTACCTCATTAAATACCTATCCCAAACCCCTTTATCCCCTAAACCCTAAGACCTAGGTATTTCAAATTCTTAGGCTCCCAAATCCCCATACCTGTAATAAAATTCCTATTCTCAAATCCCACAACATTTCTACTCCCTGTCACCTCCCTCGATTCAATAATCCCTTCCCCCATATCCCTAAATTTTTCCATCCCATTCGCCACTCCCTAAACCTACATTTCACTCCCAATTCATCTCCCTAGGGTTTCTAACCAATACACTATGGAAGAAGAAAATAGAGAATTCAGAGAGGAAGAAGAAAGGGAAGAGATGAGGCCACACAAAGGAGGGAAGATCATCAGATTTGAACCTACAAACACCAGAGAACTCATTGGCTCTCCCATGACAGTGACATGTTTCAAGCATGTAGGATGCTTTGACTTTTGTGAAAAAATACAAAAGGTCCAACATCACCCTGTTTTGAAGGCTTTTCATCTCCAATCTTCATGATAACTAGGTAACCCTTGTTGATGCCACTTTCATAATATCTATAGCCATCATAGAATATTCCATCGACATTCCATATGTTGGTGAAAAATGGTACAAGGCAAAGTACTTAGAGAGTCGTTACTTTGACCCATATATCAAGCCAAGGTACAAGAATGAAAGAAAAAGGTTCTTTCCTTTCTCTTACCTCCTGGATAGGTATGCCCACATGATGAAAATCATCATGAGGTAATTTTATTGTGAAGGAAGGTTCTCTAGACTCTAAACCTACTATATCAGGTTATTAATGCACTTCACAGGGGTCAAAATGCTCAACGCACCTTATTTTCTCTTCAGGTACATTGAAAAAATGGCATACATCGTTCAAAAGAGAGATTATAACCACCAAATAGGAACTCTTTTTCACCACTCTCCCATCAATATCATTGTCCTCCATCACCTTGATAAATTGAACATCTCATGGGACACTTTCATAGCTAATGACATTTTTACTGCTCCACCAATTCAATATGCTCAAGCCATGCCTCCACCATCTCATCCTTCCACATACATTCCTACATCTCAGCCCAAAGTATCTACTTCTTCATCATCTCAAACAACGTCACCCATTTCACCACCATCATCACCATTTCACACCCATATTGGGTCATCTAGCATGTTTAAGAACTATGAACTTCAAAATACCAAAGTGCTTGAGATAGAGACATTGGAAAAAACATATCAGAGAGGGTACAGGAAGGTGTCTTCTCAAATGAAATTGGAAGGGGCCCTGCCTTCTTCACCAAAAAATCAGGTACATAAGGACAAAGAAAATATGGTAGAGGAGGATGTACACAAGGCAACCATTAATGATGAGGATGACATCCATGAAACAAAGACTGATTTTGACCTTGTTGATTTAGATGATGAGCATGATGATGAGGCATCCAAAATGATTATCAAGTAGAAGGATGCCCAATTTAATGAGATTTAGACCAATTTAGAGAGATCTCAGCTTGTCATTGCATTTCATGAGCAAGAAAATGACAACTCAAAACCAAGCAAGCCATCATGAAGATTCAGCTTCTCAAGGAAAAAAGAGAAGAAAACAAGGGAAAGGCTTTGCTTGATGAGGCATATGGAAGGTATGGTGAAACCAATGAATCAGAATAACAAGTGTCAAGGAGAAGACCTAGGACTAGAGGGCTGAAAATAGCTCTAGAACTAGAGAGGCAAAAGGAGGTTGAGCTTGTTAATCAACTCACTTTGAATGAACAGTTTGCCATGACTTTCAATGAGAAACGGAAGTAATGGCTTGACAGGGCTAGCTAGCACCTTGAGAAGCTTCTGGAGAAGGAAAACAAGGATAATTATATATTGATAAAGAGGGCCAAGCACTATGCCAAGAAAAACAAAATTGCAAGGTCAAAACTTAAATAAGCCAATGCAAAAATTGAAACCTTGACCATGCAAGAAGAGAAAAGAAGGCTTGATATCCTTATTGAAGCCTCACTCCATGCCTAACCATCATCATCAGCCACCATTCAACAAATTTTGGCAATTTTTGACACATTTTTGCAAATTTTTGAAGTTTTTGTACATTCCTGGATAGTCATGCGACAGTTGGACCATTAGGTGTGCAAATGCCCTAGGCGTTGCACACATTTTTTAGGCATCTTTTGGCCAAACAAAGACCACCATTGGACTCAAAGTGATGAAGACATGCACCCTATCAACTTTGCTAAGTTTTTTTGGACAAAGTGGTCAGTGAAAAGGTCAAAAAACACCCAAAAAATTCATGTTTCTACCCTCTTTTTTAGCCTGGTGCTGTGCATAGAGAAGTCTTGGGAGAATAAATTTTTGGGAGGTCAAATCAAGTCAAATCTGTAAACCAATCACATATTATGAAATTAGACTGAATAATTTTTCAAATGAGCTATCATGAGCTCAGTTTGGACATTGGAAACCCCTCGAAAACTTAGCTTGAAGTTGGCGTTATGCATAGGACAGTGGCGTTGTGCATAGGACAATGGTGATGCGCATAGGACAATTTTTCTGAGTTTGCAGATATTTTCCAATTTTCTCAGTTTTTCCAGTTTGACCATGGTCAATTGGATTTTTACCAATGTAAATCATGAATGTAAAAGTAAATATGATGTGGTTGACTTACCTAGGGTAAATACATTAGGTGAAAAGTTGTAATGACTTGTAATGAATCAGTTTGCAAAAAGTGAGGGATGAGTCAGTTTGACCTCCCTACACTCTAGGTATCAATTCAAATTATTGTGGATCAGCTCCTCCTCTCATGGATTTTACCCCTGAGGATGGGATGAGTTGTTTTGAGGTCTATATCATGTACTTTTTGACTCATTACATAGGTTGGAAATTTTTGGATGTTAAGGCATTGAACAGAGACTAGTGTAATCATTTTGGCAGGAAATTAATGAAAAGGTTTCAAATATTTCTTTGGGATGCATGTGGTATGATAATTTAGCATTGTTTTTCTTATGTCTCATTATGTATGAATGTTTTGTTTCATTTTCCATTCCATTTCTATGATATGCTGGTTTTTAAGTTGATTAATAGAATACAGCTCTCATGCTCTCTTTTGGAAAAACCTTCATAGTTTGTCCATCCTCTTCAATTTAGAAATAATTCAAGCCTTGCCTTGCTCTTTATATCACCTCACCTATCTGATCCATCTCACTGTCAAACCCTAAGTGTTAGGTTTTATACCTACCTTGCCCCATTGAATCTCTGCAACCCTAATCCTATTTTCCCTGACCTGGCCTCTTTGACACGATCCTCATCCAGCAACCCAATTCAACCAAATCAAACCCTATACTTATACCTAGCCTAAAATCCTAATTCATCCAACCCTCTTGGTTGTGAATTTGTGGAGAGAGCCCTCTCCGGTTTGGTAGGGCTAGCTACCAAGCCAAATATTGGTCTGTGGTTACCTCTGTTGGGATTTCTTCTTTAGCCTCATAAATATGGCAGAGTGATAACATATCCTTCCTCTATATTAATATTTCTTTAATAATGTGTTGGTGTAGTTAATGTTATCTTGTGGTGAAAACAACCTCAAGTTGTAAGCAAATGGAGCCTAAAGGCTGTTCTAAACTTGACAATTTGACCCCACTACTTGCCTCAAATAGGACACGTTAAATACCAGGTTCATCTTGGAGTGGGCCAAAAAGAGCTTGTTTGTAGGCAACAGGTTCAATGCACTAAAGGATCTAATAAGTCATATAGAAATTTAGTGCTAGATTTTTTTTTGCTCTTGTCTTTGACTAAGTTCTTCATATAGAATTGGAGATGAATACAATTATGTGTGGTGTTGCTAATAATTAAGGAAATTATTCATGTTCTACTATATCCAACCAACTTCAAGGTCTAGGGAGATGAAATGACTGATAAGGCATGGACAAAATTTTAGGACCCTCACAAGGAGGATATTAGGTGGTTTTCTCAAGAGGGGGAATAATATCCCCCAAATCCATCTCTATAGCGGATTCCTTTAAATTTTCATTGGGGACCCTAAATGGGTCATATTTATAATCCTTGTATTTATCCTTTTTGAAAATAATTTCATCCCAATGATAGAAAATATGAAACATTGATATTTGACTACTTTTGTTATGGTTAACTTGCGGAATCTCAAGGGATGATAAGTAGGTGGAGTGGTTGTAGGCATAAGAGGGTAACATGGGTGAAAATATGTGGGTCATTTGATTTGGGAATTTAGCATCACTAGTGCTTATTTAGCTCATTGAAAGGCCTCAAACCAGGTAACAAGACGAGGCATTTGGACTAGTGCTCTAATCTCTTCCTTTTGACCATTAGAAAATATTTTTAAAAAAGTATTATTCATATCTTCGATGTGGATTTCTAATTTCTTAAAGGAATCAATATAGTCGTCGACTATGCCTTTTTGGTGCAACTTGCTTAGTCACTACAAAATAATTAGTATATGTCTCAAATTAAGTATAGATTGTCTTTATGAATTGGGTATGAACAATGTATCCCTTTTAGGCCTTCTATTTTTTTTCCACCATTGTCAATGCTCACAATCTAGGTATATTGTACCCAATAAAACTTAAAATATATCATCATGAATATATTGGAGAGAAAAAATCCATTTAGATAACCCATCCTATTAGGTTGAAACCATTGAACATACTCAAATATACTTTAGAAAAATTGTGTAACATATGATGCAAATTATCATAAAAGGGTGGCCCTATCTAATGCCCACATCTAGCAGATGGTTCCCTATTGGCTTGTTGCACTAGCAACTCTTCTCATGAACTAATAATACAAGGACATTATTTTGTTATTATTGCATGATATCGATCTTAGAGACCTATTCTTGTTGGTTGTTTATCTTAATGACATGTTATTATTATAGGTTGTCAATATTAGAGACTTAGTATTTAATATTAGAGATCTAAATTCTTAATTAGGTGATACAAGTTGGTCTTATAGTTTACATATACTCCTAATAGAGTATATTTTACTCTTGCCTAAGTATTACTATATTTACAAAATTCCCATAATCCTGATATTTTATGTTATTGGAATTTGTTTCCCATGTTGTAGAGGTTGGGGTTTGTAGGGTTAAGAGCAAAGGCATGTCTATATCTATAGTTCTATGATATACATGAGGGTTTCCAACAATAGTACATGGTTGGTGTTTCAGAATTTTAACTGACAATGATAGATCATGCCCACAATCTTATCGCTTGATTCCCTGGTATTTAAGAGTGATCTCCTTGAGTGATTTTTTTGTTGTACTATAGCAACAAAGAAAAGAATATTTTTATCTAAGAAGGGCTTTACATGAGCATAAGGAAATTCCTATATACTTGAAAGTGCATGAAAATTGAATTTGTATATATATTTTTTCTAATGTGTTGCTACTCATTAGGTACAAATAGAGGTGTACAAGGGCATCCAATTAGGTTTCCCACTTGAAGTCCCTATGTGTATGTTGTGAAACATGCACCTAAAAAATGATAAGAAGTCAATAATTACAATCCACTTCAAGGGGGAAAACCCCTTTTACAATGAATGCAATGTATCACACAAGATATTATGATCATAAGACTAACTCTCCTTGGTATATATATAGGAGATAAAGGGTAAAATTGCAATGAAGAGTTCTAGACAAGCTCCTAATATAACAAATAATATAGTAATGAATTCTTATTTGGAATTAATATAGGGGGACAAGGGCCTTAAAATGCCCCCCTAATTTTAAAAAATATTTTCCCTCATGGCTTGTAATTGAGGGTGTTTCTTCATGAATTTTTTTTTTCCATGTTGCTTATTCTAAAGGAATATTCTTCCACTTCATTAGGTACTCCATAATGATTCTATCCTAAAGAGACAGAGAATTCTTATCCATAACCTTTTTTGGTTAAAGAATCAACTTCCCTTCTTCATCTAATTCTAGAAGTTTTGTTTGCATTTTCATAGTTATTCCCACAACCTTTTTTAGGGAAAATACACGAAAAACATTATGATCATGAGAGATGAAGGAAAATACAACTCATACGCCACTTGTCTAATCCCGTGAAGAATATTGTAAGGTCCATAAAATTTTGGATCTAATTTCCATTTTTTATGCTTAATTGTAGTTTGTGTTATAAGGTTGTAGTTTTAGAAATACCCAATCACTCTCCTGAAATTGTCATTCACTTCGACATTGATTTGATTTTTTCTTCACCGTGTTTTGTGAAATTTGAAGGTTTTCCTTACAAATTTTCAAAATTTATTTATTATTTTCATTATTTAACTCTATTGCATATACTTTACACTTATCTTGAAAAAAAATGAGAGACTAGGAGATGGATATCCATACAAAACCTAAAATGAGGTCATTTTAGTAGATGTGTGATAGGTAGTATTATACCACCATTCTACTAGTCGAAGCCATTCCAACTATTGAAATTTCTTATTTGAAGAATTACATCATAAATAACTCTCTAAACATTTGTTAAATATTTATGTCTAACAATTAGTTTGTGGATGGTACACTAAACCCATAATTAGTGTTGTTCCACAATCTTCCATAAATGATTCCAAAGTGAATTTTGGATATCTATCACTTACTATTACCTTGGGAAGACCATGAAGTCTCAAAATTTCCTTCATGATCACTTTTGCTTGTTGTGCACGTACTTTGAATTGCAAAAATGTCCATATTTTGTGAATCTATCAACAACCACAAAAAATGGAATCTTTACATTCATATATTGGTAACCCCGTAATAAATTCCATTGGTATCTCTTTCCATATTTGATTAGGTATGTGTGATGGTTGAAGTAACCCTAGATATTTTATTGTCTCTCCTTTATTTCTTTGGAAAACTTGGCATTCTATTACAATTTTTTGAATATCTTTCTTCAATCCTTCCCCCGTTTTCTTTTATCCTTTCATATGTTTTAAGGAACCTTGCATGTCCTACAAGTGGAGAGTCAATGAGGTTCCTTAATATTTGTTGCTTCAACTTTATTGAGGGTGTTATCACTCCATCGGATCTCTGAGACTAAGAAAGAGTCCAGCAAAGGTAACCATAGACCAATCTGTTGGCTTGGTATCTAGCCCTACCAAGCTAGGGAGGGCTCTCTCCAAAAAATCACGGCCAAGAGAGCTGCATGAAAAGGTTTTAGGATAGGTATGATTACAGAGGGTTTTGTTCTTCGAATTGGGTTTTTGGATGAGTGGATTAGGTCAAAGAGGTAACTAGGTCAGGGAAAATAAGGTCAGAATTGCAGGTATCTGATGGGGCAAGGTAGGTAGGCACTCTAACACTTTAGGGTTCTTAGGTGAGATGGGACAGACTGGTGAGGTGATAAAAAGAGCATGACAATACATGAAGTATTTTAAACTAAATAAATGAAACAAATTATGGCGATTCTCCCCAAAAATAGCATAAAAGATGTATTATGCTTATCATACTTGAGAATCAAACATAGGATAGAAGTGGAATGAACATGGAAATTACAAAACATTCATACATATGCAACAGAATAAGAAACTATGTCAAAATACCATACCGCAGGTATCACATCTAAATAGCTGCAACTCATCCAATATATTCCTGCCAAAATATGAATACACTAGTGTCTCTGATCAATACAACAACATCCAACTCCTGCAATGAGTGAAGAGGTGAAATATATAGACTAGAAACAACTTCTCCCAACCACAGGGGTTGAATCCCTGAGTTGTGGAGTTGATCCACAAAAGGTTGAACTGAAAACCCAAAGGCTAGGGAGGCTAAACAAACTCTCCCTTAGTTTTGGTGAAACTGATTCATTCATCCATAAAAACACTTTTACCTAATGTATTTACCCTCTGGTAACTCAAAAGTATCATAATTACATTTACATCTATCATTTACATCAGTAAAATTCACATTTTCCATGGTCAAACTCAGAAAACTAGGAAAAAATTAGAGAATTTCCAGCAGCGCAGTGCCAAGGTCAGGAGCAAAGCGCCAACTTCAAGCCAACTTTTGAGGGGGTTGCTAATGTCCAAATTGAATTTGGGATAGATCAATGGAAAGCTTGTCCTGTCTAGTTTCCAAAAATTGTCCTTGGTTTCCAAAAATGATGATTTTTAGCCCTCCAAAAGTTGAATCTCCCAAGACTGGTCAGGAGTGCAATGCCTGCCTAAAAATGAGGGCATAAATGTCATTTTTGAGGTGTTTTTGGCAATTTCTCCCTGCCATTTTGTCCATTTTTGGCCTAAAAAGTGTCAAAATTGCATGTTTGATGCCTTTTGAATCCAATGGTGGTGGTACTTTTTCCTTTGGAGGCCCCCAGAAGAAGCGCAGCTCCCTAGGCGTTGCGCTTTTGACAGGCTCACTGTGCAAAAATTGTGTTAAAATTTGAAAAATAAACAAAAATGAAAAAAGTTCCCAAAAACCTTCGCAATTGGTGGATGAAGTGCTGAAGAGGTGTCTCGAGCAACCAAGGAGGCATCAACAAGTATATCAAGTTTTCGCTTGTCCTTTTGCTTGGCTAGGGTTTCCTTCAATTTGTTCTTCAACTGCCTGATCTTGATGCTACAAATCTTGTTCTTAGTTTGATAGTGGTGGGCCATGTGCCTTAGCATCTGATTGTCTTTGTTTTCATTTTGCAGAAGCTTCTCCAGGTGGATGTTGGTCTTGTCAAGCCAAATTTCCCTATTCTCATCAATTTTCCTGGCAATTCTCTTTCCCAATATGAGTTTTTCTACCTCCAATACTCTTTGAGGCCTCTTGTTTTGGGTCTCTTCCTGGTGGTTTGAGCCTCATCATGTTGAAAATGCAACAAGACGATGGAGCTTAGTGAAATGAAGTCGCCTTCACTAAGTGGGCCCGCAGGCTATTTTTGGCGCAAAGTCTATTTTTAGACTATGTCTATTTTTAGACATAGGGATCATGGTCTATCAGTTGCAGAATGCTATTTATGGATGATTGGTCATGTTGGTAAAAATAGATGGACTTCTATTTTTAGACATTGGGCGGAATCTATTTTTAGACTGCCAAGCTAAAAATAGAACAGTCGAATATTATTAACCCTTAATAATATTTAGACTATAAACATTATCTTATCCTCTTGGAGCACTTCAGTTTGATGCTTGGATGTGGCACATGCAGCTGACAGAAGGAAATACGATTTTCCTAAGGGTTAGTTGAGCTATTGCATGGTTGACTTCAGTTAGAACTCATGTGGCAGAGTTTGGTGGAGTTGATGAGACAGTTGGTGGAGTTGTGTTCCGTTTAACTTAGTTGAACTAGTTGTATTTAGTCTAACTGAAAAATACACTAGTGATGAGTGGTGTGAATTAATTATTAATTAATTCACTAAATATTAACTCATAAATCAACTAAAGAACACATCAGTTAACTGCAATGCATGGACAGTTCAGTGGAGACCAGTGTTAGAGGTGGGTGAAAGGGTGAGTCTACTATCAGTTGTGACTATTGGCTGTGCATGAGATTTGCACACACATTGATGGAGATTGCCAATGAGGATTGCGCAGTTGGAGCTGGTGGGATTCGAACTTGGATCTCATTCATTACTCACTTGGATTGCGCAGTAGAGGCAGGCAGACTTGTGGAGGAGATTTGAACCTGTGACTTGTTCATCTTCATAACTAGTTTTGTGTGTAGCATTGAGATAGTGTTGAGAGCTGTGAGAGATTTGTGCTATGTATTGTTACATGTTCTCTATCATTATAATATACAGATAGTTGGGGGTTTTCAGCTATTTCTTTCCCCATTACATACTGTGTTGATATGTGTGCTTGATTATTGTTTTATGTGCGCATGCGACTGTTTCTATTTCCACATATTGATGATCAATTGTAGAAGAGGTTATGTATTATGCATGAAGCTTAAATAGTGTGTAATCGGGATAATCTCGGTGAATAATTCAGCTATTATTCAAATTTCTACACATCATGTGCCATCATTGCCTTACCTTTGGTATCTTGTTTCTTGGCCTTCAGCAACTCTAATTCTAAGAGTATTTCTTGTCACTGAGCCACTTGTTTTCTTGCTCAAGGTAGGAGATGAAAATTTTGGCTCTTGCCAAATTATCTTGTAATCTTGGCATATTTCTCTTAGATGATCAATATTGAGTTTTCATGGTCATCTAGGTCATCCAAATCCACCAAGTCAAAGTCTCTCTCTTTCTCATGATGAAGGTCTTCCTCTTCTTCCATGTTTCAATTGTGTTTTGGGAAAAACCCTTGGGAATAAGGGGAAGGGAAAGGGAGTAGGATAGTGGGGTTAGGGAGTTGGGATGGCTAAGGAAAAATTTAGGGAAGTAGGGAAGGGAGTTAGGGAGGTGTGGGAAGTCATGGGAGGGAAAAAGGCTTAGGGAGATATACTAGGGAATTCAATTACAGGGATTTTGTTTAAGTAGCTAGGAAATGCCACCTAGATTTAGGGTTTTGGGAACAGAGCTAGGGAAAAGGGAATGGATGCCTGTAAGGGAAAGGGAAGCATCTAGGGAGTGTGTGGAATGAATATAGGGTCCAGGGGAATTTAATTCAAATTGGTAGGGGGATGATTAGGGTTTCTTTACCCAATTTTGGAGTGGCATATGAGGGATATTTAACACCATGAATTCTTAATTATAAACTTAAAAAGAGGTTGGAGGAGGTCAAAATTACATGGAAATAAATTAAGAGGAGTTTATTTGATGAAGAAAATACTTGCAAGAGTTTTGGAGAGCCGTGGGTAAAATTTGGCAGGAGCGCAATGCCTATGCGAGGAGCGCAGCACTAGAATGCCAAGAGCGCAGTTCCACCTTCAAACCTACTTTTGGATAACTCCTCGAAGTCCAAATTGGGAACATGATAGCTCGTTTGAAATATATTTCTATCTACTGCACAATTTACCTATCAATCACTGAAAATGATCAATTATAGCCCCTCAAAATTCAATTCTCCCAATACTGGTCAAAAAGTGCGGAATGGGGGTGCAAAAAGCACATCGTGCTCTTGCAAGCCACTTTTGGAGGTCTTCCTGAACTCCAAATTGAGTTCATGATAGCTCATTGGAAATATATATCTGTCTATTTATCATTTGATTCATCAAGCAAGTCATTTGGACACTCCAGCTAGGATAAATTTAGATTTTCTCAAGGTCACTCCAGAATTGCAGCAACTCTCTTATAGCAACTATATTTTTGACATTTCTCTGAAACCATAACACCTGTGTAAAAACTGAAGGAGGTTTTTCTTCCTTGTTCTATGTTTAACAAAAATCTATTTCAGTTTTGTGAAATTCATCTCCATTTGGTCAGAAACATACTTTGAAGCAAAATTGGCCCTATGTGTGGCAAATGATTCGTCCCTTGGAATGACTTCATGAAAAATGATGGAGACATGATGTTTATGAGATAAAATGGCCTCATACTTGATGAATTTCATGAATTGGCTTGGGACCCACATTTCCTATAATTGCTGGTGCAAGCTGGTGCAAATTTGTTTTTGATGACTTTGAAAACCCTAATACCTAATGGAGACTCTAACTGAATGAAACCATGATGAAAATGACGAAAATAATAATGACAACTCTTGGTGATGGTACACTCAACAAAGTGGTGAAATGAGCCAACAAGTGATGAAATTTTTGAAAAGAGTGAGGTATGACCTGGGACTACCTCCAGTGACCAAATTTTTGCATGATGACCTAATGGAATGACAAAAATTTTAGAATGGGGCCCTAATATGATGTGAAAAGAGATATTTTGATCACTGGTCTCAGGATGAAAAGACTGACACTAACAGAGGGCATACAAATATTCTACCTTGTAAGAAAGTATACCTCTTTTCCATTCGCAATGTTCCATAGGGTTGATTCATTCCTTTATACAATGTATTTTATCTTTAGTGCTATTATCACTTTGTCATTCATGGTGAGCTTCTTACAACCATAATTTTTAGCCTCTAATAATTTGACAAAGTTGTCGATGCCTTCAAGGGTTTCCTCCTCCCAATATTCCTTGGGGAGAGAAAAGAGATGGACCCACATAGGGGCTTCAAGGAAATCCTCCTTCTTTGAATTTTACTTCTCCTTCCATAATCACATGAAGATGCCTGCATTGTTGAAAAAATATGACCTCCTTAAAAAACCCTTGATCGTGCCTTATAATCTAGAGAAATTGACTGTAAAAAACCCTTGGCCCCTAACTCCAATTTTATTTGACCCTAGGGTTTTTCATTAATTTTGGATCCACCCAATCAAAGCCTTTTCAAAGGTTCATAATATAATAAATTTATAGATCAAAGCCTGATCCTGCATATATTGGATATATTCTCCAAACTTACTAGATTTAACCTTGTATTTTAGATCTTTGACTCTTTTTGGCAGGAAATGCCCTAAATTTCTAGCTTGCCACAATGCACCTAGCAGAGGGTTTGTTGTGAAACCAGAAACACCACTTTGTCTAGCTTCTCTATGAAAAGGATATTGAAGATGAGGAGATTTATAGGGAATACCTATAGATCTATACTCATTATGAACTCCCAAAACAATATGCCTAAACGAGAGGTCAGAGCCCCCTCTCGTGGAGCTAAGCATAGACGACTGTACAAAAGGAAGCCTAAAATTTGTAGAGCAAATGTGAAAAACTCATATCTTTGTTTGATAAAAAATAAATATAAATATAAATAAAAGATTAATTAATTAATTAATTAAAAATTAATATGTTTTTTCATCTCTTTTATATATGATTTTTAATATAATGATAATATTTATTTCAATTACAATAACATTCTATACATTAATAAACAATTAAATAATTGTTATCCCTTCAAAATCAAATATAATCTAACTTTTTTATAACACTATAACACAATCTCTTGGTTTTTGAAATTTTAGTTGTAGTACAACAGATAATCTTAAGTGTTGAGACATTTTAAACTAAAAAATAATAAAGACAAAGATTTCATCACAAAAACAAAACAACTAGTAAAATAATCTATTGTTCAATACCATCATCAAAAAGTAAAAAATATAATTAACTAATATTGTTTATACTAGCAGTTGCCCCAAAAAAGTGCAAAGAGAGGTCGATAAGGTTTTTAAATCAAAAAAGTTGTACAAGAAAATAGCAATTGATAAGTTAAACTTAAGTTTTTTTTTGTGTATTTTTTTTTAAGTTTATAATATGTAACTATATTAGAGTTGTTTAACAAAAACATTCTCCAATGTCATTACAACCTCATGGTGGAATATTAAATACTAAATTGATTACATTATATTTTAAAGTAATTTAACTAATAGATGAGATGATATTTTAATTTACAAAAATTGAGTGTGTCAAGGATCCATTTATGCATATTGAGTAGTTCTAATAGTTAAGAATGCATGCTTTCTTGTAAAAGGTTAAAAGTTCAAATTCAAAAAGGTATAACATAGACATCTAGGAATCAAATCACTAGGCAAAGACATTGAATTCATATTTAAGTATAGCTTCCTTCATAAATCCGGATCATACATTGCAATAAAAAATAAGCTTTATCATAACAATATAGCAACAAGATGTGGGATTCAACTAATATAATTATCCCAACTTGCAGAAAGATTAGCTGAAATTTAATTAGAGTGTAATGGGACAAAACCCAACTTGCAGAAAGATTCATTGAAATTCAATTACAATATAATAGAAAAAAATGTCAATCCCAACTTGCAGAAAGACACGGTAATTGGAATTTCATTCTATTGCAAAGGCCTTAGCTTGGATTGCATTTAGAGTATTTGATAAGGCCTGTGGAGGAAACATGTCCCGAACTGAACTCACTCTGCTCAATGTGAAATTGATAATTACTTAGGCCTGTCCATTTCCATCTTCCATTTTCTGAATTTTGTTTTTGGAAAGTGCTTTCTTCACAATCCATACGCAACACAATTGCCATGAATACATAAGGCACCACAAGGAACCCCATTTTGCAAGTGGAATGGCATGTGGATCATTTATCATAATCACTTTTGTTATTTTAAGATGCCAAAACAGAGGGTAACCTTCTGTAAAATCACCCAGCAATTGCTCCTAGCCCCAGCCACTGATAGGTGCCTCTCGGGAAATGAATCTTGGTAGGTGGCCACCTCCACCACATTGGCCATTTAAAATATCTTTTATTTCTTGTAAGAAAATTTAAATTTTTTACATTTTAAATATCACCTCATAACCTTACAAATTTACAAAGTTTTTTTTTTTTCGAAGGCTGCAAAATAACTTGACAAGATCTTGATAAATATTACAAATGTAGTTATTTTCAACGGTACTAGACTTCACGGGTCACAACGATTACAGTCAAAGTAGATGCATCTGCAAAGCCAAATAAAAGAGATTACAACTTCGAATTCAATTTAGTTTGTTGAGGGTAAATCGGAGAATCCTTTAATCTGACTTAACCGCTACCGCGACTCATTTATGACACCAACACTCATTCAAATTATTGCATTCAAAAGCACAATTACATTCATGTTGCAAAACTCGTATTTTTTGCTGAATAAAATAATTAGCATTTATTTGAAAATAACTTGCCCATTTAAATCTATTTTTTGTTTCATCGAACAATGAAATAAAATTAAAACGAATGGTCGAATTCGTACACAACAACAGGCTGCGAAGGTCGCAATGGGGGCTCTGAAGAAGCCAGAGACGGGGCCGGGGCGCAGCCACCTCCATAGAATAATGTAAAATCGAGCTTCCTGACAAGCTTCTTTGTTGGAGCATCCCCCACTTGTTGTTGTTGTTGTTGAACGAGAGATTCACCCAATTGTTGCAGACCATCACTCTTTCTATAAATGCCATTAATTAATTCATTAGATAGTTGCCCATTTGCCCGCATAGATTAGAAAAAACTGAGATAAATCCGAATGCCCAGAGAAATCAATCAAGGCCTAAAAAATGTGTGTACACGTGTCATTTGGAGAGAAGAAAGGTAGATGAAAATGAAATTTACTATTTAGAAGCATTGGAGAGAAGAAAGGTAGTTGAAAAGGAAATTTACTATTTAGCAGCAAATTTCCCTTTGTAAAAGAAAATTTCCTGCTAATGTTTTTCTTTCCTACTAAACTACTAAATAGTAATTACTATTTAGTAAATTTTTTTCTAAATTTCAATAATCTTTATTCAGTAAAATCTTAAAATTTAAAAAAAATTCTGCTACTGTTTTTCTTTCCTACTAAATTTACTATTTCCTACTAAACTACTAAATAGTAGTTACTATTTAATGAATTTGTTTCTAAATTTCAGTAACATTTATTCAGTAAAATCTTAAAATTTAAATTTAATAAAAGTTTAAAAAATGTGTATACACTTGTCATTTGGAGAGAAGAAAGATAGACGAAAAAGCAAGTGTATTGATTCAAAAGAGAAGGCCTATCAGCCTAATTAAAATATATACACTTTAATATATATGTTTATATATGTGTGTGTGTGTTCTATTTTTTATTAGTATATATAATTTTTTATAATTAAATTTATTAAAATATGTTTTTAATATAATAATAAGTCATCTTAAATTGAAAATATGGACACAAAATTGTAATTCATGAAAATGGAAATATAAAAAAAAAAAACAAAAACAAAAACAAAATAAACAAAAAAATAAAATAAAAAGAAAATAAAACTAAAAACAAAAAATAATAACTAATAAAAATAGAAGTTACTAAACAATCCATAATAAAACCTCAACCAATCACTTAAAAAAAAAAAAAAAATTCCAATATTAAACTATAGATAAACAACATTTTTTTATTAAAAATAAATTAATACATAATCAAAGCAAAAGTAATATTGGGTGCATTGAATATAAATTTTAACACACTAACATTGTGTATTGTGTAGTTAATTGGAAATTCCAGTTCAACGATGCGTTGATTGTTGAAGATTGGAAGCATTGTTGGGAGGAGCCCGGATTCATGAATAATGGAAGCGTTGCTCGGAGGAAAGAGGGGAAACTAGCCCTAAATGCCTAGTTGTTTGTTGAAGATTGGAAGCATTGCTGGGAGGAGCCCGGATTCATGAATAATGGAAGCGTTGCTCGGAGGAGGGGAAACTAGCCCTAAATCCCTAATGGGTTGAAACCATGGGTTGTTTGGTTGAATCTATCTCTAGTTTTGGGGAAATTTTGATTTATATCATTTATGACTCGGTGTTCGCGACTGGTTCGAGAACGGTCAGTACTTAATCTCTCTCTTTTAAGAAGCAATTTTTTAAAAAATGGACTCTTCAATGAACAAATCCGTTTCATTCAGAGAATTAGAAGAGAAGGATAGGGCCACACAAGACCCTCTCAGAGATATGTTTAATGCTAGTAGTAGTAGAGTTGTTAATGAGTCAGAGCACTTGTATGAGGAAAGCGAACCTCAAGCCAGATGGGTTTTACCCAAAATCTCTGCCTCACAAGTTTATAGTGATCTGGGTGTTTGGCATCTGAAGGCAGCCACTAGAATCACCATCAAAGAATCAATAAGTTCTATTGAAGAAAACTCTGACCGTGTACAGTTAATTCCTTTGTTGAATCCTAAGGAGCTTCAGACTGAAGCCAAGAAGTTAAATACTCAGTTTTTGCATCTGGGATGTATAAGGGTGGGAATCCAAGCACTCACCCATCAAGGGGTAGATTCATATGTGTTAGCAACTGTAAGAGATCTAACACATAACAAATATACAGATTCCTTGATTGGAGGAATAGTTGCCCCATTGTCCAATGGTCCGGTATGGTTTGACTGTTATCCAAATTTTTCTGTTTATACCTTTGATGAAACATTGGCCGATATCTTACAACTTCAAATCCAAACCTCAGGATTTGATATGAGAAAGAAAAGGCAAAATATCGCCATCCAGTTCAAAGGTTGTTTCCGTCACACCACTACCTTGTTTCCCGCAGTCCTCCATGCTCCTAGCCGAGAGTCTAAAACCAGTGTTGTCGTTATGACAGATCCTAAGAATCAAAAGGTGGAACACCAAGCCATCAAATGGGAGGATCTATCTTTCCCTGAACACTGGACTGTGCCAAACCCAAAGCCTCTCGCTATTTAGAAAATTACCTCTACTAACATAAGAGAAGACCAATCCACAGCCACTCTGTCATTTCCTAGAAGGTCTACCATTGACAGACGTAGGATTGAAGCAGAGAGTAAAAAGTCTCCCAGATACATAGCTCCTGAATGTACAGACACTAGTTGTTCTTCTATTGTTTCAAATTGTTCACATGTTGCTTTATTTGAGTTTGCCCAGATTGTAAATTTCCAGCCCCTGGGTGTAGAATGTCCTCAATGTCGCCAGCAGGTTAATTTGCGGGATCTAGCCTATGTTGTTATCCATAAGAACCATAATTCTAGGACTGGTGAAGCCCCTCCATCTATTTCAACCAACCCTTGTCCTAATCCGAAATGTTCATACATTCCGTTCCCTCATGAAGATGAACATGTTCTTATGATGCATCTAGTGCCTACACTAGAAAATGAAGATCCCCGGCTCACAGCAATCTTTGCCAATATGAGACCTGCAAACAGTCCCAAATATAGACTTGGATATATTGAACAAACTGACAAGTTGATCCCCGAATGCAGATTCAAAGATCTGCCTCCAGGTTGTAAAAGACCATCAGTGCCTGAGATCCAAAAGTTTTATACTTTAATGGATGGTTGTCCCAAGCACCAGATCCCTGCTCAATGGATGAAGCAGATGATAAACTGGGATCTGTTCACTCATCCTCAGGCTGATGAGTTTGCGCTTGTTTTTCCAGCTGAAGAAAAGAGAAAAATGGCAAATGAATGGAAAGCATATATGGAAGAAGAAAATGTTTGGATTTCTTTTTATTCTTGGAAAAATAAAATGGAGTTAGAAGTTGTTCTAATGGCTGACTCCACATATTCTTCTTCACATGCATGGCAAGCCCCAGACGGCAGTAAGATTGAAACATCTACCTCATACCCTCCTTTTAAAGTATTGTCCTAGGAGAAGGACAAAATTCAGCAAATGCATATCCTTTGGTGCAAAGAGATAATGCAGCAGTAGGGGTTGAGAGTAGAATCCAGAAAGTCAGTGAGCAAGTAAATTGGAGAAATACTGCTCTCACTGGACTTGAAAAGAATGTTGCTAAAACTACCTTGGTAAAGGATCAGATGGACAGTATCCAAGTTTCTATTAATGATGTACATAGTGTTTTGAATTCTGTACAGTGTGATTTATCAGTTGTTAGACATATTTCTCAAGAATCTTTTAAGCAGTTTGGTGATGTGGAGAATTGTATAGTTGAGCAGTCTATCTCCACAAGAGAAGTAGTTTCAAATCTGTCAGACAAAATGGATAGATTGAATTTAAGGAAGTCTGAAAAGCCAATTCCGACTTCATTTCTGACAAAGGGAAAGAGTATTCACACTCATGAACTTAGCAGCCCAATCTCTAAGTTCCCTCATCTATTCCCTAAACAAGTTATAAAGCCATCCCAGCAGTCTGAGTCAAAATCAGAGGAAAGATCTGAAAAAATAACTGTAGCTTCTCTGCTAAAAGAGTCAGACACAGAGAAACATGCTTTTCCCATCTATGAGCCACTAGAACCTCAATTCACCAGGCATGCTGCCCCTGATTTATATGGAGTTGGTAAACTCCCAGCAAGAGATACCTTCCATGAAGGGAGTCATAAGGAGTGGAATATTTACGGTCTCTCCGCAGCTCAAATCAGGCAAGTGCTTGATCAGATGATTGTTGAATATAAATTAATGTGTGTTGAGGGTAAAAATGAAGTTGAAGCCTGCAAAACAATCATTGCATGTTTTACAGGAACATTGGCAAGATGGTGGGAACTTGAATCATCCCCTGTAATGCTCACCAAGATGAAGCAGGAAGTTCTCAAAGATGAATAGGGAGATATTCGTTTTAATGATGATGGTACTCCACAAAACAATATGATTGGTGCACTCACTGCACTAATTCAAGAACATTTCTGTGGAGCAGATTTTGCACTTACAGATAAAAATGAACTTATTCTGATGAATCTAAAGTGCAGAAATATTAATCAATATGAAGACTTCCATAGAGACTGGATAGAAAGAATCTTTTTGGTCAAAGATCCCAAGAACATACTATGGAAGCAATTTTACCTTGCAGCTCTACCATCAAAGTTGGTAGACATCCTGAAATTGCAAGAAGCATTCCCCTTGCCACTTGAAGTATATCTTTGGGGAGATTTCTATTCTATTATTACTAAAGTTTTGATTACTTTATGTACCAGTTCTAAAATGACCAAGTCTATAGATAAATTAAATAGACTTCCTGGTACTAAATATTTCTGCAACAGATATGGTATAACAATTGATTATCCACTAGTTACTCGCAGAAAGTCCAAGAGACATGCTAAAAAGGCTCAAAGACGAAGTCGAGCCTCTACATACCGTTTGAGCTCAGGAAAAAGACGAGAGCTCAGGTCCTCTCATAGAAAGCCAAATGAAAGAAGACAGCATAAAGGAAGAAAAGGGCATTATCGTTCTACCCCCAAGACCCATTATTATCAGCCTCATGACATCCGTCCCAAAGATGTCAAGATTGCCCGCATGAATGAAGTTGTCTGTTGGTTATGTGGTCAGCCTGGTCATACCTCTAATATGTGTCCAACAGCCTTAGAATCAAAAAGGGGTCTGGGTAAGAAGTCCCAAAAGAACAAACAACCATCTACCAGTACTACTGTCAAAACTGAACCTAGATGTGCTCATTGTCATTCTTCCTTCCATAAAATAGCAGATTGTCACAATCGCTCCCAAGCTCTTCGCATTCAACAGCATGCTGCCGAATCTTCTGTTGAGTCTTCCTCTGTTGTGTCTTCCTCTACCTCTTCTGATGAAGAAGTCAATCTGTATTGTCACTGTTCTGATTCAACCAACTGTCATTGTTCAGACTCTGAATCCGACTACTCCTCTGATGATGACTCTCTTCCAGAAGACAAACCAGAAAAGTTAAAAGTCCTCATGGCACAGATCGATGAAGATGAAATGAAATTATTTGCTCAAATCCGTGCCTTGGAGGAAGGAGATCTTAAAGCTGCATTGGTTAAAGCTTACATGCAGCATGGTACTGGATCTTCCAGCACATCCTCTGGTAAGAAGTCTAATTTTGTTGATGCTTCTTACGAACGCAACACCAAATCGTATCTCCAACACAATTCTAACAAAGTTCGTACACTCACTTTGGGGGAGGTGAGTAGGGAGATACACAATACAAAGTCTGAAATCTCTACCCTAAAATCTGAAATTGTTGCCCTGAAACTCCAAGTTTCACAGTCAGAAAAGGCCCCACAAGCTCAAAAGCCTTCTACATCTATTTCTGGCAGACATGTAAACTACACATTGCACTCTGCCCTAGATGTTAAAGTTGCCGAAGGCAAATTTGATGCTTCAGCTGGTTTTAGAGAAATTGGCGAAATGCAGGTTATGGCAGTTCAATATCAACAACACCACGTCAATGTAAATATTTGTGTTGCAGGCAGAGTCTATAATGTCACTGCACTAATTGATTCTGGTGCAGATATTAACATTCTTTCCAAAAAAATAGTTCCATCGAGATATTGGGTTACTGCACAAAAGAAAGTTATGGGACTAGGAAAGAAACATTTAGAATTTGAAGTTTCTAAAGCTGTTGTTTGTTTTGATTCCCGTTGTGTAAAGCTTTCATTTGCAGTTGCTGACATTCCAGTTGATTGCATTCTGGGAAATGTTTTTCTAGCAGCAGTTGAGCCCCATGGTTCCTTTAGATTTCCTAACAATTCTGCAGGATACTTTATCACAGTTGCTGGCCAAAGGATTGAAATTCCATATATTTCCAGAACCAGAGTTTCTACCATGGTCCAGGCAATGCAGGAACTTCATAAAGCAAAAAATATTCTGGAAGAACTCAAAGACCATAAGTGCACAATCAGAATAGAAGATCAGTTGAGTTCTCCAAAAGTTCAGAAACAGATCTCTGAACTTCAAAAAGAATTTGAGAACACATGTTGCTCAGAAGAACCTAGTGCATTTTGGCATCGCAAGCAACATTGTGTTGAGCTGCCCTACAAGGAAGGATACACGGGCAGACCATGTAAGTCCAGAGCTATTCCAATGTCAGCCGAATACAGACAGCTCTGCCAAAAGGAGATTGATCGGCTTCTACAAAGAAAGCTGATAAGAGAATCCAGCAGCCCTTGGAACTGCTATGGATTCTATCTGAATAAAAGAAGTGAACAGATTAGAGGGGTTCCTAGACTTGTCATTAATTATAAGCCTCTAAACTCTGTTCTTGCAGATGACACATATCCTATTCCACATAAGGGAGATCTGATGAGAAGGATATCTGGAGCCAAGATATTCTCAAAATTTGATTTTAAATATGGCTTCTAGCAAGTAGCAATTGCTGAACATGACAAATGGAAGACTGCATTCAGCATACCAGCAGGGCATTACGAGTGGAATGTGATGCCATTTGGTTTGAAACATGCACCTTCTAAATTTCAGAAGGTAATGGATTCAATATTCAGACCTTATGATGAATGGCTACTTGCTTATATTGATGATCTTTTAATATTTTCCAAGAATCTGCAGGACCATTTTAGACATTTGAAAATATTCATGAAATTGGTCCAAATGAATGGTCTAGTTTTAAGTAAGAAAAAGATGGAGTTATGTCAGACCAAGATCAAGTTTTTAGGGCACACAATTGAAAATGGACAAATTGCTTTACAGAGCCATGCACTTGAGTTTGCAGACAAATTTCCAGATGTCATCCTGGATAAAACTCAATTGCAAATATTTTTAGGGTGTTTGAACTATGTAAGCAATTTTTATCCTTCTTGTGCCATTGACAGATCTCTGCTCAACCAGAGACTGAGGAAGAATCCAAAACCTTGGACCCAAGCTCACACTCAAGTTGTCAAAGAAATCAAAGCCAAGGTTCGTAATCTTCCTATTATCTATGTTGCTGATGATGCTGCATTTAAAATTGTTGAAACAGATGCCAGCAATATAGGTTGGGGAGGTGTACTCAAACAGAAACCAAGTGAATACAGTCTGAAAGAACAAGAACAAGTGGTACAGTTTGTCTCTGGAGTATGGAGCAAAGCAAAACTGAACTATGCTCCAATAGAGAAGGAAGTCAAAGCAGCATGGAACTATATCAGTAAGTTTTCGATTCACTTGGAAAATAAACATTTTTTGCTAAGAACAGATGCAAAGGCTCTGTCATAGGTAATCACTAAGACCATCAAGAATCCTGAAGATGCAAAGTTCGCAAGATGGCAAGCGCTATTTGCTTACTTTGATTTTAAAGTAGAGCATATTAAGGGTTCAGAAAATTGTTTGCCAGATTTTCTTAACAGAGAATTTATCCAGCATCAAGAACAGGTTGATGACCCAGAAGAAGATGAGACACATGTAATGGTCATCACCACAGAATGGGACCAGGCCCATCAGAGAGAACAACTAAGATATATATCGGATGAAGAATCATGGCCGGTCTATTCAGAAAAATGGAGTCCCACTTGGCAACTCCGAAATACCAAAGTGCTAGATGCAAATGTGCAGAATCATAATGACCTCCAGCACTTTGTTCCTGAGAGAAGAGTGTATCCCAAAGGAAGTCGCTGGATAAATGATATGATGTATTCACACAGTATGATAGCTTCTTATGAAGCTGAAAGAGCACTCTCTCAAGACTTTTGGGACATCTCCGTCATTTGTACTGAGGTGGAGATAGAACAAGGGTCTATTACAAAACATATCACATAAACAGAACAAGGAACCCTGGCCAATACACTGGTGGCAGATTTCAAACTTGGCCAGGTAATGATCCAAAGCTTATTTTTCCTGACATTGTTTATGATTTTGCAGGTTATAAATATCTATGGTGGGATTTGTTAAACAAAGATGGACGTGAGGAAACTCACTATACTAAGTTAAAATTTTCACCCACTTGGATTAACTCAAGAGAGCCAGCCGCACCTTGGTTAGAAAATTGGTGGTATGACTATGGTGTTAGCCCGTTTAGCATGGATCCGCACTACTATGAAGCCTATTTTCATGGACAATGCACTGCTTGTCTTGAAAGTCCAGTAGGCGAATGTTTCCACTATCCATGCCAAACTGTGAAAGAAATTACAGGACTTGAACATAAAATGAGAAATCCTATTTTAAATTCCTATATGGAAATGCACCACCAATGGTTAGTTATGACCAAGATTAAACATCAAATCATCCTTAATAAGCATATGATTGTCCGACGTATTTACACTAAAGCATGGGATGATGAATTCTACGGCAAGATCAGATATCCGGATGTTTAAATCTTGGATCCACCCGCAACAGCCAGTACAAGTGGTTCACGGGAGCCCCACTAAAATAAAAGCTTTCCCTGTGTACTGATACCCAGTCACGGGTTTATGGTGACAGAGCTTTTCTCGAGGGCTTTTCATCTGTCCGAAAATTATCCTCTCTGTAAATGATTCCTTTTGTTTCCTCGTGGGCCTTGTACTTAAAGGTATCCACAGTGTAATAATCACACACCTTCACATGTGTATGTCGGAAGGATCGAATCTCTGCGCGGATGTCACTTCGGTGTTACCCGAAAGCAATGATCCGCCTTCTAAGTGTCAATAATCCGATGGGTCTACAGGAATGTTTGTCCCCTCTTCCATTCTATATAAGGAAGAGTAAGGCTCATTCGAGGGCATCGGCATTTAGAGTTTTAGTTTTTCATTTGTGTGTTTGAGTCTGAGTGTATACACTATATTTAATTCAAGTTAACTTTAAAAGTTAGATAGGTTGTAATGTATATATAATTAAATTCAGAAATAGAAATATGCCTTTTTTTATTTTAAATTATTAAATCTATAATATAAAAGTGTTTAATTAAATAAAAAAAATGTATCAATTAGTTAAAACAATGTGTAATATATAAGCGTAATTTCAAATAAAATTTCAATATTGGGATATATTTGGATCTCCTAAAAAATAATTCTTTCATAAGTTGTGTATGGTTCTTAATTAGTTCATTTCATGGGAAGATGAATTTTTTACCACACAATATGATAAGGATATTTTAATTGACCTAATTGGTGGTATGATATTATGATGAATTTTTTATCACACAATATGATAAGGATGTTTTAATTGACGTAATCGGTGGTATGATATTTTTTTATGATTATAGTTAATTAAGAATATTTTTATGTTTATAATCCGTTAATTATTTATAATAGTCTTTTTATGTTTATGGTCAATTATAGATATTTTTACATTTATAATCAATTATGTATATTTATTTTTCTTATTTAATTTCAAACATTCATGTTGCACTGTAGATGTGATTAAATTTATGGGTAGAAATATGTAATTTTTAGATTAAAATTATTAACTCTCTAAAAAAACAAATGATTAAGGAATTAAATCTTAAAAAAAATAAAAATAAAATAAAAAAATCTTTCCTAATTTTAAATTTTCTATTCCAATAAATTAAAATCTGAAATTTACATCAATGTTTTTAGATTGTCCATTGGAATACAGTTTTCATATTGACATTAAAATAATTTTACCCCAAAGTGTTAAATTCTTAAAATTATTAAAACTCTAAAAGAACAAAAGTTTAAGGAATTAAATCTAAAAAAAAAAAATCTTTCCCAATTTTAAGAATTTAGAAATTTATTTAAAATTTAAATTTTCTACTCCAAGTATTTAGGAATTTTCAAATTATAGGAAGACGTATCAATTTGGGAATAAGGCTTGCAAAATTTTAAGTAAACATGGTTCTGCATGTGATTGATATATTCTTATCCGCTTATATCAACCATATTTATTAATGTGGTTGTGCTAAACATAATAATTACTATATAGATAAAAGTATTTGAATGATATTCATAAGAAAATTATAAATAATATTTTCATATTATTTAATTGTGTGTGTATATATATATATATATATATATATATATATATATATATATATATATATATATATATATGTTCACAATGTCGGGTGCTAGTTTATATTCCAAAAAGAAAAGGAAAATTTCCCTTTTTACATGCAAGTGCTTCTGAGGAGCAACAAAGAAGGTAGCTACAACAAAATGCTACACCTTCTTTGCTTCTACAGTTCAGAAGATATTGAAATATAGATAATGAGTAGATTCGAACAAACTGAGAAAGAAGAAAAGCAAACTTAAAAGCCATATTAAGAAAAGGAGATGATAGATCAGTCGATGCTTATTGGGCGCTCGGTTGAAGCATCCATGTTGTCTTCATTGCCAACATTTCTCACATTGTTGGAGCTGGAGCTTGGAGCTGAGCATTTCTCAAGTATATATTTGAGGATTTTGACTGATTTTTCGGCATGGGTGCACCGGTTGGAGAGTTCATTGAACTACTGTTGAAGAGAGGTAACCCTGTGCAGAAAGACTTCCATATCTACTTGCTGGTTTTCGTCGAGGATTTTTTGATGAGAACGAATCCGCTCTAACTCTGCCTGAAGATCCAAGCAATGAAAGCAGTCCTCATTGTGGGCCATAATGAGAGGATGGAGAGCTAAGACTGGAGGGTAATTGAAGGGAGCACAAAATAATGGGAGAGAGGAGGCGCAATGCAGGAGGCCAGCAAGGGGAGGGGAACACGTGAAGCAGGCATTCAGCAATGGAGTGAGAATGCGTTACAGGGAGGAAAGCTGTGATAGGGTGAGGAAATGCATGGAGGGAGAGGCGATAAATATCGCGGAGTGATAGGAGGGAGGCAGCGTGGGAGTCGGCCTGAGAAGATAAGATCACGAGAGAGAGGAGAGAGGGGGTACAGGAAAGCCTGCGAAATTCAGAGGGGAGAATCCAAGGAGATATATTATTCTTTTGAGATAAGATCATGGCAGGGGCATCATAGATAGACTATCATTGTACGAGATTTGCCCAGCTACTCGAGCGCAAGCCTTCTTTGCAAGAGAGTCTGCAACCTTATTGTTCCTTCGGAGGATATGTCTTTCATATCTTTTGAAATGCTGCGACATTTGTTGACAATTCTGTGGAGGTCTATGTTGTTGACCGGTTGATCTCGAAACATCATGTTGATGATGATAGAGGAATCCCCAAACACCATTGCATTGGAGATGTTGCTCTTTTTTAGCTGTTGAAGACCTCGAAGGAGGGCGTAAGCTTCCACTTTGTTGTTGGAAAGGGAGCCAAGACCCCATTCAAAAGAGAGAAGAGTTTCGCCACTTTCATTTTTTATAATGCCTGCAACACCAACAAGGCCTGGGTTCGATTTAGATGCACTGTCGAAGAAGAGGGTGGGCCTTGAGAAACTTCCCAACCATTCTGTAAATTCCTTTTCTTTTAGACGAATCTTCCAACTGGAGGCATTTTGATGTGGTTGATTAGCTGGAGGCTTGATGAAGCCAGAGCTGTCCAGCAGATTGCCTAAAAAGTTCCTTTCTTCCACTTGAAGGTCACTAATATTTATTTTGTTGTTGTTTTTGGACGCTATTGTTTCGAGAGTGAGGCTCCATGTTTTGCTACAAACCTTCCTACAGGAGGGCTCTTTGTCCTTGAAGATCTTTCTGTTTCTAGAGAATCCAATGTTCCATAAGAGCACGCATGGAAGGGTATCCCATACCCTTCTTTCCAAATTGTTTTTCCTTTTTCCCCATGGGTAATGTTTCCTCCAAGTTTTAATCAAATCTGCAATGGCGCTGTTGGGATCTAAGTGAAGCTGATAGGAAGAGGTGAGGTCTGTCCAACATTGAGCAGCAAATGGAAACATGACGAAGAGGTGATACATACTCTCTTATTCACATTGGAAATTGGGGCACCTGGATGGACCATTCATGCCCCTTTTTTTAGATTTTCTGAGGTGAGGATTTTTCCTTTAAGTAGCGTCCATATAAAGATCTTTATCTTTGGGATGGCTTCCGATTTCCACACCAATTTCCATTTTGGCCAAGGAGGAGAGGGGAAGTGCTCATGGCTAAGTTGACAATAAGTAGCTTTGATGGAGTATGTAGTGCCTGTGGGATCCCAACGAAATTTGTCCATGCTATATTTTCGCAAGGGGGCAGCACCATGAAGCAGAATTTGGAGATTAGATAGGTCTGCTTCCAAATGAGAAGGGACAGAGGGAAAGCGCCATCCAATCCAGTATTGGGTTTGGTCATCCCACTTAGAAAAATGAATTAAGAGATTTAAGTCGAGACTTTGAAAATGGGAAATAATGCGTTGGGTGCCAGGTCTGTCCAAGGGTGGATTTTTCCCCATAATTCTATCCTTCCCAATATTGATGTTGTTGCCCCCAAATAGGACTTTGGAGAGATTGTGAATTAGAAAAGGAATGGATTTCTTGTAGTGGGCCCAGATTTTGGAGCAAGGTTTGTTTGGGATGTCTTGATCAAGGAGATGCTGACGGGGAGAGTTAAGATACTTGGATTCCATGACTCTTTTCCACCAAGCTTGTTGTCTGCTAATTAACCTCCACACAATATTCCCACCAAAGGCATTGTTCAGAAGCTTGGGAGAGCGAATTCCAAGTCCTCCATGTTCATAATCTTGAATGATCTACCTCCACTTAACAAGATTATATTTTTTCTTCTCATTTTTGCCACTCTGCCAGAGAAAGTGCCTTAGGATTGCTTCAAATTTGTGATGAATGTTGGCAGGGGCTTGAAGGAGAGTAAAATGGTACAGGGGAAGAGATGAGAGGGCATATTTGAGTAAGACTACTCGCCCTGCAAGGTTTAACCAAGAAGAACACCACTGCTACACTTTTCTCTTCATTTTTTCTGTGGTAATGTTCCAGACTTCAGACTTTAAGGGGCCAGCGCTAACAGGCATGCCCAAATAATTGAAGTGATCCCAGTTCAGCTTCTAGGAAACTCCAAATATTTGTGCAATGTTGTGAATGGTTTTGTTGGTTGCATTCCAACCATATATGCAACATTTTTGAAGATTGATCAGCCCTCCGGAGTAAAGCATGAATTTATCAAGGAGGGTTTTAAACCTATGAGCGATTATGTTGGTTGCACCACCCATCAAGAGAGTGTCATCTGCAAATTGCGAACGAATCATATTTTTGACATTGTTGCCAAATTTAATTCCAGTGATGAGGCCAACTCTTCGCATGTGATCCAAGGCCCTGCTGAAGGATTCGACCATGAGGAAAAAGAGGTAGGGAGAGAGGGGAAAACCCTATCTAAGGTCGCGAGAAGACTGAAAGAAGGATGCAGGCCTACCATTAATAAGGGGGAAATCCAAGGGTTTTTGATGCAATATTTGATAAGGGCGATGAAATTTGAGTCAAAACCCATTTTTTGAAGGACAAAAAGAAGAAAGGAGTGCCTGACCCTATCAAAGGCATTGGATAAGTCAAGTTTGAGAATAAAACCTTTCTCTTTATGAATCATACTTGAGTGGATAACTTCCTGTACAAGGAGGATTGAATTAGAAAATTTCCTTTGGGAGATGAAGCCTCCTTGATTTTCCGAGATGTGGCTGTGGAGAAAGGGTTTGAGGTGCATGGAAATGATTTTGGTGATAAGTTTGTAAGAAGATTTGCAGAGGGAGATTGGTCTAAACCTAGAGAAGGAGGAGGGATGGTTTTCTTTGGGGATAAGGGCGAGGTAGGTTAAGATGGTGAAGCCCCCACTTTTCTTCTTTCTTTGAGCCCATTGTATCATTTTGGTCAAGTCCTTTTTTATTAAGTCCCAATAAGTCCTGTAGAAAATGATAGAAAATCCATCTGGACCTGGTGCCTTGTCAGGATGCAGGGACCAAATGGCGCACTGAATTTCTACCTCTTCTATATCTTTATTTAAAGTGTTGTTCATCTCCTCTGTGATCATATTTGGCAGATATCTTAAAATATCAGAATAGTCTTCTGGCTCTTTTGTTTCAGTAAGCATATCTCTATAGTGACCGGTGGCAACAACTTTAATTAGATCTTGATCGGTCTGGATTTTGCCTTCAGTGTCAATGATGGAGGATATGTTGTTTCTAGTCTTGCATACAATAGCTTGTTTGTGAAAGAAGGAGGTGTTCTTGTCACCTGCTTGAAGCCACAAATTTCTGGGTTTTATTCTCCACTTCTCCTCTTCTTTTCTATTGATTTTGTATAATTTCTAGTAAAGGTCTTTTTCATGATTGGAGTTTTCCTTATTTTCCCCTTGGGAATCAATGGTGTTATGGACAGCATCCAACTTTGCTTTGATTTCAATTTTGATCTTGTATGGTTCCTTATAGTGAAATTTGGCCCAATCCTTCAAGGCCATTTTAGTCTTCTTCGGTTTGGTTTCCCAAATGAAACAAGGGTATCCTTCTATGTGTTGAAGCCAGATTTTGTGAACCATTTGCCTTGCTTCCAGAATATCGTTCCAGAGAGTGCTATATTTGAAGGGGAGGGGGCCGAGGGAGTGATGATCACCAAGAGAGAGGGTGATGGGGTAGTGATCAGAGGCTGGGGAGGAGAGGATGTTGGAGGAGGTGATGGAGTAAAAAGAAAGGAGAGGGATAGCAACGAGAAATCTTTCAAGACACTCCATGATATTTCCTTTTCCTATCCTTCGATTGCTCCAAGTATATCTGTGCTTTTTTGGGGCGATATCAACCAGGTCGTGGTCTTGCATGATGGTTTCTAGCTAATTTCTAGAGGGATCCGAGTTAAAACAGCCACCCCTTTTTTCATTTGCGTGAAGGATTAAGTTAAATTCACCTCTGATGACGATATTGATTTTGCCTTCAATATCTATGTCTGTTTTAAGAGTGTTCCAGTAGATCTCTTTATCCCTATAATGGTTGGGTCCATAGATATTGTAAATGATGATCTCAATGCTCTCTTTTATGTTCTATAGCACCACCTTGATCCAGTTTTGTGTTTTTGTTGAGTTTTTCTGCTCCCAATTGCTTTGATTCCATATAATGGAAAGGCCACCTGAGGCACCCCTAGATTCAAGTTGGGTGCCCATATAATTCTTCATTCTATTTATTATTATTTCCATGTCAAGATCTCCCTTCTTAGTTTCTCGCAGTAGAATAATATCCGAATTTTCCTAATTTATTAGATCTCTTAGGGCTGAAGCTTTTGAGGGGTGCCCTAAACCCCTGCAGTTCCATGAGAGGGTTTTCATCATTTTAGAAAATCAGAGCGAGAACCTGCCTTCTCTCCTTGCTCCTTTTGTCTTGAATCTTTACTATTTTTCCCTAATATATAGGTTTCAATAGGATTCTGAGTCCCAAGGGCTATATCCTTTTGAGCAGTTTCATCTCTATGTTGCTTTGATGATTTCCTTCCAGGGCCAGTTTTCTTTGAATTTTCCAAGGTTACACCATGCTCTTTCACTAGGTTCCTTGTGATTCAGGTTGAAGAGGGGTTTGAAGAGGAGGTTGGGGGATCAGGATTGATGGGGGAGGGGCGAGGGGAGGCAGGCTGAGAGGGGATAGAAAGAAGGGGAGGATCATCTTCAGAAGGGGAAAGGGAGGAGAAGGGACTGGTGGAGGCTAGAGAGGCATTGGAGGGAGGGCTAGGAGGATCAACAAGCTGATGGGTGGAGTCAGGGGGTTGTGAAGAGGAGGTGGGGAGGTAGGGGCTAGTTTTGGGAGGGGACGCATATATGATGGTGCTTCTGGGGTTAGAAGAGGTAATTTTTTTTTTTTTAGAGTTTCCCATTGCGTGTCTGACTCCAGGATTTTAATATCAATAATTTTAGAACATTTGTTAGCAAAGTGGTCATATTCGTGACATACCTTGCATTTAAATGGGATTTTCTCATAGTCAAGTTTCTGGGTGTGTGTCCTGTTGATCATGTCAGCCCCCTATTAAATTCTGACAAGAAATCCCCTTTAAACCCCCTTTGTTTGGCCTAAAAAATCCTTTTTTTCGCCTATCGTTCCCCACCTCTAAACTCAAAATTGCATAAAAAGGGCCGAAATCACACATTTTAACATATTTAAGGCCTAGCACCTTTCGGCCCTAGCCCCCTCAGTCTTTTTCTCCACGTAACCTGGGCGCTAGACCAAGCTTTAGCCTGGAGAGCGCTTATCGCAGGGGGATATCGGGCGCAGTATTATCCATCAATCTGTACAGATCGGACGGCCTTCATAAATCAGCGTCGCACCCGTGGCCCAACCCGTTCACTGCTCCGATCACGTGTTGACCGTCCGATCAACCTGCAAATCAACGGTCCGCAGCTCACCCACCCTTGTGGTCCTCGCGCCCAAAAGCACTGATCAAAACCCGCCGATTTTCATCGCACCACCTTTCGAGGGGAAGGCGGTATTTCCCGTTTCAGAGCGATTCCACTCATCGCATGACGCATGGCTACGCGCACTGTTCATCAACCGCCCTTCATCACGCATTAACGTTCGTCCACAAACCTGGCGCGATATCGCTGTGCGCCGTCCGATCTGGAGCGGGCCATCCGACGGTGATCGCGCCGCTGAGATGCTCGGGTGATAAACCCGACAAACAGTGCCCCTGGCCCACCTTCTGTCGCTCTCTGACATGCTCTCAGTCGTCGATCTCCTCCTGAGATCGAACGGTCCAGATTACTTGCCCGCCTTCCATCGACACGTGTCCTGCGCCAGGTCACTAATCCACGGGTCTCTGTCACATATCCATCCGTCCCCTTTATATTATGTTGGGAGGTCAAAGTGTTAAGTCTCCGCATTTAAATCTTCTACGTTCCGCCAGCTTTCACCATGACCATTTTTCACCGCGAGTTGCATTTTCCACCATGATCCTGCACTATTCCGCCATCTCACTGCGATGCGTTGTCATTCTCGCTCTCCCCACTGCATCCACCTTCCCATGCATTGTTTTCTTGACGATTTTGTGTGTTTTGCAGGGTACGAGCGGCAGTAAACCGCCATGATTCACAGTCTCAATTACAGTAACAGAGAACACCAGAAAGGACCATTTTTCAGAGGCTAGAATTATGGAGAAAGGCCTGGGAAGCTGTTACGACATGACCTCCATTAAAGAATCAGTGTTAAACTCTGTCAAACCCTCCAGAGTCATTCAAAGCGCATATTTCGCAAGTGGAGACATTAATATTGCAGACAAAGAGTATCAGTGAAAGGTAGAGAGTTAAAGGCATGTAATTGGAGATTTTGGAGCCTTAACCTAACCATTTGAAGGCAAATTACCAGATTGAAGACCCCGTAGATCACTCATAAAGTCTATGCACATAAAACAATACCCTCAAGGTTGCATTTCAGCAGAATTTTATTTTCAGGGAAGGACAGACTTCCCATGTGGTTTTTATTTCTCTACTGTGTTCCTGAAGAGACTTCCACCGAGTGCATTTATTTCAGAAAGCATGCCACAGAGTACATACAGCACTACAAATTCATCAAGCAGTATGGGCGTGCACGTTTCCGCCATCCTGTCTTAATGAGGCAAATTAAATGTTCATCATCCACTTCCTTTACTAGTTTTCTTTTTCTCCTATAAAACTTCCGAAGAACAGATTTTTGAGGGTTCCAGATTTTATCAGAAAATTATGCGGTGAGAGAATTTTTTGTATGCATTTTGTAAAAACTCTTATATGAATGTACAGAGCCCATTGGGTTTCAGTGAGGATGAGTTCCGTCTTTAAAGAGGATTATGGTCTTTAGTGTCTCACAGTGTGTAACTTTCTCTTATATGTGCTAATTTAATTGTTCATTTCGTTTCATCCACCTTTCTTGTATCATGTTTCTGGAATGCGAGTGGCTCACTGGTTTTTGGTATGGATTTATCCTAGTTGATACCCATGCTCCAATTAGTCAAGCGCTTTAAATATGGCTCAAGCATGATATACTGTTTCACTTTTCACTTCAACCATATTTCTGCTGTATTAGCTTCTTTGGGAGGTTATTTTTAAAACGTTATTGTCATGTATGGATTCTTAAATTGGTAATCCCATTACATGTTGATATTGTGTATCTGGATATTCATCTCAATGACAGTTAGTATCATCTTACATCTTGCTTACGCAATAAACACCTTCTGATTATCTATTTCTGTGACGTATCTTTTGAATCGGCCCTCTTTACAGTAAGCTGCCTCTGAACTGTCTGATGCATTTGTATTAGAGTTCCTCACATATTGCCTCTGCAGTATTCCTTTCCCTGTGTCAAGTTTCTGAAGGTTTTGGTCCCATTCAAATTAATATTTCTTGTTTTCAAGAGATAGCATGAGAGCCTTTTGTTGATAACTCCCCCTGTTATACCATATGCTCCTTGCTATATAAAGATGTCCTAGGCACTAGTCTTTCACAACTCAAGGTTGTCTCTAAGAATGACAACATGTCCATTCGTCGACTTTTAGCTTCCTTTACCCAGATCCACCTCAACACAGATCCTGGAACAGGCTTGCATGTTGTCTTTTAGTTCGCTCTGATCTATGAACTTGCCTACAACATTTCCAATAGCTCAAACAGAGTCATCCCCCCAGTAGTGCAAAGGAATATGAGGAAGGTGCACCCACACTGGGACGACGCTTGGCACATCGAGTTCAGGGTTGAAATCCAGTGTCCATTTATTGAGATACAGACCTCTGGTGTCCATAAAGTAAGGCCCGTTCCTGAAGATCAAATCCTTGTCCTCTTTTGTTTCAAAGTGAAATGTGAAGTAGAGTCTGTCGCAAAAACAAATAGAGATTTTGCCATTGATTTTGTCTAACCAGTTACGCTCAACCCATTTTTTAAAAGTCTTCGAAGAGGGCCATAACCCAGTAAATTGACCTATGAGACCCTTCTCGGCCAAAGAGAGGGCAGCCATGCGCAGAATAGTAGGAGGAAGGGTGACCTCCTAAATGCCATCGAGCTTCTTAACAAATTTAGAGATCGTCGGCCTGGGGCGAGGAGGAGCTAAGGAGCCAATCAGAGCCGAGAAGGCTTGGGCTTGATCCAGAGGAGAGGCCACCTCTAGGGAGGAATCCAGAGGGGCCATGCGTGCAACAAGCAGCAAAAGAGCACCAGCTAGGGAGGTCGCGGCTGCAGAGCATGGGCTAGCAGCAACGAAAAATTGTTGGTTTTTTAGTATTGTATAATATAATATTAACATGAGAGTTAAAATTCAATTATGTGTTTTTCCTTATTGCCTAATTATATGGTATGCATCTTAGAAAGGAAGATTAATCATAAGGGAAATTTTTTATGTTGGTTTAGTGATGTGAAATTAAAAGACAATTTTAACATAGTTTTGAAAAGATATTCAGATCTCTTTAAAGTTGAGTTTATAATTGATGAGGATACCTACAAATGAGTACTTCTCCAAAATTTGTTTATGATAATGATAATTTGGAAGAGATAAAATTTTATATTATTTCATTCTTAAACATAATTTTTAAAACAGAGTGGGATCTTTTTAAAGCTGAACTTTATATTAATGATGCTACTTATGCATGAGTGTTTATTCAAATTTTGTTTATTAAATTATTTTAATATAATTAATATATTAAATCAGTAAAATATTATTATTATATAAACTTATACAGAATAAATGCTAATATTTTATTAAATTATTATTATTATATAATGTTTTTAGTTTTATTAATTATTTTATTAAATTACTATATATATTATTCATAATATTAATCTCTTTAGATTTAGTATTCCCTTGAGTTTATAATATCAATAACTCGGGTTTGTAAATCTAAGGGTTGATCTTCCTAGGGTATAATATTATTCATATGGTTTTAAATATTAATCCTAGGGTTTAATATAAATCCCTTGGATTTACAATCATGAAAATCAACCATGGTCAACCATCATCTACTATGGTCAACCATGGTAAACCATAGTCCAATGTCGCATTGTAATAAAGATTGTCTCAATATGAAAATAAGCCATGGTCAACCATCGTCTACCATGATAAACCTTGATCAATCATAGTCAACCATGGTAAACAATGGTCCAACTTTGCATTGTGAAAAATATTGTCTCAACATGAAAATCAACCATAGTCAACCATGGTCAATAATGATGGTCACATTGTGGCAAAGATTGTCTCATAGTCCAACGTCACATAGTTACAACCATGATCATCCACGGTCAACCATGGTCCAATGTTGCATTGTGACAAAGATTGTCTCAATATGAAAATCAACCATGCTCAAGCATGGTCAATCATGGTCAACCATGGCCCAACATTCATTTCAATAAATATTCTCTCAATATGAAAATAAATCATGCTCAACCATGGTCCAATGTCGCATTATGACAAAGATTGTCTCTATGTGAAAATTAGCCACGTTCAACCATCGTCAACCATCACCAACCATGGTCAATCATGTTCAACCGTGGTCTAACGTCACATTGTGAAAAAGATTGTCTCAATATGAAAATCAACCATGGTCAACCATGATTAACCATGTCCAGTCATGGTCAACCATAGTTAACCATGGTCCATCGTCGTATTGTGACAAAGACTGTCTCAATATGAAAATCAATCATGGTCAACCATGGTCAATCATGATCAATCATGATCAACCATGGTCAATAATGGATAATGTGAAAATCAATGATGGACAATGATGGTCAACCATGGTCTAACGTCACAATGGACAAATATTGTCTCAATATATAAATCAACCATGCTCAACCATCGTCTACCATGGTCAACCATGATCAATCACAGTCGACCATAGTCAACCATGGTAAATCATTGTCCAACATCACATTATGACAAAGATTGTCTCAACATGAAAATCAACCATTGTCAATAATGGTCAATCATAGTCAACCATGGTCAACCATGGTCAACCATGGTCTAACGTTGCATTGTGACAAATATGCTCTGAATATGAAAATCAACCATGGTAAATTATGGCCAACTACGTTTATTTTAGGGTTATCAACCATGGTCAGATTGTGACAAAGATTGTCTCTTGGTCCAACGTCACATTGTGACAACCATGGTCATTCATAGTCGACCATGGTCCAACGTTGGATTGTGCCAAATATTGCCTTAGTATGAAAATCAACCACGGTCAACCATGGCCTAATGTCACATTGTGACAAAGATTGTGTCAATGTGAAAATCAACCATGGTGAACCATTTTTATTTTAGGGTTTATAATATTCATCTTACGATTTATATAAATTGAGTTTATAACATTAATCCCTTGGGTTTATAATATTAAATCCTTGAGTTTAATATAAATCTCTTTGGTTTATAATCATGATCAACCATGGTCCAACGTCACATCATGACAAATATTTTCTCAATATGAAAATCAACTATGGTCGAACGTTACATTTTAACAAAGATTGTCTTAATATGAAAATAAACCATGGTCAACCATGTTTGTTTAAGGGTTTATAATATTTATCTTAGGGATTTATACCATAGGTTTACAATGTCAATCACTTGGGTTTAATATTATTCCCTTGGGTTTATAATATTAATCATAGGGTTTAATATAACTCCCTACTGTTTATAATCCATCGGGTTTATAATATAAATTCCTTGGATTTATTAGTTTATAATATTAATAATCACTTACATTTATAATATTAATCCCAAGTTTTATATTATTAATCTCTTTGGTTATCAAAATTAATCCCTTGGGTTTTTAATATTAAACCCTCAGATTTATTAATCCCTTCGATTTATAATATTAATCATTTTTTTAATATCATTTTCTTGGGTTTATAATGCCTCGGGTTTTTAATATTAATTATCCCTTTGGTTAATAATATCAACGTTTGTTATAAAAATAATATTATAATACCTTAGGGTTTATGTACCTTTGGTTTATAATCCCCTGGGTTTAATATTACTCCCTTGAGTTTATAATCCTTTCGATTTTTAGTATTAATCCCTTGCGTTTATAATATCAATCCCTTCGATTTATTAATCTAAGGTTTCATATTCCTAAGGTATAATATTATTCATAAGGTTTATAGTATTAATCCCAGGGTTTAATATAAATCGCTTTGGTTTGTAATCATGGTCAACCATGGTCCAATGTCACATTGTGAGAAATATGGTCTCAATATGAAAATCAACAATATTCAACCATTGTTAACCATAATCAACCATGGTCAACCATAGTTCAATGTCACATTGTGACAAAAATTGTCTCAAAATGAAAATCAACCATGGTTAACCATGGTCGATCACCATGGTCACATTGTGACAAAGATTGTCTCGTGGCCCAATGTCACATTGTGAAAAAGATTGCCTCTTGGTCCAACGTCACATTATGACAAAAAATGTCTTGACATTATAAGGTTTCTAATATTCATTATTTGTTATTAATAAATTATTTAATTTTTGACATTTTCATTTATTGTTATTTAAATTATTATTAATTTTTTAAAATTTTTTATTATTATTTAATTATTGTTTATTATTAAAAATAATAAATAATATAAATAATTAGTATAATAACAATTAATTAAATAATAATAATAAATTATTAAATATTAGTAATAATTAATTATTATTATTAATTATTTAATTATTATAATATATATATATCTATATATATATATATATATATATATATATATATATATATGTATGTATGTATGTATGTATGTATGTATGTATGTATGTATGTATGTATTTGTCGGTCAAAGTCAAGATTATATTATCATATCAAAATTTACATCAAGAAACATCAGTGTTGTGTTACATATAGACAACCCGAGTGACAAAAAAAACATAATTGACTCGGGTGTGCACCAAGGCATACAGTGTCATTGGTTATTTCCAGCACAAAACTAGAAAAAAGCATGTGGTTACAAAGCTTCGTGGACGAGGATTAAGGGGGGCTGCTGAAGGCCCTGCAAAGAAAGCGACACGATTGTGCACATGGTAGTCAATATGTTCGACTTGGATCTCCAGTGCTCAGAGGTGGTTGTGGGAGCACCTCAGCTGACGACGCAGACTCTCCAGAGCATCTAGAGTTTCATTTTGCATATGCTAGATATCATTTATATAGGCGATGAGCTCGGTGCGTTCTTCATACCTATGTTCCCGCATGTTGTCCAAGTTGAGCTGAGATTGTGTCCAAGGTGGCTGGAACGTCAACTTGACCAGGAGGCTAGTATGGAGAGACCGCCATGGCAACCACCGAATGTTGGCTTTTGGTGGATTTTGAATTCGAGCTTGGGTCCCCATTTGGCCTACGCTCCTCCATCCTGCGCCCGAGTCCTCCCCTACATGCACGTTCACGTTCTCATGGCATGGGCTTGTCATCCTCACACCTATTTGTGTCTTGGTTGCATCTCCAATTGTCTGTGTTGCGTGTAGCCCTTGTAACAACAGTGTTGTCCCACTAGCCATTGCCTCTTGTCCAACCACCTGCACCCACTACAACGCAAAACACTTCCGCTAGCCTGACTACTTCTTCTTCACTGCGACCGCTATTGGAGAGGAGCCTCCACCCGTAAAAACACAAACTGCTGGTAGACGGAGTGGGCCTTTGAGCTCGAGCCAACACTGTGCGGAGGTCGACTCTTCTGCTGTCGCTGACCTCGCCCCCTCAGCGGGGCAAGAGAGTCACAAAAGCCACTCATAGGTGGGCGCCTTCCTTGCAGAGAATCTAAGCACAATTGCCGCCCTGTCACCCCGTTGCTCCTCCATTTCCAAGCTACTAGTATCCCACAGGCCTCGGCTCCACCATCCCTAATTCACCATCTCCCTCTCCTTCCCCCACACTTCCTGTAGTTGAAGCTCAAGCCGAAGCTTGAGAGCCAACACCGGTATATAGAGAATAACCTCCTCATAGACTTCCAACATCGCCCACACTAGCATAATGCCAATTCCCTTACTTGAGCACTTGATATGTGCACATCTCCCTCCGTGGCTCTTCACATCTCGAGGGCTCATAACTATTCAAGCGTGGGAGGTTAATGGAGCTCGACGATGCATGGTGTCAGGCATGTCCAACCCACGTTGCCTACCCCAATTTGTCCTTCAAATGTGACACCCCCATCGGGGAAAATATTTATTATTATTAATTATTATGAATAGTTAATTATTTATTATTAATTACTAAAAGAATAATAATTATTTATTATTAATTACTAACATAATAATAATTATTACTTATTAATTAATCAATCATAATAATAATTAACAATTTCATAATAATAATAATTATTAATAATACTATCTATTTATTACTAAATAAATAATTAATAAAAAAATATTTATTAGCCCATGGGGTGTAGCTCAATTGGCGATCTCCTTGTTATGGATTTATATGTAAAACAAAAGATTCAAATTTCAAATCCCCGTGGGTTAGACCGAAAAAAAAAAGAAAAAAAAATATTATTATTATAATTATTATAAATTTAAAAATAATAATTTTTCATTATATTAATTATAAATAATAATTATTATTTATTAATTCAATTTTTTATAATTAATTATTATTATTATTTGTAATTTTATTATTATTATTATTATATATTTATCAATGGCTTATGTATGAAGCCTATCAGCGTATACCAACCACATTTATTAATTACCAATTAATTGTTAATTATTATTTAATTACTAACTAATTATTAAGTATTAATAATTATTAATAATTGATAAATTTATAATTGCGAGTTTAAACTTCGGTAATCCATATCTAATTTATCATAAATCTTCCATAAAATCATATTATCAGTTGAGAACTGATGCGTTTTGAACTACATAGTGTAGGTCATCATAGGTAATAATGATATGGTTGATCTTGATCATTCATTATAAATATATTAATGCAACTGTCAATAAAACAACTACATCAAACATTAATGAAAATGAATGTTAAGGAAATGAAAAGTCACAAGTCAAGCCAAAGTAATATGATTAAGGTTAAAATACACTTAATTAAATTTTAAAAATATATAAATAAATAAATAGATACATAAAAATAATAATAATAAAAATAATGATAGTCAAACCAATCTTAACAGCGAGTTTAGTCAAATTAGTTAAATAAAAAATAAAATATAAAAAATAAATAAAATAATATATATATATATATAAGAATGACAATAGAACTATATCTAATAACCAAAAATAAAGGCAATAAAAGCTATATATGAAGAGAAATAAAAAATCAAGGAAAGAGGAGAAAGAAATAAAATAAGATAACAGGGATGGAACCCAGCAACTACTAATTTTCCAACCGTCATCCTTATTCAGAGTATGAGATATTTTCTCAATCTCAACTGCTTCTCTAAATTTGCGGTGATGGAAATGGTCAACTCTAGCAATGACCTTGGACTCCTCCAAAAAAATGTGGTGCTTAGTTTTCCCAGCGTGCTCTGCAAGAGCAGAGGATCAAGTCCTACAATGCCTAATATCAACAACTTGCTCTTGAATTCTCTTATTAATAGAGCAACCAGTTTTTCCAATGTAGGGAATCCCACAGGAACAAGGGATCTAATAGACGCCCTTCATGCTTTTAGGGTCCAACGAGTCCTTAACAGATCTAAGGGAACTACAAATTGTGTTTAAAGGTCTAAAGGTGGAAGAAATCATATGCTTCCTTAATATCCAGGCTATCTTGTCAGTAGTACCTTGTATAAATGGCAATTGAACACTACCAACTAACTCACCAAGATCATTCTTAGGCCTAGAACCTTTGCTAGCATTTATGAAAGCCTTAATACCTTGACGCTTACTATAACCATTCATTTTAAAGACTTCAAGGAGATGGGGATTTTCCTCCTCTAAGTGCTCATCATCAGATACCCTAAGAGCTCTTGTGGCTAGTGTGTTTATAACACCAACCTTTTGAGCTGGAAAATGATGAGAACTCGCATGAAGATACTGCTCCGTGTGGGTCTTATTTCGAAAGACTTTGTGGGAAAAGGAGCCATCAGAATTCCTTGAAATAAGAACATCAAGGAAAGGAAGGCAACAATCAACTTCAATTTCCATAGTGAACTTAATAGAGGCAGATTGATCATTCAGGTGCTGATGAAAACTATCTAAATTTTGACGACCGTGCTGACAGTTTATGAAAGTGTCATCCACAAACCTTTTCCAAATCTTAGGCTTAAAAGGAGCGGAAGCTAAGGCTTTCGATTCAAAATCTTCCATAAAAAGGTTGGCCACAACAAGAGAAAGAGGAGATCCCATAGCAACACGCTCATAGAAATCACCTTGCAGTGTCTGGATCCGTGATACGATTTTGCAATTCAACTACCTCATTCATAGGGATGTTTGTATAGAGTGACACCACATCGAAACTAAAGGTACTAAGATTGAGAAAAGATCCCATACTCTAAATAGGGATGACGATTGGAAAATTAGTAGCTACTGGTGTTGAGAATGTAGCAAGATGATGGAGCTTAGTGAAATGAAGTCGCCTTCACTAAGTGGGCCCGCAGGCGAATTCTGGCACAAAGTCTATTTTTAGACTATGTCTATTTTTAGACATATGGAGCATGGTTCGGGGATTCCAGTTTGAGATTCTTGGAGCATTGGTCATGTTGGTAAAAATAGATGAGACTCTATTTTTTAGGTCGAAGAGGTCGAAGTCTATTTTTAGACTGCCTCTCCTAAAAATAGGGAAGTCAAATACTATTTACCCTTAATAATATTTGGACTATAAACTTCAGTTTACTCTCTTGGAGCACTTCAGTTCGAGCTACAGAAGTGGCTCATGCATCTGACAGAGGAATCACGTGGTTCCCAAGGGTTTGATGGCATCATGCATGGTTGACTTCAGTTGGACTTCAGTGGCAGAAGTTTTGTGGAGTTAATGAGACAGCTAGTGGAGTTGTGTTCTGTTTATTTTAGTTGAACTAGTTGAGATTAGTTTAACTAGCTAATCAATTAGTTATGAGTGGAGTGAATTAAATATTATTTTATTCATTAATTAGTAACTCATTATTCAACTCAAGAACACATCAGTTCACTACAGTGCATGATCAGTTCAGTGGAGACCAGTGAAAGAGGTAGATGAAAGGGTGGAGTTAGCTATCAGTGGCGACATCAGTTGTGCATGAGATTCGCACCACACTTGGAGGATTTTTCCATGACAATTGCGCATTCAAGCCAAGGAGATTCGAACCTTGGATCTCTATATAGACAGGCCTGGATTGCGCAATAGAGGCAAGGCAATTGGCGGTGAGTTTTGAACCAGTAACCTGTTCAAAACTGAGCTAGATTGTGTGTAACTTCATGAGAAAGTACCGAGTACTTGTGAGGAGTATTGTACTGAGTTTGTTACATGATTTCTCCATTATAATATACACAATAGCTGCGGGGTTTTCAGCTATAAGCTTTCCCCATACATACCGTGTTAATGTGTATGATGATTTGATGTGTTATCGCTTGATTTTATTTCCGCATGTTTGATGATCTGAGTGGAAGAGATTATGTGTTGCATATAAATTCGAATTGTATGTGATCAGGATAGTCTCGGTGAATAATTAATCATTATTCAGCAAATTTCTACAACTGGGTTTCATCCCTATTCCCTTAATTTATTTCTTTCTCCTCTTTTCTTGATTTTTTATCTCTCTTAATATATAGTTTTTATTGCCTTTATTTTTGGCTATTACATATAGTTCTATTGTCATTCTTTTATATATATATATATATATATATATATAATTTTTAATTTATTTTTTTATATTTAACTAATTTGACTAAACCTGTTGTTAAGATTGGTTTGGCTATCATTATTTTATTATTATTATTTTAAGGTATTTATTTATATATTTAAATGTAATGAAGTGCATTTAACCTTAATCATATTATTTTGGCCTTTTTATAATTATTTTTATTCTTGTTCTTATTTTTTATTTTTTTTCAATTTAATTATTATTCTTGACTTGACTTCTCATTTCTTTAACGTTCATTTTCATTAATGTTTGGTGTGGTTGTTTTATTTATTTATATATTTTTAAATTTAATTTAAGTTTATTTAACCTTAATTATATTACTTTCGTTTTTATATAATTATAATTATTTTAATATTTTTTACAATTTAATTATTATTTTATTTATTTTTGACTTCTTACTTTTCATTTCCTTAACATTCATTTTCATTAATGTTTGATGCAGTTGTTTCACTGACCTTTGCATTTCTGCATTATTTATAATGAATGATCCAAATTAGCCGTATCATTATTCCTTGATGATGAATTACACCTTAAGTAGTTCGAAACCAAAAAACTCTTCAGATCATCGGTAATGCTCTAGGAAAATACATAGATCAAGCTGCAAGAAAAGATCAGTACTCATGTGCCCGCATTTGCGTAGAAGTGGATCTAGAAGAGGGGCTGTCGGAAGCAATCAAGCTCACTATTGCTAGGTGGACGCATGTCCAGGAACTGGATTACGAACAGCTCCCTTTCAAATGCAGACATTGTCATGGCCATGGTCACTTTGCAAAGCACTGCAAGAAAAAGGCCGAGGAGCAGTTAGACAAATCAAACGAGGAACAATGGACTCTAGTTCAAAAAACTGCCCATCAAAAAAAAGGCACTGGCAAAGGCAACATGATCGGAGCTCCAAGCAACTCCAAGCCCAATCAAGAAAAAGAAGCAACCCCTATCGGTACAGAAAATGCCTAGACCAATCCTGCAAACTTAGCCCAGGATAACCTGGATCATATAGAAGTCCCACCTCCCAACAAAGATGGAGGGGAAGCAATACAGGTCGATGCCTCCCAAGGCAACCCCTCCAATCCCTCATACGCAGAAGTTACAAGGTAAAAGCCAACATAAAGCTCAGGTTCATCAGAGGATGAAACCTTCGAGCGTCCTTCAAAAAGAGCAGGTAGGAAATCCCGCAAAGAAGTAAGGGAAGAGGAGGCTGAACGACTCAAAATACAAGGAAGCCAGTCCACCATAGAAATGTCCATTGGAAGAAATACCAGACCAAGGCCTTCTAAGGGAGGCTCTTTCTCCCCCTCAAGTAAATAATGAAGCTCGTCTCTTGGAACTGCAGAGGACTGGGGAACTCCTCTAAAACTGAAGCAGTTATGGATCTCCTGAAAATAGAGCCCTCAGACATTCTCATGCTCCAAGAGACGAAGATAGAAGGGTGAGATCTTCTATACATAAGAAAGTCAAAATGGAAGAAAAGTGCAGGCAAAGCAGTAAGTTCAAGGGGCTCTTCTGGAGGGCTGGAAACTCTCTGGTCATAAGATTTATTCCACCTGAATAAATCCCATGAAACCCAACATTGGATCTTCACGGAGCTGAGACACTGCGCAAGTAAGTTGACCATCTCTCTCTTTAATCTTTACGTCCCCGTCATTTACTCTGAAAAACGAGAATGCTGGAATTCCCTCTCAGCATTTTTAGATCAACATACCCCTAGCAATATTATCATAGCAGGTGACCTTAATATAGTTCTGAAAGCAAAAGAGAAAAGGGGAGGTTCCAGCAGCAGAGATCCCATGCTGGCCTCAGTGGAAGAGCTCGCACAACTTTGGGATCTTTTAGATTTCAATCCTGTCCAGGGTATTTTCACTTGGTCCAATAACAGAACTGGGCAGGACCACATTTCTGCCCGCCTGGATCGTTTTATGGTCCAAAGCTCCCTTATGATGAACAAAAAGATAATCAAAACTAAAACTCTCCCCAAGCTGACCTCAGACCACAAGCCGGTTCAGCTTCTTCTAGAAGATGAAGAAGATATGGGCCCTCTTCCATTTTGATTCAACCCCTTTTGGATCGAGAGAGAAGGCTTCTCTGATATAGTGAAAGATGCTTGGGCCAAATCCTTCTCTGGGTCCTCAAGTTACGTTTGGGAGCAAAAACTTAAGGCCACAAAATAAGAACTGAAGGATTGTATATGGAAACCAGTCCCTACTCCAACCAACAAAAGAAAAGAAGCAGTGCAGACTTTGCAGACCATGCAAGCAGACCTGGAAAGCAATGAGATCACAGCGGACTTGTTGGAAAAAGAAACAAAGGCCCAATGCTCAACATACCGATCCTTTCGAATGGAAGAAGAATATTGGAGAATCAAATCCAGAAGTCTGTGGCTAAAGGCAGGGGATCAGAACACCTCCTTCTTCCACAGACAATATAGAGCACGTTTGTCCAGGAATCATATCTCATAAATTAAAACAGCCGAGGGCCAAGTCAGCAAAGGCTTCATTCAAGTCAAAGCTGCTGCTGAAAGCCATTTCAGGAATTTATATAGTGAGGGAGCCCATGTCAACGAGGAGGAAACTGCAGATTTCCTCTCTAACATCCCTCTTCTTGTAGAAATTTGCTGAATAATGATTAATTATCCACCGAGACTATCCTGATCACATACAATTCGAATTTATATGCAACACATAATCTCTTCCACTCAGATCATTAAACATGCGGAAATAAAATCAAGCGATAACACATCAAATCATCATACACATTAACACAGTATGTATGGGGAAAGCTTATAGCTGAAAACCCCGTAGCTATTGTGTATATTGTAATGGAGAAATCATGTAACAAACTCAGTACAATACTCCTCACAAGTACTCAGTACTTTCTCATGAAGTTACACACAAACTAGCTCAGTTTTGAACAGGTTACTGGTTCAAAACTCACCGCCAATTGCCTTGCCTCTATTGCGCAATCCAGGCCTGTCTATATAGATATCCAAGGTTCGAATCTCCTTGGCTTGACAACGCAATCATCATGGGAAATTCCTCCAAGTGTGGTGCAAATCTCATGCACAACTGATGTCGCCACTGATAGCTAACTCCACCCTTTCATCTACCTCTTTCACTGGTCTCCACTGAACTGATCATGAACTGTAGTGAACTGATGTGTTCTTGAGTTGAATAATGAGTTACTAATTAATGAATTAAATAATATTTAATTCACTCCACTCATAACTAATTGATTAGCTAGTTAAACTAATCTCAACTAGTTCAACTAAAATACACAGAACACAACTCCACTAGCTGTCTCATTAACTCCACCAAACTTCTGCCACTGAAGTCCTAACTGAAGTCAACCATGCATGATGCCATCAAACCCTTGGGAATAGCGTAATTCCTCCGTCAGATGCATGAGCCACTTCTGTAGCTCGAACTGAAGTGCTCCAAGAGAGTAAACTGTTGTTTAGAGTCCAAATATTATTAAGGGTAAATAATATTTGACTTCCCTATTTTTAGGAGAGGCAGTCTAAAAATAGACTTCGACCTCTTCGACCTATAGGTCACAAAAATAGAGTCCCGTCTATTTTTACCAACATGACCAATGCTCCAAGAATCTCAAACTGGAATCCCCGAACCATGCTCCATATGTCTAAAAATAGACATAGTCTAAAAATAGACTTTGCGCCAGAATTTGCCTGCGGGCCCACTTAGTGAAGGCGACTTCATTTCACTAAGCTCCATCATCTTGGTGCATTTTCAACACTCCCTCTCAGCAAGATATGGATTATCTGCAACCCCTATCCTGCCTCTGTGGAATTCGAACTTGCTCCTGGTGAGCGCCTTCGTCAGGATGTCGGCATCCCGATCCTCCGTGGGAACATATGAAAGCATCATGATCCTCCGCTGAACACAATCTCTGATGTGATGGTACCTGATGTCGATATGTTTGGACCTATCATGAAAAACTGGATTAGCCGAGAGCTTGATGCAGCTCTGGTTATCACAGTAGATCACTGTACGCTCCAAATGCAACCTGAACAAACCTGCGAGGATCTTCCTCATCCAAATAGCCTCGCATGCAGCCAAACTTGCTGCCATGTACTCGGCCTCTGCTGAACTGAGTGCCACGGATCTCTCCTTCCTGCTGTACCAGGAAACTGCTGTCGACCCAATGCTGAAAACTCCTCCAGAAGTGCTCTTCCGGTCCGTTGGACTCCCTGCCCAATCTGCATCAGTGAAGCCAGAAAGCTTCACTCCATCCTCCTGTCTGTTAGCGTAATACATGCTTGCCCGCCTTCCAAAAGAGCTTGGTAGGCTTAACCATAGCTTGCGAAAGCTGGTTAACTGCATAGCATATATCGGGTCGTGTATTGACCAGATACATAAGCGACCCCACTAACTGTCGATAGACAGTGGCATCCACTACCTCCGCTGAAGTAGCATCCTCCTTCCTCCAACCACCAGGAAGAGGAGTGTCAACAGGCTTGCAGCCTTGCATGTTGAACCTCTCCAGAATCTCCCGGGCATACTTGCCCCGAGAAACAAACAGTCCTCCGCTGCGCTGCCAAATCTCCAATCCCAGGAAATAATGAAGGATGCCCAAGTCCTTCATCTCAAACTCTCGTGCAAGATCCTCCTTGCATGAAAGTATCAACCGCTCATCACCCGTCAAAATCATATCATCTACATACAGTACGATGATCAACAGCTTCCCCTCCACCACAATCTGGTACAGGTTAGGATCCGCCTCACTCTTGGAGAATCCAAGCCCGGTGAAGTAGCTGTCTATCCGAGTGTACCAAGCACGAGGTGCTTGCTTCAGCCCATACAATGCTCTCTTGAGTCGGCACACATGCGACTCACTGCTGAAGATCTCAAAACCTTCAGGCTGCTCTATGTACACCTCTTCCTCAATAACTCCATTGAGGAACGCAGTCTTCACATCCATCTGATGAATGTGCCACCCCATCTGCGCTGAGAGAGCAAGGATCGTCCGTATGGAAGAGTACCTTGCGACAGGTGCAAAAGTCTCCTCATAGTCAATCCCCTCGATCTGTGAGAAGCCACGAGCGACAAATCTCGCCTTGTACTTCTCCACACTCCCATCAGCCGCCTGCTTCACCTTGTAGATCCATCGCGAACCTACAACTGATTTCCCAACCGGTCTTGGGACAATCTCCCATGCACTGTTCCTGATGATCGAATCATATTCTTCGATCATGGCATCAACCCACGCGGGTTCCTCCACAGCTTCCTCAAAAGAGGATGGCTCTGTCACAACACATTGACTCATAAGAGCCATGTATCCAGTGTACCGATCCGGTGACTGTCTCTGTCTGCGCTGTGCCGTAGGTGGTCCTACAACCTTCTCTGCATCTCGAGCCAGTCGCTCAGCTTCTGTAGTGCGCATGCGCCCTTTGATGGTTGGCGCTGCCTGGGTGGTTTCTTCCACCTCCTGAACCTCCTCTTGTGGCTGATCCACATCCGGAAGCTCCTCCGTAGGAACTAGCAACTCCTCATCTGCATGCAAGTGTAGCTCCCTCTCAAGTGAACACTGCATGGCTTTCTCCTCCTGAAATTTTATATCCCGTCGCACAACAGTCTTGCGACTGTCTGGCACATACACCCGATATTTGTGAGGTGTATCAGTGTACCCCACAAATATTCCAACCTCAGCAGTTGGATCCAGCTTCCTTCTCGCATCCTTCGTCACATGCATGTAGACAGGAGAACCAAAATCCGCAAATGGGAAATATCAGGCCTCTTGCCAGAATAAGCCTCCTCTGGTGTACTCATGCCAAGAACCTTGTGAGGACAACGGTTCTGCACATACACTGCTGTATTGCATGCCTCAGCCCACAAGTGAAGGGGTAGGCCCTGATTATGCAACATCGCCCGTGCAGCACCCACGATCGTTCTGTTCTTCCGCTCAGCCACCCCGTTCTGCTGTGGGTTATGGGGTGCGATGAGCTCTCTCCGAATCCCTTCTGCGCTGCAGAACTCCTTGAATTTAGTCGAGATGAATTCACCACCGTTATCACTCCTTAGAGAAATCACCTTCTTCCCCGACTCCTTCTCGACCAGTGCTTTAAACTCACAGAACTTCGCGAATGTATCGCTCTTCTTCCGCATGAAGAAGATCCAGCACTTTCGAGAGAAATCATCAACAAAGATCACATAATACCTGTGCTTTGCTGTCGAAGCAACTGAGAAAGGACCACACACGTCTGTGTGAACTCTCTCAAGGATCGTCGTTGCGCGACTATCCTTCTCGTGAAAGGTGGCTTTCACATACTTCCCTAAAGTACACCCCTTGCACTGATCTGACTGCGCAAGAGTGCCCTTAGGAAGCCCAATAGAAATCTGCTGTAGGATCTTCAAAGCTCCATGGTGAAGGTGGCCCAATCTCCTGTGCCACAGTTCGCCCTCATCATCCCGGCTCACCACTTCTCCCGCCTTGCATGCCATAGCTGTGCAACCATCTACCTGCAAATGATAAAGGTTCTTGGTTCGAACCCCTATCTTCCGGGTCTCTCCAGTAGTCTTACTGCGCAGGAAGGCTTTTCCTTCGCCGAAGACCACATCATACCCCTTATCCTCCAACATCGCCACAGAAATCAGGTTCTTCTTCAATCCAGGTACATGCATGACATCCTTCAAGACAAAGGGTTTACCAGACTCCCTTTGAAAGGATATGGTACCGATACCAGTCGCACTGTATCTACCATCATCGCCCATCTCGATGTGCACACCCAAATATTTGTCCTCCAGATCTGAGAACAACTCCCGATCTCCTGTCATATGAAATGACGCACCGCTGTCCAAGAACCATACCGATCCCATCACACTTGAAACCAAGCATGCGATCAATGAAAAGTCATGCTCGAACTGTGAAGCCAAAGCTTCTCCATCTGCAGATCTTCCCGCTTGCTTGTTCTTCTTCTTCTTTGGACAATTGGTAGCATAATGTCCGTGATCATGGCAGTGAAAACACTTCACTTTCACCATATCCTGCTTCTTTCCCTTTGCACCGGAATGAGAAGGTTTCTTACCCTTCCCCTTCTTTGCTTTGGCAACCAAAGTGCAGTTTTCTTCATCAGCTCCCTTTGATGAAGATCCATCTCAAGTAGTCCTCCTTATCTCCTCCTGCATGAGATCCGCCCAAAGGCGCTCCCATCCCGGCAGCTTCTCCCGACCATTGACACTATCTGATATGAGTGCCAAGCCTTCGGAAGACCAAGGAGAGCCAGGTCGACCATGTCCTCGTCTTCGACAGTCACCCCCACACTTCCCAGCTCATCTCTGCATTGAGTGAACTTCGTGAGGTATTTGGCGATACTGTCGCCTTTCTCCATCTTGATGTTCCCGAGCTTATCTTTGAGCGCCAGCTTCCTTTGGTCGCTCTTACTCTGGAATAGATCCGTCAAAGCTTTCCACATTAAATATGGAGAAGCCTTTCCATGCAGGCTGGATACAATGTGATCCTTGACGCCCTCCAACAGGATCCTTCGACATTTCGCCATCTTCTTTTGCCATGCTTCGACTTCAGCAGGATCAGTGGGCATTTGGACATCCGTATCTACGAACTCCTTCAGACCATTATCTTCTAATATGGCCTCCATGCGATCCTTCCATGCAACATAATTCGAACTGCCTTCAAGAGCATATTCGAGTCGCAAACCGTTGAAAGACATTTTCAACACTGGCACCAAGAAACAAAACTGCTGCAAAATTCGAATTCCACCTCAAAGCTCAACCGCTCTAGATTTGTGAGAACAAATTATTTCTAGCACAGAGATTGACTGCAAGGGGCATTTACCAGACCTTTCACTTTCCGAAGAAAGATGAATCCGGAGGCTACCTGGCCCGCATGCAGACTCTGTCTACCGAAATAAGTTTGTAATCACTGTGATGATCAATCTCTGCTTCAATAGCTCCGATACCATGTAGAAATTTGCTGAATAATGATTAATTATCCACCGAGACTATCCTGATCACATACAATTTGAATTTATATGCAACACATAATCTCTTCCACTCAGATAATCAAACATGCGGAAATAAAATCAAGCGATAACACATCAAATCATCATACACATTAACACAGTATGTATGGGGAAAGCTTATAGCTGAAAACCCCGAAGCTATTGTGTATATTATAATGGATAAATCAAGTAACAAACTCAGTACAATACTCCTCACAAGTACTTAGTACTTTCTCATGAAGTTACTCACAATCTAGCTCAGTTTTGAACAGGTTACTGGTTCAAAACTCACCGCCAATTGCCTTGCCTCTATTGCGCAATCCAGGCCTGTCTATATAGAGATCCAAGGTTCGAATCTCCTTGGCTTGACTGCGCAATTGTCATGGACAAATCCTCCAAGTGTGGTGCAAATCTCATGCACAACCTGATGTCGCCACTGATAGCTAACTCCACCCTTTCATCTACCTCTTTCACTGGTCTCCACTGAACTGATCATGCACTGTAGTGAACTGATGTGTTCTTGAGTTGAATAATGAGTTACTTATTAATGAATTAAATAATATTTAATTCACTCCACTCATAACTAATTGATTAGCTAGTTAAACTAATCTCAACTAGTTCAACTAAAATAAACGGAACACAACTCCACTAGCTGTCTCATTAACTCCACCAAACTTCTGCCACTGAAGTCCTAACTGAAGTCAACCATGCATGATGCCATCAAACCCTAGGAATAGCGTAATTCCTCTGTCAGATGCATGAGCCACTTCCAAGGCTTGAACTAAAGTGCTCCAAGAGAGTAAACTGAAGTTTATAGTCTAAATATTATTAAGGGTAAATAATATTTGACTTCCCTATTTTTAGGAGAGGCAGTCTAAAAATAGTTCGACCTCTTCGACCTATAGGTCACAAAAATAGAGTCCCATCTATTTTTACCAACATGAAAAATGCTCCAAGAATCTCATACTGGAATCCCCGAACCATGCTCCATATGTCTAAAAATAGACATAGTCTAAAAATAGACTTTGCGCCAGAATTTGCCTGCGGGCCCACTTAGTGAAGGCGACTTCATTTCACTAAGCTCCATCATCTTGCTGCATTTTCAACACTTCTCATCAGACCTGAAGACAATGCTGCACTCTCGAGCGATATATCTGAGGAGGAAATCATCAAAGTTATATGGTCCATGGAATCAGACAAGGCCCCGGGGCCAAATGGATTCACAATACATTTCTATAAATCTTGCTGGAATATCATTAAAACTGATCTCCAAAAAATGATAAGGGGGTTCATGAAAAAAGCTAATATTGGTGGAGGAACCAACTCCACTTACCTAGCCTTAATTCCCAAAGACTCCAATCCTGAAACATTTGCTAGATTCAGGCCTATATCGCTTTGTAATGCATCTTACAAAATTCTGGCCAAACTTTTAGCAAACAGGATCGGCCTCTGCTCAAAATATTGATCTCCAACCCTCAAGGTGGATTCATGGAAGGCAGGCATATTCTCGACAATGTCATTCAAGTTCAGGAGACAATCCACTCAAGCAAACAGCGGAAAGAGAAAGGTATGCTGATAAAACTAGATATGGCGAATGCTTTTGACAGAGTAAATCGCTCTTTCCTCATCAAAGTTCTTCTCTCCTTTGGCTTCTCTCCACACTTCGTTCAACTGATAAAAGCCTGTATTGATAACCCTTGGATTGCCCCCCTTGTCAATGGTCGCCCTTCCAATTTTTTTCAAGCCCGGAGAGGCATCAGGCAGGGATGCCCTCTCTCTCCCTTCCTGTATATCTTAATGGCCGACTCCCTCAGTTGAAAACTTACAGCTGATAGAATTTCTGGCTCCCTTCCAAGTCTCAAACCATCCATAGGTGTCAATCCTCTGAATCACACGCTCTTTGCAGACGATTCTCTTCTCCTAGGAGGTGCTTCCATCAGAATTTCCAAAGCATTTGACACCATTCTCAAAAGCTACTGCAGAGTTTCAGGAGCATTAGTCAACGAGAGTAAGAGTGAAATCTACAGTTGGAACACAGAACAACAAGAAATCATAAGCATTTCAAACCTCCTTGGGTTTAGAGGTCTTGCTCATTGGGATCGGATCAAATATCTTGGTCTTCCCATCACAAATGGACTTAACAGGAGGTCGCTCTGGAATGACATTATATTCAAAATCAAATAAAAAATCGCAGCTTGGGGAGGCTTCTGGTTAACAAAAGGAGGCAAAGTCATATTAATCAAGTCACTGTTGTTCGCGCTCCCAATATATCAGGCAACATTCCTACTAGCCCCAAGAAATGTAATGGATCAGATATCTAAACTTTTACGAGATTTTTTATGGCAGGGAGGGAAAGGAAACGAAAAGAAAATGCACTTAGCAAATTGGGACTTGGTCAAAAAGTCGACTGCAGAGGGTGGTCTTTTCGTGATCCCTCTCTTGTTAATCTTGCGTTGGGAGGAAAGCTCCTGTGGAAGTTGGCCCACGAGCCCAGCCATCCTGTCTGCAACACTCTGCTGTCTAAATATGCTCACAATGCGTCTTTCAGAAATCTGCAATTCGACACCCCTGTTAACTGCTCGCAGGTTTGGAGTCTTTGCTGTAAAAGTAGTAGCTTTTTCAAAAAATCTCTTTACAGAATTTCGGGCAATGGCAAGCGCACCAATTTGTGGCATGATCGAATCATGGGGCCCGATCCTTTGGTGGAGAACAAGGATATAACAAACCTTAGAGACTGGTTGGTTCGCGCCGGCATCAACAGTTTACACGATCTCTCTATTTGGGATCACCGTGGAGAATGGGCCGGATGGGACTTCCATGGTGTCCCTGTCCGGTTAACGCCCCAAAAAAATCTGCTTATTGAATTGCTGGAGGAATCTACCCCAGAAAACCGATACAAGAAAGTTAGTTGGGGCTGGGGACAGTCAGACATATACTCTACAGCAACAGGCTACAAAGTTCTTCAGGCCTCAAGGAATAGCAGTCACTCTCCGACCTTTTGGAAACAAGTCTGGGACAATCTAGCTCTACCAAAAGTGAATTTCTTCTTCTGGACCCTGGTCCACAATAAACTTTTAACAGGAGACAATCTAGTGAAAAGGAACATTGCAGGGCCACATAGGTGTGAGCTATGCAGAATCAACCTTGAAACTGCCCAACACTTATTCTTGGATTGCACATTTGCTAAAGAAGTGTGGGGTCTTATTCTTCAGAATCTTCAGATCCCTGCCTTTCCACAGAGTATTGTTTCTGATATGTTCGCCTCTTGGAGCCATTTCTATCCTCACATCATCCCCATCAAATCTTTTTGGCACAAAGTGTTGACAGCTATTCCCAAATTTGTTTGCTGGCAGCTCTGGTTGGCCCGCAATGATCAGATTTTCAATGGAATGCGACATTCCCCTCTACAGGTTGCAGCCAAAGCCAAATCCTTCCTCTTGGAAGCAGCCCATCAGCAGCATTTCAAAGAAGATTCATTGCTCCTGCCCAAAGAAAGGAGGTGGCTTCGCCCCCTCGAGCCTTCTCCTCGTAAGTATCTTATTACCCCTCAAACAGCAAACCCGGATTGGCGTAAAAGAGACTATGAGGAATCATTCCTAAACTGGTGGAGGACCAAAAATCTAATCACAATTTTCTTCGACGGGGCCTCCAAACGAAACCCCGGGATCGCTGGTGTAGGAGGGGTCATTTATTCTTCGGATGGGTCTTCAAGAGACAGCTTCTGTTGGGGTTTAGGCCAGAAAACCAACAATCAAGCAGAGATATTTGGTCTTCTCAAAGCATGCCTTATAGCAAGAGATAAGGGTGTCAAAGACCTCCAAGTTTTCGGAGATTCAGAGATTTCAATAAAAAAATTAAACTCGGAGGATCTCTTCAGCAATGCTAGTCTCAACAAAATTCTGGGCAGATTGAAAAGAGTCCTACAAGACTTTGCCTCTTACAAGTTCTATCATATTCTTAGAAATCTGAATATTGAAGCAGATCAGATGGCGAACAAAGGATGCTCTCCCATGAAAGGGCATCTAATTATTAACGACGACAGTTCCTTTCAAATTCCTTGAAAATGATGTAACTCAAAAGTAGAATTTGATAGATTTTTACATTGTAATTGGGGCTGCCTCGGCAAAGATCCCTCCTATCTTTCTCAAATAAATAAAACTTATACCCGTTTCAGTTAAAAAAAAAAAAATTAAAATGAAAAAAAATATAATTTATTATATTTAACATATAACTAACTTTTTTTTTTTTAATTATTAAATAAACAAAAACAAAAATATAATATTAATTTTCATTTAAAAGCAACCTATTTAAATATAAACTATATAAAATAAATATATATTTATTAAATACATTAAAAAAAAAACATAATCACAACTAAAATATTATTTTTTAAATATTTTATGATTTGAAAAATAATCAATTGAATTCCTCAATGTTTGTGCGTTCCCAAAGGAGCTAATTTATAACAATAAAAGAATATGCACTTGAAGAATACACACTCCATTGCAAACTATCTTGATAAAAGGCACATTACAAACTATTTTAGTAAAAGGAAGATTATAAATCTAAGGTATTCGATATATATTAGTTTAATTTTTTTAATAATAAATTTATATAAATATATGTAATAAATGTTATAAACCATTATGAATTTTTTGATGCCCGCGATTGCATTTAGGGTTCTTGCTTTCTTGGCCGTCGTCATGATACAGAGCCCCGCTGCCCATGGCAACCTTAGACCTCCAGCACATGCGCACCCTCAGTGGCTCCCTCCTAGCCACGACTGCTATGACTACGTAGGTTGCGAGGGTCTCACATACTTTGCCCTCTAGGCCGTAGATATTCCCCTCTCTGTCCTCCCGGCCACAGAAAGCAAAGAAAGCAAAGAACGCCCCTGAAAAGTGCACAACGAGGGCACCCCTGCAGATGGCTACGCATCCTCACCTCGGTTCATCGCGTCAGGCCAGCATATCTGTGCGCAATCCAACTGCGAGACCGGCTCTTCCACTGCCCCTTGCTTCTCTGTTTTTCCCCGGCTACCTCTCATTTGGGCGATCATATGACAAAGCATCTAATCAAGAGCAAGGAACCAGTCCTGCAGCGCAACGAGCCATCGAGACCTGACCTGACTATATGCTCTGGCAGCAAGGAACCCAAAATCCTCCGCCCCTTGTAGAAATTAGCTGAATAAATCACTTATTCACTGAAGATTAACCTGGTCATATATCAATTTCGAATTGCATACATAACACATAACCTTCTTCTACAATTAATTGTCACATGCGGAAATAACATAAGCAATCTCACATCAATTCAATCACACATTAACTCAGTATGTATGGGGAAAGCCTATAGCTGAAAACCCCGCAGCTATTGTGTATATTATAATGGAGAAATCAAGTAACCAAACAATTACAATACTCCTCACAAGTACTCAGTACTCTCTCATGAAGTTACTCACAATCTGACTCAGTTTTGAACAAGTCTGAGGTTCAAAACTCCCCGCCAATCGCCTTGCCTCTATTGCGCAATCATGGCCTGTATATGAAGAGGTTCAAGGTTCGAATCCCTTTGCCTTGATTGCGTAATTGTCATGGACAATTCCTCCAAGTGTAATGCAAATCTCATGCAAAACAAATCTACCAACTGATAGCTTTACTCACCCTTTCATCTACCTCTTCCACTGGTCTCCACTGAACTGATCATGCACTGTAGTGAACGGAAGTGTTCTTGAGTTGACTAATGAGTTAATATTTAGTAAATTAAATATTATTTAATTTACTCCACTCATATCTAGTTGATTAGTTAGTTAACTAATCCCAACTAGTTCAACTAAAAACAAACAGAACACAACTCCACTACTTGTCCCGTTAACTCCTCCAAAACTCCTGCCACTGAAGTCTAACTGAAGCCAACCATGCAAGATGCCATCAAACCCTAGGAACCACGTGATTCCTTGTGTCGGTTGCATGAGTCACCTCCATGACTCAAACTGAAGTGCGCCAAGAGAGTAAACTGCTGTTTATAGTCAAAATATTATTAAGGGTAAATAATATTTGACTTCCATATTTTTAGGAGATCAGTCTAAAAATAGCCTAGGTCCTAAAAATTAGGGTCTCATCTATTTTTACCGACATGTCGCATACTTCAAGAATCTCCAAGTGGAATTCCCAAATTATGCTCCGTATGTCTAAAAATAGACATAGTCTAAAAATAGACTTTGCGCCAGAATTTGCCTGCGGGCCCACTTAGTGAAGGCGACTTCATTTCACTAAGCTCCATCATCTTGCTGCATTCTCAACACTCCCTCTCGGCAAGATATGGATTATCTGCAATCCCTATCCTGCCTCTGTGGAATTCGAACTTGCTCCTGGTGAGCGCCTTCGTCAGGATGTCGGCATCCTGATCCTCCGTGGGAACATATGAAAGCATCATGATCCTCCGCTGAACACAATCTCTGATGTGATGGTACCTGATGTCGATATGTTTGGACCTATCATAAAAAATTGGATTAGCCGAGAGCTTGATGCAGCTCTGGTTATCACAGTAGATCACTGTAGGCTCCAAATGCAACCTGAACAAACCTGCGAGGATCTTCCTCATCCAAATAGCCTCACATGCAGCCAAGCTTGCTGCCATGTACTCGGCCTCTGCTGGACTGAGTGCCACGGATCTCTGCTTCCTGCTGTACCAGGAAACTGCTGTCGACCCAATGCTGAAAACTCCTCCAGAAGTGCTCTTCCGGTCCGTTGGACTCCCTGCCCAATCTGCATCAGTGAAGCCAGAAAGCTTCGCTCCATCCTCCTGTCTATACCATAGACCATATCCCGATGTGCCTCTAATATAGCGCAATACATGCTTGCCTGCCTTCCAAAAGAGCTTGGTAGGCTTAACCATAGCTTGCGAAAGCTTGTTAACTGCATAGCATATATCGGGTCGTGTATTGACCAGATACATAAGCGACCCCACCAACTGTCGATAGACGGTGGCATCCACTACCTCCGCTGAAGTAGCATCCTCCTTCCTCCAACCACCAGGAAGAGGAGTGTCAACAGGCTTGCAGCCTTGCATGTTGAACCTCTCCAGAATCTCCCGAGCATACTTGCCCTGAGAAACAAACAGTCCTCCACTACGCTGCCAAATCTCCAATCCCAGGAAATAATGAAGGATGCCCAAGTCCTTCATCTCAAACTCTCGTGCAAGATCCTCCTTGCATGAAAGTATCAACTGCTCATCGCCAGTAAAAATCAGATCATCTACATACAGTATGATGATCAACAGCTTCCCCTCCACCACAATCTGGTACAGGTTTGGATCTGCCTCACTCTTGGAGAATCCAAGCCGGTGAAGTAGCTGTCTATCCGAGTGTACCAAGCACGAGGTGCTTGCTTCAGCCCGTACAGTGCTCTCTTGAGTCGGCACACATGCGACTCACTGCAGAAGATCTCAAAACCTTCAGGCTGCTCTATGTACACCTCCTCCTCAATAACTCCATTGAGGAACGCAGTCTTCACATCCATCTGATGAATGTGCCACCCCATCTGCATTGAGAGAGCAAGGATCGTCCGTATGGAAGAGTACCTTGCGACAGGTGCAAAAGTATCCTCATAGTCAATCCCCTCGATCTGTGAGAAGCCACGGGCGACAAATCTCGCCTTGTACTTCTCCACACTCCCGTCAGCTGCCTGCTTCACTTTGTAGATCCATCGCGAACCTACAACTGATTTCCCAACCGGTCTTGGGACAATCTCCCATGCACTGTTCCTGATGATCGAATCATATTCTTCGATCATGGCATCAACCCATGCGGGTTCCTCCACAGCTTCCTCAAAAGAGGATGGCTCTGTCACAACACATTGACTCATGAGAGCCATGTATCCAGTGTACCGATCCGGTGACTGTCTCTGTCTGCGCTGTGCTGTAGGTGGTCCTACAACCTTCTCTGCATCCCGAGCCAGTCGCTCAGCTTTTGTAGTGCGCATGCGCCCTCTGATGGTTGGCGCTGCCTGGGTGGTTTCTTCCACCTCCTGAACCTCCTCTTGTGGCTGATCCACATCCGGAAGCTCCTCCTTAGGAACTAACGGCTCCTCATCTGCATGCAAGTGTAGCTCCCTCTCAAGCGAACACTGCATGGCTTTCTCCTCCTGAAATTTTATATCCCGTCGCACAACAGTCTTGCGACTGTCTGGCACATACACCCGATAGTTGTGAGGTGTATCGGTGTACCCCACAAATATTCCAACTTCAGCAGTTGGATCCAGCTTCCTTCTCGCATCCTTCGTCACATGCATGTAGACAGGAGATCCGAAAATCCGCAAATGGGAAATATCAGGCCTCTTGCCAGAATAAGCCTCCTCTGGTGTACTCATGCCAAGAACCTTGCGAGGACAACGGTTCTGCACATACACTGCTGTATTGCATGCCTCAGCCCACAAGTGAAGGGGTAGGCCCTGATCATGCAACATCGCCCGTGCAGCACCCACGATCGTTCTGTTCTTCCGCTCAGCCACCCCGTTCTGCTGTGGGTTATGGGGTGCGATGAGCTCTCTCCGTATCCCTTCTGCGCTGCAGAACTCCTTGAATTCAGCCGAGATGAATTCACCACCGTTATCACTCCTTAGAGCAATCACCTTCTTCCCCGACTCCTTCTCGACCAGTGCTTTAAATTCACAGAACTTCGCGAATGTATCGCTCTTCTTCGACATGAAGAAGATCCGGCACTTTCGAGAGAAATCATCAACAAAGATCACATAATACCTGTGCTTTGCTGTCGAAGCAACAGAGAAAGGACCACACACGTCTGTGTGAACTCTCTCAAGGATCGTCGTGGCGCGACTATCCTTCTCGTGAAAGGTGGCTTTCACATACTTCCCTAAAGTACACCCCTTGCACTGATCTGATTGCGCAAGGGTGCCCTTAGGAAGTCCAGTAGAAATCTGCTGCAGAATCTTCAAAGCTCCATGGTGAAGATGGCCCAATCTCCTGTGCCATAGTTCGCCCTCATCATCCCGGCTCACCACATCTCCGGCCTTGCATGCCATAGCTGCGCAGTCATCTACCTGCAACTGATAAAGGTTCTGAGTTCGAACCCCTATCTTCCGGGTCTCTCCAGTAGTCTTACTGCGCAGGAAGGCTTTTCCTTCGCTGAAGACCACATCATAACCCTTATCCTCCAACATCGCTACCGAAATCAGGTTCTTCTTCAATCCAGGTACATGCATGACATCCTTTAAGACAAAGGGTTTACCAGACTCCCTCTGAAAGGATACGGTACCGATACCAGTCGCACTGTATCTACCGTCATCGCCCATCTCGATGTGCATACCCAAATCCTTGTCCTCCGGATCTGAGAACAACTCCCGATCTCCCGTCATATGAAATGACGCACCGCTGTCCAAGAACCACACCGATCCCATCACACTTGAAACCAAGCATGCAATCAGTGAAAAGTCAAGCTCGAATTGTGAAGCCAAAGCTTCTCCATCTGCAGATCTTCCTGCTTGCTTGTTCTTCTTCTTCTTTGGACAATTGGTAGCATAATGTCCGTGATCATGGTAGTGAAAACACTTCACTTTCGCCATATCCTGCTTCTTGCCCTTAGCACCAGAATGAGAGGTTTTCTTACCCTTCCCTTTCTTTGCTTTGGACACCAAAGCGCAGTTTTCTTCATCGGCTCCCTTTGATGAAGATCCATCTCGAGTAGTCCTCCTTATCTCCTCCTGCATGAGATCCGCCCAAAGGCGCTCCCATCCCGGCAGCTTCTCCCGACCATTGACACTATCTTGATATGAGTGCCAAGCCTTCGGAAGACCAAGGAGAGCCAGGTCGACCATGTCCTCTTCATCGACGGTAACTCCCACACTTCCCAGTTCATCTCTGCATTGAGTGAACTTCGTGAGGTATTTGGCGATACTGTCGCCCTTCTCCATCTTGATGTTCCTGAGCTTATCTTTGAGCGCCAGCTTCCTTTGGTCACTCTTACTCTGGAATAGATCCGTCAAAGCTTTCCACATTAAATGTGGAGTAGCCTTTCCATGCAGGCTGGATACAATATGATCCTTGACGCCCTCCAACAGGATCCTTCGACATTTCGCGATCTTCTTTTGCCATGCATCGACCAGAGCTGCATCGGTGGGCTTTGGGACATCCGCATCCACGAACTCCTTCAGACCATTATCTTCTAACACTGCTTCCATTCGATCTTTCCATGCAACATAGTTCGAACTGCCTTCAAGAGCATATTCGAGTCACAAACCATTGAAAGAAGACATCTTTCAACACGGCACCAAGAAGAACAACCTTCTGCAAAATTCGAATTCCAAACTCCAAGCTCTATCGCTTCCGATCTACACTTGAAAACAAATTATTTCCAAATCAGAGATTGACTGCAAGGGCATTCACCAGATCTTTCACCTTACAAAGAAGGATGAATATTCCGGAGGCTACCTGGCCCGCATGCAGACTCTGTCCGAGGAAATAAGTTTGCAATCACCGTAATAGATCTCGACAATTAATCTCGCTCCGATACCATGTAGAAATTAATTGAATAAATCACTTATTCACTGAAGATTAACCTGGTCATATATCAATTTCGAATTGCATACATAACACATAACCTTCTTCTACAATTAATTGTCACATGCGGAAATAACAGAAGCAATCTCACATCAATTCAATCACACATTAACTCAGTATGTATGGGGAAAGCCTATAGCTGAAAACCCCGCGGCTATTGTGTATATTATAATGGAGAAATCAAGTAACCAAACAAGTACAATACTCCTCACAAGTACTCAGTACTCTCTCATGAAGTTACTCACAATCTAGCTTGGTTTTGAACAAGTCTCGGGTTCAAAACACACCACTAAATGCCTTGCCTCTATTGCGCAATCATGGCCTGTATATGAAGAGGTTCAAGGTTCGAATCCCTTTGCCTTGATTGCGTAATTGTCATGGACAATTCCTCCAAGTGTAATGCAAATCTCATGCAGAACAAATCTACCAACTGATAGCTTTACTCACCCTTTCATCTACCTCTTCCACTGGTCTCCACTGAACTGATCATGCACTGTAGTGAACTGAAGTGTTCTTGAGTTGACTAATGAGTTAATATTTAGTAAATTAAATATTATTTAATTTACTTCACTCATATCTAGTTGATTAGTTAGTTAACTAATCCCAACTAGTTCAACTAAAACAAACAGAACACAACTCCACTACTTGTCCCGTTAACTCCTCCAAAACTCCTGCCACTGAAGTCTAACTGAAGCCAACCATGCAAGATGCCATCAAACCCTAGGAACCACGTGATTCCTTGTGTCAATTGCATGAGTCACCTCCATGACTCAAACTGAAGTGCGCCAAGAGAGTAAACTGCTGTTTATAGTCAAAATATTATTAAGGGTAAATAATATTTGACTTCCATATTTTTAGGAGATCAGTCTAAAAATAGTCTGGGTCCTAAAAAATTGGGTCTCATCTATTTTTACCGACATGTCGCATCCATCAAGAATCTCCAAGTAGAATTCCCAAATTATGCTCCGTATGTCTAAAAATAGACATAGTCTAAAAATAGACTTTGCGCCAGAATTTGCCTGCGGGCCCACTTAGTGAAGGCGACTTCATTTCACTAAGCTCCATCATCTTGCTGCATTCTCAACACCCCTGTCTTTTCAGATTCATATTGCTCTCTTAATGGGAAAAACCATGCTTCTTTGGGTGCAATCCACGGATATGGTTCTTCACCTCATAAAGGCCCTCGAACTCATGCTGGGGATCCCCTCCTCATTCATGCGACTCCTTCATAATATTAAACAACTCAATGACCCTTTCTCTCTCTCCTTTTACAACATAGAAAATGATATTTCAATGATTATTTCCTTCCGTCTGTAGGGAGGCGCTGCCAGGGAAACCTCTGTTGCTGAGGGTTTCTCTTATAAAGACGATGTTCATGCACATCCCTCCTCTCCATTTTCTCAACCCCCGGAGGCTCCCAAGCCTTTCTTGGTAGAAAAAATGGCCAAAGTGCATTTTATAGAAATCTCCCACCCGGATTTGGACGACCATCTCCAACTTTATGCAGAAAATGCCTTCATCTGCAGATTCAATGGACTTTGGCCTCGCACAAGAAGATTTATACCAATGGATTCACTCCACTTGGACCAAAAACTGCAAGGTCATTTTTTGCTCCAAGGGCTTTTTTATCATCATTTTTGCTCACAGCAAGGACTACCAAACAACTCTCACAGGTGGTCCTTGGTTTTGGGGAAACGCTGGACTATTCTTAACCCCCTGGTTCCCAGACTTTGATCCCTCCACGACAGTCATCACCAAACTTCTGATTTGGGTAAGGCTTCCAAACTTACCTGCTCACCTTTGGCACTGTGCGGTCTTCCAAGCCATTGGAAACACTTTGGGACATTTTCTGGCAACATATCCCTCGAGATGCCTAAAAGACATCTACACCTACAACATAAAATGTACCGAGATTGACATCAACAAAGGATTACCTGACCAAATCATTCTCAAAGTCGAGGATTTCACTTGGCCTCAGACTTTAGACTATGAAAACACAACGTTCTACTGTTGGCATTGCCATCAAACAGGACATCTTCAAAACTCTTGCGTCGTGTTCCTCGCCCAAAAGAAAAGAGGCACTCACAAACCGAAAGATAAAAGCTGGAAACCCTTTGATCCGCCTCCCATGGATGACATTGAGTCCTCCACCTCAGATGAAGAAGAAAGGGAACCAGAAGATGATGCTGAAACTCAGCAGCAATCGCATTCCTCGCCGGACCCTGATAGGCCCCCAGCCTCCTCGAATCTTTAGAAACGTATGCATGAGTCCACCTCCTCCGACTTAGACAAAGATTCTCTTCCTTTGATCAACAACAATCTTCGAGTGGTTTCAATACACACGTCGCTTGGCGGTTGGGTTAAAGTCACAAAAAAAAAAGGAAAGAAAAGTAGTATTGCGGACCCTACCCATTTTGGGTAGAGCCATATGTCTATCTATCTCACCTAGCTCTTCCTGACAACACCACAAAACCGTGGGGGACCGCTGAGTTCTTCATGCTCCCCTGGTTTTCTGCTTCTCTTGATTGTAACTCCTTTTGTACTATAAGTTTTTAATAAAACCAATCCTTCCTTAAAAAAGAAATAAAAAAAATAAAAAATATATATATAAAAAATAAAAAAAATAAATTAATTTTTAGAAACCATTATTATAATATTAGTAATTTTATTATTATATAATTTCATATATATATATATATATATATATATATATATATATATATATATATATATATATATTTTTACAGAAACGGGTAGTGGATTTTATTCAATACTTGGCCTTGATGCCAGAATTCGGGTTACAGGAGGAGAGTTACAATTTGCATTTGCCGCACAGCTTTGGATGGCTGTGGTCATTATGCTTATATAACTTCTCTCTTTATTTGCAACAATGAGGTCTAATTCTGTGATTTTCCCATGCTTGAAAATGCATACAAACTGGTTTAACAATAAACAGTAAAACATGTCTACTTTTTAATTTAAGGGATTGGATCCCATGACTCTTTTCCGCCTCTGCACAAGGCTCCCGCCGATAGAAGGGTTGCTTTGTTGGCTTCAGTATCCGCCTGCTTGTTGTTGGCTCTCAACACATGGTAGAAGCTCAATTTCTGAAATGAATTTGCCAGGTCCGTTATTCTGAAGATCATTCTTGCCAGTCTTAGATCCGAAGGCTTAGAACGTGAAACCATAATGTTTATTATTATTTGGGAGTCCCCAAAAACATTTACTTCCCTAATGCTCAGTTCTTTTAGGATCTTAAGGCCTTGGAAAAGGGCCAATGCTTCTGCTTGAATGCTGGAAGCAATGCCTAAACCCCAGGCGAAATTATGAGTCTTTATGCCCTCTGAATTTAAAATGACACCTCCTGCTCCAGCTCTGCCCGGATTTCCCTTTGCAACCCCGTCAAAGAAAAAGGAATGGCTTGGGTGATTTGTGATCCAATCCTGGAACTCTTTAGCTGGAGCCCTTATTTGCCATTCCTTGAGGAGGAGGATTTTGCTTGGAGCTTTTTGAAACTGCATGTCTAGAGTGGCGCCCCAATTTATGTCTTGATGGCTTAAGTTTGTATCATCTTTATGATCACTCAAGCACTCTTTTAGCAGACATTTTATTTTCTCTACCACAAGATTCGCTTCTCTACATTTTATTTTCCCTTTACCATTTCCAGGGATCCAAAAGGCGTTGTCTTTGATGAGCGGGCAGGCCTTTGAACAGAGTTTAGAGAAGGGCGAGTTCGTTGCTGGCAAGGGGTGGTCCAGGCAGCGAGATCTCTGGCCTGTGAAGTATTTTTTCCAAAGCGCTAATTGCGCCCAACCGGGATTTGGAGCAATGATTCTCCATATTAACTTGGCGCTCATTGCAATATTGTGGATGCCCAGGTTCTTGAAATTTAGCCCACCTTCCAACAGTGGTTTGGAGACAACCTCCCAATTGACCAGGGGGATCTTTTTTCATTTTGTTTTCCCCCTTTCCAGAAGAATTTTCTGATGATCTCCTCCATTTTTCTAAGAATGCCAGTGGGTGCCAGAAGAACTGAAAACTGAAATAAGGGGAGACTGTTAAGAATTGATTTTATGAGGACCGACTTACCAGCTATGTTTAGCCATGAAGAGCCCCAGGCGAGCAGCTTATTTTTGAATTTCTCCAGTTGGGGGAGCCAATCTCTGTTGTAGGCTCTTTTGAGAAAAACAGGGAGGCCCAAGTACTTGAAGGATGTCTAGTTTGAGGAAGCAGCAAAGCCGAAGCATCTCGAAATGGTGTTGAGAAGACTAGGCGAGGTGTTCCAGCAGTAGATATGGCATTTGCCATTGTTAAGAATACTTCCAGAGACCCTGCAAAACTCGTCTAGTACTCCTTTGAATCTGGAAGCCATGAGGATAGAGGCAGCTCCCAACATCAGGGTGTCATCAGCAAAGAGAGCATGGTTGATGTTTTTAACCCCTCTAGCAATGCAGAGCCCTGTAATTTCCTGATCTGCCATTTTTTTGTCTAGAAGAAAACTGAGAACTGAGGCTTGAAGGACGAATAACAGTGGGGAGAGGGGGCATCCCTGCCTGAGACCTCTCGTGGCTTTGAAAAAGTCAGCAGCTCTACCATTTACTAATGGGGCAATCCAAGGTTCTGATATGCAAGCCCGGATCCAGTTTATAAAATTTGCCCCAAACCCAAGCTTGTGTAATACTTTAAACATATAGCTATGCCTAACTCTATCGAAAGCATTAGCTAAGTCTAGCTTGATAACCATACCTTTTTCATTTCGACTCAAGCTTGAATGGATTGCTTCTTGTACCAAAGTGAAGTTGTCCACGATCTGGCGACCTTGAATGAATCCTCCTTGACTTTACGAGATGATTTTGGGGAGGATAAGCTTCAGTCTATTTGCTATGACTTTAGTAATCAATTTGTAGCCAATGTTACATAGTGAAATCGGGCGAAATCTGTTGAAGGAGTTAGCTCCTTTCTCTTTGGGGATGAGGGCCAGAAAAACAGAGTTTGTGCTGCCTCCAATTTTCTGACAAGCTTGAGACTTTGTGACCATTTTGAAGAGATCTTTTTCCACGATCGGCCAGCAGGTTTGGAGGAATCTGGCTGAGAATCCATCTGGCCCCGGGGCTTTATCTGGATCCATGGCGAAGAGGGCATCCTTAACTTCGTTTTTGGTGACTTTTGCTTCCAGGAGATGATTCATTTCAGCTGAAACCAAGGAGGGAATCACATCCAACGAATCATAGTTTTGGTCCAGCTCTAAGTCTTCACTATACAAACTTTGAAAATGCTGGGAGGCTGCTTTTTTTATGTTTGCAATGTCCTTGTGGGTAATAGAGCCATCTTTTATTTCAGAGATAGAGTTGGTGCATTTTCTTGCCTGAGCTTGCTTGTGAAAAAAAGAGGTATTCCTGTCCCCTGCTTTGAGCCAAAGGCTGCGTGATTTGATCCTCCAATATTCTTCCTCAACAAGACAGGCGTTGTGATATTTCTGCTGGAGTTGGGCTTCTTTATCTAGGATCTCTTTTGTGATAATGGCTCTTTCAACCTGGAGATGATGGTGATCCAGAGAGCTTTGAATTGATTTCCTTTCATTTGCTGGGTTGGGCAGAGATTTGGCCCAGCTTTTCAAAGCCCTTTTCACTCTTCTGAGCTTCTCCTCCCAGACAAAGAAGGGGGAGCCTTTGACCGGCTGCAGCCAACTATCCTTAACTATATGCATGAAGTCCGGATCTTTAATCCAAAGCGGGCTAAATCTGAAGGGGATAGGCCCATGATCTAGCTGGGCCACGAGATCAATTTTGATGGGTTTATGATCAGAAGTGCTACAAGGGAGAATATGGATCCTAGCCTCTAGACCAAGAAGGAGAAAAGAACTTTGAATGAAGAACCTATCCAGCCTGGCAGCAATGTGGCCAGGCCCAAATCTTTTATTAGACCAGGTATACTTACCTGAGACTGGTTTGATATCCAGAAGATCCCAGTCCTGCATGAGATCTTCTGCCCATTCCCTAGCTGGGTCGCATACTATGCTGCCTCCTCTCTTATCTTCAGAAAGAAGGGTGAGATTTAGATCTCCAGCAATGATGATATTCTCCAAGCTTAAAAGGTTGTCTTGGTTTCTTATGGATTCCCAACAATTCTTTTTTTCCCCAGCATTCACGGGGACATACACGTTGAAAAGACTGAATATCACATTTGAGTCTAAGTGCCGCAGCTTTAAGAGCATCCAGTGAGGATTGAGTGTCTCAGAGATGACTGAGATTTTGCCAGCATTCCAGAGAGTGCCCAAGCCACCAGAAGCCCCTCGAGCTGAGATTGCTTTTGCCTCGCATCTGTTCCATAGATTTTTGCTTGTTTGGAGGAAGACAGAGTCCTCCAGTTTAGTCTCCTGAATGAGGAGTATGTCAGGAGCTTCTATCCTTATTAAGTTTCTGATAGCTTCTTCTTTGATTCTGCTCCCCATACCTCTACAATTCCAGGAGACGATCTTCATCATTTGTGTTTCTGGTTGGCTCCCTTGGAGCCTTGAGGTTGGTTTCTAGCCAACTTTGGTTTTGATGCTAATAGCTTTTCAAGAGTTGGCTGGCTGCCTTGTAGTTTCTCTTTGAACGTTTCCTGCTCTCTTTTTTCCCGATCTGATTTGCGGCCTCTAGTGGATCTCCTTATCGAAGCTTGAGATTCGCCTATTTCACCTTCTTCCTCCGATTCTTCGGATTCTTGCTCCACTTCCTCTGCTTCTACAGAGTTTTCTTTGGAGCTCTCAGCCCGACTAGCCCCCTTGGGAGAAGAGGGAGTGCCCTTTTCGGGAGGGTTTTATTTTTGAGTACCTGCATCTTGAGATTCCTCCAGGAGCGAGCTAAGGGGGGCATATTTATTATCTTGCTCCTTTCTGGGGGGAGGTTGCTGCGCAGGGGCCTGGGGACCTTTTCCATTTGGACCCCCTTGTTTTCTGGTAGTCCTTACACGCTTGACCTGATTCCAGCCTTCTTCCTTGCCCTTGTCTGTCTCAGCATTGGAGGGGCATCCTCTGGCGAAGTGGCCATATACGTGGCACTTTCGGCATTTGAAGGGCAGTTGTTCGTAATCTAGCTTCTGCACATGTGTCCAGCTTCCAACTTTGATTTTGATGGCTTCCGGGAGACCCACCTCTAGATCTACTTCAATGCAGATCCGGGCACAGTCATATTGATCTTTGTTGTTTGCCCGATCTATGAATTTCCCGAGGGCGTTGCTGATGTGCTTTAACGAGTCCCAGTTCCAGCAATGAACAGGAAGATTTGGGAGTCTAACCCATACCGGGACAGCAGAGGGAACATCAACAGCAGGGTCGAAATCTGGTGTCCATTTATTGAGGTAAAGCCCCTGGGGGCCCATGAAATAGGGGCCATTCTGGAAGATCATATCCTTGTCGTCCTTGGAGGTGAATTCGAAGAGAAAGAATCCTCTTCCTAAAAAATAAGATGTAACGTTTTCCTTAATCAAAGGCGCCCAGTTCTTATTGACCCAGTTCTCGGTAGTCTTTGGAGAAGGCCACAGTCCGGTAAACTGACCCACGAGGGAGCGTTCAGCCATAGACAAGGCGACTTGAGTCGGGGTCTCCGGCGGCAAGGAAATTTCAGGAATATCCTCGATCCTCTTGACAATTGGCAGCTTCACATTTTTTCTTCGGCGGCAGCCCAACTAAGAGCCTGTCAAAAGCATCTGAAGAAGAAGGAGGCGGGGGGGGGGGCAGGGGGCCAGCCCTGGGCGAGCCCGGGGCCTCCATGGGGGCGAACCCTAGCACGGGCCACCACCCTACAGCAAAAAAGCAGTTCAAACTCGGCAGAAGCGCAGATCCTACGCAGCAAAAAGGGGTAAGGGCCTCAGGGCCGCAAGGGGAGAGCAGGGAGCCGAGGGCCTCAGGCCGCAAGGCAGCAACCCAGGGAGACCGCTGTGCCGAAGCGCATGCAGGAAGGCCTCCTCGCACCAGGTCACGGGACGCAGCACAGCTCAGCTCACGGGAAAAAAATTATCTTCCGAATCATATATTTATATTATTATTATATACATGAAAATTTCATAATTTTGTATACTTTCACAATATAACATTTTTCATATTTTCAAAATAACAAAATATATAAATATTGCATCATATGTTTCCATGGACATGAATTCCACAAATAGTCCATACTTTTCCATAGCGTTTCATTTGAAAAAGAAACAAATAAGAAAACGCATTCGAATAAAACAGCTTTCTGAACTTTTGTTATAATATTCATGGCACATTCCGTTCAATGAGGTCTAGTTTACATAATGGAACTGGAGTCTTTTATTGTACTCCTTAGATGGGGCCGGGGCAATCATATGACCGTGGTTCCCTTCTTTCCTGACACGATAAGCAGCTCGCACATAACGAAAATTAACTTTTGCAAGGCGGCATAATCCACTGTGTAGAATTCTATGGAGACAATGAAGAATAAGATACGGGAGAATATCACGTTCCACATGGATGGGTTTCAGAATTTTTAAATTTGTCTAATAGCAGTGACGAAGGCTGTATATTAGAAGTCCAAATATTAAATAACATTAGAGCGGTTTTGCTCTAATCTGTGATCATTTGTATGCAAGATTTGTCAAGGTAAGTTCCTTCAGATTGATGAAACTAATCCATGTTATAAGTGTGTTTTATAATATTTGAATTTGCTTTTGAGTTAATTTTTGCTTGCTTGTAATCTGTTTGGTTTCAGAGCAGAAAATGGCTCGTAAGCCTCGCAAGAGACAAAAGGGAGATGTTGCAATTGAAGAGGAGCACGTTTATGAAGATACAAACGTCTCAGCCCCACCATTGAGATTCGAACCGCATCCATGCCCGAAGCCCTCAGAGAACGCAGAGAATGAAAAGCCAGTGAGGGTCTATGCGGATGGAATTTACGATCTGTTTCATTTTGGACACGCGCGCGCCTTGGAACAGGCCAAAAAAGCGTAAGGGCTATTTTTTCTGGTTTTGCGTGTGTGAACTATGTTATTTGATTGTCAGTCATCAATTTGCTCAGTTGCGAATATTTTAAGAAGATATTATGTAGTTATTGTTCATTAAGTTGGAACTCGTTGAGGGTTTCAAGTGCTGTCGGTTTATTAAACAACCGCATTGCATTTAGGACCTCAATTTTTATAAAATACCCATTTTAAATTATTTTATTAATCAAATTCGTGTGTGTAGTGTAAATTTATCATGGATCTCTGGCTATATTAATTAAATAGTCATAGAACTCTCAATAAGAGAGATAACATTAATTCTCATGGATGATTTTAAATTTTTTGATTTTTGAAAACCTGAATGGAGTCACCTGGAAAAACAATCTCAATTAATATCAGATCTCCCTGCCACTTTCTAAGCTGTAAAGAGTTATGTCAACAATCTGACATGTGAGAGGGGTGAGTTGTAGATCATTCGCTCTCCCTTCACTCATTCTTTCAATCTGTCTCATTAGTTATGTAATTGTCCTGACCCTTGCTGCATCTATCGCTTGTGAACTATGTTTGAACCTTGAGAAAAATCAAAAAGGTTTCCCCAAAAGAGTTTCTTTGTCAAGTTAGCATATGGGAAGGCCACTAATTTGACACTTTAGGAGATCAAAGCGAAGGGTAGAGATGGGAACTGCCCTCAGGAGTGACCGAAGAAACCCAAGTTTGGTATCAAGAAAAGATCTAGTTAGTGGAAGCGAACGGTTAAGGAGTAGGAGTCGTCCTTTTGGAAAGACTCGAAAGATTCAAGGGGTAGACCAAATGCTTATATGACAACCATGGTGTTCAATTAGGAAATGGACAAAGCTAACCGGTTTGAGGGCATGTTTGATGCAGTGTTGCAAACATTGATGATATGTTGTGAGTTTTTCACCTCTCTAATATGATCAGCAAATTTCGTGAGATGATAGAAGATATCGGTTGTGGCAAGAGATTTTTTGAATTTTTTGCTCACTTTGAAGACGAAAAGAAGGGGATTGAGAGAAAAGGGTTGCCCATGATTACCTTTACCATAAAAGGACTAGAGGGAGGGGCCGCTTTAGCTTTAAAAAAAATGAAAAAAATTGAATATTCAAGTGGTTTTTTTTTTGTAATTTTAAATCTGCCAAAATTTTCCCTTAATTTCCCTGATTTCTGATAAGTTTATTCCTGGATACTCAATGGTATATTCACCGACACAATATTTGCAACGCTTATGAAAAAAGAGGAAAGGCTAGTGAGTGCTGAAGTTTTGGTAGAATCCATCAAGAAGATGGTGGCAATGTCAAAGATTGTGTTGGATCAGTTGGATGCCATGAAAGTTCGAGCTGTGACAAACTTGGAGAGGCCACTAGAGAACACATGTCTTTTGTGTAACACCCTAGTTATGACCCCTGGAATGTATTGGATCAGATTATGCATAATTTGTAAAAGAGAGGTTATAATTATGGGTGTCAAGCCATGTGAGCTTAAATAAATGACCCCATGTATTACTGATGCAAATATGTTTGTATTTATTTCTAGTGCGGAGCTCAAGGCCTAGACCTGTCTAGTGAATGGCTAGGCACGTAGATGATGTAAACATACTTATATGGATTTTGTGGTAGGCTTGCCATAGTGAATTCAAGCTATGTGAATATTAATGTTGCAATATAATATATAATGGTTCAAGATGGTTGCAGAGAGCATGAGAGGAGCTATGATTCTACTGGAGGTGACTAAGAGAGGGGGCCTATGGGAAAATAATCTTCTACGACCAAGTGTCAGCCTTAGAAGTCATTTCTTTTTCCATAATGTCACTAATAAAGTCATCCAACTAATGAAGAACACATTACAAAATTAATTAACCTACAACAATTCTCTATCATTTCATTATTTTGAAAATCCAGGTTTTTCGACCCACAGAGATGCAAGGAAAAATACAAATCAGGAACCTACAACAAAGCTCTCTCAGAATGGATTTTGCCTAGGTAACTCGATCTCAAGGAAATTTAGCCTTCAGATGAAATCAACTTGAAGAACTCGGCCTCCAACAACACGATCTTCGACCTCCAACAACACAATCTGCACCTTGCCACTAATGTGAGCTGGAGATAATTCAACCCTCTAGCAACTTGGCCTCCCCTAGAGGAATTCAATCTCCTTCTGGTAACTTGGTTCTGTAATCTCCTCCTCCTGGATTCGCACAAACCCACTCGCACTTCTCCTTCTCTGCGCATTGGTCACTGAACCATTTGCCCTTATGAGAAAATCACTCTCTTCATGATGACTCGCTCACACACTTGTGCTCTTTGTTGTGTATTCACTCTTCGCTAGTCTCCCTTTATAATCTTCATTGAGTCCAAATCCCTAACCCCAATCTCTCTTCTAGATACATCTTGGAGATCAAAGATTGAGATTATTTCTAAGTCACTTATATAATTAAATTATTTATCTTAGAAAATAACTCAATAGTCCACAATAACTAATTTACTTTAATTATAGTTCTTTTCCTAAGTTAGACTTAGGAAAGAAGACGTAAATCACGATTGAGATTATTTCTAAGTCACGTAAATAATTAAATTATTTATCTTAGAAAATAACTCAATAGTCCACAATAACTAATTTACTTCAATTAATTTCCTACGTTAGACTTAGGAAAGTAGACATAAATCACTAGAAGAGGCAAATAATGTCTTCCGCATGCTAAGACACCAAGCCGATGTAGAAGACCTTACAAAGCTACTCACTTCAATAGGTAATTTGTTCTCATCAAAATAATATAATTCATCCTCAAATTCTCCACAAGGCTATCACACATGTGGATCCATCAAAATAGGGGGGTTGTCCCCTCAAAATGCTCAAAGAAATGCCCAAAATGCCCATAATGTGAGCTAGGTGCCCACTGCCTCCCAAGGTGGGTCTGTTAATTTTTGAAACTTGGGTCAAATTCCACCTTTGACAACTCAGATGACAAAGATGATGATTGCATCAAATTCCTCTTTTCGAGAGGACCAAAATCGACCTAAAGATCACCTCATTTGGACCAGTAGAAGTTGGTTTTTGACTTTATGTACCCACTCCTGTATATTGGATTAGGTCGGCCCTATGCACATGTACCAATGGACAGGTCAGCCTCAACATCAAATGGACCCTCATGGAAGCCTATAAATAGAAGAGACCTCAAGCTCATTTGGACACACTCAATCTCTTCTCCTCTTCTATTGTCTTGGTTCGCACATGTCTGATGGAGGAAGTTTACAGTAGGGGTTCGTAACTACAGGTCTGAGGCTTGCACGCACCTAGGGTTTTTGTTTCTTTGTCGCACGCATGTCACCGGGCATTTTCGTCCTCAGTAGCACGCATCCAGTGTTCCTCAGTGCGACTGGGAGGCTAAAATCGCATGCACAAAAGCTTGAAGGGAGCGACTAGGGCTTGAAGCCAGATTCAGAAGAATTTGTCCTTGGTCGCACTCTCAGAGTGTTCCTCAATGCGACTGGGAGATCAAAGCCACACTCACAGTGGCCAGAAGGGAGCGACTGGGGTTTGGAAGCAGATCTGGAAGATTTTAGCCTCGGTCGCATGCTTACAGCCTTCCACAATGCGACTGGGAAGGCAGAATTGCACACACAACACTTGATTAGTGCGACTAGGGGTTTGAAGCAGATCCAGGTCAGTTTATCCTCAGTCGCACGTTTACAATTGACCTGGGGGCGACTAGTCACCTGCATTCAGTGTCTAACGGAGCGATTGGGAAGTTACAGTCGCTCGCAGTATATCTTGATGAGTACGACCAGGGTTCTGAGCTAGGGTTTGATAGTTGATTGTAGTTGACTTCAGTAGGATGATGGCTGGATGGTTTCTCTCTGCTGTACAGTAATTTTGAAAATCTGTTTCTGTTTTGTATTGGGTAAATCTCTGTTGGAAGTTTATGTATTGGGCTCATTGTACTCTATTGAAACTTTTGATGACGATCTAATAAGAAGAACATTTTAAAGGGTTTTCCCCATAGTGGGTTTTTCCCTGGTCTTTAACCAATCTGGTGTCTCTTATGGTTGCGCTATTGTCTCCTTTGTCATTGCTTATAATGTTCTTTCTTCAGTTACTGTTTATGATTCAAAACATTGTTAATAATTGGATGCATTGCTCAATGAAGAATTGATTTGGGTTGAAGTAATTGAAACAACATAGAACAATTTGAAAAATTAACATGGTATCAGAGCTAAGGTGAAGGACAAGACCAAAAAGGAGACAAGCATTGAAGCCATCTTCTTTGGAAAGTTGAAGGAACTGTTCTAGTCAAAGTCAAGATGTCTTCCTCTACCTTCAAGGAGCATACAAAGTTGGGTGTTATCAAACTTTGCTGCATGGAAAGTCAGGTCGGAAATCATGGCTGATAACAATGATGTACTGGAATACATTCAAGGAAGAATGCCCGAGCCTCCAGAAAATGCTTCCTTCCCTAAAAAATAGGTACAAGAAGCAAATTATAGCTGATGGTTTACAAGATCATTTACTTGCATATGTTGGAAATTTAAGGAAGTCTAAAGACATATATGAAATCAACAATTTGAATGAAATAATCACCTTGAAAGATCAACTCAAAGAAATCAAGATGAACAAAGGAGAAGCTGTACAATCCTACATTATGAGGATATCTCGCCTTAGAGATCAATTGCAAAGAGTTGGGGAAAATGTGCCTGACAGGGAACTAGTGGTTGTGACCCTTAGAGGTCTCTCTCCTATTTGGGAAACCTTCGTTGCTACAATAAGCAACAATAATGTCCTCCCGTCATTTGATGACATTGTTGGAAAACTTACTCAAGAAGAATCATGATGATAGCAAGAGGAAGAATTCAAAATCATGAAGAGGGAGAGCCCGCTGCATATATCACTCAAGACAAAAAGAAGAAGTGAAAATGAGGTCCATCAAGGAAGCCTCCTTCTCAAAATGCAAAAGGAAGGAATGATAGATCTTTATCTCATATTGAATGCTATAACTATCACAAGAAGGGTCATTATGCTCGAGATTGTCCCGAAAAGAGAAAAGGACCACGCTACAACACTAGAAGCAACAACAACAAATTCAATAATCAAGGAAGAAAATACGATCAAAGAAATAACCGTGATATAAGATATGAAAGAAGAAGAAGGGATACCTCAAGTGACCATGAAGAAGATCATCCTCCTCAAAAGAAGTCAAGAGTTCCTAGGTATGAAAGTAACATTGTAAATAAATTTGAATACATTCTTATTTCTCCCCTTACTAGTTCTTCTCCACCGGATTCATGGGATAGTTGGTTGGTTGATAGTGGGGCCACTCATCACTTCTCTGGGTACAACGAAGTCCTCTCTAATCTAGTAGAGAGGGAGACTAAGCTGAAGATTATACTTGGAGACAACTCCACTCATCTTGGAAAGGATTTGGGTTCGTCAAATTTCATTTGAATTATGGGGAATCAGTTCTGCTGCATGATGTTATGTATGTGCCAGGATTAATGAAGAATTTGGTATCTATATCCGCATTGGAAGATAAAGGAACGAGGGTTGCCTTCATCAAAGGAAAAGTTCTGACTTGGTTTGCCGGTTCACCTATGAGAGATGCATTCACATTAGGATCAAGATTTGAAGAACTATGTAGTCACTGGAAGGCCAATTCTAGCATTAGTTCATAATACCAATCACTTGAGCAAGTTGTGGTACCGCAGCTTGGCTCGTCTACATTATGATGCTCTTCCGATATTGAAGAAGTTGGTCTCAGGTATTCCCGATGTCCAAGCCCATCGTGATGGAGTATGTCCGGGATATGCAAGTGGAAAGAAAACAAGGGGACCCCTCTAGTGAAAGTAAGACAAATGACATCCTCCATCTCATTCATTCTGATATATGTGGTCCAATGCCTGTGCATTCTATTGATAGTCATCTCTAGTATCTACTACATCACCTTCATTGACGACTTCTCAAGAAAGACATGGATATACTACTTGAAGCACAAGGATGAAGCCTTTTAATTGTTCAAGGAATTCAAAGCTTTGATCGGAAATCAAACAGGGAAGAGAATCAAAATATTCAGTTTCGACAATGGAGGGGAATATATGTCAAACAAATTCATATCATTTTGCAGGAAAGAAGGGATCAAGAAGGAAACAATTGAGCCATATACTCCCGAACATAATGGATTAGTGGAAAGGAAGAACAAGTCTATATTAGAAGCTGTCTGTGCCATGCTTCATGATCAAAAGGCGCCAAAGTCCCTTTTGGGAGAAGCTACACATGTTGCTGTATATGTTCAAAACAGGGTGCCTCATCAAGCATTGGAAAACAAGATTCCCGAAGAAATATTCACAGGTGTCAAGCCCAATATTAGCCAAAGGGAGAAGCTACACATGCTGCTGTATATGTTCAAAATAGGGCGCCTCATCAAGCATTGGAAAACAGGACTCCCGAAAAAATATTCATAGGTGTCAAGCCCGATATTAGCCAGCTTTGTATATTTGGATGCCTCATATATTTTCATGTGCCGAAGGACAAAAGGAACAAGTTGGAAGCTACAGGAAGGAAAGGTACGTTTGTGGGTTATTGTGATAATTGTAAAGCATATAGAATATATATTCCTAGTCAAAGGAAGGTCAAAATTATTAGGGACGTAACATTCAGTGAAGATGCAACTCTTGGAAAAGCAAGAGACCTTCCTCCGCCTCCTCCTCCCAAGAAGGAGAATGATGACTGGGATATTGTTAATTTCTGATTTCTGAACATGTTCTATGCCATTTCAGATTAGGGCACACAATACTGAAGGAGATAGAACATACTAATAGATCGATGGAAGACAAGCCAAAAACAGAGAAAATGAATGGTGGCGTTACAACGATCAACAGGATGCTTCTACTAGCAAAGTCTCCAATAGGTCATTCAACCAAGCGTGTCACACATAACCCCAGAACAACCCAAACAAAGAACACTCCATAAATACGCAGCACCAAGAACGCGGCTCCATTGCCATCAAGCGAGAAGAAAATCCTCTCCACAATTGTGTGTCTAATGAACTCCAAGTCTCTCCAATATATAGGCATCTTTGGGGGTGTGTGACACTCTCTTTAAGACATTTAAGTCTATTATATATTCCAGGCCGACCTAGCACATAAGTGGAATAAATTCAAAGTCCATGTTCTGCTCATCCGATCGAGATGATATTTAGATCAATCTTACACCTCTTCGAAAGAGGAATCCAATAAAAATACTGGGATCGTCATCTGAGCAGCACAACCCGGAGTTTGGACCTAGTTGTCCAATTTTAACACTCCCTCTCAACTAGGGAGAACTCCGTCCACTAGTGCAATCCAAACATCATGCATCATCCCGCTGTAACTTGCTTTGCTGGCCTCTTTATTTCAAAACAGAAGTGGGTCAATCACAAAGACATCATACCCGGTTGACAGATTCAGCCCAGAGATCCGAAACCTCTATAGGACTCACAAAGAGTCTCATACCAACCCAAAGTTGGTTTACCTGACTAGAAGTCAGTTGAAGGTCCGAAACCTCACTAGGACTCAAGAGAGTCATATACTAACTCGAAGTTAGTTTCACTGACCCGAAGTCAGTTGGAGGTCCGAAACCTCGCTAAATTTGATCCCAGATCAAGTGGTTGGACACATGCCATCCTAGACATAGAGAGTACGACAATCTCCGATGCGTCCATCGGTCTTGCTATGGTCTCTATTCACATTTCCCATCTCATTGGCCAAATGAGAGGTACTTCCCATGAGTCCGAAACTCCATGGGTAAGATGCATACGGGGCACAAATCAGAGAGAGGTAAACCATCTCAATATCATCACGGTGGGGTAGAAGCACACCAACTAGGTTCGGCAAGCCTAGCCCTGTGGTTGCTTATAGCACCAAAGCTATCCCCAAAACCCCCATGGAGCTCCCATAGCTCATCGTCCAATAGGACCCTCAGAATAGGGTCGTTCCATGATTCCAAGATTCTCATGGAAGGTTAGGAACATGACCTTCCCCAAGGGCATTGTGAGAATATTCGCGACCTGCTCATCAGTTCCTATATGATTGAGCCTTACGGCGCCCTCGCTGTACCATATCTCGGATAAAGTGGTACCAGCCATCAACATGCTTGGATCAATCGTGGAACCCGGGATTCTATGACAAATGAATCCCAGTATGGTTATCACAAAGGATAACAGTGGCATCTAGCACATGTTCGAACAACTCACTGAAGAGCTTTCGCAACCAAGTGACTTCACAACGGGTCCTACATGCTGCAATGTATTCGACCTTAGCGGTGCTCAAGGCTACTGACTTCTATTTTGCTACTGGTGAAGTAGCATCCAGATGTGCTCTTACGATCCACCACATTGCCAGCTCAATCGACATCAGAATATCAAGGAGTGTCATGCTCCCGGCAGTGTAACTCAGCCCATGGTCTATCATGCCACAGAGATATCTCAAGAGTTTCTTGACACCAACCCAGTGAATGTTATGATCAACCATGTGTTGACTCAAAGTGTTCACGGCACAACATACGTCCAGACGGGTGTTCACTAAGAACAACAGAGTCCCTACGAGTTGACGATACTCAGTAGGATTTGCTAACACGGGCCTAGTAGCACTGCCATTCAACTTCTTAAAGTTGAGTTCCATCGGTGTCGACACGGACTTACAGTCCACCATACAAGAAGCTTCATAATGTATTTTCCTTGAGAAAGGAAAATCTTGCCAGGTCTCTGCCAGACCTCCAGGTCTAGGAAGTAGTGCATCAGTCCCAGGTCCTTCCTTTTGAATTCAGCAGCGAGCTCTCTCTTGCACTGATGAATGAGAGGGTCAGCACCTGTCAGGAAGGGGTCGTCCAAATACAGCACCAAAATGAGAGGCTTCTCTCTATCATCCTTGAAGTAAAGGTTCGGATCAACATTACTATGAGTGAAGCCCAGCTTCATCAGGTAGCTTATCTATCCTCTTGTACCAAGCTCTGGGTGCATGCTTCAACCCATAGAGGGTTTTCTTCACCCTGCAAACATGGGTGTCCCGATCCTGGACTTTGATCCCCAGAGGTTGTTCTACATACACCTCTTCCTTTATCGCACCATGCCAAAAAGCGGTCTTTACATCCACCTGATGAAGAGTCTGTCCTTGCGTAGCAACAAGGGAAATAGTAAATTATAGGTGCAGTCATAATCAGTGCCTTCCTTGAGAAGTCTCAGGCAATACAATTTCCCATCAGATCCATGCTTGATCTTATATCGAGGTGACAACAACTTTGATCTTGTGGTCTAGGAACCATATCCTAGACATCACCCTCGCATCCTTGCAGACTTTGATGCTTTATAATTTCTTCAAATGATCCAAGCTTATATTGTACTCATGGCAGCTAGATACCCCTGGTATTTATGGCTTCTTGGTTTTCTTCCGGAGTTTCCCCCTCTGAAGCCATATGACTTTGAGCCATGATCTTCTTTCGTTCAGCAATGATGTTAGCTCAGGAGCATATACATATGTATTCTCCCTCTTAATGCCAGCGTCTCTCTCGAGAGAAGACATCTATTTTAAATGAGGGCATCCCAGACACCAACTTGGAAAAGGGGTCTTATTCTCCCACAGTCAAAGCCATCCAAACAGGGTTTGCTGATCATGGTTCAAGACTCCAACAACGTGACTGAAGGCTGCAGAAACTTCTCAGATCACACTTCCAAGTTTATCATTACGCTCTAATGTAAGATTGATTACAGTCACAAGCTTACTGCTACTATGAATCTTGTAAACATGGGTGTCTGTCTATGTCATTATCTTAATGACAGTGACATAGAATCACAGATTTAACTCCTCAAATTTTTGGTTACAGAGATACCTTCTGAATTGTCATCACTGTTTTCTTCATCTTTAAGTGTACAGAAGATTTCAAGCTTCATGGTCGTACATATTCTGACATATGTCATTGTCAAACAGGGATAATATATCTACAAGCCTCAGCTTGTGTCAGAAGTACTCATATTTACTTTACAGCGACTACCTGTTATACTGTGAGGATCTGATTTAGCTTCCTCAAGCAACCTTTTAAAATTTTCTTATCTGCAACTTAATGCCTTCTAACATATCTTGAATTCTGCACTGCTTCTTATCTTCCAGATCTGTCCAACTACAGTTAATGGTAGACTGATCTAGGGCTCCAGATCTTCAGATCTCAAATCTGCAATTTGTTTCCTAAATTGCACAGGTGTAGGAACCAATCATACAGGTGTTCCAAACACAAAATTTACCCTTCTTCATGCCAGTCCATTCCTGTTACGTAGATCTAGCTCAGTCATAAGTGCACAACTCCTGAACATGTGGTAAATGACACAGTGTGTCATCACTGTGGTCTTGCTTATGCACAGATCTGGGAATCATTGTGTCTGTGACCAACTTTAGCTTGGATCTGCGGCTGCAATCTACAACGTTGTTCCTTTTCACCACCAGTAGGATCTTTGACCATCCTTACTTATACAGAAATTCAATCCGCAGTTGCGGAGAAAAATTCTGTTTAGAACTTCCACCAGTACACCTATAAACCTGGCCATTCAGAATCTGGATATAACTATTAAAATTAGGGACTGCGCCCATAGCCACAGGAAACATCCGATCTCCTTTCTTCATTCTGGTGCAACATAGGTTGGAGACATTCTGAAATAATGGGTACTGGTTAGGAACACAGTCAGCTCATGGCATGTTGTTCACGCAAAACAGATATGAGATTTCACTGCGGCTTCTCCTTATATATTCCCTCCATCACTACGCAAGCCCTTAATTATCTTCAAGGCTTTAAGAACCGAGCGTTCTACTCACTGTTGAAAATGTGACAGGCATCGACCTTCTTACACATTCCATATGAGGTGTCGGAGGGATCATATGACATAAATCAACTTTTGAATATAGTGAGATTCTCTGCCTAAATTCGGATTTGAAAATAGTCCAAACAGTCTTGGACACTAACTGGTGGAATACGCATCTTCAAAATATTTTTAAACCAGAACTTTGCTAGCTGTCCCTTCGTCCAATCCGAATACCAAATATGTACTAAAACAACACCCCAAACTTACCTCTGAGACAGCAGCTCAAAGAGCGTATCCAAACCAAGCTTACAGGGCTGCGACATCCTCCAAAGGTGAAGAAGGGATTGTAGCCCACTTGCTGTCATTCCTCCACGATATCAGCATACACACTATATAAGTTTATGTATAACTTCAAACCCGCTGCCCTCATCAAAGCCTTAACACCTTGTGCTGGCCTGATTTGGAGAGGCGAGGCCTGCGGCCTACCTCAGATTAGTATGGTTCCCTATCTGCCCTCCAAAACAACCTCTTCAACCTCAGCCTCCCTTAATATGTGGCAAGCTTTAGTGAGGCTTCAAAGGCCTGCGTTATATTCTTTTATGGACAGAGCACCCGTAAAACAGCCTTTAAACACCTGTCCAAACATACATACTTTGCATCAAAAAAACAGGTGTAAATTGCTGAAGATCTGAAGTTTGATTAGGCATTGTTAGCAAGCTGCTATAGCCCACCTTGCATTCCTTCCAGACCTCCCTTTGACTGCGGCTGCCTTTCAATAGAAGGCTGCCCCTCCACGCTGCTCTTTTTAGGGAAGAAAGCCCTTATACACAGCGGCAACCTACAGGTATATTCCTGTAGCAGCCTCTTATGAGGGTTATCTACCCATCTTAAAACAACTCCAATGACTGCGGTCTTCCCTTCATTTGCTGCGGCCTTCCTTTGGAGGACTCCTCACCTTATTTGCTGTTGTTCTGGGCATAGAACAACCCTCAATCTTCCCTACGCTCCTCTGTTATAGGCTGGTAAGGGCTGCGACCTACCCACAGTAGCCTCCAAGGCTGCGGCTGCCTCTTCCAAGTGTTCTCCACCCACAAATACCTTCAATACAGACCTGCGTTTCTTTTCGTCATACTCGGCCCTCCTGCTGGCTTCAGTACAAAACTGCGGCCCTCTTACGAATGATTTACCCATTCAACTCATCCATTATTACTCTGCCCTGTTGCTAGGCAAAACAGCGACACAACCAAGTGCTGGAAGGCACCACGCAACCTTTGTGGTAGCCTATCTCTTGCGGTCTTCTTCCACAGGAACCTCGGCCTCTCTTCCTGTACTCGGTTATCTAGAATAGACTTCAAACAGCCCTAAACCCTTCGCTGTTTTGTTCTTTAGTTGCTCTTGATAGATCAATAGATGAATTTGGGCTCTGTCTTCTCCTAGGCTCTGATTCCATGTTAATTTCTGAACATGTTCTATTTCATTTCAGATTAGGGCACACAATACTGAAGGAGATAGAACATACTAATAGATCGATGGAAGACAAGCCAAAAACAGACATAATGAATGGTGGCGTTATGGCGATCAGCAGGATGCTTCTACTAGCAAAGTCTCCAATAGGTCATTCAGCCAAGCGTGTCACACATAACCCCAGAACAACCCAAACAAAGAACACTTCATAAATACGCAGCACCAAGAACGCAGCTCCATTGCCATCAAGAGAGAAGAAAATCCTCCACACAATTGTGTGTCTAATGAACTCCAAGTCTCTCCATTATATAGGCATCTTTGGGGGTGTGTGACACGCTCTTTAAGACATTTAAGTCTATGTTATATTCCAAGCCGACCTAGCACATAAGTGGAATAAATTCAAAGTCCATGTTCTGCTCATCCGATCGAGATGATCTTTAGATCAATCTTACACCTCTCCGAAAGAGGAATCCAATAAAAATATTGGGATTGTCATCTGAGTAGCACAACCCGGAGTTTGGACCTAGTTGTCCAATTTTAACAGATATTCTAGATGGTCCTTCTGTGCCCAAGTCCGAGACTGATATTGTTGATGATCCCATGGAGCCTATGGATCCCTTAGATCCTCCTCCAAGTGATCGTCCTACTAGGAAGAGACCACTTTGGCTCCACGACACTCTACAAGATGTTGGAAGACATGTTCCCGTTCGAAGATCATTTAGAGAACGGAAGAAACCATGCAGGTATCAGGGATATGTTGCAGCCATGAGCACTATGATTCAAGCCGAACCTTCCAGCCATAAAAGATCAAGTATGGAAGGATGCTATGGCCAAGGAATATGAATCGATTGTGAAAAACGATGTATGGGATGTTGTGCCGAGACCGAAGGGAAAATATGTGGTGACTTTAAAGTGGCTATTCATGATCAAGAATGGAGTTGATGGTAGCATTGGGAAATATAAGGCAAGGTTTGTGGCTTGAGGATTCTCACAGAAAGAGGGAGAAGACTATGATGATATATTTGCACTTGTGGCTTGATACACAACCATTCGTTCGATAGTATCCCTTGCCGCAAGTCAAGGATGGACTCTTCATCAGATGGACGTAAAGACCACATTCTTCCATGGCATGTTACATGAAGAAGTGTTTGTTGAACAACCACAGGGAATTGAAGTAGAGGATCAAAGAACACATGTTTGCAGGTTGAAGAAGGCATTGTATGGTTTGAAGCAAGCTCCCCGAGCTTGGTATGCACGCATTCACTGTTATTTGATGAAGCTGGGATTCACAAGAAGCAATGCCAATGTCAACCTCTACTTCAAGGTAGTCCAAGGTATGCCATTGATTTTGGTTTTATATGTTTACTATCTATTCTTAACAGGTAGTAAGCCTCTGATGTTTGAATGCAAGAGGAAGCTAGCCCTTGAATTCAAGATGAAGGACCTTGGACTCATGCACTACTTTCTAGGCCTTGAGGTGTGGCAAAGGCCTGGTGAGATTTTCCTTTCACAAGGAAAATACGTTATGAAGTTGCTAGAAAGATTTGGAATGACATAATGCAACTCCATGGCTACACCAATCGAAATGAACTTCAAGAAGTTATGTGGAGAAGCTACAGGATCCGATTTGGAAAATCCATCCGAGTATAGATAATTGATTGGGGCTCTGATGTTCCTTGTGAACACCCGTCCAGACGTATGCTATGCAATGAACACATTGAGTCAATTCATGACCGAGCCCCTCAATGAACATGGGATTGCTGCCAAACATATATTGAGATATTTGCATGGGTCGATCACACTTGGTCTGAGATATTCTGTCGGAGATGTTCGACTTCACGGATACACCGATGCTGACTGGGTAGGAAATGTTATTGGCATAAAGAGTACATCTAGATGCTGTTTTAGTCTTGCATCTGCCATGATATCTTGGATGAGCAAGAAACAGAAGTCTGTGCTATTGAGCACCACTGAAGCAGAGTATATTGCCGTTAGCATGGCTAGCTGTGAAGCGATTTGGCTAAGGAAGCTCTTTGGAGAGCTATTTGAGCAGGGTCTAGACACTATAGTGATATACTGTGACAACAAGAGTGGGATCCATCTGGCAGAGAATCCCGTATTTCATGACAAGTCCAAGCACATAGAGATTCAATATCACTTCATTCGTGACATGGTGTAGAGAGGAGCAGTTAGACTCCATCACATATTGGCAGATGAACAAATTTTAGATATTCCCACCAAAGCTTTACCGAAAGGGAAATTCTTGGTCTTCAAAGAGCAACTTGCAGTGATGGATGTGACCCCTCCTGATAACGGGCAACGCTGATCGAGGACACTGAGTCAACTCTTCCCACCCTGTTTGAGCTCCCAAGGTGAGGAATTGAGATAGAGGGCTCCTGGGGTTGAGGGATCTCTGACAATAGGGTATCACCCTATCTGTTACCCATAGGGTTGGAGATGCTGCTCCCCTATCTGGTCTATGCAAGTATACCCTAGTTGGCATCATAATCACAAGTTAAGCTTGTTGGGAATACTGCTCCTCGTTTGGCCAACGAGTTGAAAGTGTACTTGGGGTGTACAACCCAAGTCGATTATGATGCGGGTGTTCTACCACATTACTACTTAGAGTCATCAATGGGAAGATCAACAGACAATAGGATTGGGTCGAGATTTGCTCCCCTTTATGGTTCCGGGTTGAGAATGAGCTCCCCGATGTGATTCCAGGGTTGTAGAGGTGCTCCCTTGTATGTTTGGATATCCTATTGCTCAGTATGGGTTGAAGCTAATGCTCTCTGATTCTTCTTCTTTTAGATTCGAGAATGTTTCAACAAATAGAGTTGAGCAGAGATGGTCAAGGTATGACGACATGATGATAGGATGATGTGATGATATTGGTAGGTGGAATTCTTCCTAGTTGAGAGGGAGTGCTAATTTTTTCAACTAGGGTCAAATTCCACCTTGGACAACTCAGATGACAGAGATGATGACTGCATTGAATTCTTCTTTTCGAGAGGACCAAAATCGACCTAAAGATCACCTCATTTGAACAAGCAGAAGTTGGTTTTTGAATTTATGTACCCACTCATGTATATTGGATTAGGTCGGCCCTATGCACATGTACCAATATATAGGTCGACCTCAACATCAAATGGACCCTCATGGAAGCGTATAAATGGAAGAGACCTCAAGCTCATTTGGACACACTCAACACACAATCTCTTCTCCTCTTCTATTGTCTTGGTTCGCACAGGTCTGATGGAGGAAGTTCGCACTAGGGGTTCGCCACTACAGGTTTGAGGCTCGCACACACCTAGGCTTTCTGTTTCTCGGTAGCACGCACGTCACTGGGCATTTTCGTCCCCGGTCGCACACATCCAGTGTTCCTTAGTGCGACTGGGAGGCTAAAGTCGCATGCACAGAAGTTTGAAGGGAGCAACTAGGGTTTGAAGCTAGATTCGGAAGAATTTGTCCCCGGTTGCATGCTCAGAGTGTTCCTCAGTGCGATTGGGAGATCAAAGTTGCGCTAACAGTGGCCAAAAGGGAGCGAATGGGGTTTGGAAGAAGATCTGGAAGATTTTAGCCCCGGTTGCACGCTTACAACCTTCCTCAGTGCGACTATGTTAAAATTGGAAAGTAGGGCCAAACTCCACTTTTGACAACCCATATGATGGATATGATATTTTTGTTGGATTCCTCTTTCCGAGAGGTGCAAGATTGATCTAAAGATCATCTTGTTTTGATGAGTAGAAGTGAGATTTTGAATTTATTTTCACACAAATGTGCAAATTGTCAAGGTCGGCCAGAAATGTAATGTAGGCTCATAAGCCCCAATGGATGTGTCTCCACCCTCATTGAAGGATATAAATAAGAGAGACTCATTCCTCATTTTGGACATCACTCATCTCATCATCTCTCTCTCTCATTGGTTCGTACAATCACTTGAAGTACCTCTCTCTCCCTCGCACGTGTGGATGAAGGAATGTTTTTCTGGGTTGAAATTTTCAGATTGTTTTAGGGGTGAAGTATAGAGCGTTGACCAACGTTGACTTTGGGTCAATCTCCCTCCAAAATCTTGCGTTCTCTCAAGCAAAATTCTGATCTCCTTAGGCCGCATTCATTGGCACACATTTCGAGAAGTTCTGGGCACTTTGACCACCGTTGACTGCAACATTGAATTTTAATTGACCGAATTTGACTGACTTTTTCGGATCTGTTTTGGGCTGACTTTGACTACTGTTGGAGGCCGCATTGAGTAAGGTTGACCGAGCTGTTTTGGTGAAGTCTTCTTGTTGGTTTGACCAACATTGACTTTCGGGTTAGGGCATCCTGTTGACTGCTGTTTGACTGAAGTTTTGGGCAAGTGAATTTTGTATATTGTACTCTCTCTCTACTGAACTTTTGAAGAATAATAAGAAGATTTGATCAAAGGGTTTTCCCTGCATTAGGGTTTTTCCCCGGCATCCGCTAAATATTGTGTCCTCTTGTCTTGGCTTGTCTTCAGCGTATTGCTTAAATTCTATCAACATTTACTGTCAATGTTAATGTGATTGCTAATCTGGAAATTGATATTGGGCTAATAAGAAAAGATTGAAGTAAATTGCTCTAAAGCATAGAACATACCATTGTTATTTAAAATTAACATGATATCAAAGCTCAGGTGAAGACAAAGCCCAAGCAAAAGTGAGAAGAGCAATCACTGTGATTTGTTGGACAAGGACAACGGTCAATGGTGTCCTCATTTTACTTCAAATCTGATGACATGCTCAATGATAAGTCTGATTATCATGCATGGAAAATGTCCTTGGACTGGACTTTGGAGGAGCATGATGCTATGGATTATGTGTAGGGAAAGATTGTTGAGCCTCCTCCAAATGCACCGGCTGCCACTAAGACAAAGTACAAGAAAGGAGAAGTCAAAGCTAAGAAGATCATCAGGGATTTTATTCACAAGCACTTGGTTGCTTACATCTCCGAGCTGGGCACTTATAAGGAGATGTATGACAAGTTGGTTAGCATGTTTAGGGCTAGCAACGCAAATCAAATCCTCTTTCTTAAGAACAAGCTGAAGGACATCAAGATGGATAGAGGAGAATTCATCCAATCCTATTTCATGGGGATTACCGAAATAAAAAATGATCTTCTATCTATTGGAGAGGTTATTGCTGACCAGGAGCTCTCTCTTATTGCGCTTGGAGGTCTTCCTCGAGCATGGTATGTATTCAGTACCACTATTCTCAACAATGACAGGATTCCAGACATCGATGAATTGTTGACTAGATGCACTCAAGAGGAGACTAGGATGATGGAGAGAGACATGCCTTTAAATAAGAATGAGTCTACTGCATTCTCCTCTCAAGCTAAAAGAAAGAACAATGCTGGTCCAAGAAATCAAGGACAAGGAAGATCGAGATTCAAAGATGGAAGAAAGGGTAGATGTTTCAATTGTAACAAGTTTGGCCACTATGCTAGAGAGTGCCCCAATAAAAGGGATACACCTTGAGATGATGATAACAACAACAACAATTTCAAGGGAAATGGAAATCAAAGGAACAATAGGTTCAACAACAATGGAAAGAGAAAGGCTCCCGCTACAGGAAATGGAAATGGTCAACCTTCCAAGAGATCGAGAAACTCTAGGTATGATGAATCTATTGTTGTAGATAACAAGCAAAAATAATTTCTTCTTATATCTGCCCTCTCTGCTACCTCTTCCTCTTGACACCTTGGATAATTGATTGATTGATACTGGTGCCTCAAGGCACTTCACTGGGTACAAAGAGGCCCTCTCACATTTGATTGAAAAGGAAACCAATTTGGAAATCATACTTGGAGACAATACCACCTATCCTGTGAAAGGGACAGGGACTGTTACTCTTCATCTAAACAAGGTCAAATCCTTCATCTACAAGATGTATTATATGTACTTGACTTGAAGAAGAATTTAGTGTCTATTTCGGCGATGGAAGACAAAGGATTCAAGGTAGCATTCATTTGATGGAAAGGTACGTGTTTGGAAGAGGACTTTGAAAGAAGCATTCACTCTTGGTTTCAGGGTTGATACACTTTATCAGGTTGGAGGAAGTCCGTTGGGAGCCATGACATGCAACACTACTCCTCAATCTGAATTATGGCGCCAAAGGTTTGATCACCTTCATTATAAAGCTCTTCCTAAAGCTAGGAAGATGGTCACAGGTATGCTCAATTTCAAAGTTGATCATGAAGTTGTTTGTCAAGGTTGTGCCAAAGGGAAACATACAAGGGGACCATTCCCCTCAAGTGATAGCAAGACTACCGACATACTTCGAATGATTCATAATGATTTATCTGGTATGTTGCCCGTAACATCCTTGGGAGGATATTTGTACTATGCTATTTTTGTGGATGATTTCTCTCGCAAAACTTGGATCTATTTCTTGAAGAAGAAGGATGAAGTGTTCAAGTGGTTCCGCTCTTTCAAAGCCTTGGTTGAAAATCAAACAGGGAAGAAGATCAAAATATTGAGGACCAATGATGGAACTGAGCACGAGTCAAATGAGTTCAATGAATATTGTAGGGAAGCTGGCATTAAGAGGGAGACCACTACTGCTTATACTCTTGAACAAAATGGAGTTTCTGAAAGGAAGAACCGAACCATCATTGAAGCTACTTGTGCCATGCTTCATGACCAAGTGGCAAGGCCTACCAAAGTTACTATGGGGAGAAGCTGCCAACACTGCCATGTATGTTCAAAATAGATGCCCACATCAAGCTTTGGACTCCAAAACTCCCGAAGAACTCTTCACCGGTAAGAAACCCGATGTTTCTCATTTTAGAATTTTTGGAAGTCCTGTATATTTTCATGTGCCGAAAGAAAAGAGAAGCAAGTTGGATGCTTTTGGAAAGAAGAGAACATTTGTGGGCTACAATGAAACTTCAAAGGCATATAGAATCTATGCGCCTATTCAAAGGGAAGCGGAGATAAGTCATGATGTCACCTTTGATGAATATGCTGCCCTTGGGAAGGTTAGAGATCTTCCTATCTCAAGGGAAGACAAAGATGAAGATGTAGGAAAGCAGGAAGAATGGAAGGATGAACCGATGCCCGATGCTGATGGTCTGATGGATCCCATTGATCCACCTCTTGGTGAGCCCTCTTCTTCTAAAAGAAGACCCTCGTGTCTTAGAGATACTCTCAAAGATGCCGAGAGACATATTGCACGAAGGGGAACAATCCGTGAAAGTAAGAAGCCGAACAGGTATTATGAGTACTTAGTAGCCATGAGAACCATTGTTCAATCTGAGCCTGGAACATTCAAAGAAGCCGTGAAGCACAAAGTTTGGAAGGATGCTATGAACGAAGAGTATGAGTTGATCATGAAGAATGATGTTTGGGATGTGGTCCCTAGACCAAAGGACAAGTCTGTTGTCACCTTGAAATGGCTTTACAAAATCAAACATGGAGCTGATGGGAGTGCTGAAAAGTTAAAGGCTAGGTTCGTTGCCCAAGGCTTCTCGTAGAAGGAAGGTATAGACTATGATGAGATATTTGCACCGGTTGCCCGATATACCACCATTTGTTCGATTATTGCCCTTGCTGTCTCACAGGGATGGAATCTACATCAGATGGATGTCAAGACTGCCTTCTTGCATGGTTCGCTTAAGGAAGAGGTCTATGTGGAGTAACGTATGGGGTTCGAAGTTTGAGATCAAGATACACATGTATGCAGGTTGAAGAAAGCCCTCTATGGGCTGAAGCAAGCCCCCAGGGCTTGGTATAAGAGGATTGATAGTTATTTAATGAAGCTGGGCTTTACATGAAGTGAAGCTGATCCAAACCTTTACTTTAAGGTTGATAATGACAAGCCTCTCATTTTGGTGCTCTATGTGGACGATCTATTTCTGACAGGTGCAAACTCTCTCATTCATCAATGCAAGAGGGAGTTGGCTTCAAAATTTGCGATGAAAGACCTAGGACTGATGCACTACTTCCTAGGCTTGGAGGTATGGCAAAATCCAGGTGAGATTTTCCTTTCTCAAGGAAAATATATTGTGAAGTTGCTTGAAAGATTTGAGATGGTGGACTACAAGTCCATGACTACTCCGATGGAACTCAACTTTAAGAATCTATGCAGAAGTGCTGTTGGGCCCGATTTGGGAAATCCTTCTGAGTATCGTCAACTCGTGGGGGCCCTGATGTTCTTAGTGAAATCCTATCTGGACATATGTTTTGCAGTGAATACGTCGAGTCAATTTATGGTCGAGCCTCATCACATACACTGGATTGCTGCCAAGAATCTTTTGAGATATCTTCGGGGCACAATCAACTATGGCTCGAGATACACTACCGGGAATTTGAGGCTCCATGGATATACTGATGCTGACTGGGTTGGTAGTGTGGTGGATCCTAAGAGCACATCTAGATGTTGCTTCTCTCTAGGTTCTGCTTCGATATCTTGGATGAGCAGGAAGCAAAAATTGGTTGCTTTGAGCACTGCCGAGGCCGAATACATTGCAACAAGTATGGCTTGTTGTGAAGTTGTTTGGTTGTGGAAGCTCTTTAGTGAGCTGTTTGTGCATGTGTTGAATACCACCGTGATCTATTGCGACAACCAAAGTTAGATTCGTCTTTTAGAGAATCTTGTGTTCCACAACCGCTCCAAGCATATTGATATCGCGTACCACTTTATCCGAGATATGGTACAACGGGCCGCCATAAGGCTCCATCACATTCGGACTAATGAGAAGGTTGCAGATATTCTCACTAAGCCCTTGGTGAAGGTCAAATTCTTAACCTTCCGTGAGAGACTTTGAGTCATGGACAAACCCTCCTATGAGGGTCCCGCTTGAGTTGGACATTGAGCTCTGGGAGCTCCGAGGGGCTTGGGGTTGCTTCTTGGGGCTATGAGCGACCATAGGGTGAGGTTCGCCTTCCCTTATTGGTGCGCTATGTACAAGGTGAATGGTTCGCCTTCCCCTGTGATACCCCATTGTTGGATATATGAGCAAGTTCACCCTCTCTTGTTGATGCCCCAACATAAATCCTACCCATGTAGTTTGGGACTCATGGGAAGTTCCTCTCATATGGCCAATGAGTTGGGAAATGAGAATAGAGACCATAGCACTACCGATGGACACATCGTGTACTGTCGTACTCTCTATGCTAGGATGGATTGTGTCCAACAACTTGATCTGGGATCAAGTCTCATTGAGGTTTTTACCTCTAGACTGACTTTCGGTTAGTGGAGAGTGGCAAGGTCTTGTGACTCACATTCAATCAAATTATTCTTCATTATTTCTTCATAGTTCAATAGAGCAGAGTAGTATAGGATGATACAGAATGACAGGATGGTACATGATGACAGGATTGCACAGGTCGTCTGATGGATTGACGGGTGGAGTTCTCCCTAGTTGAGAGGGAGTGTTAAAATTGGCAACTAGGGCCAAACTCTAATTTGGACGGCCCATACGACGGAGATGATATTTTTGTTGGATTCCTCTTTTCGAGAGGTGCAATATTGATTGAAATATCATCTTGTTTGGACGAGCAGATGTTAGATTTTGAATTTATTTTCTCACACGTGCAAATTGTCAAGGTTGTCCATAAATGTAATGTAGGCTCATAAGCCCCAATGGATGTGTCTCCACCCTCATTGAAGGATATAAATAAGAGAGACTCATTCCTCATTTTGGACATCACTCATCCCATCATCTCTCTCTCTCTCTCATTGGTTCGTACAAGCACTTGGAGTACCTCTCTCTCCCTCGCACGTGTGGGCTGAAATTTTAAGACTGTTTTAGGGCTGAAGTACAAAGTGTTGACCAACGTTGACTTTGGGTCAAACTCCCTCCAAAAGCTGCGTTCTCTCAGGCAAAATTCTGATCTCCCTAGGCCGCATTCGTTGGCACACATTTCGAGAAATTCTGGGCAGTTTGACCAACATTCACTGCAGTGTTGACTTTTAGTTGATTGAGTTTGATTGACTTTTTCGGATCTTTTTTAGGCTGACTTTGACTACTGTTGGAGGCTGCATTGACTAAGGTTGACTGAGTTGTTTTGGTGAAGTCTTCTTGCTAGTTTGACCAACGTTGACTTTCTGGTTAGGGCATCTTGTTGACTGTGGTTTGACTGAAGTTTTGGGCAAGTGAATTTTGTATATTGTACTCTCTCTACTGAACTTTTGAAGAATAATAAGAAGATTTGATCAAAGGGTTTTCCCCGTATTGGGGTTTTTCCCTGGCATCCGTCAAATATTGTGTCCTTTTGTCTTGGCTTGTCTTCAACTTATTGCTTATGTTCTATCAACATTTACTGTCAATGTTAATGTGATTGCTAATCTGGAAATTGATATCGGGCTAATAAGAAAAGATTGAAGTAAATTGCTCTAAAGCATAGAACATACCATTGTTATCTAAAATTAACAGATTGGGAAGGCAGAGTTGCACGCACAAGCCTTGATCAATGCGATTGGGGGTTTGAAGCAGATATGGGTCAGTTTATCCTCAATCGCACGCTTACAATTGACCTAGGAGCGACTGGGAAGTTACAATCGCTGGCAGTATATCTTGATGAGTGCAACTAGGGTTCTAAGCTAGGGTTTGACAGTTGACTGTAGTTGACTTCAGTAGGCTGATGGCTGGATGGTTTATCTCTACTGTACAATAATTCTGTAAATCTGTTTTTGTTTTGTATTGGGTAAATCTCTGCTGGAAGTTTATGTATTGGGCTCATACTCTTTGCTGAAACTTTTGATGGCGATCTAATAAGAAGAAGATATTAAAGGGTTTTTCCTGGTCTTTAACCAATCTGGTGTCTCCTATGGTTGTGCTATTGTCTCCTTTGTCGTTGTTTATATATATTATTTTTCCAAGGAAAAAGTTGTAATTCTATTAATGAAAATAAAATTACATGTTACATTGGCAAGTAGTTGTCCAGCAACCAGTCAAGACTGGTGTTCAATGATCATGCAAGAAATCCTAAAAATACAAAATAGGAGAAAAATCAAGTTTTTCTCCCCTTCTTTTTCTCGACCTTGCACCATTCCCCTTGTGAAGGCGAAGGAGAGACAAGGACAAGTTGATTTTCTTCTATATGTGCTCCATTATCCTTGTCTGAATCTGAGTTATCCAATGGATGATGCCATTTAATCCCCCCATTGTCCATATCATTGACTCTTTTTCAGGCCTTACCATAGAGTTTTGCAAGTCAAAGGGGTCTTGTGTTTCATTTCGTTGTACTTCCGGTTCTGTCGATGGATGGTCGGTCTGATTGGGGGCTGGTTCATTTGCTGCTTCTTTTGCTTCTTCCTTTGGATCACAGGGTTGGAATTGCTACCCTTTTGGTACCTTCCCATTCTTCTTTTTTTCCTGTTATCTCTGTTTGCATCTGGACAAGTGTTTTGCAGATGTCCGGTCTGCTTGCAAATTCTGCATCGAAAAGCTGTGTTTTCATAATCTAGAGGCTGTGTCCAGATTTGCTGTTTGTGTGTCAACTGTATACTTTCCAATAATCCTTTGCTGAGATCGACTTCCACATAGATGCGTGCGAAGGTGAATATCCTTTCCTCCAAGCGTTCTCTGGTGTGTCAATGGACAGTTCTAGTATATGATTCAGTTGCTCTACTATATATGGACTTAGGGCACCTCCGACTGGTTCTGTGGGTGCATTATCTTTGTTTTCCCTTGCAGGATATTCTTGTAGGAGGAACCTCCTTTGTTGTGTTCTTGTTTTGAGTTGTTGATGCTCCTAGCCCCCCCTTGTCCTTTGGTTCCGCCCTGTTCTGCAACTCCTCCTCTCAGCCTCAGGTTGAGTGTGATGGTGGACCCTGGACCGATTTGGTAATCCATGATTGACCTGTGTTCTTGTAAGATTTTACCTTTGCTGAGGAGAGATTGCAGGTATGATGGAAAACCCATGGTTTGGTTGATGCTCTGTTTCAGATTATTTACCTTCTCTGATTCGGTTACCCAATGTAATATGTTTTTCCCGTCAGGTGTTCTAATAAAAACTTGAAAGCGGGTAGGTGACACCTTATGCTTGGTGTTCGTTGTTGTTGGAAATGTTGTCATTGATGGCAAAGGAGGTAGCAGATGCAGAGACAGGAACAGTTACAAAGGAGGTAGCAGATGCAGAGACAGGAACAGTTACAAGGAGACAAAGAAAGACAATGGAGGCAAACGAATGAAGCAAAGGAGACATGCAGAGGCAGAGGAAACGAATATAAAGGAGAAAGGCTGAGGTAGAGGAAGAGAATACAGAGGCAGAGTCGTTATCACAGCAGTAGAGGCAGAGGCAGAGGCAGAGCGACAGAAGAAGCAGAGGCAGAGCCACGGTTGTTATTGCAGAGAAACAACTGTTATTTTGAGAATCTTTTACACAGCCGGGCGTTACACATAACATAAATTACATTCCGGGCTTTATATTCAAATGTGCAGTGGAATGCAATGAGATTGGATATGCTCTGAATCAGTTGGCATTCACTGTTTGAATTATGTTTGAAATTAATCCCCAGTTTTGAACAGAGCTCTTGTATTCGATTGACATGAAGGTTATATATATGCATACACCGAAGAACTGTGCGTTATATATATGGTAGGACCGTGTTGAAATGCCAGAGACTAAGGCCACTTATGAATGGAGCGGAACCATAGTCGTAACAAAGAATATATATATAATTGAAATGCGATGAATAGTTATATATATATATATAATTGAAATCGTGGAGGACCGGAACCTGGAGCGTAGGGAGAAGTGGAACCGTGACGGATGAGCAGTAACGGCGGTTTGGAGGAACAGTAAAGCAGAATGGTGGTATTCATCGCACCACCCTTATACGGAAAGTGGTATTGAAGGATTGGGCAGCGATTCCATAGAATGCCTGACGCGTGTCCCCGAGAGAAATTGGAAAACCACTTTTTATTGTGCGCCATCATGCGTTATGGTCTGCGCATGTTGATCAGGCGATATCCGTTGGATCGGGCAACGGGATATCGGCCGTTGGATAAGCGCGGGGATTTAACAAGGTACGTCGCGGAGTGGGCCCGAGCATTGTTCACAAATGAAGGGTAAATGGATATTAAACTTTGGTCATAATATAACATGGGCGAAGGTCAAGAATGTCATTCCGGAGGCCTCGTATATGGTGACAAAGGTTAGTCATTATCCCCCGCGGAATTTAAAAGGAATGGTTTAATATATTCGAAAGGTTTGGATATAGTTCAAGGTATTTCATTTAAATATTGCAACTCAGACATACGGAGATTAAGACCATATGGTTACGATTGTGAAGTCAGCACCCTATGAAATATATGGGAATGTAATATAGTTTGATGTTATAAAGCCACGGACTATTAATAATTGTTACTGCTTGGCTCGGAGATGGGCATACGATGAAGTGAATACATCGACCCTCACATTTAGTGGGAAACATATATATATATATATATATATATATATATATATATATATGCTGATATATATACTACGTTGATATTTAATATAGCGGACTGTAATATTGCTCTGAAATTGTATTAAAACATTAATTGGGTTTATTACATGAGCATATTATGTAGTGTATGGGTTTTATAATCGTGAGTATAAAAAACCTCCACAGTTGATTAAAGTGCCAACCCAAGAGATCAGAACCTTAAAAGTTTGCTCAGATTTAAAATCAACTGTTATATTAAAAAGCAGTTATATATGCAGCAAGTACACAAAGTACAGTGAACAGGAATAAATATAGAAATGAAGTGAACAGTTGGAATATGCCGATGACAGTAAACAAAGAGTATACAGAACAATTTCTTTACAGCAGCAAGAAAAGACAAATCCAGCAAATCCAAAATTCAGAAAAGGAGATGAGTGGTATTGAAATGCATAACTGAAGATGTAAATATTTTTGTTTATATTGTTTATGATGCAAAGGCAAGTATCCTAAGGAAAAGACAAAATCCCACTGTAGCATGGAAATTTGTACATATTGTTGTAATCTTAAAAATGAGTTGGATAAAGGAATAAGAAGACAGAAGCCAAAGAGTCATGACTGTTCACTCCAAATTCTTTATGAAATACAAACAGTCATGTGAGGAACTCTATATATAATATCACATTGATATGCACAAGAGAGTTGAGAGAGAGAGCAAAAATAGAGAAGGCAGAGTATAGAAGTGTAAGGCAGAGAAGATTAAGAAAAGAAGAGCAGAAAGAGAAGCTACAGAACAGAGCTGATATCTCAGGTAAATCAGCAAACATTCAGTTTGAAAAATTGAGGAAGTTGGAGCTTCCCTATCAAGTTGCAGCTTGATAGCTGTCAGTTGTAGCTGACTGAGGTTGGAGCCTCTTGTAGGTTGGTGCTTGCAGAAAATTGAAGGGAGTTGGTGCTTCCTTGCAAGTTGTAGCTTGCAGAATTGAGGTAGGTGCCTCCTGTAGGTTGGTGTCTGCAGAAAAACAGTGGTGAGAGGGAGTTGGAGCTTGCCTTTGCATCACAACAACAATAAGATGTGGTTTTCACCCTTTATGGGTTTCCACTTATATCTGGTGTCTCTGTGCATGATGATTATGTGTTGATCTGATATATATCATCTGCTTAATATCTGCTGCTCTCATATTAAGTCTGCGGTTATATTATATTAATACTTGCTGCTCACATTCTAAGATTACTCACATATTAAGTTAGACATGAAATGAAGGTGTAAATAAGGTTTAATAAAAGTTTAAAAGATTATGACTGTGTTAAATTGATTCACCCTCCCCCTCTCAGTTTAACTAAGTTCAACAATTGGTATCGGAGCCGGTTCCTTTGTACAAGTCTAACAACTGAAAGGAGATCCTAGGTTCCCAAGATGGCTAGTAAAGAAGGATGCTCAACCAATAAATCCCCTTTCTTCAGTGGTGAAAATTATGCTTTCTGGAAAATCAGAATGAGGACATACATAATGTCTCTAGGAATAGAAGTCTGGGCTGCTGTGGAATTAGGATATGCCCCGAAGGCAACTGACACAGAGAAAGAAACAAAACAAGATTTTGTGGCTAACGCAAAAGCCATGAATGCCATCCTGAATGGATTGTGTGAAGCAAAGTTTATTAAAGTAATGCACAAAGACACTGCCAAAGAAATATGGGACACTCTTGAAAACATACATGAGGGAGACAAGAAAGTAAAGACTGCCAAACTTCAAGTCTATAGAGCCCAGTTTGAAAACTTAAAAATGAATGATGATGAAGACATTTCCAGTTTCTTCCTAAAAGCTGCAGAAATTATTAACAATATGAAAGCTCTTGGAGAAAAAATGCTAGAAAGTATAATTGTGCAAAAGATTCTAAGATCTCTTCCATCCAGGTTTAATCCAAAGGTGTCTGCAATAGAAGAAACAACTGATTGGGAGACCTTGACCATGAACCAGCTACTTGGAAATCTAACAGCCTATGAAATGAGGCTCCCATAGAAGAAGCCAAGTACGAGGGAAGCAACCTTTAAAACAGAAAAGAAGAAAGAAGAAGAGGGAGACATATGCTCTTGCTCAGATGAAGAAGAGGCAAAGTTTGTCAAGAAACTGGATAGAGGCTCATGTAAATGCAAAGGTAAACTCCCCTTCAAATGCTTTAACTGTGGAAGAGTGGGACACTATGCTGTTAAGTGTCCTCACAAGAAAGTAAGGAATCAGGCTTAAGAGTCAGAGAAAAATAAATCAAAGAACTGGCAGAAAGGAAAGAAGTTCAGCAGAAAATCCTTCTATGCTCAACAAGATAGCAGTACATCTGAAGATTTAGATGAATCCTCAAGTGAAGAAGGAACCTCTGAGTTCTTATTGATGGCCATAGAAGAACTTGAAGGTCTCCTGCTAGAAGATGAAGAAGAAGAAGGTGAAGTCGACCTTGAGGGGGAGCTAAGAAGTGCTCTAGAAGAGATTGATAGACTCAAACTGAAACGCAGAAAACAAAAGGACATTCTCCTCAAGTATGTACGAGAAGAACATAATTCAGAAGTCCTTAAGCAGCTAAAGATAGAGCTTGAAGAAGCTAAGAAGATAGAGGACATGTTAAGCAAATCAAAGAAAAAACTCAAGAACAAGAGAAGTTGGAAGAAGAAGTAGTATGTCTCAGGAAGAAATTAGAAAATGCTCAAAGGAAAGTGGTTATAAACTCTTCTCAAACAACAAGCTCTAGTAAGTTGAATGAAATTCTGGTTGCTCAAAGATCCCCTATGATAAAGACTGGAATAGGCTATGAAGTAGAATCAAGTAAAGGAAAAGAAATGGTTGACAGAGAGATTATTTTTGTAAAAGCAAAGAAGAATGATGAAGCAACTCAAAAAATTCCTACAAAAGAAGAAATCTGCAATAAGGAAGACAGAGATCAGAAGAAACCACTAGTAGCAAAGAATGTAATAAATACTAAGACCCCTGAATATGTAAAATTTGGAAACCATCAAAGGATATTCTTCCCTCCAATGAAGAATGCCACCTATTATGTCTGCCACAAGCTAGGACACATTGCTGCATATTGTCATGCAAGGAGGAGTAATTAAAACCAGCAAAAGATGCAAACATTGAAGAGACTGCCTCAAGCAAAAAAATGGAAGAGACAACCTTACATCAGGTATGCAAATAGCTTCTATGGTTACTGCTTTTATTGTAAGGAATTTGGTCATAAAATCATTGAGTGTAGAAAGTATGGACAAAGATTGATGTTTAACACCTCAAGAAGGTTGATGAATCAAAGAAATTCTGTTCATGCTCATAATTCTACAAAAATTGTGATCAAATGTTGTGTATGCAATCAAGTTGGACATATACCTTCCAAATGTCCTCTAAGAAGATGGAGGTCATCACCTCACAAAAGATACAAAACAAAAGGGTGCCTCCAGTGGATAAAGAAGGTGAATAAGTGTGACCTGGCTCTAACTGCTCAAGATCTGAAAAGTCAATGGTATTTGGACAATGGCTGCTCTAAACACATGACAGGAGACAAAAGTAAGTTTATAACTCTTGATGAAAAGAAATCTGGCAATGTCACTTTTGGCAATGACAAATCAGGTAAGATCAAGGGAAAAGGCTCAGTCAGCATAGACAATGGCAGAGGAAAGGCCCAAGATGTACTATTTGTAGATGGGTTGAAAGAAAATTTACTAAGTGTCAGTCAGATGTGTGACAAAGGTTGTGAAGTTCTATTTAGAGCACAAGACTGTGAAGTTAGATCAAGCACCACAAGTAAGACTCTGCTCAAAGGTGTTCGAACAGAGAGCAATGTTTACATTGTGAAAGAGGAAGATGAAGCATGCCATCTTAGCAAAATTGAGGATTCATGGTTATGGTATAAAAGATTGGGACATCTCAGCTTCGATCACATCATCAGACTAAGCAAGAAGAAAGCTGTCAGAGACATGCCAGAAATAAAGAGGCCTTCTAATACCATATGCAAATCTTGTCAATTGGGTAAACAGACCCACACATCCTTTAAGGCCAAAGAGGAGTTGTCAACAAGAAGACCACTCCATCTTGTGCACATGGATCTGTGTGGACTTGCAAGAACTAAAACACCAAGTCGAGAATCCTACTTCATGCTGATAATAGATGATTTCTCCAGAATGACATGGGCTGCTTTTCTCAAGAATAAATCGGAAGCTCTGGACAAATTCAAAATATTTAAGGCATTAGCAGAAGATCAGACAGGATGCAAGCTGAAATGCATCAGATCAGACAGAGGAGGTGAATTCACTGATTATGATTTTGTTGACCTATGCAATGAACATGGCATAAAACAACAATTCACTATTGCAGGAACACCTCAGCAGAATGGAGTAGTAGAAAGACAAAACAGATCTGTTCAACAAATTTCTAGAGCCATGATGCAAGAGAATAATATTGCTCAAATCTTCTGGGCAGAAGCAGTGCACACAATAGTAAATATCCTTAATAAAGCTCACTTAAGGCCAAGCAATGACAAGACTCCCTACGAACTGTGGCATGGAAAGCTAGCTTCAATCAAACATTTCAGAATCTTTGGTAGCAAGTGTTACATAAATAATAATGATGAAAATCTTGGAAAATTTGATGCAAGAGCAGATGAAGGAATATTTCTAGGATATGCATCCAAAAGCAAAGGGTACAGGTGCTACAACAAGACTCTTCGGAAAATAGTAGAAAGCATTGATGTAAGATTTTATGAAGAACTTCAAAACAATACAAGAGATATTGACTGCTACAGTCCATCAGATAACCATGAAGAAGAAGACCAGAATGATGATGAAACAAGAAAGACTACAGAAAATGAAGAGCTGAGCTCGAAAGCCCCCTCAAGATACACTCAGAAGAATCATCCCGAAGATCAAATCATACGAGATAAGAAAGCAGGGGTCCAGACAAGAAGACAGCTAACAGAACAAAATGAAGAAGTATACATAGCCATGCTGTCACAAATAGAGCTAAAGAAATTTGAATAATCCAGCAAGGACAAGTCTTGGGTAAAAGCAATGAATGAGGAATTGGACCAAATTGAAAAGAACAATACCTGGGAACTAGTTCCTAGACCAATTGAGAAAAATATCATTGGTTCAAAATGGGTATTCAAAAACAAAATGAATGAGCAAGGACAAGTAATCAAGAATAAAGCCAGACTAGTCTGCAAAGGATATTCACAAGTCGAAGGACTTGATTATGATGAAACATTTGCCCCTGTAGCCAGAATGGAAGCTATCAGAATGTTCCTGGCATTTGCATGCTACCAAAATTTCAAGGTATATCAAATGGATGTAAAATCTGCATTTCTGAATGGAGACTTAGAAGAAGAAGTCTACATGGAACAACCAGAAGGCTTCTCATTGACAAACAAAGAAGATTATGTGTGCAGACTGAAGAAGGCCCTATATGGACTGAAACAGGCTCCTCGTGCTTGGTACTCAAGACTGGATAAGTATTTGCAAAAACAAGGCTTTAAAAGAGGTGGAGTAGACAACAATCTATACATAAAAGCCCATGAAGATGAACTCCTGATTGTTGTAGTATATGTTGATGACATTATGTTTGGAAGCAACAGAGAAGAACTAGCAAAGGGTTTGCTGATGAGATGAAAACAGAGTTTGAGATGTCTATGATTGGAGAACTCACCTTCTATTTAGGACTTCAAATTCAGCAAAAGAACACAGGTACATTCATCTCACAGGAAAAATACTTAAAGGAAATGCTGAAAAAGTTCAAAATGGAGGACTGCAAACCTATGTCAACTCCCATGACCACAGGTTGCAAGCTATGTGCTGATGATGGGTCTGCTGATATAGATCAAAAAATCTACAGATCCATGATTGGAAGTCTATTGTATCTGACTGCATCAAGACCAGACATCATGCTAGCAGGAGGACTAGTGGCTAGATATCAAGCAGCACCTAAACAAAATCACCTTCTTGCAGTCAAAAGAATATTCAGATATCTACAAGGAACATCACAATATGGACTTTGTTATCCTAAAGGCAAAAGCTTCACCTTGACAAAATACACAGTTGCAGATTGGGCCAGCTGTGTGGATGACAGAAAGAGTACAAGTGGAGGTGCATTCTATCTAGGAGAAAGTCTGGTGGCATGGTTAAGCAAGAAACAAACATCTATCTCTCTGTCTACAGCAGAAGCAGAATATATAGCAGCAGCAACATGTTGTACACAACTCATGTGGATGAAGCAAACTCTTCAAGACATGAAGGTAAGCATTGATGAACCTATCTCAATTAAATGTGATAATACAAGTGCTATTAGTATGTCTAAAAATCCTGTGCTTCACCTAAAAACTAAACATATTCCAATCAAGTATTATTTTCTCCGAGAACAAGTGGCTCAGAAGATAGTAAAACTGGAGTATGTACCAACAAAAGAACAGACAGCACATATATTTACCAAACCACTTGCTAGAGAGCCATTTGAATATTTAAGAGACAGATTAGGGGTAGTATCTGTAGATGCTACTCTTTGATATGAAGAGAAAGCACAGTATCAGGGGGAGAACAGAAACGAAAATATCATTCTTAGGGGGAGATCAGCCAGCAAGGGAAGCATGAAAACAGGTCCTTAGGATCAAAGGGATTATGGCAATAATACATTCAGCATAAAAGAATCAACAAAAAGGCAAAAGGGTCTGTCGTGCAACAGAAGAATAGTGAACCCGATGTATATCTAATCCAAAGTTTGGAGCAGCAGCAGCGTACAAAGTCAGGAAATTTCAGGAAATGCATGAAATATTGAAAAAGGAATAAAAACACAGCATCAGAGAATAGAAGCTTCACAAAAATTCGAATCCCTTGCCATTGATGTCAAAGGGGGAGGAAGAGCAGGCAAACAGAGAAAGTGTATTGCCATCAATGCCAAAGGGGGAGACTGTTGGAAATGTTGTCATTGATGTTAAAGGAGGTAGCAGATGCAGAGACAGGAACAGTTACAAAGGAGGTAGCAGATGCAGAGACAGGAACAGTTACAAGGAGACAAAGACAGAGAATGGAGGCAAATGAATGAAGCAAAGGAGACAGGCAGAGGCAGAGGAAACGAATATAAAGGAGAAAGGTTGAGGCAGAGTCAGAGAATACAGAGGCAGAGTCGTTATCACAGCAGTAGAGGCAGAGGCAGAGGCAGAGCGACAGAAGCAGTAGAGGCAGAGCCACGACTGTTATTGCAGAGAAACAGCTGTTATTCCGAGAATCTTTTACACAGCCGGGCGTTACACATAACATAAATTACATTCCGGGCTTTATATTCAAATGTGCAGTGGAATGCAATGAGATTGGATATGCTCTGAATCAATTGGCATTCACTGTTTGAATTATGTTTGAAATTAATCCCCAGTTTTGAACAGAGCTCTTGTATTCGATTGACATGAAGGTTATATATATGGTTTATATATATGCATACACCGAAGAACTGTGCGTTATATATATGGTAGGACCGTGTTGAAATGCCAGAGACCAAGGCCACTTATGAATGGAGCGGAACCATAGTCGTAACAAAGAATATATATATAATTGAAATGCGATGAATAGTTATATATATATATATAATTGAAATCGTGGAGGACCGGAACCTGGAGCGTAGGGAGAAGTGGAACCGTGACGGATGAGCAGTAATGGCGGTTTGGAGGAACAATAAAGCAGAATGGTGGTATTCATCGCACCACCCTTATACGGAAAGTGGTATTGAAGGAATGGGCAGCGATTCCATAGAATGCCTGACGCGTGTCCCCGAGAGAAATTGGAAAACCACTTTTTATTGTGCACCATCGCGCGTTATGGTCTGCGCATGTTGATCAGGCGATATTCGTTGGATCGGGCAACGGGATATCGGCCGTTGGATAAGCGCGGGGATTTAACAAGGTACGTCGCGGAGTGGGCCCGAGCACTGTTCACAAATGAAGGGTAAATGGATATTAAACTTTGGTCATAATATAACATGGGAGAAGGTCAAGAATGTCATTCCGGAGGCCTTGTATATGGTGACAAAGGTTAGTCATTATCCCCCGCGGAATTTAAAAGGAATGGTTTAATATATCCGAAAGGTTTGGATATAGTTCAAGGTATTTCATTTAAATATTGCAACTTAGACATACGGAGATTAAGACCATATGGTTACAATTGTGAAGTCAGCACCCTATGAAATATATGGGAATGTAATATAGTTTGATGTTATAAAGCCACAGACTATTAATAATTGTTACTGCTTGGCTCGGAGATGGGCATACAATGAAGTGAATACATGGGCCCTCACATGTAGTGGGAAACATATACATATATGCTGATATATATACTACGTTGATATTTAATATAGTGGACTGTAATATTGCTCCGAAATTGTATTAAAACATTAATTGGGTTTATTACATGAGCATATTATGTAGTGTATGGGTTTTATAATCGTGAGTATAAAAAGCCTCCACAGTTGATTAAAGTGCCAGCCCAAGAGATCAGAACCTTAAAAGTTTGCTCAGATTTAAAATCAACTGTTATATTAAAAAGCAGTTATATATGCAGTAGGTACACAAAGTACAGTGAACAGGAATAAATACAGAAATGAAGTGAACAGATGGAATATGCCGATGACAGTAAACAAAGAGTATACAAAACAATTTCTTTACAGCAGCAAGAAAAGACAAATCCAGCAAATCCAAAATTCAGAAAAGGAGATGAGTGGTATTGAAATGCATAACTGAAGATGTAAATATTTTTGTTTATATTGTTTGTGATGCAAAGGCAAGTATCCTAAGGAAAAGACAAAATCCCACTATAGCATGGAAATTTGTACATATTGTTGTAATCTTAAAAATGAGTTGGATAAAGGAATAAGAAGACAGAAGCCAAAGAGTCATGACTGTTCACTCCAAATTCTTTATGAAATACAAACAGTCATGTGAGGAACTCTATATATAATATCACATTGATATACACAAAAAAAGGTTAGAGAGAGCAAATATAGAGAAGGCAGAGTATAGAAGTGTAAGACAGAGAATATTAAGAAAAGAAGAGCAGAAAGAGAAGCTACAGAACAGAGCTGATATCTGAGGTAAATCAGCAAACATTCAGTTTGAAAAATTGAGGAAGTTGGAGCTTCTTCAGGTTGCGACGTGGGCGCTCGGTTATGGGCGGCGGGGTTGGAGCCTCTTGTAGGTTGGTGCTGAAAATTGCAGAAGGGAGTTGGTGCTTCCTTACAAGTTGTAGCTTGCGAGAATTGAGAGTGAGTGCCTCCTGTGGGTTGGTGTACGCGGAAAAACGGTGGTGAGAGGGAGTTGGAGCTTGCCTTTGCATCACAGCAGCAATAAGATGTGGTTTTTCACCCTTTATGGGTTTCCACTTATATCTGGTGTCTCTGTGCATGATGATTATGTGTTGATCTGATATATATCATCTGCTTAATATCTGCTGCTCTCATATTAAGTCTGCGGTTATATTATATTAATACTTGCTGCTCACATTCTAAGATTACTCACATATTAAGTTAGACATGAAATGAAGGTGTAAATAAGGTTTTATAAAAGTTTAAAAGATTATGACTGTGTTAAACTGATTCACCCCCCCCCCCCCTCTCAGTTTAACTAAGAGTTCAACAGTTGCACCTTTTTTGTCTTCGATCACCTCCCTTTCCAGGAGCCTCAGGGCAAGTGCATTCGTTTGGTGCAGGGGTCTCCAAGAAATATTTTCTAGGGCCAAGCATTCGGTGGTGCCCCTATCCTTGTTTTCTGCAAAAGAGAACCGCAGTCGCAGGTAACAACAGAGGACTGTGCGACCCATTCGCCACCTCCAGTGTGGAGCCGCTTCCATGCCATTCATACACGGTCTAGGGTTTATGACGTGTTTCTGTGCTTTAAAATCTGCCTCTGCCGACGAGAACCCCGTTCGGATCTGATGTATGCGTGAGGCTTTCCTCATTAAATCCCCATCCCCATCGCTAGACAGTGCCTGTCGCTAGACAACGCTCGTGCTCTCTTGTTGAATGCCATTCGGGGGTTGAGAAACAAGGTAGCAAGGTGGAACCCTGAGCTGGAGCAGGTGGAAGAGGGGCTAGATTATGCGGGGGCTCCTAGACTCCATTGTCTGCGGTGAAGCATATTATTGTCGTCACCCGCCTGCTCTTGGGGCCGAAGACCACCAGGATAGAGTGGTGCTTCCCTTCATTTGTGCTCTTGTGTGAGGTCGCCGCGACGTTGCCATGAAAGCAATACCAACAAACCCTAAAACCTGCGCTCTCTATCGCTCTAATTCCTTTATACTTCTAATAATATTCCGTTTCATTGTTTATATTGTTTTACCTTCTGTTACTGTTTATGATTGGAAACATTGTTAATAATTGAATGCATTGCTTAATGAAGAATTGATTTGGGCTGAAGTAATTGAAACAACATAGAATAGTCTGAAAAATTAATAGGGTCACTTCTCTAAATCATCCAACATCACCCTCATATGTTGCTAAGTTGGTGGAAGGTAGGCATGTGTGGTCCTCCAATGCAACAACCTTGTTCAAATGGGCCAAGAGGACAAGGCAACCCTCAAAATGAGCAATGATGTGGGATGTGTGACATCCAAGAGAGTGTACATGATCTTGTCACAATGCCCAATGCAAGTCTCATAGTTCCCTAGGCAAATCACATTGCTCTAGGTAGTGTACATAATGTTCAAGGCAGTCACAAATCATTGGGTAGCCATGGATCTCGATGTTGGTACATAGGCCCCGATATAGGTACAAAAATCTCATGGAAATTACATAGATCCCATTGCAACATAAATGATGAGTCATTTTGAAATGCAAGTGCCATTAGGTGGATAATCATTAAGTGTCATCCTTTAACTTCAAAGCGACTCATTCAATTTATACCATTTGATAATTTTAACCACATGAGGAGAGCATCATCCTCTATTACATGTGACAACTCCTAAGACAAGAAGTAGTTGCTGATTTTTGTAGCTTAGGCAAGGTACTTCTAGATGGGCCTTAGTGTTTGTGCATGCAAAAGTTGCCTAATGGACCCTTGAACCTTAGTAATTACTTTAATAATTAAAGCAATTTGTTTTGTAAGAAAAAGTGAGGTTAATCTAATCATATGCAAATGTTATTTGCATTAGTGAATTAGATGAATCTCAACCATTGATCTCAAGTGAGGTGAGATCGTATCTCAACCGTCAATCACTTTGGAGATAAGGTTGCGGATTCGGTCATAACTCAAGGTTATAAAAGAAGGGCTAGGCCTAGGGAGAAAACATAACAATACACAAGGGCACAAGGCATTGAGAGAGGCACCTCAGTGGTGGGTGGAGAAGGAATTCTACTCAAGTATGTTTTACCACTCAAACTAGGAGGGGATCCTATAGGGAAACTACTAGGTTAAGGTCAACAATGGAGCGATAGCCCATTGTCACCTCAGCTAAGGCTGCCTGCTCTTTACAAACTTTCATCGATGGGAGGAGACCCGATATAATAGGGATCACGAGAATGAATAGATTAATGATAGGATGATAGGTGACCTTAAAGGCCTATTCACAAGAGAGGTTCAAATATATGGCTTGCTTGCTTAGAAAGCATGATGAAAGGCTTTCTAGGAAGGGCTTAGGATAATTTCAAGGTCTAGGGTTTGATTATATGACTTGTCAAGGAGATTCCTGGACCTTAAAATCCTTGTGGAAATTTGCTTTCTAGATGGTCTTTGAAGAGACTACTTTGATAAGAAGCAAGACCACACGAAACCAAGTGAACCTAGAATTAGGTCAAGGGGATGGAATTGATCAACCAAGGGTGTGCTTGACCTAATTGAGGGGGAGAAACGGATTAAAGGAGAAATTTTCTTTGAATTTGATGCAATAATCCCAATGAGGTTACTAGCCAAAGGAAACAAAGGGTAAGAATCAATCTCAGAGCTAGGGCTTGAAATATCTCAAGATCCCACCAATGGAATGGCTTCAAATTTGCAGGGCTCCTAGGAGACACAACAACACAATAGAGGCTAGGAGATCGAATATTTTGTGAGAAATGTGATGCCCTAGGTCCGTATGGAGGTTAGGCCTAGAAGAAAGAGGAAGAGGTGATAAAGAATATGTTTTTGGTGATCACATATGGAGGACTAGTGCCTAATCCTTTGGGAGAAATGAAGTCAAGGAGATTCAAATGCTTGGGATGTTTTCACTTGGTCAACGAGGCCTCTAAAACAATTTCGCATGGCAGTTAGAGCATGGGACAATTGCTTCAAGGTCTTTATACTTTGATATGAAATATGTGATGACTTATCAAGATAAAATTTCAACGAAATATCTCTAGGAATATTTTCTTATTCAAACATGGCCCATGACATGATGCAATGCTATACAGAGACAAATTTCCACCATTTCACATAAGAAAAGCAACAAATTTCAGCCTAGTATATTGGAAATCCCCAACAACATGCATGTGACATAAGAAAATGACAAAATAATATTAAAATAGCACTTACATGTGAGAACAAGTATATCCAATCATCATCATATGCCAATATAGAATCTCCAAGACAAAAATGAAGAGATCCAAACATCAAAATGTATCCATCCATCCAATTTCTTCCTCCAAAGAGAATAGCAAAAATATCACAAGAGTGAATGATCTAGTCCAAGTGATGATGATCAAATGATTCCATCACACTTCTATTTATACACTTCCTAATGAATTCGATTTAGCTAATAAGGCTTAATTTAGCCCCTAGAATAAAATAATGTGCATAGAAACAACTTTTGGTGACAAGCCCACCAAATAACTCAATAATACATGAATAAGCCTCTCTAGAGGGTCAAATGATCAACAAAGTGAGTCATTGGGCCTTTGAGGAGGCCTAATGAAGTCCCAAGGGTGTCATGATGTAGAAATGGACTCCCATCATAGTGGGCGAGGGGTTGGCCCCTTGTTCTCCAAGCAAGAACCTGTGGTGCTCCCAAGTGGGTGTGGGGGCACAAGGTCATTCTCATGGGTTTCCAAATGGATCAGAAGTGCCTGTAGACCATCTGTAAGGGCTAGAGTGATGACATAAGCCCCACATCTACAACAGGGAACACTCCTCTGGAACTTGGAACACCTCCCAAGTGTTTGGTGCATCTGTGGAGTCGACTTGGCATGGTGGACCAGGTGCATCACCCTCATCCCAAAGGTGGAATATGAGCAATCAACGAATGTTTTTGGGGATCCATGAAGTAATCTTGGCTATGGTGGAGGCCCATGGCTCTCAACGCTCACCCTACAAGTGCCAATGTGGCCCTCTAGAGGGCTATGACCTCGTATAGGGAGTCGAGGCCCCAAATGGTAACCCACGTGCAATCTTGCATAAGATCCAATGCGTCCCCTTGCCCTCTAGTACAAAAAATCATTAGAATAATCAAGTAAAAGAGCTTACAAGTCACGGAATCAATGGGGCACTTCATGGTGGCAAGCCCTTCCATAGTGGGATTTGGTATATATAAGTGTCTCCAAGCTGAATAGGGGGTTAGCCAAGGAGCCTATTAGGTGGTTTCAGCCTCTAAAGGGAGTGACATGTCCATGGTACATTCCTCAAATGGTAGGTGGCCAATGATATAATAATGGTTTGGAGTGGGGGTCAAGGGAAACATCCAAACCACATGTCAAGGTGCAAGGGTAGCTATAATAAGGAAAGTCCACACTTGGGTAAATGAGTGCAGGAGGGAACAAATCGTGGTACATGAGTTACCCCAACATTTTTTTTCCGCCCTTCTTCATATGCCTTTTGCCTCTTATTGATTTCTCTTCATAACTGCCTGGGGCTCCAGGGGATGAGAACATGATGTGTAGTATGTAGCAGTAGATACCCTCTGGTGGGGCGGTTCATTGCCCACCAAAGGTTGGGACAATCATGGGTTCCTTAATGATGGACGGGGCTCATCTAGGGCCCATAGGAACCTGGGTGATGGCCATGGGTAAGGGGTAGAACTCATGTTATGCTTTTGCCCACGTGCTAAATTTGTATGCCCCTGCCTTCTTTTGCATTTTGTGGTACTTTTTTTGTTGAGAGTGGCCAAATTATGCTTTTTCTTTTTTTTTTAAGTTGCATCAACCTCCAGGGCATTATTTCAGGTCCGATCCAAGGTGTGGACAAGGGGAGTGGGAGGCTAACCCTATGTGGACCCGGATGGGAAAATATATGAATGGGGATAAAATGAGTGGAAGGGGAGTGATGTAGGCGGTGTTGGGAAACATGACCACACAACCATAATCGGGATTTCCCATGTAGTGCCAACCCAAAATCCAAATGGTCAGTAAAGGAGATCCCACAGGACTAGGATGCAAGGGTAACCACGAAATCAGGCAGTGAAGACAATAATACAAACCTAACCCACTCTTTTTGCCGAATCCCCCCACCAATCCATGCCCAAAAGTGCTAATGTCAAGTAAGGAAAATTACTCAACTATACCAATGGAAAGCCATACCTTTGGGTTCGGGGGGCCCACCTTCAAACATACATTCATGGCAAGTGGTCGAGGGACCACATGGCTGGCTCAGGTGGTGGAGAAAATAGCACATCGAGCTATCTGGTGGCTGTAAGGGGCTACTGGTTGTCAACTGAGGACCATCTAGGAGAAATTTTTTCTCCTATATACACTACCCACAGGTGGTGGGTAAAGGTATGTTAAGTCTGAGTATGGTGCAAAGGGGGTAGCAAGGAGGTTTTGATTCATTGGTTTAGATCCAGATAGTTGCTTGTATTTTCCTTAGTTTGGGCCATTTTCCCAGTAAGTGAGCCCAAGTAAGTTTATTTTTTTTATTTTTTTAATCCCAAGTAAGTTTTGATTAATGAAATGAAGAGTTGTTGATTGGGTAGAAATTTGTGAGTATGTTTATGTGAGATTGGTTATTTAATGTGCTTCCGCTAAATATTTTTTTTAATGTTAAGAACTCAGTTGTGCTTTAATTTAGTAGATTTAAATGTGCTACGAATTAATTGCCAGGTTGTTGGGTTTAGGAATTAATAGTAGTTTCTAGAACATTAAAATAAGGGTATGTGATATCATAAATGATATGACAAAGGTGGCTAACTTCTTGACTTGCATAGCCACATAAGGTTTCTTTAAGATTTTAATCCACATGAGTGCAATGTTGCACGAAGCGGGGAGCGGATCTGCGGAAGCGTCATTTACCAAAAATCTAGTAAGCGAAGCGTCTTGAAAGCGTCTACTATATATATATATATATATATATATTATATTTTTTGCATTTATATTAAAAAAACATCCAAAACACCAAATTAGTTGTAGAAGATATGGAAACATGCATATTTGTACATAAATCAAGATAGATATGGCATCCATTGTACATTAATGATTAATTATTCGAGCATCAACCATCTAGAATCTAGATTCTTCTCCTCTTGTCTAGCCTTTGCCTCTACCTCGATTGCCTAGGGATATTAGTCAATGTTGCCCAATTTTGATCAAACTACATAATCCAAGCCTTAAAATATGGTAGAAAAAACTTAACATGCTTGATCGATGATTTTGAATTGATTGAAAGCTAATTTTTTTCTAAGGGCATGACAAAGGAGTTCAACAATTAACACCACCAACACTAGGGTACATATAGGGCTTGGTGCTCTTGATTAAATTCCAGTCACATGCCCTGATACATGATATATTCTAATGAAATGCCACAATCCCATTGATCTCGAAAAACTGAAAATTGTTAAGTCTGCTGAATTTTGAATAGGATATGAAATTCTATTTTCTCGATATGAAGTCCGATGAGGCTGGAACCACTCTCAAACATCCTGAGTCATTTCATGGTAATGTTAAAAACTTAAGTAAAATGATGAAAGTGAAAGATAAAGGAGAATGTCACTTTTACTTCAAGAATTTAGCATTACCATGAGGGAGCATCTGGGAAGCATCCAAGGAGCATCAAGGGAACACCTTGGGAGTGTCCGAGAAGCCCCAACCCAACTTAAAGTCAAAGAAAAAATAAAAAAAAATTTAGAACCGTGTGGAACTGCTCGTCTCCCTTCAGATCCGCTCGAGATCCGTATGGATCTGTGCCCGATCCGCGCGGATCCGGGGTGGATCCGCCGTCGAACCCATGGATCGGGCCTACATGGTTTTGAATTTCCAGGAACTGTCTTTATCGGCCCGATCCGTGTGAAAATTTCATCTATCACATCAACTGAAAATTATTTTCCTAATTGTCAATTTATTTAACAATTTATTTGCAGTTTGCTACGACAAATACCAAATAATTCACACTGTGATTTTCACAAATAAACTGCAGAAGAAAATAACGCTGGAAACTGAGACAATACTAGCACAGACTCACTTAAAAATAACACCGTTATTTTTAGACAAATGTCCCTGGAAAAACCCAACTTGGGAAAACTGGTGCAACAACTGAGGGTTTTTATTATTATGCAACAGTGAAATCTGAGTACAATCTGGATGCACAAATTGACAATCCACTACAAGAGAAACTGGCCACAAAAATTAGTGAGACAAATTTTGTCTCAACCGACATTGATCCAACTCTGAAACTGAGTCTAAATGGACTCCATGAAACCCCTGCGTCAGCGTTTGCGTTTGCGTCAACCCTGCGCAGGCACTAGAACGCTCTTCCTAGAACTGCAACTGATCAAGTCGTCTGCCCAATCCAGCCTCTAAGAATGACTAGCTGGCCCCTTCCAGAAATCTTCCTAGCCTCCAGCAATTGAATCGACCCTCTGTCTGGCCAAATCGAACTTTGCCTCTGAAGCTTCTCTGCTGCCTCATCGAGGAAACTCGACCCTCCTGTAGCTGACTCTTCGGATTTGGAAAAAATTTCCTCTGTCCTCACTATCCCACCCCCTCAATGACTCTGCTTCGGTCTCTGGCTCTCCGACAACAACTGTTGCTCTTTGGAAATCGATCTGCCAAGGAAATCGAACTACTAGTGTTTCTGGTGTGTGCTCTCTAAGTGCCCATTGACTTCCTCTTATAATCCACTGTGTGAGCATCAACGACCAAGATTAAAACTTAATCAATAGCTAGGATCATCTTAGAGTCGATCCGTGTGGAGTTTCTAGATGATTTGCACCTTGATTTAATTAATTCTGATTAATTAACCATATTTGCTAAGTTTAGACTTAGGAAATATTTAAAAATTGGTTAATAATCTAATTAAGTCATATCTAGGTGGAATTTCTAGAAACGAGTTCTGGGTTTTGGAGATCTCATGTATTCTAGCCTCTCCCCCAAATTTTGTGGCTAGAACGCATCTGATGCTAGAGAATCTAACACTCCCTCTTAGCGAGGACTGTGTTCTATCTAGTGCTCTACATTCTGCCACAACACCTTGTCTCTATATCACTTCCTGTCACACTGCTGATGTCTGGCCACTGTGACTGCTTGTTACTGCCCACCAATGACTGCGCAACTTTGATGCTGCATCTGTGCTGCTGCTGACCTTCTTGTACTACTGCCAACACTGCATCTGCATTGCAACTCCCTCTCATCTGTCGCTGCTGCAGCTGCAACAACTGCAACTGAGAAATATCCGAAATACTGAATCAACTGTGTTCAGTATGATGCATCCGTCTCCCGAGTCCTGAATACTATTAGCATTTGCACTGTCTTTGAAGAATCTGCGCTGCTGCCAACTCTGCATTGAGCCACCTGCTCTACTGTCAACACTGCTCTGCGCTCCTCTGCATCTGACTACTACTAGTTTGCAACTGCCACTTTAGAACTGAATGCATCAACTGCCATTGATCCATCTTGTTACTGAATACTGTGGCCCCCCATAGCTAGGTAATGGTCCATGAGGTGGACTCCTCAAGGACCTTGCCCAATCTCTACAAATCTGACCTCTTATCTACTCATACTGCTATTGCTATTGCTTTGCTGCTATCTCTGCACTATTGTGGCAACTACTCAATAATGAGTTTGATCTCCCTAGATCCTGAAGTAGTAGCTTCCATCGGGCTGCCCCCTCTGAAACTAGACTCCCTCTGAGTCTCGATCTCCCTATGGGAAATCTCTCTGCTTCTTCTTGGCAAGTCGCACTGTCCTCCTGCACTAGAACCTGGACTGCAAAGTTCTGCATTGGGAATCTTTTGGCTGGAACTGCACTTGCGTATTGCAACTGGGCAATTCACAATGCCTATGTCACTGCAACTAGTTCTGCAACTGTCTAATGACAAATTGCGTCTGCTGACACTAAACCTGCTACTATGATATTGTGGGCTCCTGTAGCAAAGGTGATGGTCCCGCTGCAACAATCAGGAACTGATCTGATTGACCTCCTTGTTGCAACTGTGTTGGACCCTACACAATATGGTACATTGGAGTCTTATACTCCTCTGGTGCCCCACTATCTTCTTTCAAGCCTAGTCCTTGGCTGTGACCCTTCCTTTCGTTGCAACTCGCACTAGACGACTCACACTTCCTCTGAAATTTGACTCCAGCAACTGAAAGTCGATCTGTTGCCCAAATATGCATTATGGATAAATCACACGACCTCCCTGGCAATCTCGTACGATCATCCCTATCGAGATGCAAAATCTGGAAACTCAAAATTGGAGAAAATAAACCTCGAAATCTCCTTCTTTCCCTCTGCTCGACTGCTGAATCTACTACTCGCACTCCCTTCTGAAGTGGGAAAATTTGCACTCATCGAACCTCAAAAGCTATAAGTCCCCCGAGAGAAATTTTCCCTCTATTGTGTGTACTTTTCTCTTCCACCCGACTCTGGTTCTGCTACTGCAAAACCCTCTGCGTCCAACCAAGGAATATGCTCTACGTAAATCTGAGCTGCAGCTTCTCCCTCCGACGGCTGGAATCACTATCCCGGGCAACTCGACTTTTCTGCCAACCTGCAACTTAAAATCGAACCCTTGCCTCAGTAATTTGGCCTGCCTTTCTGGGTACTGCGTAGTCTTTGAGAATTTCGGCTTGCTGCTCCCTTTGAACAACGAAATTGTCTCCTTCGCTTCTGAGCTTCTCGGTTGATTACTTACACTCTGAGACCATGTGAAAATTTCATCTATCACAACAACTGGAAATTATTTTCCTAATTGTTAATTTATTTGCAGTTTGCTACGACAAATACCAAATAATTCACACAGTGATTTTCACAAATAAATTACGGAAGAAAATAGCATTGGAAACTGAGAAAATACTAGCACACACACACACATAAAAATGACATCGTTATTTTTGGACAAATGTCCCTAGAAAAACCCAACTTGGGAAAACTAGTGTAACAACTGAGGGATTTTATTATTATGCAACAATGAAATCTGAGTACAATCTGGATGCACAAACTGACAATCCACTACAGAAAAAACTGGCCACAAAAATTAGTGTGACAAATTTTGTCTCACTCGACACTGATCCAGCTCCAAAACTGCCTCTGAATGGGCTCCACGAAACCCCTACGTTATCCTCTGCGTCAACCCTGCACAGGCACTAGAACGCTCTGCTTGGACCTGCAACTGATCAAGCTGCCTTCGCAATCCAACCTCTGAGAATGACTCGATGGCCCCTTTCGGAAATCTTCCTGGCCTCCAACAACTGAATCGACCCTCTGTCTGGCCAAATCAAACTCTGCCTCTGAAGCTTCTGCGCTGCCTCACTGAGGAAACTCGGCTCTCCGGAAGCTGACTCTTCAAATCTGGAAAAACTTTCCTCCGACCTCATTGACCCTGCCCCTCATTGACTCTGCTTCAATCTCTGGCTCTCCGGAAACTGCTGCTGCTCTTTGGAAATCGATCTGCCAAGGAAATCGAACTATTGGTGTTTTTGGTGTGTCCTCTCCAAGTGCCCATTGAATTCCTCTTATAATCCACTATTGGAGCACCAACGACCAAGATTATTACTTAACAAATGGCTAGGATCATCTTGGAGTCGATCTGTGCGAGTTTCTAGATGATTCTCACCTTGACTTAATTAATTATTTTTAATTAACCATATTCCCTAAGTTTAGACTTAGGAAATATTCAAAAACTGGTTAATAATCTAATTAATTCATCTCTAGGTGGAATTTCTAGAAATGATTTATGGGTTTTAAATATCTCATGTATTCTAGCCTCTCCACCAAATTTAGTGTTCTTTGGTTAATAATCTAATTAATTCATCTCTAGGTGGAATTTCTAGAAACGATTTATGGGTTTTAAATATCTCATGTATTCTAGCCTCTCCACCAAATATCATGGCTAGAACACATCCGATGCTACAGAAACTAACAATCTGGGGTTTCGGATTTCCGAATTGCGGATCCGACGATGGATCCCCCACGGATCCATACAGGCGCAGTTCCTGGTTTGGATCCTTTTGGGGGGGGGGGGTGTTTCGTGCAACATTGCATGAGTGCCTTTGAATATGAGGGGGCACTTTAGCATTAGAGTTATCATTCCTTATGGTTGTTTCTTACAACTCCTTTTCTTGCCTTTTTCTTTATTTATTAGTCCCTTTTCTTTAGATCTGCATTGTTAAGGATGGGACTTAGGGCACTGGTCTCATAGCAAGGTGGCATATATCAAGCTTTATTATTTGGCCTTTTTGTTTTAATTGCATCAACCTTGAGTTTATAGCTCTTAAGATGAGCTTTTCTTCATGGGATTATTAATTACGAACATTGCTACAACACATGACAAGTCAACCATAAGTGAAAATATGAAATATGCGCATGGAATAATGGGGAAGATGATAAGTGTTAAGTATAATTTGGGATATGGATATGCCCTTCCTATGTAGGTTTTAAACTTGTACAAAAATTACCTGCAAACGAATCTTTAATACAAAAAATTAACAATGGAGAGAACATAAAACAAATACACATAGAGATTTTCCCCTGTATCTTAAAACTAGGACTAACAGATTGATTTTTCATTATTTTCCTTTCAATGTTACAATACATATATATACATTCCAAAGCATTCATAAACCCCAATCCATTAACCCTAGATTAGAACATAACCGTAGTTTCCTTGACCGGATCTTCAAAATACCATGGACAAAAAACCATCATGCCCAAAACCATGTGCAAACCCATGCACAAAACCATAGGTAGGTCTGCCCACCTATTATAAGGTCCAAATTTTTTTCCCAGGGCGCTTCCCTGTATCATGTGTAGGAGGGCTACTGCCCCCTTGCAAACCCCCCAATAGAAGGGGGGGGGGGGGGTTGCACCCCCCTATGACCCCCCTGCTGCGCTCGACGCAACGAACAAGGGGGGCTACCGCCCCCTCGTGAGCCCCCCACATGTACGACTAGTCGCGGAAAGAATATAACACACACTTAACATTCTCCCACTTGTTTTCTTTTCCACATAGGGGGGCATATGAGAGCATAGTCATTGGTCCACCCTTGCAACGCCCATTGTTTATCTGCACCAAGAAAACTTCTCAATGCTCACAAACTTCATCAATACATTTGCAGCATCCTTCAAACTATCTACCTTTACCAGCAATACTTTTTTGTCCTCAACCATATCCCTCACAAAGTGATATTGAACATCAATGTGCTTTGTCTTTGAATGATAAGCAGGGTTCTTTGCCAAGAAAATTGCTCTTTGGCTGTCACAGTCTATCCTTAATACTTATAGTTCGTTGTACCAACCCCATATTTGAACACAATCTCTGCAATCAAACTGCTTCCTTGCTTGCATGAGTGGCTACCATGTATTCAACCTCTATAGTTGAAAGATCCATTACAAACTTTCTTTTACTCATCCAACTGTCTGCTCCTCCAAATACGTTAAATACATACCCACTTGTAGATCTTTTCTGATCTAGATCTCCAGCCCAGTCTACATCAACAAAGCCATGGATGTCTAGAACTTTGTCCAATCCTGGTCTTCCTTGGTAGCACAGATCGTAATCACTAGTGCCATGCAAATACCTGAAAACTCGCTTCACTGTTGTCCAATGCTCCTTCCCTAGTTTTGACATAAACTTGCTCAATACTCCCACTGCATGTGCAATGTTTGGTCTAGTACAGACCATTGTATACATCAGGCTACCCACTGCACTTGCATATGGAACACAGGACATGTCCTCTTCCTCTTCTTGTGTCTTGGGACACTGTTCAACAAATAACTTTACACCTACAAGAATAGGAACCTTCACCAGTTTACTATCCTGCATATTAAACCTCTGCAATATTGGCTCGACATACTTCCTCTGGTTTAACTAGAGCTTCTTCTTTGCCCAATTTCGTTTAATTTCCATGCCCAAAATATAGTTTGCAACACCAAGATCCTTCATGTCGAATTTGGAGGACAATTGGGTCTTCAAATCCTGGATAATTTCTTTGTCATTTCCAATCAGCAACATATCATGCACATACAAGACCAAATAAATAACACTGTTACCAATTAATTAAAATACACACAGTGATCCGCTTTGCTTCTGGTGAAGCCAAGTCCCCGTATATATGTATCAAATTTCTGGTACCACATCCTTGGTGACTATTTTAATCCATATAAAGACTTTTTTAATCTGCATACGAGTTCTTTCTTACCCTTCATCGCAAAGCCTTCAGGTTGCTTCATGTAGATATCTTCTTCCAGATCCTCGTGAAGAAACACTGTCTTCACATCCATTTGTTCTACCTCAAAATCAAATGCAACAACAACAGATAAAATTAATCTAATAGAAGCTACCTTGGCAACAAGAGAAAAATATCACCAAAATCAATTCCCGACACCTGGGAATAACCTTTTGCTACCAACCGAGCTTTGTATTTCTCCACCTTGCCTTTTGCATTCATCTTCTTCTTAAACACCCATTTGTTGCCAATGGGTTTCCTTCCAGTCGGCAACTCCACCAGATCCCAAGCCTCATTTTTGTCCAAAGATGCCATTTCATCAACCATGGCCTCCTTCCATAGTTTGCCATCCTTTGAATCTACTGCCTCCCTGACAGTTCTGGGATCATCATCAGTAATAGTTAAAGCAAAATTTGAACATAAAGCAGATGGACTATACCTTTCTGGCTGCCTTCTTTCTCGAATTGATCTTCTCAACGCTGGAGTTTGTGGCTCTTCCTCTTGTAATTCCTGTTTTGTTGTAGAGTCTGATTCTTCCTCCTTTAGCTCAAACTCTATCTTCTCAGGTTCATTTGGTAGGACTTCATGTTTAATAACATTTTTCACATCTCTAAACACCAAATCTTGGTTGTACACAACCTTCCTTGTTTCTGGGTTCCAAAGCTTATAACCTTTTATACCATCCTTATACCCAATAAAGATGCACCTTTCAAATTTACTATCCAACTTGGTTCTTTTCTCCTTTGGAACATGTACATATGCATCACAACCAAATACCCTCAGATGTGAAAGAGAGGGTTTCTTACCAGTCCATACCTCATGTGAAATCTTATCCTCCAATGCTGATGAAGGTGATCTATTAACCAGGTAACATGCAGACTGCACCGCCTCTACCCAGAATTCTTGTTCTAACCCGGCACCACCGAGCATGCTTCTTGTATTTTCCATCAACGTCCTGTTCATTCTTTCTGCAACTCTGTTTTGTTAAGGTGTGTATGGAGTACTTTTTTGTCGTGCTATACCGCACTTCTTATAGAACTCTTCAAATTCCTTTTTGCAGAACTCTCCACCATTATCTGTCCTCAACACCTTTATCTTCTTCTTTGTCTAGTTTTCCACCAGAACCTTAAATTCTTTAAACTTGTCAAAGACTTTAGATTTCTTCTTGAGGAAATATATCCATGTATTCCTTAAGAAGTCATCTATAAATGATACATAGTACACAAACTTACCTAGTGATAGAACTGACACAGGTCCAAACACATCACTGTGCACAAGCTCTAATATCCCTTTCGCCCTCTTAGCACCAAAGGGGAAACTCACCCGATTTTTCTTCTCATATACACAATGTTCACAGAAATTGAAATCCAGAGACAATTAGACATACTTTCTACCGTACCATTACCATGCAGTATTCGAAGGTCCTTCTCTCCAATATGTCCAAGTCTTTGATGTCATAACATGGTCTTTTCTTCAGAGACCACTAAATTTTCTGCTTCACTTTCAGGAACCGCAGAACTGTTGCACCCATCAATAACAGTGCTACCCAAAAGCTTGTACAGGGTTCCAATGCGATCTCCCCGCATCAATTGTTGAGATTTTGAGTGTTGGGGTAGCATCAGGTGTGCTCTAACCCTGAAATTTTGTGACCTAGAAAGCGTTTGGAAAAATTTCATCTTATGTGTGAGATATTAAAATAATTAATTTTTTTATTGAGGACCCTAAGTCTAACTTAGGTAATTAGAAAAATTAAAGTGAATTAATTAAACACATGTGATGAAATGTTCTAAGTGACGCGGATCAAGCAATCTTTTAATCTCAACCGTCGATAAGAGATTAAATCACGGCAGTTGAAGTCTCAACAAAAAGGTATAAGAGAAAGGCTTGAGGGTCAGTTGGACACACACACACACACAGAGGCACGCAGAGGCCAGCAGGGTTGATGTAGGGCCTTCAGGGGCAGCGTTGAGGTTTCTAGAGGCAGAAAGTGGCTGAGTCCTGTAAATCCCGCTTGAGGGTGTGGATCAGTCAAGTTTTCAGTCTCCAGAACAGCAGGTATTGCTGCAGATCTATTTTTCTCTGTTAGGTTAACTAGTAAGGTGCCCAAATTTGTTGTACTCAGAGTCTACTTAATAATAATAAACCCTCATAACTGCTGCACCAGTTTTCCCGCATTGAGTTTTTCCGGGGACATTAGTGGGAAAAATCTATGTGTCACTTTGTTGAATGAGCACAATATTCAGTAAATGATCTATATATGTGTAGGCTGTTAGTTGTGTTTACTTCAGTATTTTCTGAATATTTTTTGGAAATAACTTGTATAATTTAATCACAAGTAGGAGAAGTAAACCAAGATACTACAGTAGGATTCCTGTATTATTGTATTCATAAATTTTCACATGGTATCAGAGTGATTGCAGATCAAGTTGAATCTCCAGCAAATCAGCTGAAGACATATTTTCTGCAGGGTAGCACTTGAAGCAGCAGATCTGGAAAGGGCAGCTCAACAGCAGGAGAACGCAGTCCCAGAAAGGGTTACGCAAGGGATACGCAGTCCCATCTGGGTGACGCAGAGACAACGCAACACCCTCCAGAGGGATGCAGGAGCAGCCTGTGTTGCATAGGGCCAGTCTAGCTCAGGTAGAGGCCAGCCAGAGGGACGCAGTCCAACTATGTTTTCTGTTGCGGAGTAGTATTGCAGAGATCTGGAAGCAATGCTTCAGATCTTCAAAAGTTGCTGGTGTGGTGGAGATTCTGCTAGTGCATAATTGTGCCTAGCTAAGTCGACAAAGAGCGAGAGGAAGACAGTCACTCAACAGATCTGAGATTCAATCAGGAGGGTGATCATAGAGAACTATCCAATTGTTTTGGTTGAAGATTTCTAGGAGGGAAATCAGTTGATAGAGGGAGCAACTACTATAAGGGTTTCTGATCACCAAGAAACCCAGATCCAACGATTATGTTGAGTCTTGTAGCAGAAAGAGGGAGAAGAGTATTGTTTCGTCAGATTTGAGCTAGATGGCTTCTCATGGGCTGAGAGATCAGGACAGGTTGGACAGTGTATCCAACTTCGTCATCTGGAGAGTCAGGATACTGATAATTCTGGGTGAGTACGACATGAAGAACCATGTGGAGAATGTCCTAGCTGAGCCTGCAGATTCTGATCCTCCAATGAAATTCAAGGAAAATCAAGCGCGGGCTAAGCGTTGATTATGGACAGAGTAAAATATCACGTTGTGCCACATATTTCCGGAAAGAAGATGACAAATGAGATGTGGACCGCTTTGGAGACAATGTATTAGGGAAGCTCCGTTCAAAGAAAAATGCTTCTAGAGAATCATATGAGGTTGTTCCAAATGCAGAAGGGTGAGGAGATAGATCCCTTCCTTTTCTGACTTTAGACTATCCAAGATCAACTGATTGCCATGGGTGCGACTCCGGATGAAGGACTCTTGGTAAGGACTGCCCTGAATGTAGTCACCAAGGAGTGGGAAATGTTTGTCCAGAGCATATTGGGCAGGGCAACGTTACCATCCTAGGCGAACATGTGGGTAATCCTCCGTCAGGAGGAGATCAGGAGATTCACCAAGAGGCAAAACAGCAGTAGCGAAGCTGTCAGGGTGAAGAAAGAAGAGGAAGATGATGCAACCCTTGCATCGAAGGAATGAAGGCAACAAGGGAAGAAGAAGAGGGACCTATCCAAGGTCCGGTGCTTTAACTGTGGCAAACTTGGACACTTCGCCAACACTTGTCATAAGAAAGACAAAGGAACTTTTGATTCCAAGGCTGCAACAACAAAGGACGATGGGAGTGATGATGACGTAGCCATGAGTGCTCATGAGCCACGTAAGTGGGGCGATATGGATCTGTAGAGAAACTACAGATCAACGAGGCAGGATACTTGAGTAAGCCCAACTCTTGGATCAGATACGAGCTATGGGAGCCTTAAGACGGTAGTGGGACAAGTAGGAGATGGTTGTAGAAGATCACAGTGAAGCAGAGGGCAGTGCTGAGATGCTGTAGAAGGAGTAGCGTAGTGCAGAGGCAACAATAACGTAGAGGTAGCAATGCATAGGCTGATGGGACTTCAGCAGCGCAGAGAGGCAGTGCTTACGCAGTGCAGAGCTGTAGCAGCACAGTGGCTTCAGGAGGACAACGTAAAGCAGTAGCCAAGGGAGTTTCAGTGATGAGGATGCAGCCTGACTTGTCTGTCAATGATTAGGCAAGAGTCTTTCAGTTGCTTACTTATTAGCAACCGAGTTGCAGTGCAGCAGTTAGCAGTGGCAGTGCTATGGGCAGCATGATGCAACAATTTGAGAGGGAGTTGCAGTACAAATGTGGCAGTGTTAGTGTTAGTGACATGGGCAGTAGTACAGAGAGCAGTAGCGCAGTGGATGGAGGGCAGCAGGCCAAGCATCAACAGCGCAAAGTCCAATGCCAAGATCTTGTGATACATGGTGTGGATGTATTGCTATAGCGCACTCCGTGCTAAAAGGGAGTGTTGAGATTTTGAGTGTTGGGGTAGCATCGGGTGTGCTCTAACCTTGAAATTTTGTGGAGGGGCTAAGACACACAAGACCTCCAAAACCAAGAAAGCATTTGGAGAAATTTCATCTTATGTGTGAGATATTAAAATAATTAATTTTTTTAATGAGGACCCTAAGTCTAACTTTGGTAATTAGAAAAATTAAAGTGAATTAATCCAACACATGTGATGAAATGTTCTAAGTGACGTGGATCAAGCAGTCTTTTAATCTCAGCCGTCGATAAGAGATTAAATCATGACCGTTGAAGTCTCAATGAAAAGTATAAGAGGAAGGCTTGAGGGTCAGTTGGACACATGTACACACAAAGGCAGAGCTGAGAGACTGAGTTGGAATTCTAGGGCGAGTTTTCTAAGAATATCCAGAAGAGTTTTTTTGCAGCGAGGGGTAGTATTGGCCAAGGGGATGATTTGATCCCGGAGCCAAGAGTCAGCAAGAGGCAGAGGAGCAGCAATCAGGAGCAGCGCAGAGGAGCAGGGGCAGCAGCAGCAACTACGCAGTGCAGAGGGCTTTAGCCGTTACATAGGTGCTATGCAGACCCAGTAAGGGCAATGCTGAGCCAACAGGAGACCTCCAGGGTTACGGAGAGGTCATCCAGGGCAGCGTAGGGACTACGCCACCTAGTCTGGGGTTACGCAACCCTCTCCAAGCCAGCGCAGAGGCACACAGAGGCAAGCAGCGCTGACGCAGGGGCTTCATGGGCAGCGCTGGGGTTTCTAGAGGCAGAAAGTGGTTGAGTCTTGTAAATCCGGTTTGAGGGTGTGGATCGGTCAAGTTTTCGGTCTCCAAAACAACAGGTATTGCTGTAGATCTATTTTTCTTTGTCGAGTTAACCAATACGGTGCCCAGATTTGTTAACTCTCATATTTGCTACATGGGTTTTCCCGCATTGGGTTTTTCTGGGGACATTAGTCCGAAAAATCTGCGTGTCACTTTGTTGAATGAGCGCAATATTTAGTAAATGATCTATATGTGTGTACGCTGTTAGTTGTGTTTACTGCAGTATTCTCTGAATATTTTCTGGAAATAACTTGTATAATTTAATCACAAGTAGGAGAAGTAAACCAAGATACTACAGTAGGATTTCTGTATTATTGTATTCAGAAATTTTCACATCAATACCAGTGCTCCTCCAACCATCTTGCAGGTATCCTTCTCGAACATTGTTTTTACACCTGCATCATCCATCTTGCTTATAGAAATCATATTTCTGACCAATGCAGGAATATGCAGAACACCATGAAGTGTTCTAATCCTTCCACCTTGCAACTTCAGCTTGACTTTTCCGCGTCTGATGATTCTGTCCTTCTTGTCATCCCCTAAGAAGACATCACCACCATCATATTTCTCATACTCGCAGAACCACTCCCTATGGGGAGTGAAGTGAAAGGATGCACCTGAGACAATCAACCATGCACACCTTTCCGCATTTCCAGCACACCTTTACAAGTTTTCTTGGAGATTTAAGTCTCCCTTTAGATTTAGATCTCCTACTCAATGACTTATTTTTGTTTATGTTCTGGGATCGTCATCGTATAGACTGTTGAAAAGTGTAACTAGTTCGGTCTTCATGTTGACTATGTAATTATGTATTTATGAAAAGAAGAAGGCAAAGAAAATAAAATGTATTTTTAGTGTACTTGCTGCATGATCTTCATGAGCAAGATTTTATTAAGTAGATGGACTTCTTCTTGATGTCCATTAGGTTTGAGTTAAGTGTGCTCCAGGACCTTGTGAAAGAAGCTCACAAACCTCAATGCAACGATGGAAGACAAGCCTTAAACACAGTGAAGAAATACCTCTCCAATGCTGGAATTCACCATGATCTAGTCGACCTCATTCACCATGAAACTAGTCGGCCTAACTCATAGCTATATGGTTGGCTTGCTTAAAGAGATGTGCCCTATATATATACATTTGATGTGCGGTCATTATGGCAAGAAGAATGTGGACATCTCTGAGATTTCAGCGCAGATAAAAGGAAGACTACAATATCATCCTCATGAAATCATCAAAGGCGTATCCACTGTGCAAGGAACATCATTGCAGAGCAAGATTTCTGATATATAAGCTCTGGAATAGAAATCTGAAGTGTCATGACGAAATTTGAACTGGAACATCCTGCCATTGGGAGGGTGGTGCTTGTGCAAAAATGTCTAGCACATGATGAGAATCACATGGTTACCTGTCATAGAGTATGAGAGGGAGCAAACTCAGCTAGCTTTTCTGCAAAACTTTGAGTTCTCTCTTTGTATGTGGGCTGATTTTAATTCTCCGTGGTTTGAATTGTAAATATTTATCATCATCATAATGTTAGCCCTGAGATAACAACTGGCTCAGTTATTGCATGACAGTGTTGACACAGGTTGTCTATAATATTAGTACACAGATTGACCTAGGCGCCATTTCGAAGAAGGGTTGCACTATTGATCAGAAGTGGCTCTGTGAGCTTAGTCAATCAATGTCATTAGAGCTGATTAGCTGTTTAGGTCTGTTCATCAGAGTGTACAGCATACTAGCAAGCCTTGGCGCAGAAGATTTTAGTGCACCAGTGCTAACCATCGGAGTGCCAAACTTTCTGACAATGCTATCATCAAAGGCTGTTTCTTTCAGGGGCTAGTGGTTTGGATGGCGCATCAGTGCTAACCATTGGAGTGCCAAACTTTCTGACAATACTATCATCAAAGGCTGTTTCTTTGAGGGGCTAATGGCTTGGATGAGTTATTTAAAGTATATCTTCTATATTTTGATGCTTTATATAATGTAAACCCATTTTCTTTCACAAGTGGATAAAGGGCCCCTTTTTATTCCCCACAAACTCCATTGCCTGGTAGATTTTCATCAATTGTTATGACTATAGTGTTTGCAAGTTGGAGAACCAATGGGAATGACCAATATCGGTAATTACCATCCATTAATCACCAGACAAAACCCATGTTGCTTCTTGTGTAAGTGAAGAGATAAATTTTGTTATATTGTTTCCTTCTAAGTTTCTAACATCTATGTTTTGCATACACCTCATTATAAGTTGGAAATATTCACAATCCATGGCTATGAGAAATGAACCTCTGGAATCTTTTAATGTAACATATATTTACAGCTAGTTTAAGGTGTTCTTGACTAGAGATGGTGGGCTTTGGACGTGTTGCAGGTTTCCCAATACCTATCTTCTTGTTGGTTGCTGTAATGATGCAGTCACTCACATGTATAAGGGGAAAACTGTGATGACAGAGGCTGAACGCTATGAATCTCTTCGCCATTGCAGGTTTGTATAGATAATTTTTTCTTCAGGTACTTTTTTACACAAGCATTGTAATATTAGCTCGTTTTTTTGTATTAATGGCTATTATTAGGCCAGCTTAGACAAGCCAGGATGTAGACACTAATGTTGCTGTACAAAGTTCAAACATCCTTTTTGGCTACATTGATTTTCAATTACAATTTGAGTTCATCCTTATTCTTGTGTCTATTATTAGAAAACAGTTTTAGCAATTTGGAATTATAGAAAAAATTGAAAGTCATAGGAAGAGACATAGACATTCATTTGAACATTAAAACCTATGGGAGAAGGGTAAATGGCAGGTTTCAAATGACTGTCATTTTCTTTAGGTTTTTATATTTTTTTAGTACTTGTGGATGGAAAGTCAATGGAAAAAATATTATGTGTATCAGTTTGAAGATTGCCATTTAACTCAGTGTTGCAAACATCATGATTTTATCGCGAAAAAATTGCAAAATTGCGATTTTTTGGCCTAGTGGATGTTTGCCAATTTTTACCAATATTTTGGTGGTATCTTAATTTTGCCATTGTTTGTTGATTTTTACTGATATTTTCTAGATTTTTACGTTTTTTGGTTTTCCGGACCCTTGCCGATTTTATCCCGATGCTGATGTTTGCAACATATATTTAACTTAAAGAATGTGAAGAAGTTAAGGATAATGACTTGTCTCATCATATCCTTGAGCCAACAAATCTGAGAGATACATGGATTGAATAGATGATTTCGGAATTCACTTTTTAACTTCTATAAACGAAGGGAAATAATCTGATCATTTATCATGAGATCGGCAACATTAAAAAATTATTGCACATATGAAATAAACGTACATGATTTAATTCTTATGCTTTGTTTTAACCGAAATTGAATATTTTGTTAAATCTTCAACAACATTACATAACCATGGCCATACTTGAAAGCCTTGTGGCTATTATGATCGACATACACTGCAGATTTGTAACTTTTTCTTCTATACTTATATCTCCAATTACATCTTATGTCGCTTCTTTTCTTTGAAGGATGTATCTTTTATTTATCAAGTTATGAGTGCCACTGTGTGCACAAGTTGAATGAAAGGAACTTATAGAGAGGTGCATCAAAAAGCCTTAGACTAGATACCTCATTGGGTGTTGAATGTGTTAAATTTCTAATTCCAGATCCGTTTTATTATTTCTAGTAAATTTATAGCCCCAAAACTTAATCTGTGTTTATTGAATAAAAACGCACTGGAATTTCAACTCAGAAATTTACAGTGGAAGCAAACACAGGAAATAATTCTCACACAGAAATTAATCCTCCTACTGAACTTCGCTTTTATTACTCAGAATGGTGAGGGCTTCCTAACTGGGAAAATGACCTTGCTGAAAAATATGAGCTACAGCAATTACAAAGATTTTCCGGGCACCTGTACCAGTTGTATGGTCCTTCAAATCTCCTCTGAAACACCCCAATGACCTGCTATTTGCTTTAGCTTGCAACCTGTCCTCAATTGTGTGGCTGATCTGGATTCTCGTGCACCTGGGCACTTGTACTAGTTGTACAAACCCTCTCTGTGTGGTACGTGTCAAATCTCTAGTTGAATACGGCCTCACACGTGCTGCTGCTCCTTGCTGATTCACGAAACTTGCTGTATGGTCATGCTGGGAATGATCTCTTGCTGCTGAAATCTCTCTTTATATTTTCCTCCATTGGCCTCGACCTTTAAATGAAAGTGTTCATTTTTCGCTGAGGTCTCTCCCTTGAGAAAATGCTCTTCACAAATTTATATCTTCTTCTCTTCTTAGGCTGTCTTTTGTAATGCTTCATTGAGCTAAATCCCTAACCCTAATCTCCAAGGTGATTGGTGGTTGAGATTAGATCTCACTTCACTTAAGATCAGTGATTAAGATTAAATCTAAGTCTCTAATGTAATTAAATTACATTTCTTAGATTTTCCTAACTTAATAGCCAACATAGTTAATTAACTTAATGTGCTTTTCCTAAGTTAGACTTAGGAAAATCATAAAAAACAACTTAATAAATTAAGCAAGATTCCTAAGTAAGACTTTGGATGACTCTTGCATGCTTGACACCTAGCCTATGCAAATGCACTTGTCTTAGCGAGAAAGGTATTCTGTGTTAAATTTCTATACAAGTGAGATTTATTTTCTCACGACAATTTAATTTATCCCTAGTTTATTATTTATTTACCCAAATAATAATTGACTCGTCGAAAAATAAAATCACTGGTGTCTTTAACTTCTAGAATTAAAAATATGCAACATAAATAAACTAGAGAGATCAATCACACATTGCAAAATTAATTAACCCACATTATTTCATTATCTGGAAAATCTGGGTTTTTCGACCCATAGAGATACAAGGAGAAATACAATCTGGAACCTGTAACTTGGCTCCCTCATAATGAATTCGGGCCAGGTAAATCGGCTCAAGGAAATCTGCCTCCAGATAAAATCGCTCTGAAGAAATCGGCCTCTAGCAATCAGATTTGCACCCTCCAACAACTCGATATGCGCCCTGCCACTAATGTGCAACTCAACTTTGCAATCTCCTCCAACTCGACCCTCCTGGATTCACTCAAACTCCTCCTCCTCTGCACACTGGTCACTAAGCCACTCACACTACAGAAAAAATCGCTCTCTCTCGTGATGACTCTCTCACACACTTGTGCTCTTCGTTGTGTCTTTACCTCCATCACTAGCCTCCATTTATAATCTTCATTAAGTCCAAATCTCTAACCCCAGTCTCCCCTCTAGAAACATCTTGAATATTCCTTCTAGAAACATCTTGAAGATCAACGGTTGAGATTATATCTGTCATTTAAATAATTATATTATTTATTCTTTGAAAATAACCCATTAGTCCACAATAATTAATCGGCTTTAATTATTGTAATTATTGTTAGACTTAGGAAAAAAGACATAAATCACTACAAGAGGAAAATAATGTCTTCCACATGCTAAGACACCAAGCAATTGGAGAAGACCTTCTGATGCTACTCGCATCAACATTATGCACCACTCCTAGCTAATCTTTCTAGAAGACAAACTTCCCTTTTACCAAGGGCTTGGTCAGAATATCAACAACTTGCTCATTTGTGGAGATACACGAAAACTTCATTTGTCCTCTTTGGACCCTGTCTTTGACAAAGCAATGTCTTATTTCAACCTGCTTGGACTTGTCATTGTTAAAATTTGACAACTCAGGGATGAATTTCTCCTAGAAGAATTCATATCTTTCAGTTTTGTTTGAACCACCTATAATAAAAGTCATGTCTAAATGATGAATGATGACCTCGATATATGGAATCTACTTTAAAATCAAATAAATCATGATTATACAAGTCAAGAATTAATATGTTTATCCTTACTAGTATTATTATTATTATGATACCATTATTTATAAAATAGTCTAAAGTCATTCACCTTTAATGGAATAATAAAAACGAATTCTCTCATGAAGTAAGTAAATTAAATTGAGAATCTCTTATTTGATAAATTAAACCTCTCTCTTGGAATAAAATAGTAACTCCACACTTAAGAGAATGTAACTCTCTCTCACTAATTCAATATATGACAAAAGTGTAACTCCTCATTAAATGCACTTGTAACTCCCTCATTCAATTCAATTTGTAACTCTCACAAAATATTTTCTCATGTCTAAGTGTAACTCTCTCTCTCCCTAATTCGAATTGTAACTCCTCAAGACAAGTGTACCTCTCTCTCTATTCTTGGGATGAGTTACACTTCTCCTCAAGTAACTCCTCCCTCATGGAATTCAATTCTCCTATTATTGGCTCAAGGAATGAATTCATTTTTTAACTCCTCTCCTTTTTCATCTATTTAAGCAAGAGCAAGTGAGAGTTGAGAGTAACATGTTCATTGTGAAGGAGTGTGAGAACAAGTGAAGAGTAAGAGTAAGAGCAAGGGAAGAGTTGGAGCAAGTGTGTAGGACAAGATCTAATCAAGAGAAGGAGGAGATTTTCAAGCAAAGAGCAAGAGCACCTCAACTACAAGTTGATCAAACATTGGTGACTTTATTCATTCTCATTCTCTCTCTTTCTGTACTCTGCTGAACAATTGAAGAAATCTAATAGAAGAAGAATCATTTGGGTTTTCCCCTCGTGGGTTTTGCCCTGGTCATTGGACCTAACTCTCAGTGTCTCGTATTTGTGCTTGGCTGTCTTCATATAATCCTTGAGTTTATGTTCTATCTGCAATTGCTGATCTGAAAAGTTGTGAAAAAGAAATCTGCATTCTCATTAATTGTAATAGCATAGTACATTTAGTTTTTTGCGAAGTACATTCAGTTTTCTGCAAAGTACATTCAATTTTCTGCAAAATACATTAAGTTTTCTGCAAAGTACATTCAGCTTTCTGCAAAGTACATTCAATTCCATTTAGTTTTTTGCAAAGTACATTCAATTTTCTGCAAGTACATTCAGTTTTCTGCATAAAACTTTCAAGTTTCTGCAAATAATTTTTAAATTTATGCATAGAATTTTCAGATTTTAACAGTCATGGAACATTGGATTCTCCAAGAGTTTGATGCAACTCTGATTATTACAGTGTATCATCGCAGGCTTAAACTCTTGACCAAATAATCCTGTGAGCAACTTGTGAAGCCAAATAGCCTCACATCTTGCCAAACTTGTTGCCATATACTTTGCCTTTGCTGAACTAAGTGCCACGGAGGCTTGCTTCCTATTGAACCATGAAATCACTGTTGATCCCAAACTGAATGAAAACCCTAAGGTGATTTTCCTATCCATTGTACTCCCTGGCCAATCTGGGTTTGTATAGCCTTGCAACTTCACTCCATCACTCTTGACATATATTAGGCCATACTCCACTGGACCTCGCAAGTACCTGAGCACATGCATCACTACAATTCAATGCACCCACCTTGGTTCCACCATGAACTCACTCAGGGTGTTTACAGTGAAACAAATATTTGGCCTAGTGTTGGCCAGATAAATCAAGGAACCAATCAACTGTCTATACAATGTGGGATCAACCAACTCTAAATTCAAAGCACTCAACTTCTTCAGATTGGTGATGGTAGGTGTAGTCATAGGCCTACAATCCACCATCCCGAATCTCTTCAGAATATCAACTACATGCTTCCTTTGTCCAAGGAAGATCTTGCTTAGCTGCTGCCACATCAGCAACCCCAAGAAGTAATTCAGTAACTTGATGTCCTTCACGTTAGAATTCAAAGCCAAACCCTGTTTGCACCATAGCTATGAGCTTCTTTGAACTCGTGAGAAATAGGTTATCAACATACAACACCAACATGAGTGGATTATCTCCAATAAGTATAAGGTAAAAGTTGGGTTCCACCTCATTATTAGTGAAGCCCATGCTCAACAAGTACCCATCAATCATACATTACCATGCCCTTGGTGCTTGCATGAGTTCGTACAAGGCTATTCTAACCCTGTACACATGAGAATCCCTCCCATGAATCTCAAAGCCTTGAAGCTGTTCAATGTACACCTCTTGGTTAATAACTTGATTGAGGAATGCCATCTTCACATCCATTTGATGTATCCTCGACCCCATTACTGATATGATAGCACGAATGGAAGTACACCTAGCGACTGGAGCAAAAGTCTCCTTATAGTCCAATCCCTCCCTCCTTTTGGGAGAACCCTCTCGCCACAAATTTCGCTTTGTATTTTTCTATGTTGCTGTCCATAGTTTGCATGATCTTGAAGATCCACATGGAGCTCACCATCGATTTTTTGTCTAGTCTTGGAATTATGTCCCACACATCGTTCTTCATAAGGGAGTGATACTCCATCATGGCATCCCGCCATACCTGTTGGTTTGTCGCCTCTTCAAAATTGGTTGGCTCATAATTAATGATGTTACTCTTGAGATCCATATAACTTGGCAATTTCCTTGGCATTATACTCTCCAAATGTGCTCCTAGGAGCTTCCACATGCTCTGGAGTGCCCCTTAATGTTTGTTCTAGACATCGAGGCCTCCTTCGGACAAAACTAGAAGGTGCCTCCAACTCCTCCTAACCTGAAGATTGAGTCCTTGTTGTGGGTGGTGTTACCCACCACTTCGTGGGTGATATCCCTAGGAGAATTTTTTTCTCCATGATGGTCCTCAGCCAGTAGCCAACAACCTCTTGCAACCATCAACTAGCTCGTTGTGCCATTTCTACGACACCTAAGCCAACCATGTAGTCCCTCACCCATTTGTATTGATCGTATGTCTGAAGGTGGGCCAACCCAAAGGTATGTCTTGTCATTTGGTAATTGAGTATTGGGTTTACTTATCATGGACACTTCTGGGCATGGACTAATGGGGGTATTCAACAGAAAGAGTTGGCTTAGTTTGTGCTTATGCCCCCTTGACTCCTGTTGGATGTTACCCTTGGATCTTAGCCTTGTGGGATCTTCTTTATTGACCATCTGGTTTTAGGGTGGTACTACTTGGGAAACCCCGATTTTGGTTGTGTGGTCCCACTCCCTTACCCATATATTGTTAGTTTTTGTAGCATCGGATGTGTTCTAGCCACGAGATTTGGCAGAGTGACTAGAATACATGATTTCTCCAATACCCCGAAATCATTTATGGAAATTCCACCTAGAGATGACTTAATTAAATTAATTAGTCAGTTTTTAATATTTCCTAAGTCTAAACTACAGGGATTACAGGGATTATGGTGCATTGACTACAAGGCGCTCAATAAAAAGACCATGAAGAATCGATACCCCATCCCTAGGATTGATGAGTTGATGGATGAGCTGAGGGGATCAAAGTTCTTCTCCAAGATTGATCTGAGGTCGGGGTACCATCAAATCAAGGTGAATGATAAGGACGTCCTCAAGTAGGCGCCACTATGGCCATTTCGAGTTTTTGGTGATGCCCTTCGGGCTAACCAACACACCGACCACCTTTTAGTCTTGCATGAACCACATCTTCCGTGGTCAGTTGAGGAAGTTTGTGTTGGTGTTCTTTGATGATATCCTCATCTGCAGCTGCACATGGGAGGAGCACTCGCAACACATTGAGGTTGTACTGCGTATTTTGGAGGAGCATCATTTCTATGCTAAGCTCTCCAAATGTGAATTTGGGCTGACAGAGATGCTCTATTTGGGGCACATCATTGGTGTGGACGGGGTAAAATTCCATGAGTAGAAGATCCGAGCCATCCAGGATTGGTCGGAACCGAAGAATGTGACAGAGTTCTGGGGATTTGTAGGCATCTGCACCTACTACCAGAAATTTGTCAAGGGGTTTTCTCAACTTGCTGCACCCTTCACAGACCTCATAGACCTTACCAAGAAGGGGGCATTTGGCTGGACTGATACTGCGCAAAGGGCTTTTGATAAGCTCAAAGAGGTGACAAGCAATTGTCCGATATTGCCTTTGCCGGACTTCATGCAACCCTTCATTCTAGAGTGTGACGCTTCAGGGGAAGGAGTAGGCGTAGTGTCGATGCAGGGTGGGTACACTATTGTAGCATAATTTGACTCAGCTAAAAGTCAAAAGAGGTTCTGAGCAATTCAAGGTTGTTGAGGAACAATTGTTAAAATTTCAAGAAGACCTGCAACATGCTCAAAAGGATAATCACAAGTTCAGCCAGGATTCATCATCACATGTGCATTGAAACCAAAATTAGGGAAGCAACGGCATTGGAGGTGTAATCTAAGTCAGAGGAGTAACAAAGAAGAAAAGCGTGCAGCAAGGGTCAAGCCGGGCTTATTCGTGTGCAGAACAGTTCAAGAGTCGGGCCGATTGATGCGTTTAGAACATTGCACACAGGTCGGGGTCGAGTCGCGCAAATATACATACAGAACCAGTGTTCGGAGGCTTAATCGCAATCACATGTGGAAGGCCTGATCACATATCCCAAATCACAATCACAAAGCTCAGGAGGAATAGAACAAGGTTGAATCGCCGAAATGCGAAATGCGATATGAGCACTGGATGCGATATACTTCGAAGCTCGAATCTAAAGTATTTAAAGTCCGACTGTGGGACTCTCTCGCATATCGCACATCGCAAGCTCAGAAGGGATAGCGATCATAAGATAACGGGATTCCCCGAAGTGCGAAGTGCGATAACGAAGCGGACGCAATGCAGCTCAGAACTATGATTTAATATATTCCAATTGCATATCACACTTCGCAAGCTCAGGAGGAATGGCGCTCATGAATATGTTATGAATGCCGAAATGCGAAATGCAACAAGGTTTCATATCGCCGATTGCGATTTGCGATCGACCCCACCTCCACTTGCCATGTCATCCCTACCTTTATCGCACATCGCACATCGCAAGCTCAGGAGGAATGGTGCTCATGAATATGTTATGAATGCCGAAATGCAAAATGCGATAAAGGGACGAACGCGATAGTTTTCAAAGGAAAATTGGAATATCTTTTAAAGTCTAGTCTTACGGTAGTTACAAAGGAAAGTCTGAACGCAGGGCAGACTCAGGTAAGAAAAGACCTGATGCTACGTGCAAAACAATGGTATGCGTTTGTGGTAGTTTATTAATCAAAGACTAAATGCTGCGGGCACGAGCGGAAGAGGCAGAGTCGGGTAGTAGGTGACATGATGACAGTGTTCGAAACGCAAATGCATGGGCAGAGTCGGGTAGAGATGCATTTATGCAGACTGTTAGGATATCACAGTAGAAATGGAAGAAGACACGTCAACAACAAATCAGATTCAACAAAAGGATTATATTTCAAGTTTTATTTTGTTTTCTTTGTTAAGATCAAAGTTACAATGATGTCCTCGATTGCAATGTAATAAGTAGTTTAACAGTTTAGGCAAGCTAGGAGTTTCAAGAAGCTTGAGCAGTTACAAACTGCTTTTGTTTGTATTTAAGGAAGATAGAAAGAGAGAGGAGGGGTTCCGAGTTTTGGACCTCTCGAAGACTACATTTTGTACTTCTTTTTCTGATGGGTGAATGAAAGAAGCAACAAGTTTCCTGCAACTATTGATGGTGATTCATGTTTCTTGTGTCATTTTATGTTGTTTCTTCCTTGAATGAAGTGAAGTAAAGAAGCAACCGATCTTTGATTTACGTTTGTAAGTAAGAGTTAAATAGCTTTAATAAGTGCTCCTTCACTCCAACTCTTCTCCCTTCACAAATTCGCTCTGAAACTTAAAAGTAATAGATTTTGTGTTTACAACATATTATTTTGAGTTTCCTCTCTCTCCATGATTTTTCTCTGAAACTTAAAAGTAATAGATTCAGTGTTTACAGTATATTACTTTGAGTTTCCCCTACAGTTCTTCTTTTCCATTCAGATATCAGTAGTCAATGGAATTGTGAAATCTTTTATTATTCTAGATCATTAAGGGTTTTAGAAAACTAGTTTCCAGAGGGATAGAACAAAGACCTCATGATAAAATTATTTCTGTGACATACTTTTAAAATGTCTTAAGCACTGATTCCTTTCACAACCGAGGGATCGTCTCTTAAGAACCAACATTTTCCGGTGCCGTTGCCGGGGACAAAGGCACGAAGTTATTTTTCCCTGGGTATTGAGACCTGTTTCTTGATGGTGAACAAGCTTTAGATATAAAATTTGGTTGTTTATTATTCACCTGGCGACTCCATTGATGAAGATTTCATTAGATAAGGAATTTTGCTGGCAAGAAAATGAGAAAGCATTGTGGAAAAAATAGGTATCAGAGTTTGAATCTTTAAAGGAAGTTTTATTTTTCACTATCAGTTTAGTGGTCTATTTTCCCTTACATATCAAGAAGATTGTTTCTTGCTTTATATTCTCAGAAGATTATAAGGCCCAAAAAGTAGATTCTTTATTGGAGAAAGAAGATTTTTCTTCTGCTTGTATTATTGATTTTGACACAAATTTATCTCCTAAATATGAGAGGAGAGATGACTGTTGCATTACAATTCCTGAAGATAATCTGTCACATTCCGGGCATAAAGGTGAGGATTCATCATCTTTGGGTGATAATATTCTACCTCATAAAGAATCTGCTTCTTTCCAGCGTGGAACCAAGGTGATTTTCAAACCCTTGGTGCTGCCTACAGTTCTTCATCAATATCCTTTAAAAAGCTTTGAATTTCTACCTAGTTTTTCTAGAGAAAGTGATGAGATTGCAGCCGAACAACACCTCCTAGCATTTGAATACTTTCTGGACAAATTTCAAATTATCTATGAAGATGTGACTTTAAGGATGTTTTGTCATTCATTAAAGCGGGGTGTTCAGGATTGGTTCTAGTGTTTGGAGGAGGGTTCAATTAGTTCATGGCAGAGTTTTCAAGACATTTTTCTTAGATATTGGGGCGAGCACAAGCCGTATGAAAAGCACATTTTCGAGTTATATTCTATCCAGAGGCAGAGTAATGAGTCGATCGCTGCGTTTAATAGGAGGTTTCAAAAACTCTATTTTGGCATGCCGAAAGAAATCCGACCTCCTGAAGGTGCAACTATGATATACTATTTGAGGGCTTTTTCTAGTGTCTTGGTTTTTTATCTCAAGGAGAGAAAGCCTTGCACTCTAGAGCTGATGTTTCTTTATGCACAGGAAATCGAAGATAATGTGTGGGCTTGTAGAAATTTTTCCTGTCATGTTGAGAGAACAAGTTTTGTTGAAGACAAGAGGGCATGTCAAGAAAACATTGGAATTACTTTACAAGAGAATGAAAATTCAGAGATGAACAAGGATTTTCAAAAGGTGTCAGAGGATTCCTGTATTGCTGAAACACAAGAATTTAAGCATTCTGAAGGTTCTGGTTAAAAATTCGTTGCAACAACTGAACTACACGATGAAAGCCTGGAAGATCATTACAATTTTCATAATTTTAATGATTTTGTGAATATAGGAGAAACTAGTGGAGCTCCTCAGGTGTGTTTGTAGGAGGGGGAAGATTTTTGTCAAGAATTGGCATTATACGAAGAACATCGACATTATGAGGAACAAACCTTAGATTTCTCTTTTCGGCCTAAATGGTTGTCAATAGAAAACAACAATCAAGCTTCTCACATACAACCTCAAATTGAGGAGTCAAATAGTGAAGGAAGCCGCCTTGTTCAAAGAAGTCTACATCAACAAGATGTTCAAGAATTATCGAGATAGGATCATCTATTACTGGGATAGGATCTTCTTGACTGGGAATTCCCAGCTCAAGGAGAAGATGCTGCACACATCCCATGATTCTCCGCTATCAGGCCACCGGGGATTCACAAAGATCTACAGGGCTATCAGGGAGAGGTTTTCTTGGAGAGGCCTCAAAGAGGATGTACTCCGGCATGTCAAGGAGTGCGAAGTGTGTCTAAGGATTAAGGGGGGCATGAGCCACCCTGCCGGTTTGCTACAACGACTTCTCATTCTGGAAGGAAAGTGGGAAAGCATCTCCATGGACTTCATCACAGGGTTTCCCACAGTGCAGGGCAAGGATTGCATCTTTGTGGTTGTTGATTTACTAACAAAGTATGCCCATTTCTTTGCCATATCAGCACGGTACACAACTTCATAGGTGGCTGAGCTATTATTCCGTGATGTTTTCACGTTGCATGGTCTTCCTAAGACCATAGTCAGTGACAGGGATAGCAGTTTCATGGGTGGATTTTGGCAGGAGCTCTTTTGTTTGGTGGGTATGGAGCTAACCCCTAGTACTAGCTACCACCCACAGATAGATGGGCAGACGAAGATAGTGAACAAGTGCCTGGAAGGCTACTTGCGGAACTATGTCACGGGGCAGCAGAAGGCATGGGTGCGTTAGCTTCACCTGGGAGAATACTGCTACAACACCACTTTCCATATGTCTATCGGTATGTCTCCATTTTATGCTTTGTATGGATATCATGCTCTGAATTTTGCTGATGTTATGTTTGGAGCTAGCAATGCCCCTAGGGCCAAGGACTGGATCCAAGAGAGGCAAGATATACTCCGGGCTCTTAAGGACAACTTAGCCATAACACAGAACCAACAGAAGTTGTATGCAGATAAAGGGCGGGGAGAGAGATAGTTTGAGGTTGGTGGCTTGGTCTACCTCCGACTTTAGCCATACAGGCAGTCCACGTTGAAGCAGAAGGGGGCCGAGAAGCTTAAGCCCCGCTTCTATGGACCTTATAGAGTGAACAGGCGGGTAGGAGAAGTTGCTTATGAGTTGGAACTGCCGGCTGGGAGCATGATACATAACATTTTCCATTTATCATGCACGAAGAAGGCTTTGGGGTAGCAGTGTATTGCAACAAGGGAGCTCCCACCCATAAATGATGAAGGGCATCTGTTGTTACAGCCAGAGGCTATTTTAAACACCCGAGAGAGACAGTTGCAGAGTAGGACGATCAAGGAATACTTGGTGAGATGGAGGAATCTTCCAAATGAGGATGCCACTTGGGAGGGAGAAGATCCTGTAGCATCATCCTTGCAGTTGCTTAAGGACAAGCAGCATTTTGGCGAGGAGGACTGTAATATTCCCAATTAGCAACAACTAATTGACAATATTAATTTTACTCAAATGTTGCTTTTCTAATGTGTAGCCATAAATAAAAAGAGTGCTGGGACCCATAACCCAACTTAGGAGAAATAATCTTCCTAAAGTCACTTGACCAACATGATGCTTTCAGTGTGGGGCCCAGGAGGACCAAGTGACAACGCAGGGAGAGGGACAACGCAGGGACAACGTGGGCCAGGCAGCCTAGTGACAGCGTGGGCTAGGCAACCCAGTGGCAGCGTGGGCCAGGACAACGCAGAGTAGGCAGGGAAGCTTGGCAAGGAGGACAACGCAGCACAGTGGGGCCCAAGGGAATGTTAGGGTCTCAAGTATAAAAGGGAGTGAGGGCCTAGATTCTCATTCATGTTATCATTCATCTTCAGAATTTTTGTCTAACAGATATTGAGCATGCTTACGCTGTTTAGCTAAGTCTGCAAGTGCTGTTCAGCATACGGGTGTCTTCGAGCAAAGATTCCAACCTCAGCCTCAGGGGACTTCGAGTGCCTGCCCAGGTGAGGAGCTTTACCATCATTTTTTAGAGCAGAGAATGCAGAGCCATCATCCAGGAGTTACGCAGTTCATCAGACATCGCAGTCACTTAGAGAGATTACGCAGTCTTGGAGGAGGGCAACTCCAGGAGTGAGGGATATTCAGGAGTTTCAATCGAGGAGAAGTGTGAGGGGATCGACCTTCACAAGTTGTGTTTTGGAGCAGTGAGAGGCCAACATTTCCAGTCATTCAGTCCAGAGGCCAGCATACTCACCAGGAGTGCGTAATTTTCCCAAGGGGGTCAAATTCCAGGGTCAGCCTTTCCGGAATTCCTTCCTGGTTTTTTCCGGGTCTTGGGAGGAGAGTCCATAGCCAGAGTTTCAAAATTTTATGAGCAGGGGAACAACCCCAGAGAGCAGCACCATTCCAGCCAGTAGCAGCACTTTCTAGCAGCAGTAGCTCAGGGAGTTACGCAGTCACTAGGAGAAGCAACCATTTAGAGCAGGGTTTGGAGAGATATTTCAGCTTGCCTTGAGAAAGCCAAGGTGCCATCATTCTGTTCACCTTCTTGTACTCATTCCCTATTTCCACATATATAATAAAATGGCTCAGCTTTTCTGAAATGTTTGCAGTGATTTTTATGGTGCATCTCTATTAGCTGTAGTTTTGTTTATGTTGCTTTGTATTGCTGTTTATTTCCTATTTAGAATGTTACATTGCGTCACCCTTTTTGGGTCTTTGCACTGCTCTGGTATGGATTTGCCTCTCTGCCAATGTATCCTTGACCTCGGATCTGAAATCCCACTACAAGCTCACTCAAAAATTCTCAACAAACCGCACCCTAGAATTTCGACTTAGCTCAAGTGTTGCCACTATGTGTGTCTTCTCCAACTAACCCCAAGCGTTCCTTTAATACTTTTCTCGTTGAACATTCAGCGACCGTGATCTAATCTCTAATCGACGACTAAGATTAGAAAAGACTTGATCCATGTCACTTAGAACATTCTCACCCACATGTCTAAATTAAGTCACTTTAATTATTTAATTTCCCTAAGTTAGACTTAGGGTCTCCATTAAAATAATTAATATTTTGAATAACTTGGGTTCTAGGTGGAATTTCTCCAAACGATTTCTGGGTCTTGGAGATCTCATGTGTTCTAGACCCTCCACACAGTTTCGGAGCTAGAGCACATTAGATGCTACCCAAAATCTCAACACTCCCTCTTAGCGAGAAATGTGTTCTAGCAACACTTCACTCCAGAATCGTTACTCTGATCCATGGCATCAGTCCCCTATGCTGTTGATGCTCGGCTTGCTGCCCCTCATCCACTGCATTGCTGCCTTTTGTACTGCTGCCCATGAGTCTGCCACAATCATTGCCTCATCTGTATTGCAACTCCCTGTCAAATGCTGCATCATGCTGCCCATAACACTACCACTGCTAACTTCTACACTGCAACTCACTTGCTGAGAAGTAAGCAACTGAAGGACATCACCCAAAATACTGACAGATAAGTTAGTTTGGCTGCATCTCGATACTGAAGCACCCTTTGCTACTGCTCTGTGCTGACCCTCTGAAGCTCTGCATTGTCTGCTGCTCTACACTGCCTTTGCGTTGCTGAAATCCCATCAGCCTCTACGCTACTGAAATCCCATCAGCCTCTGCGCTGCTGCTTCCACGCTGTTGCTGCCTCTCCTCTGCGCTGCTCCAGTCTTCAGCGTCCCAGTACTACTGAAGTGCCTCCACGATCCTCTGCACCAATTAACTCCAGTGATCCTTCTATTGTCTTTAAGGACTCCCGTAGCTCGTATGTGATCCAAGAGTTTGGGCACCTCAAGGATCCTGCCCCTTCTCTGCAGTTCAAGAGAACTACAGATCAATGTCGCCCCACCTCTTCTCTCGAGGTACATGAGCACTCATGGCCACATCATCATCACTGCCATCATCCCCCTTTGTTGTTGCAGCCTTGGTATTTGAATCTTCCTTTCCCTTCTTCTTCTATGGACATGTATTGACGAAGTGTCCCAATTCACCACATCTGAAGCACCGGACCTTTGAGAGGTCCTTCTTCTTCTTCCCTCGCTGTTCCCTTTGTCTCTTAGATGCGAGAGCCGCATCTTCCTCCTCCTCCTTCTTGATCTTGGCTCCTCCGCTACCGCTGCCCATCTTGGACATCCTCCTGGTCTCCTCTTGACGAAGAGTCGCCCACATGTCCTCCCAATTTGGAAGTTTTGCTCTGTCCTCCCAATTTGGAAGTTTTGCTCTGCCCAAAATATTTTGGACAAAGGTCTCCCAATCATAGGTGACTTCATTCAGGGCAGTCCTCACCATGAGACCATCATCAGGAGTTGCCCCCATAGCAACCAACTGATCTCGAATTGCCTTCAGTCGAATGAGGAAGGGATCGATTTCCTCTCCCTTGTGCATCTGAAATAGTCGCAGCTAATTCTCTAGAAGCATCTTCCTCTGGACAGAATTATCTTGATACAATGTGGTCAAGGTCATCAACATCTCACTTGCCACATTTTTCTCGGAAATGTGTGGGACCACATGATCGTTTACCCCGTCCATTATCAAGTGCTCGGCCCTTGCTTGTGCTTCCTCATACTTCTTTAACGGATCAACATCGACCGAGATGGCCACAGCCTTCTCGGCATAATATTTGATGCGATACTCATCTAGGATAGATAAGACCCTGGCCTTCCAAATGACGAAGTTAGATGCTCCATCTAACCTGTCTTGATCCCTCAATCCATGAGAGGACATCTCTGCTCAACGGTGTCGAAGTGGATGCTCTTCTCCCTTCTTCTACTGCTTCTCTCAGCAAGAGATTGGATCTGGGATTCTTGGCGATAGAAAACCCTCTAGAGAATACGCTCCCTCTGACCAGTGATTTTCTTCTTGAAAATCCTCCACCAATTTTCCGAATCAACCCTCTCTAAGCACTCTGTTGATCGTATCTCAGACTTCTTGGCTAGAAAGTCTGCTGAGGAACTGCTTCCCCTTAGTTTATCAACCTTGCTAGACATTGTTCTGCACCGACAGAAACAACGCCCCACCAACAACTTTGAAGATAAAAAACTGCACCTCTAGCCATGGCAATTGGCACAACGTCACCTCTTCTCGGATTGCGTTAACCTCTTGGACCAACGTTAGCCTCTGCGTGAGCTAGACAGGCTCTGCGTCACCCTTCTGGGTTTGCGTTAGCCTCTGCGTCAACTCTGCGTGAGCTAGACAGGCTCTGCATCACCCCTGCTGGGTCTGCACTGTCCCTCTGGTGCTGCGCTGCCTTTTTCCTGATTTGTGCTGTCTTAGCCGCCTCCTTGCAGTAAAAATCTTCGTCACTTCGCTGATGGCTTTAGCTCCCCCTGATCTGCAATAGCTCTGATACCATGTGAAAATTTCTGAATCCAAATCACAGAAACCATACTGCAGTATTTTGATTTACTTCTCCTACTTGTTTGATTTAATTAACGTGTTATTTTTTTGAAATATTCAGTAAAACATCAAAGTAAACACTACTGCAGCCTACACATACATACAGATCAAAAACTGAAGAATAAAGCCCACATGACAAAGGACACAATATTTTTCGGACAAATGTCCTCGGAAAAACCCAATGCGGGAAAATTGGTGCAACAACTCTTACAGGGTTTTATTATTATGTAGAATTCTTGAATACATTCAAGGGCACCAGACATGGTTTGCCCAAATAGAGAAAATCTCGGTAGATGTACCTCTATCACTTGGAGACAGAAAATATGGCTGATTTAGCTGAGGCTTCACACCTTCTAGATCTGCTAAAAACGAGCCCTTTCTCACCCACTGGAACCCCAACGCTGCCTCTTTCGGCATTGCGTCAGCCTTACGACCTTGCGTGAGACTCTACACAACACAGGCTGGCCTTGCGTCACCTTGGTTGAGCCTATGCTGCTTCTGCGCAGCTCTGGCTTGGCCTGCGTGACTCTAGTTGAGCCTACGCTGCCTCTGTGCTGCTCTGGCTGGGCTTGCATCACCTTTGATGGGTCTGCGCTGCTCTGGTACAGATCTGCCTCTCTCCCAATGTATCCTCGGCCTCAGATCTGAAATCCCACTGTCGATCTGCCTCTCACTGCACTGCAAGCTCACTTGAAAATTCTCAGCAAACCGCACCCCATAATTTCGACTTAGCTCAAGTGTTGCCACTATGTGTGTGTTCTTCAACTGACCCCAAGCCTTCCTTTAATACTTTTCTCGTTGAACATTCAACGACCGTGATCTAATCTCTAAGCGACGACTAAGATTAGAAAAGACTTGATCCACGTCACTTAGAACATTCTCATCCACAGAATCATCAGCAGATCCCTGAAAGAGACAATGGTGGGGCTCCAAGTGGAATGTGCGTGTGGCCACCAATATCCACTTGGATCAATAACTTACCTCCTGCCATAAGCTAGATTGATAGAGATATAGGGCAACCCTTTTCCGATCTAGCTTGAGGAATTCAACTTCTCCTAGTGATTAACACAGTGACCTTGCAGTCGTCAGAGCCACAGTCTCTGCAACATCGGAGGCACTGGGTGGGTGGAACAGTGTGAAAATTTCTAGATCTAACAATCTCAGGAATCCTATTGCAACCAGCTGAATCTACGTCATCTACTTGTAAATTACGTTACATAGTTATTTCAGATTTCTTCATGAAATATTGACGTAAATCACTGAAGCAGCGTACACTTAAATAATTATGATTCTGAAACAAGGAAACTGAGTGAAGAACAATACACACATAGGACACATTTATTTTAGATAAAAGTCCCCGGAAAAACCCAATGCGGGAAAACCGGTGCAGCAGATCTGAGGGTTTGTATTATTAAGCAGTAGCAATTTCTGAATACATCGTTGAATACGTCAAGGGTTATTCAGTTACAGAGAGAAATACTGGCAGAAAGAATGTGAGTTTTACCTCAATCACTAAAAAATCCGACTGATCTAGACACTGGAAGATATGCCCTTGGAGGTCCCTGCGTCGCCTCTGTGCAGTGACTGCGTAGGCACTGTGGCACCTCCTCTTGGCACTGCGTCACCCCAACAAACGGATCGATCTGACTCCCGGAATCTAAGATCTCATCCTCCCGGTCTCAAACCCCGGCTCCCGGCTTCTGGCACTGATCCAACAGTAAAATCTCAGAAACCCTCTCAGCCACTACGTAGCCTTTGCATAGCCCTGCGTGGCTCTGCATTGGCTTTGCGCCGGCTATGTTGGATGTCTCTCTGTCTCCCTTTGCTGATGATTCTTAGGGATCAACTCCACAACTCAGGGATCAAATTTGAAGTATGATGAGGAGGCCATTGATCCTGGTCCTTGTCTATTCAACTTCGCTGATTGCTCTTTTTCTCACTCTTGCTTGGGCTTTTTCTTCACCTTCGCTCTGATACCATGTTAATTTTAGTTAACCATGGTATGTTCTATGCTTAGAGCGGTTTACTTCAATATTTCTTATTAACCCAATTCAATTTCCAAATATGCAATCACATAACCATTGACAGTAAATGTTGAGAGAACATAAATAAATCGACAGAAGACAAGCCAAGACAAGAGACACAAATATTCTTATAATTCTTCTTCTTCAACAAATAGAGAGAGAATATATTTTACAGCGGTCAATAGGATGCCCTAGCCAGCAAATTCTTCGTTGGTCAAACCAACAAATCAGCCTCCAATGAAGCTCGGTCAAACTCGACCTTTAATCAAAGTCAAACACAACCCAAAACAGTGATGAAAATCAGCCAACAAAGTGGTCAAAGTCTGCGGTCAAAACAACAGTAAAACCCGTGATCAACGTTGCGGTCAATAGCAGTCAAAGTCAACGCTTCACCTCGGTTTCTGTGCCTCCAGTTGCGGCCTCTCCAAATCAAAATTTTGACCCAGAAAATGCAGTCAAATCACAAGAGTTGACCCAAAGTCGACGTTCTCCAGAAAAGCCCTAAACCAGTCCAAAAATCTCAGCGTTTGTTTCGCACGTGTGGAGAGAGAAGGCTCTGAGGTTGTACGAACCAATCAGATGAGAGAGAGATGTGTGAGATGAATCAATGATGAAATGAGGATCATGTTTCTCCTTTTTATATCCATGACTGAGCCTGTGTGACAACTTTTGGGGCTTGTGAGCCTACATTTCAATTTTGGCCAACCTTGACAAATTACACATGTGGAAAATAAATTCAAAATCCAACTTCTGCTCATCCAAACAAGATGATCTTTAGATCAATCTTGCACTTCTCTGAAAGAGGAATCCAACAAAACTATCATCTGCATCATATGAGCAGTGCAACATGGAGTTTGGCCCTAGTTTCCAAATTTAACATCGAACTTACTGCTCAGATATGCCCAGAAACTTGACTTGTCTGTCACACGTGCGAGGTCATAGAAAGAGATAAAAGACACCCATGTGAATTCAAATAGTAGAGAGAGAGTATGTTGGTTTTCTTATCAACTTCGTCCTTCTTGTTGTTGTCTTCTTCGTCCAAATGAGCAGAAGATACCTTGTCTTTTGTGAGATGAATTGTGTCTTGTGGAGGAGGACAATTGATGTATATATAGTGTTCCTGGGAGGCCGAATGGGTGTCTCTACAAATTGGGCTGACTAGACTTGACGGATAGCCGACTTGATCATCTTGGAGCCAAAAATTCAAAATTTTCTCTTTTGAAACCAACATGTAGAATAAGTCTTATATTTATTTTTACATTTATTCGAAGGGTTACAATATTAATTATGAAGACCGACAATGGCTACAAGATTCAACAGGAACATGTGCCTTGGGTGTTCAAGCATGTTGATGAGAGTCAACCACCTATGTTGAGACACACATGTTACTAGGACGATGATTGATCCAGGTGGATATTGGTGGCCACCTGCCTATTCCACTTGGGGCCCCACCATTGTTTCTTTCAGTTTTTTTTTTTAATTATAGCACAGTTTACTATTTTTAGCAGTTTTTTGGGTCCTGAACTTCCGGAGCCGTTTTGAGGCCCTAAACGACGTTTTTGGACATCAAACCTCTGGCGAAGAAGGTTCCGTTCCGGACTTGATATTCGCGGTCAACAGTGGTAGTCCTTGGATAGATCTTTCTAACGATGTATCACGTGCGTCAAACGAAGATAGTATGCCAAAGTTACGACCCTGGGAAATTGAACTACCAATTTACCCCAATGGGGCCCATATTCTGGTGTTTCATCTCCTAGGGTTAGGTTTTTGGTTGTTTAGGGTTTTCCATTGTTTCTCAATAATATATTGGCCTTCAAGCCTCATTGTAACACATAGTTCAGAGACCTATAGCCACCACATCTCTTCTCAAAGATAAGGTACTAGCACCCTACCTAGTTTATTTCCATTCTGTTTGTAAACAAATTTCAGTTATTTGATATTAATGAAATGAAGTGTTATTTCCGCTGCATTTTTATATTTATGGTTATATGTGTATTCTGTTGTGTTCCTACATAAATGCGGATCAATGATGGTTGCTAGCCATTTCATATTTTGGAGGGGCTGACCTGTCTTATGGAGTTTGTTAGCCCTTGTTCCCTAATTGGAGGATGATCATTAGAGCATTTAGATGAGTCATCCACCTTTGGGAGCTGAAACATGACACATGTTTCCTAAAGGACCATTTCTTGCTAGTTGTTTGCTCAAGATCAATCCCACTTTGAAGAGTTGGCTACCTTGCTTAGAGGAGGAATCTTGGGGACTCTTAACCATAATTTTCCTACTTTTAGTGAAAATGCCCTCTCTCCTACGATGCTTTGTACATCTGACATAAATACTTCACATTGTTAAAATTTGGGTACTAGAGGACAAGTGGTTCCCTAAGGCTTTGATCTTCGGCTTAGGGAAAAGTGTCCTAATTTATTTGTACTTTTCTCCTAAAGTGACTTTATAAGTGGTAAAGTTACATTCTAATATTAAAGTGACTTTATTAAAGTCAATGAAAAATTAGAAAGTGAAAAAGTGACTATGGAAATAAAAGGCTAAGTGGGTCTTTATTTAAGTGGGTGAGTTAAAAAATAGAAAGTGAGAATTAAATGCACATTTATTCTCATCCCTATATCTAAATGCATCTCAACCATTAGATCTTAGGGTTACTCAAAAGGTCATTTAGGGTAAAAGGTTAGGAGAAGAGGAAAAGATCAATTCAGTCTTTCATGAGCTATTGAGAAAAGAAAGAGGGGAGCAAGGAGAAAAATTTATGATCAGTGAGAAGTTGAAGGAGAGCAACATCTTTGGCACGCATTCCAAGGAGCTATTTCAGTAGTCTGTACAGCAGCATTTATTGGGCACATTTACTAAGGCAGAATCGTTACAATAGTCTTGAGCATGGATTTCAAGGAAGGGAAAGGCACGAAAAAACAAGGTGAGAGGACAGCTTACTAAAGGCATGAATTCCAAGGCTGTTGGGCACATTTTCCGAGTAGCTAGGCACAATTTTTTGAGTAAAAAGTACAACTGTACTTTTCCGTACGGTTCGTACAGCAGTACGGCCTCTTTGCAGAATTCTGGGCATGTTTTTTGAGTCTGGACAACATTTAATGCTGTTATTTTCTGCTATAATTTTCTTTTTCTGTTGGTACGTTTTCCAAGGCAGAGTATAAGCACAGAAATCGAGATAAGTTGTTTTTTTTTGGTTGCTGGAATTTTTACTGTGTTTTTCAGTTTCTCTGTAAAAGCATTTTCAGAAATAAAGAAGAGCTCTCAAACTGGTTTTCGCCAAGAGTTTTAGGAGGTTTTTCCAGGGTCATATTGACCAAAAATCACTCTGTTATTTTCTGTGTGGCAGTCATATTTTTCCTGTGTTTTATTTCTGCATTTTCAACAGTTGCAAAAATCTCCAAATTTGTGTTTTCAGAAATTTCTGTCATTTCCAGATTTTAGTATTTATGTCGTGTTCAGATTTAAAACTATATGCATGGAGTGATAAAGAAAACTGATAACCGGAGTGGGGGTTGAAATTTCTACACACATTTTATTGCTACGTTGCACGGGTTCCCGCACCCAGGGGTAGGGTTCTCAAACCTGTACCGGGTTCTCGTCCCTAAGTACCGGGTGCTTGACGGGTTCTTCTCAGAAGCACCCTAAAGAACCCGGTTCTTCATGGAAGAACCCGAGACTTCCCACACAAAATCAGGGTTCTTTTGCTGATTTGGGGATGGAGAACCCAAAAAACGAGTTCTTTTCAGGTTCTTCGGCAGCAAGTTTGGTTAAATTTTTATTTTATTTTATTAAATGCGACTATTAGTAATTGCTATTAAAATTAAAATTAAATATGACTTGACTATTCTTATTGCGATTTATTTTTTGTGTTAAAACTTAAAAAGTTAAAACTTACCCACTCGGACTCCGCAACCCACAGCAATCGTTACCTCACCTCACTGCATAGCAACTCACCCTCACCGCACAACAACCTCTGCACAGCGACTCACACTCAGCACAGCAAGCAACAACCTCACCCACTTATTAAGTGAGCAACTTGAATTCATTAATAGAGATGAAGGAGGAACCTGACAAATTCATGAAATCAGAGAAGGGAATGAAAGAATACAAAATCTTGAGGAAACTGGAAGACTGCACACATTTCTAGTAAGTGTAGTTGCAAAGTTACAGGTGCAACTAAAAGTGGGTTCAACATGGAAAATTTTAGTTGAACAGACAATGTTTACTAACAACCAATACCCCATATGCTTAGGTTTTCCCGAAAGAAAAGAAGGCACAATATTAATGCACCCAAATACCAAGGTTGTTGATTCGAGATTAGACTACTAGATACATGCACAGGGAACAAGGCAAAAGGGGTGTGTTTAATTCATCTTCCTTCTATATCTAAAGTGTTATAAGTGAAAATAATCGCTGACACTGTAGTCTTTAAAATTGATGAAATTGTAGATGCTCATGTTTAGTTGATTCTAACTGCATGGGAAAGTCCTGCAAAGGAAGTTTTCAGAATGTTGTCATTTGTTACTTGTATAGTAGCTTCACTTGGATGGCATTACCATGATGCAAGTATCATCTTCTGATGGGTATGTTGTGACAAAGACATTCTTACTATGATTGTAGTGTTTTTAGCAATAATTTTTTGTATCATTAGGGCATACATTGTTGTTAGTAGTGACAGTGGGAACTCATATAATCATTGCACTCTTCAATCTATCGTAATCTATTAAGAAATTTTGAAATTTCAATGTATTATCAATTTTAATTTATCTGAAGAGTCAAGAGTACTCAAGACTGATATGATATATCATTATGTGAATGTTGAATGTTCAATGATGTGCATGTTTAAATCTTTGAAGTTTAAACTTTAATTTTTAAATTAAAATATTTTATTTTTCTTGTTTTATACAAATTCACACACACACACACACACACACACACACACACACAGATATATATATATATACCCCCGACGAACCCACGCACCCTGTTTCAAAAAGTGCCGTCCCCGTCCCCGTCCCCGTCCCCACACCCTATTTCAAAAAGTGCCGTCCCCGTCCCCGTCCCCGCACCCGCACCCACGTTTCTTGGCAACATAGTTTTATTGTATTATTGAGTATATCTCTCTAAGTTAAGAAGATAATATTTCTTTATGCATTTTGGAGCTAGATATAAAATTTTATTGATATTCTATTGAGGAGGTTGTTGGTTTTCTTATCTATATAAGCGAAGCCTCTTTCACGATAAAATTTGCTAGAAGCTTGTGGAGAATACACTCTTAAACTTTTGTCAAGATGCTATTTCAATGCTATGGATAGTTGATTAGAGCGCTCAAGTGCAAGAACCTTTTTGTGGATGCTTAATTGATAGATGGATTTTCAAATGCATGATCTTGTGTGTCTATCTTCAGGTAAGTCTTTCTCTAAAATTATGTGGTATTTGATATTGGAATAATTAGGTGCAATGATATTTCTCAATGCTTGGTGATATGCCCTCTTAGCTCTTGTGTAGTAGATCCCATCACAAGACTTGTGATGACCTCTACGCTAGGATTTTCCTTTGTTACTTCTGGAATCATTTAAACCACTAAGTGATTCACCAGGGCTTGAGCTCTTCAGCCCTATCTACCTTTTAGTCGACCTTGAGCTTTCATGAAGAGCCTTCGTTCACGCCATCTTCCGAAATTGTGGTAGCTATAAAATAGTCACCTCTTCTAGGCAAACAAAATTACCTTTTCATTCTTTTTCTTTTGTTTTACATATATCTGGATTTTTTGTTGTTGCTTACACATAAATTTCAGTCCTAGAAACCCTAGGTTGCATGGTAGATAGCCCTAATCTTGAAGCTGTAAATTACATCTTTATGAAATTCTAGCTTGCTGTCCCAAAATCTGCATTTATATTGGGTAATCTAGATCACCTTACATTGCTGTTTATTAAGTTTGTATTTCACATTTAGTAAGCGACATAAATTCTTCAGATTTACAATTGTTTTAGCCTTAGATTTACTCCAATTCACATCTAACTCAAGGTTAAAACTATCTTCTGTAATTTACTTGGTTGTTGGTTCAAATAATTCATATCTTAAGGAAGTTTATAACAAAATTAAGCTACTTTTCGGTTCTGAAATTTAAAGGGATTAATACACATAAGTAATATTGCATAATCCCTAATTCTACTTCAACAAAACATCAAGAAATCAGTTCTGAACTTTGGCATCAAGATTTAACTCAATTAACAACCAAAAATCATACAAGGTTAATTCAAGTGAGTGGTAACCTAGGCTATCTTAGAACTCTTATCTTAAGGAACCTAGTTGCAATTAGGGAAGCCCCACTTGAGGTGGACTACCCCCTAAAGAGAGGGAAGTAGGTGACAATGGAAACTCTTCTTAGTTACACTTAAGCATAAGACCTAGTCAACGCTTTGCACTAAGGGGTGTGAGTGATAATATAGCCCGCTGAGGAAATTGGGCCAAAGCACAGTTCAAACAAGTGAAGAAGGGCTCGATTTGGAAAGACGAACCAATTTGTTAATTCAGAGGAAGAAAAGTTGTGAGAATGGGTAAGTTGTGCCGAAACTAAAAAACTGAAAGAGATAATGGTGGGGCCCCAATTGGAATAGGCGGGTGGCCACCAATATCCACCTGGATCAATAACTTACCTCCTAGCATAAGCTAGATTGATAGAGATATATGGCAACCCTTTTTTGATCTAGCTTGAGGAATTCATCTACTCCTAGTGATTAACACAGTGACCTTGTAGTCGTCAGAGCCACAGTCTCTGCAACATTGGAGGCACTGGGTGGGTGGAACATTGTGTGAAAATTCCTAGATCTAACAATCTCAGAAATCCTACTGCAACCAGTTGAATCTACTTCATCTACTTGTAAATTACATTACATAGTTATCTCTTCTTGTTGGGACTCCAACGACCGAGATTAAATCTTAATTGATGGCTCAAATCATTTGTGGATCGATCCGTGTGCGTTTTTAGAGAATTCTCACCTTGAATTAATTAGTTCTGATTAATTAACCAGTTTTCATAAGTTTAGACTTATTAGGAAACATTAAAAAATAGGTTAATAATCTAATTAAGTAATTTTAGGTGGAATTTCTAGAAACCTTTTTTGGGTTTTGGAGATCTCCTATTTTCTAGCCTCTCCACCAAATTTCATGGCTAGAACACATCTGATTCTACAACAACTAACACTCCCTCTTAGTGAGGAATGTGTTCTAGTGCTGCACACTCTGTCACAACACCCTGTCTCTATATCACCTCCTGTCATGCTGCTGATGTCTGGCCACTGTGACCGCTTGCCACTGCCCACCAACCACTGCACAACTCTGATACTGCATCTGTGCTGCTGCTAACCCTGCTATACTACTGCCAATACTGCAATTGCACTGCAACTCTGTTGTTGCTGCTACTGCAACATCTGCAACTGAATAACATCCAAAACACTGAATCAGTTGTGTTTAGTATTGTTACCGCTCAAACTAACAGGGATCCTAAAATGGGATCCTTGAAGGGCTACTACCAGATTTAGGGCAACAATGGAGCAATACCCACTGCCATCTCGGCTATGGCTCCCTACTCTTTACAGATTTTCACCGATGGGGGGTGACTCGATATAATAAAGATCACGAAATAATTAGACCAGTGATAGGGTGAGGGGTGATCCCAAGGGGCCTATTCGCAAGAGAGGCTCAAATGAATAGCTTGCTTGCTTTGGGAGGCAAGGTTAAATGCTCTCAAAAAAGGGCTCAAGGAGAATCTCAATGTTTGAGTTTAGGGTATATATCTTGTGATGGAGGCCATCAAACCCTAAAATTCTTGTGAAGACTTGGATTCCAAGTGATCCTTGGAGAATTGTCTTCAATGAAGTATGGGACCACACGAGACCAAGTGGACCCAGGGTTAGGTCAAGGGGGTAGGGTTTAACAACCAATGATATACTTGACCTAATCAGTTAGGAGAAGGGGATCAAGGAAGGATTTTTCAATAAAAGATAATGCAATAATCCCAGTGAGGTTTCTAGCCTAAGGAAACCAGGGGCTAGAATTGGTCTTCAAGCTAGGGCTTGCGATATCTCAAGATCCCACCGTCAGAATCTCATTAAATTTGGATGGCTTCTTGAGCACACACCAACGCAGTTGTGGATTAAAAATCGAAATATTTGGATGGCTACATTGTGGGATAATTGATGCCCTAGGTGACCTATGTAGGATAGGCCTAGAAAAGAGGGGGAAGGTGAAAGAAATAAGTTTTGAGGTGATAACATATAGAGGACTAGTGCCTAGTCCTTTTGGGGAGATTGGAGTCAAGTAGAATTATGACCATGGACTTTGGATTTTATATGTCAAGGAGGCCTCAAAGACAACTAAACTTAGCATTAGGGCAACAACAAAAGCAACTTCAAAGGCTATATACTTCATTTTGCAAAATAGATGGCTTATCAAGATGAATTTCAATGATGAAGCATCTCTAGGAACATTCACTCATAATACATGGCCCATACATGGCCCATACATGAAGCATCACTATCTAGAAACAAAATTTCCACAACTTCGCATAATTGGATGCAGTAAATTAGCCCTAGTATAGCGAAATCCCATCAACAATGTATGTGTGAAAATAGAAAGAAACAATAGCTTTAAATTGCAGTTACATGTATTAAAAGTATATCCAACCATCAAAACTTTGCCAATCAAAAAGGCTCCAGGACAAGAGAAAATGATCCAAACATGAAAATTCATTCCATGCTCGAAAAATTTGTCCTCCATGAAGGATAGCGAAGTTCTCTAAAGAGATACAAGTCCAATCCAAGTGATGATGCTAAAATGAATTCACATCACTTGTATTTATACACTTCTAATGAGTCCAATTTAGCTAATTAGGCCTACATTAGCCCCTAGAATAAAATAATGTGTAAAATAACTAACTTCTGGTGACAAACCCACCAAACTAGCAAATAAACAAAAGAATAAGCCTCTCAAGTGGTCGAATGATCAATAATACGTGTCGTTGGGCCTTCTAAGAAGTTCGATGAAGTCCATAAGTGCCATAATGATGAATAAGACTCCCAGAAGTAGTGGACAAGGGGTTGGCGACTTGTTCTCCAAATAATAAACCTGTGGTGCTCCCATCGGGTGTGGGGGCACACAAGTAACCACATGGGTCTCCAAGTAGATCAAAGATGCCTGTAGGCAATTTGTAAGGGCTCAAATGATGGTGTAAGTGATGCCACATCAACATACAAGTCCTGGGTCATCTGCTAGTGCATGGTACAACTGTGGGGCCGTCTAGGCATGGTGAACCAGGTTCATCTTCCTCCTCCAATAGGTGAATCTCGAGCAATCTCTGAATATATATGGGGATCCATGGAGTACTGTCTACTGCTCTGGAGGCCCATGGCTCTCTACACACACCCTACATGTGCCAATGTAGCCCTCTAGAGGGTTAGGACTCCATATAGGGAGACCAAACCCAAAATGGAAACCTTCTGCAATCCTGCATAAAGATCCAATGCGTCCCCTAGCCTTCTAATACAACAAGTCATTTAAGTAAATCGAGTTAAAGAACTTACAAACCATGGACAACAAGTGGGCACTTCATAATGGCATGCCCTTCCATAGTGGGCTTTAGCATGTGCTAATGTCTCCAAGCTCCAAGGGGGTTAACCAAGGACCCTATTAGGTGGTTTCTACCTTTAAAGGGGATAATATGTCGAAGGTACATCCTTCAAATGGTGGTGGGATGTGATAAAGTGATGAACGAAATAAGGGATAAAAAGGGGCAATCATGGGCCACATGTCAGGGCTTAAGGGTAGCTAATAAAGGGAAGCCCACACATGTATAGGAGGGAGCAATCGTGGTACTTGAGTTACCCTGACCTTGATTTTTCCACCCTTCTTCATATGCCTTTTCCCTTTCATGATTTTTCTTTGGTTAACTAATTGGGGCTCAAGGAATGAGAGCATGATGTGTAAAGTATAGCAGTGGATACCCCCTTTAAGGTGGGGCGGTTCATTTCCCACCAGGGGTTGGGACAATCATGGGTTCCTAAATGATATAGGAGGCTCATCTAGGGCCTATAAGAACCAGGGTGATGGCCATGGGGATGGGGTAGAGCTCATGCATTCGCTTTTGCCCACGTGCCAAATGTGTTTGTCCTAACCATCTTTTGCATTTTGTGGTACATTTCCTCGTTGAATGTGGCCAATTATGGTTCTACTTTTCTTTTTAGTTGCATCAACCTCCGGGGCATTGTTTCAGGCCCAAACCAAGGTGTGGGCAGAGGGAAGGGGAGGCCAACCTTAGGTGGACCCAGGCAGGAAAAATGATGAATGGGGTTGTAATGAATGGAAGGGAGTAATGTATGTGGATAAGGGAGCAGGACCACGCAACCAAAATTGGGGTTTCCCATGTAGTACCACCCCAAAACCCAAAGGTCAATAAAGGAGATACCACGAGACTAAGATCCAAGGTTAACATTCAGTAGAGGTCTAGGGGACAAGAGCACAAATTGAGCCCACTCTTTCCGCCAAATCACCCCATTAATCCATGCCCATAAGTTTCCATGATAAGTATACTACAATACACAATTCCCAAATGACAAGACATATCTTTAGGCTCGAAAGACCCACCTTCAAACATACGATCATGACAGATGGTTGAGGGACCACATGGATGGCTCAGGTGGCGGAGAAATGACACAACGAGCTAGTTGGTGGCTGCAAGGGGCTGTCGGTTGAGGACCATCTTAGAGAAATTTTTTCTCCTAGGGATATCACCCACAAAATGGTGGGTAACAAGTATGAGGCATTTGTATCTCGAATCTCTGACTGCTGCTAGCCCCTGCACTGTCACTGACGAATCTGTGCTGTTGTTGACTATGCACTATGCCACTCTGCACTGCAGCCAGCTTTGCACTCCGCTCCCTGACATCTGACTGCTACTAGTCTACAACTGTCACTCTAGTATCTGACTGCATCTCTTGACATTGATCCATCCTGCTACTTGATACTGTGGGCCCCCATAGCAAGGTAGTGATCCATGGGGTGGTCTCCTTAAGGACCCTGCCCACCTCTGTAGCTCTCTAGGGCAACAACTCCAAGTCACCCCACCTCACTCCTTGAGGTATGTGGGCAATCATCACGAAGTCTTCCTCCAACCTGGAGGACAACCTATCTATCTCAACATGTGTTGCTTTGTGATCTTGCTTCTCTTGCTTGTCCTTCTTTTTGAGAGGACACTGGGTACTGTAGTGGCCAAACTCACCACGCCAAAACACTTGACTTTAGATAAGTCCTTCTTCTTCTTCTTCTGCACCCCCTGTCCCTGACTGGGACCCTTTGATGCGAGGGCTACATTCTCCTCCTCCTTTACCACCTTTGATGTATTGCTACTGTTGCCACTGATGGAGCTCTTTAACAAAGCTCGTCTCAACTGCTCCTTCTGCAAATCGACCCATATCTTGTCCCACCTTGGAAAGGTATCTCTGCCCAAGAACTTTGGACGAATACCTGCCACTCCTCTGAGACACTGTTAAGTGCTAATCACACTAGATCTTTAGGTTGAGGTACTGCCCCAACAACTTCTAGTTGGTCTCAGACCTTCTGAATCCTTGTGAGGAAGGGATCTATGCCTTCCCCCTTTTGCACCTTGATGCATCTAAGCTTCTCCTCTAGGAACATTTTCCGCTGCTCAGAAGTACCCTGGTATAACGTGGAGAGACCATCTCACATCTCTTTGGCTGCTATATGTGACACAATATGGTCCCAGACGTCATCCAAGATCAACTGCTTTGCCCGCACTATCTCCTTCCTATATTCCTTCACCTGATCTGTATCGCGAGGAACTGCAACTACATTATCAATGTAGGGTTTCAAGCCATATTCATCTAGGAGGAAGGACATCCTAGCCTTCCAGATGACGTAGTTGGATGATCCGTATAACATATCCTGATCTGTAAGCCCTGTAGTGGCCATCTCGAAAACTGTCGAAAACTCCCTCTTTCCCTTTGCTTGGCTACTACTCTGCTACTCGCACTCCCTCATGGAATGCGTAGATCTGCTAGCTGCTATTGCCAATCTGCCTGGAAATAATCGATCTTCTGAGACTTGAAGTTCCTATAGAGAAAATTTCCCTCTACTGTGTGTGCTTTTCTCTTCCACCTGACGTGGATTCTGCTTTCGTAACCCGCAGCAAAACCCTCTACGTCCAACCAAGGAATCTACGCAACGAAAATATGAGCTGCAGCTGCTCCCTTTGACTGCTGGAGTCACTAATCTGGGAAACTCGATTTTTCTGCCACCTTGCAATTGAAAATCAAATCACTGCCCCAATAACTTGACCTCCTTGTCAATGACTGCACTGCCTCTGAAAATTTCGGCCTGCTACTCCCTCTTCGCTTCTGAGCTCCTCGGCTGATCAATCACGCTCAGATGCCATGTGAAAATTTTAACTATCACATCAACTGTAAATTATTCTTTTAATTGTTAATTTATTTAACAATTTATTTATTCTCTGCTACGACAAATATCAAATAATTCACATTGTGATTTTCACAAATAAAACTGTGGAAATAATAGTGTTGGAATCTGAGAAAATATTAACGCACACATAAAATGACACTGTTATTTTTGGACAAATGTCCCTGAAAAAATCCAACTTGGGAAAATTAGTGCAATAGTGAGGGTTTTTATTATTATGCAGTAGTGAAAATCTGAGTACAATCTGGATGCCTGAAACTGGCAATCCACAACAAGAAAAAAAATTGGGCAATATCCTTCCTTCACAAGCAATCCCGGCACAATCTCCCTTCAGAAAACTCGACCTTCCAAATCCTCTGTGTTAGCCTTTGCACTGCTCTGCGGAGACCCTATGACGTCAAGCCTCTAACCAGTCTCTGTCTCTAAGCCTAAGCATCTAAGCTTCTGATGAAGTTGTTCTGCTTGCCACTGCCGAGGAAATCGTCTCTCCAACACTCTCAAACCTCTCCTCGGCCTCTGGAACTGAGAAATATTTTTCCTTAGCTAAATTGAATTTCCTTTTTGAAGGAACTCTGCAATCCTCTGCGCTACCTCACTGGGAATAACTCGACCCTGTTGCTGCTGCCTCTCCAGATCTGGAAAACATCCTCCAGATCACTGTCCCTGCTTCTCAGTACCTCTGATGCCTCACTAAAGCTCGAAATATCCAGCAACTCACTGTTGCTATTCTGGAAAATCGAATTCTCCAAGTGATTGGTGCATTCTCCATAACCACATCGATTCCTTCTTATGTCTTCCTGTTGGGACTCCAATGACCAAGATTAAATCTTAATCGATGGCTTCGATAATTTCTGGATCGATCCATGCGAGTTTCTAGAGAATTCTCACCTTGACTTAATTAATTATCATTAATTAACCAATTTTCCTAAGTTTAGACTTAGGAAACATTAAAAAATAGGTTAATAATCTAAGTCATTTCTAGGTGAAATTTCCAGAAACCATTTATGGGTTTTGGAGATCTCTTATTTTCTAGCCTCTCCATCAAATTTCATGTCTAGAACACATCCGATGCTACAAAAACTAACATGGAGCTGGTTGGGCACGGTGAAACAGGTGCATCACCCTCATCCCAAAGGTGGAATATGAGCAATCAACGAACATTGTTGGGGATCCACGAAGTAATATTGGCTATGGTGGAGGCCCATGGCTCTCAATGCTCAGCCTACAAGTGCCAATGTGGCCCTCTGGAGGGATAGGACCCTGTATAGGGAGACCAAGCCCCAAATGAGAATCCACCTGCAATCCTGCATAAGATCCAATGCGTCCCCTTGCCCTCCAATACAACAAATCATTAGATTAATCAAGTAAAAGAGTTTACAAGTCATGGAATCAATGGGGCACTTCATGGTGGTATGCCCTTCCATAGTGGGCTTTGGTATGTATAAGTGTCTCCCAGCACAATAGGGGGTTAGCCCATGGCTCTCAACGCTCACCCTACAAGTGCCAATGTGGCCCTCTGGAGGGATAGGACCCTGTATAGGGGGACCAAGCCCCAAATGAGAATACACCTACAATCCTGCATAAGATCCAATGCGTCCCCTTGCCCTCCAATACAACAAATCATTAGATTAATCAAGTAAAAGAGCTTACAAGTCATGGAATCAATGGGGCACTTCATGGTGGTATGCCCTTTCATAGTGGGATTTGGTATGTATAAGTGTCTCCCAGCACAATAGGGGGTTAGCCAAGAACAACCCTATTAGGTGGTTTCAACCTCTAAAGGGGGTGACATGTCCATGGTGCATCCTTCAAGTGGTAGGTGGAAAATGTAGAAATTTCCGAATCTTAATTCTTATGCAGAAATTATTTCTGTTAATCCGGTTAAGCTTCTCCTACTTATACAAGTTATCAATTGAATAAATTCAAGTTAACATCAAAGCAAAACACATAACAGATCTCTACCAATTCAGATCTAGAATAAACACATGCACACATAGACAAAGTGACAGTTATTTCTGGACAAATTGTCCCTAGAAAAACCTAATGTGGGAAAACCGATCTCTGGCTGCTGGAGGGCTCTATTATTAAGAATATTTCTGAATACACAACTCTGGGTCCCAGATCTAGAAAAATCTACAAAGAAAACTCTAGATCTGCAGCACCTAGCTGATCTAAGACCAACAATACTCACTGATCCACACCCTCAAACGGGATTTACAGAACTCAGCCAGATCTAGGCCTAGAAATCCCAGATCTGCCCCCGAAAGGCACTGCGTCAGCCTCTGAAGGCCTCCAAATGCTCAGCGTTGTCATTGGAAGGGACTGCGTTACCCCAGACTGGGTGACTCAGTCACTACGCTGCCCCTAAGGGTCTCTGCGTAACCCCTGAAGGGTTTCCTGAAAATCACGCTGTCCTTGCTGCTGCAGCTGTTGGTGTTGGTGCCGTCTGTTGTTGTTGCTGCTGCCGTCTGCTGCTGTTGCCCCCTGCTTCTGCTGCCGTCTGATGCTGCTGCTGTTGCCTTCCTCTACGCTATCTTTCTTGATCTCTTCTCTGCTTCTTGTGTATTCTAGACCCCGAGATTAGATCATCCCCTTGGTCTAAATTCCTCTCTCTGCAACTGAAACATTTGAGAATTCCTAGCAACCTCGCCCTAGAATCTCAACTTAGCTTTAGTGCTCTGCCTCTGTGTGTCTTACAAATGACCCCAAGCCTTTCCTTTATACTTTTCTCATTGACAAATCAACGACCAAGATTAAATCTTTAATTAATGGCTAAGATTAAAAGAAAGCTTGATCCGTGTGACTTAAGACAATTTCATCACATGTTTAATTAAATTCACTTTAATTATTTTATTTTCCTAAGTTTTAACTTAGGAAATACATTAAAATAATTAACTAATTTAATATCTCCTAAACTAGATGAAATTTCCCAAATCCATTTCTTGGTCTTGTAGATCAGGTGAACTCTAGTCCTTTCTCAAAATTTGGGACCTAGAGCACAACTGATGCTACCCCAAATACACAAAATCTCAACACTCCCTCTTAGCATCAGGGGTGTGCTCTAGCAATACATCACACTCATGCATTACTTGATTTTGGGCACTGGTTCTGTGCTGCTGAAGCTTGGCCTCCTGCCACTCAACTCTGCACTATTGCTGCCATTCTGTACTGCTGCCCATGACTCTGCCACTGCCACTGCAACCAATGTACTGCAACTCCCTCTCAATATGTTGCATCTGTGCTGCTCATAGCACTGCCACTGCCGATCTGCTGCACTGCAACTTTAGTTGTTGAGAGAAACAATTGAATCTCCTGCCCAATCTTCGACAAACAAGTCAGATGGGCTGCATCCTCATCACGGAAGCTCCATAGGCTACAGATCTGTGTTGGCATCTAAAGAACGATGCACAGCTACAGCTCTGCCTGCGTAATCAGACTCCCTCTACACTATTGTAGTCACATCAGCTCCTTGTGCTAAAATCTATCACGCTGCCGCTACACTGCGTTGTCCCTCTGAAGCTCTCTGTGTTGCTGCAGCCCTGCAATGCGTAAGCAACATTGCTCTGCGCTGCTGAAGTCACATCAGCCTCTGCGCTGCTACTGCTTCTACACTGCTGCTGCTATGCTCTGCGCTACTGCTTCTACGCTGCTGCTGCTATGCTATACGCTGCTCCTCCCAACCTCTAGATCTGCCTCTACCTCTGCCTCATCTGTGACCTATGGACCCATTGCTCCACTTGTCCCGCTACTGTCTTAAGGCTGCTGTAGCTCGCTTGTGATCCAAGAGATGAGCTGCTCAAGGATCCCGCCTTACTTCCATGTAGCTCCTCTACATGTCCATGTCACCCCACCTCCGTGGTTCATGAGCACTCATGGCTACATCATCTCCTGACTCATCATCTGCCACTGCTGCTTTGGAAGAAGATGCTTCCTTGTCCTTCTTTTTTTTTGGACAATGGCTGGCAAAATGTCCCATTTCGCCACATTGGAAGCACTTGATCTTAGAATGATCCTTATTCTTCTTTGGCTGCTTCTTCGATGCCACGACTGCATCTTCCTCCTCTTTCTTCTTAACCTTGCTCAATGCAGGGCTGTGCGGCTTCTTGGCGAAACTTCGTAGTTCTTCTTGCCGCAGGATCGACCACAAGCTGTCCCAATCTGGGAGGTCCGCTCTGCCCAAGATACTTTGGAAAAAGGTTTCCCACTCATCCGTGACTACCTTCAGGGCAGTCCTGACTAGCACTGCATCATCTACGGTTGCACGCATTGCAGTTAGCTGATCCCTGATTGACTGCAATTTGAAGAGGAAATGCTCGATGTCTTCTCCCTTGATCATCATGAATGACCTCATTTGGGCATCCAACAACATCTTTCTTTGGACTGATTTGCCCTCATATAGGGAAGTCAAGGCCTTCCACATCAACTTAGCTGTCCCCATCTCAGCTATGTGTGGCACAATATGATCCTTGATACTGTCCATTATTAGCCGCTTGGCATGCCCAACAACTTCTCTATGCTTCCTTAGGAGATCCGCATTTGTCGATGTGGCCAGGGTTTTCTCTGCATGATCTCTTAGACCATATGCCTCTAGGACAATCAGGATCCTAGCTTTCCATATCGAAAAGTTTGAGAGGACCCCTAGCCTATCCTGATCATGCAGTCCATGAGGAGCCATCTGCGTAGAATGTGTCGGAGCTCCTCTTCTCTATGCTAGAGATCTTGGTTCTAGGGTCCTTTTCGAACTGGGAACCCTCTGCTCCCTCTAACACTTGATTTCCCTCCTTGGAAATCTACCGAATCAACTATGATTCAGCTTCTTCTTTGATTCTCTGACCAAACTGCAAGTTTCCTTTGGCAAGAAACTCTCTGAGAAGCTGATCTCTTCCCAAACTTTGTCACTTGTGCTAAGGTTAAAAATCTGAAAACTTCAGAAGTTTAACCCCACCAGCTCTTCTGAATTTTTGCAACTTTTCTGCAGACTTTTTCTGGATCTGACAAATTTAGATCTGAATCAAACTGGTTGGCTTCAGACCCAACCAGCGCTGTTTCTGAGCTGCCTCTCCTCAGTAATTGCGTGGGCTTGCTAGGACACAGCGCTGGACAATGTCACCCTTCCCTCTGCGTGAATCTCCTCCTAAAAACTGCTCTCTTTTCACATCTGCTTTTTTGCTGCCTTTCCAGCTGATTTCTACAGCTAGATCCTTCAGATGCTTCAGCTGATGACCCTTCTAGATCTGCAATTGCTCTGATACCATGTAGAAATTTCTGAATCTTAATTCTTATGCAAAAATTATTTCTGTTAATCCGGTTAAGCTTCTACTACTTATACAAGTTATCAATTGAATAAATTCAAGTTAACATCAAAGCAAAACACATAACAAATCTCTACCAATTCAGATCTAGAATAAGCACATGCACACATAGACAAAGTGACACAGTGATTTCTGGACAAACTGTCCCCGGAAAAACCCAATGTGGGGAATCCGGTCTCTGGCTGCTGGAGGGCTCTATTATTAAGAATATTTCTGAATACACAACTCTGGGTTCCAGATTTGGAAAACCCTACAGAGAAAACTCTAGATCTGCAACACCTGGCTGATCTAAGAGCAACAATACTGACTGATCCACACCCTCAAACGGGATTTACAGAACTTAGCCAGATCTAGGCCTAGAAACCCAAGATCTGCCCCTGAAAGACACTGCGTCAGCTTCTGAAGGCCTCCAAATGCTCAGCGCTGTCACTGGAAGGGACTGCGTTACCCCAGACTGGGTGACGCAGTCACTACGCTACCCCTAAGGGTCTCTGCGTAACCCCTGAAGGGTTTCCTGAAAATCACGATGTCCTTGCTGCTGCTGTCGCTGTTGCCGCCTGTTGCTGCAGCTGCTGCCGTCTACTGCTGCAGCTGCTGCCGTCTACTGCTGTAGCTGTTGCCGTATGCTGCTGTTGCTGCTGCCGCCTGCTGTTGTCATTCGCTGCCGCCTGCTGCTGCTGCCGTTTGCTGTTGTTGTCGTCTGCTGCCGCCTGTTGTTGCTGCTGCTGCTTCCGTCTGCTGCTACTGCTATTCCCTTCCTTTGCGCTATCTTTCCGATCTCTTCTCTGTTTCTTGTGTATTCTAGACCTTGGGATCAGATCATCCCCTTGGTCTAAATTCCCTTCTCTGCAACTGAAACACTTGAGAATTCTTAGTAACCCCGCCCTAGAATCTTAGCTTAGCTTCAGTGCTCTGCCTCTGTGTGTCTTATAAATGACCCCAAGCCTTTCCTTTATACTTTTCTCGTTGACAAATCAACGACCAAGATTAAATCTTTAATCAATGGCTAAGATTAAAAGAAAGCTTGATCCGTGTGACTTAAGACAATTTCATTACATGTTTAATTAAATTCACTTTAATTATTTTATTTTTCTAAGTTTTAACTTAAGAAATACATTAAAATAATTAATTAATTTAATATCTCCTAAACTAGATGAAATTTCCCAAATCCATTTCTGGGTCTTGTAGATCAGGGGAACTCTAGTCCTTCCTCAAAATTTGGGACCTAGAGCACAACTGATGCTACCCCAAATACACAAAATCTCAACAGAAAATTATATAGTAATGGAATGGAGTGGGGGTCAGGGGAAACTTCTAGACCACATGTCAAGGTCCAATGGTAGCTACAATAAGGGAAGTCCACATATGGGTATATGAGTGTAGGAGGGAGCCAATTGTGGTACATGAGCTACCGCGACCTTTGGTTTTCCACACTTCTTCTTTTGCCTTTTGCCTTTTATTGATTTTTCTTCATAACTGCTCGGGGCTCTAGGGGATGAGAGCATGATGTGTAATATGTGGCAGTGAATACCCCCTTAAGGTGGGGCGGTTGTTGCCCATTTGGGGTTGGGACAATCATGGGTTCCTTAATGATGTAAGGGGCTCATCTAGGGCCCATAGGAACTAGGGTCATGGCCATGGGTAAGGGGTAGAGCTCATGTTACGCTTTTTCCCACGCACTGAATTTGTTTGTCTCAACCATCTTTTGCATTTGGTGGTACATTTCTTGTTGAGAGTGGCCAAATTATGATTTTTATTTTCTTTTTAGCTGCATCAAACTTCGGGGCATCATTCCAGGCTCGACCAAAGGTGTGGACAAGGGGAGGGGGAGGCTAACCCCATGTGGACTCGGATAGGAAAATAGATGAATGGGGATAAATGAGTGGAAGGGTAGTAGGTGATGTTAGGAAGTGGGACCACGCAACCATAATCGGGATTTCCCATGTAGTGCCAACCCAAAAGCTAAATGGTGAGTTAAGGAGATCCCACTAGACTAGGATAGAAGGGCAACCACGAATTTAGGCAGTGGAGACAAGAATACAAGCCTAACCCACTCTTTCTGCCGAATGCCCTCAGCAATCCATGCCCAAAAGTGCCCATGACAAGTAAGGAAAATTACTCAACTATAACAATGAAAGGCCATGCGTTTGGGGTCGAGAGGCCCACTTTCAAACATGCATTCATGACAAGTGGTTGAGGGACCCTCATGGTTGGCTCAGGTGGTGGAGAAAATGGCACATCAAGTTATCTGGTGGCTATAAGTGGTTGTTGGCTGTCGGCTGAGGACTATCTAGGAGATTTTTTTTCTCCTACATACACTACCCACAGGTGGTGTGTAACAATAATCACACTGCAATCTTCATAAAAATACTACGGAAAATAAGAGCACTGGAAACTGAGAAATACCAACACACACACACACTAAAAAATATGACACTCTTATTTTTGGACAAAAGTCTCTGGAAAAAAACCCAACTTGGGAAATCGATGCAGTAGCTGAGGATTTCTATTACTAAGTAGTAGTGAAATAATCTTAGTACAATCTGGATGCCGAAAACTAGCAATCCTGCAGAGAAAATACTGGCAAATATCTAGTGAGAAATTTTCCTCACCCCACAAGCAATCCGACACTGAAGATTGGCCTCTAAAACTCCTCCACGAATTGCCCTGCGTCACCCTTTGTGTAGGCTCTGCACATGCACAAATTCGTGCTGCTTGGATCTCACACTGAGCTGCCTCTTCAACCTGATACTAACTCTAGAAACGTTTCTCCTGGCCTCTGCAAAATTTTCGTGCCTCAGGAACTCTGAAATGACTTCCCGAATTAGCAAATTGAACTGCCTCTTAGAGGCTTCTGTGCAGGCCTTGCATAGCCTATCTGTGGCTATCTCTGCCTCTCTGTTAAGTACTCTCTGGAACTGGAAAACCTTCCTCCGAATCACTGTCCCTGCCCCTCTCTGTCTCTGCTTCCCTTCTCTGCCTTGGACTCTTCGTGCAACTGCCGTTGCTCTTTGGAAAATCAAACTGCCCAAGGAAATCGATCTCAAGTGTGTGTTTTGCATCTACCCATGGACCTCTTCTTATAATATCCTGTTGGGACTCCAATGACCAAGATGAAAACATAATCGATGACTGAGATCATTCCGGATCAATCCATCTGAGTTTCTAGATGATTCTCAACTTTCTCAATTTATACTGATTAATTAACCACTTTTCCTAAGTTTAGACTTAAGAAATATTTAAAAATAGGCTAATAATCAATTGAGATAATTCTAGGTGCAATTTCCAGAAACGATTTCTGGGTTATGGAGAACTCCCGTGTTTTAGCCTCTCCACAAAGTTTCAAGACTAGAACACCTCCGATGCGACAAAGAACTAACATGGAACAGTGTTGGTTCCCTAACTAGAAAAATGAATCTGCTGAAAAATACAAGCTACATCAATTACAAAGATTTTTTGAGCACCTATACTATTTGTATGAGCCTCCAGATCTCCTCTAAAACACCTCATCGACTTGCTATTTGCTTTTTCTTGCAACTTCCCCTCAATCGTGTGGGCAATCTAGACTTTTGTGTTAAATTCTTGAACCTAACACCTGACAATTAATTCCTAGTATGTTGTTGCGGATCTAATGAATACTAAAACAACTAGGTTCTTGATAAAATATTCAACGGAAGAACAATTACACTACTAATCTCAATCACACGTGACACATGCAATTTTTTTCGAATCGCTAGTTCTTCATTAAATTAATAATCTTAACTTACTTGGGCTCTCGTCTTGGGATAATGCCCCAAATGTGGAATTTACAAATACAACATACCTTGGATTTGATCTAGCCAATCAAACCCTAGATTTGTCCTTGATCTGTTTGGCTAATCTGGATCTCCTATCTTGTACCTTCGCCAGACCTAGCACACTTGAGTCTCTCACTCCTCACTTGAGAAAATATCTTTCTCAATGTCTTGTGTTGCTATTTGGTGTATTTATCCTCGCATTAGCCTTGTTTTTATAACTTCTCATTGAGTTAAATCCATAACCTGAATCTCTAAATTGATGGATGGTTGAGATTAGATCTCTTCTTACTTGAGATACGATTGAGATTAAAACATAATCACTGGAGTAAACACTTTACTTTTCCTAAGTTTCTTTAGCTCAATAACTGACATGATTAATTGTGTTTTTCCTGAATTAGACTTTGGCTAAATTACAAACACAACTTGCTCAATATTTTAGTTAGTATCCTAGAGAGATTTTGGGTGAGTTATACGTACCTAGACACTTAGGCTTGTTTATTTTTGTAACCATGGTCGGTCTTCATAATGTATGTTATGGCACTTGATGTATTTATATTGATTATTGTAAAGCATTTTCTTCATGCTAGAGTCAAAAGAAAATTATATTTTGAGTCATGTCCCATTTCGACTTTTAAAAGAAGAAAATTTGAATTTTTGAAATTGAATTTTTTGGCTCCAAAGATTGTCAAGTTGGCCTCTCTCTACGTCAAGTCGGCCCAGGTAAAGGGCGCACCCATTCAACCCAACAGATTTCGATATAAAGGTAGCTCGACCTCCTCCACAAGGCAACAATTCTATCTCTCTCATCAAGTATCTTATGGGCATCCAAGTGAAGGATAAAAAGGACGAAGAAGAAGGACAAAATCTTCTCTTTTCTCTCTCTATCTAGCTCGCATGTGTGGAAGGACTCGCTCTGCAGTTCGAATATTTTTTGGGCAGTGGTTGGGGGTCAAATTTTGTTGGGCAAGTTGTAGGACTGAAATATTGGGTTTCTAGGCATTTATTGGGAGGTCGAAGTTCAGCCTAGGGTAGATCAGAAAGACGAGTTACTGGATCAGATTGGAGGCTTGACTTGGAGGGAGAAGTCTAGGTTTGACCATAGATTTGTTGAAGGTGAGTTTGACCTAGTTGACTATAGGTCTAGGTGTGTCTCTAATTGAACAAAAGAATTTATTTATTGAAAAGGTTGTTGGGTTTTTCTCCCAAGTAGGTTTTCACAGGGTAAATCTTGTGCTCTCTTTGTGCATTGTGATCCCTACTATTCTACTACTTTTATGCGGTTGAATTTATGAAGTGTAATTGCTTAATGATTTACTGGAAAAATTAAAAGAAGATCAACATCATTAGAAGTAGTTATCAATATTCATAAATAGTGTGCTTGTATCTATTGCACTTGAAAAATCAACATGGTATCAAAACTTTGGTGAAGGAAGGAACACTAAGATCACTCTCGAGGAAACCCTACATTGAGATCATCATTTTTGAAGTCCTTCTTGTTGATTTACATCCATGGATTCTTCTATGAAATTAGAGAACAAGTTAGAAAGGGCTTTAAATTTTAGAGCTTGAAAACTAGAGTTGATCTTATTCTTGCATAGAACAAAATTTTGGATATTGTGACAGACAAGGTTGTAGAACCAACAAAGAACGCAGGAAAGGAAAAGTTCAAGGAGGATGACATCACTGCCATGAGTCTTAATGTGGATTCCATTAGAGATCATCTGATTCCCTATATCGTAAGGCTTGATATTTCCAAGAAGATGTATGATGCCCTAACTAAGCGATTTATAGTCAACAACATTGGTCAAGTCATGAGTTTGAAGAATGAGCTTTGTGATGTAAGGATGATGAATGAGGATACCATGGCTTCATATTTGTAAGGGTTTCACAAACAAGAGACCAAATTCAAGCAATTGAAGACACTGTCTCTGAGAAGGAACTTGTGGCTACAACACTTAATGGTCTACATAGATCATGTTGTGATTTTGTGGTAGCATCGGGTGTGCTCTAGCCTTGAAAGTTTGTGGAGGGGCTAAGACACACAAGACCTCCAAAACCCAGAAAGCGTTTGGAGAAATTTCATCTGGTGTTGAAGTTATTCTAATAATTAATTTTTTTAACGAGGACCCTAAGTCTAACTTAGGGAATTAGAAAAATTAAAGTGAACTAATTAAACACATGTGATGAAATGTTCTAAGTGACATGGATCAAACAGTATTTTAATTTGAGCCGTCGATTATAGATTAGATCATGGCCGTTGGTTTTTGAACGAGAAAAGTATAAGAGAAAGGCTTGGGGTCAGTTGGAGATACACACACACTGGCAGAGCACTAAAGCTAAGTTGAATTTCTGGGGCGGGGTTTGTTGAGAAATTCGAAGCGAGTTTGTAGTGCAGTTAGGGGCAGAGATCAACAAGGGATGATCTGATCCAAGGCCGAGGATATAATAAGGCAGAGGGGCAATGAGTACCAGTGAGCACAGAGGCAACCTGGACGACGCAGTTCAGCCAACACTACGTAGAGTACTGCGCAGAGGTTGCGTAAGCCCAGCCAGGGTGACGCAGACCAAGCCAATGCAGCGTAGCACCGACAAAGGTGATGCAGGCCCTGCCGGGGCAATGCAGAGGCAGTGCAACACCAGTTATGGTGACGTAGCGGGGTCGCTGGCCAGTGAGGGTTGACGTAGAGGCTGCAGAGGCAATGCTGAGGGTTCCAGTGGGCTAGAAGGGGCTCGTGATTTGTAAATCCCGTTTGAGGGTGTGATACAACCATATCTTCTGTCTCCGAGTGAAAGGTACAAACTGCCGTGTAATTTCTTTGTATGGCCAACCATGTCTGGTGCCCAAAATGTTGTATTCAGATTCTACATAATAATAAAAATCCTCTAGAGCTGCTGCACCAGTTTTCCCACATTGGGTTTTTCCGGGGACATTTGTCCAAAAAATCGTGTGTGATATTGTCACATGTGTGTATTGTTCAGTACACGATTTGTAGATGTGTACACTGCAGTTAGTGTCTACTCTAGTGTTTTTCTGAGTAATTCAATAAAATAACTTGTTAATGATAATTAAACAAGTAGGTGAAGTAGATCTAGATACTATAGTAGGGTTTTAGTTTTGAAACTTTCACAGATCATGGGATGCATTTGCAACTGGTATAAGTAGCAGGAAGGGAGTTCCCTCTTTTGAAGATTATGGAGCTCTTGTGCTCAAGAGGGATCAAAGATTATATCAAGAGACAGAAAGGAAGAAGACTCTCAAGCATTTGCAGCTCGCTACAAGAAGACTAAAGAAAATAAGAAGTTTGGCTTTCAAAACAAGCAGTTAGGAAGAAGACCACCTCCTCCCCAAAAGAAGGATATGTTAAAAGTTCAATGCTATGGTTGTTAGAAATTTGGACATTATAAGAATGATTGTCTTTAAATGACTAATAACAAAAGGAGGAAAGGAAAACAAGATGCTTCCGCAGCCGACATTGATGATGAACATCCAAAGAAATCCAAAGGTGACAAAGATTTCTTTTACTTTTATGCTCTAACAGGTTCTATCACAGATGATGATGATATGTGGCTGTTAGATAGTGGTGCTTCAAGACATATGACAGGAGATTGTGGAAATCTCACAAGCATGATGAAAGAATATTATCTCAAAGAGTAGAGCTTGAAGACAACCACAACTATGCAGTTAAAGGAATTGGGAAGACATCTATTGAGCTAGAATCTGGTAACAATGTTCATGTTAGCAATGTGCTATATGTGCCAAGTTTGAAAAAGAATTTAGTCTCTATTTCAGGTTTGGAAGATAATGGAGATAGAGTAGCTTTTGTTGAGGGTAAAGTACTTGTATGGCCCAAGGGCTCTAGTATAGATAATGCTAGAGTTATTGGAATGCGTGGAGGAAGATTGTATAGACTCTTGGGTTAACTAGCTCAAGCTTTGTAGATGATGAAATTAATCCATGTGAACTATGGCATAGGAGATATGGTCACATTCATTATAGAGCTTTACCTGCTTTGAATCAAATAGTTTCAAGAGTGTTTGAATTGTAGATAGAACATGAAGGTGTATGTAAAGGTTGTGCACTTGGAAATAATATCAAGAAGTCATTTCGAAGCAGTGAGAGTAGATCCAAATAAATATTGGATATGATTCATTCTGATGTATGTGGTCCTATGTCAATAAGATCACTTGGAGGTTCGCTACACCAAGGTTACTTGGGAGCGGGAGCGGGGAGCGACATTTTCAAAAGCTCTCGGTTCGAGATCGAATTTTTATATAATATATATTTTGATGCATATATGTCAACAAAATCACGTAGAATGATGAATTAGATATAAAAATCACAAAAACATAGATTGAACCATATACCATTAATCATCTAGAAGTTATAATCTTCATCAACCATGTCCACAAGTTAGTAATATATAACATATCGGGTCTCCTGATTCATTAATCGTAAAGTTTCAAGCTTTCAAAATTCAACACATAACATTTATCATCATTGATCACCAAAATTGTATAAAAATTATCGCATGAAATGAAATGTTATAAATTGAAATGAAACAAAACAAGTTTCAATTTTCACAAAGCATCATATTCATAATTCATTACCAATGATTTATAATTGCCAACTTCAAACTTAAATTGTCATATATTGTTTACAAAAAATATCATAATAATTATGAAAGAGTCAACAATTATAAAAACTACTAGAAACTAGAAAAGACAAGTAAATATATTATCTATTGCTAATGCTTGGGCCTCTTGCTGCCACAAGAAATGTCTAATTTCTGATTCTTGTTGGAAAATTGGGATCTTTGTCATTAATATCACCCTCTAAGCATTAATATCCAAAGGTATCTTTGTCATTACCCCTGGATCTATATAGGGATCTTTGTCATTAATATCACCCTCTAAGCATTAACATAAGATAGAAAAAACATAACATGTCAAGTCAAGATTTTGTTTTAGTGATGGGTACATTTTTAGTAGGGTCACGATAGAGGAGTTCAACAACCAATGTCACTTACATCAAGGTACATAGAGGGATTGGTGCTCTTGATTAAATACAAGTTCCATACCCTTGTACATGACAAAATCCAATGGAAACATCGCAATCCCCCCAATCTTAAAATCCTGAAAAACTGATAAATTTGGTGGATGTTGAATGAGATCTAAAATTCTATTTCCTCCATATGAAATCCAATGAGGTCGGAACCCTCTCAAACATCCCGAGTCATTTCATGGTAATGTTAAAAATTTAAGTAAAATGAACATTATTATGAATTGCATATCAGTACTAGGGCCATAGGCTTGATCATTAGGCTGCCCCACGCAAAAAATATTGTTTCTTGAAAAAAATTGCATTTGGAATGCTTTTTGCAAAAAAGGCTAGGGAGCGAAATGTTTTTTAGGGAGCGATTTCGGGAGCGCGCTCTAGGAGCGGGTTCGAGGGGGGGGGGGGGAGCCGTTCCCCTGCAACTTAGGTTGCTCTACAATATGTGACATTTATTGATGACTTCTCTCGTAAGACTTGGATCTATCTCATGGATACCAAGGATGAAGTCTTCACCAATTTATAAGAATTCGACTTTGAAGTGGAGAACTTGACAGGAAAGATCAAGATTTTGAGATCTGACAATGGAGGAGAATACAATTCAAAGGAACTTGTTGGCTTTCTGTAAAGAAACTAGGATTAAGAGGGAGTTGATTGTCCCCTATAATCCACGATGGAGTGGTTGAAAGAAAGAACAGGTCCATTGAAGAATTTGTCAAGGCTATGATGCATGATCAAGAATTTCCTATGTTCTTATGGGGAGAGCATCCTTAACAACTGTATACATTCAGAATAGAAGTCCTCATCGAAATTTGGTAGGTATGACCCCTGAAGAAGCGTTCGTTAGACAAAAGCCAAAGGTTGGGCATTTGAGAATCTTTGGTTGCCCAGTTTACATCCATGTTCTTAAGGACAAGAGGAAGAAGTTAGAACCTTAAGGAAAGAAAGGAATATTTGTTGGTTATAGTGAATCATCAAAGGCGTATAGAATCTACATGCTTGGGTAGTGAGGGTTTGAGGTCAACCGGGATGTTACCTTTGATGAGAAGGTTGCATATTGGAAGTCTAAAGAAGTTTCTATGGACTCCTACGATGAAGAAAGACCTGCGGCTTCTAAGGAAGAATGTTCAAGTTCTATAGAATATCCAAAAGAGCCAGAAGGGCCTTGTTATCGGTAGAACCAGTTGTTGTTCCTGAGATCAGGAAGAGACTAGCATGGCTTAGATCTACTTTGGAATAAGCAGAAGGCCATGCTACTCCACATGGCGCATCCAGAGAAAGAAAGAGACCTAAAGGTTTTTCTAGTTATGCAACTCTTATGACTAACCTTATTAATGCAGAACCTTCCACTTATGAAGAAGCAGTTAGCTAGCAAGTACGGAAGTAAGCTATGAATGGAGAATACCAATCCATCATGAAGAGTGATGTCTGGGAGATTGTGCCGAGATCTGAAGGGGAATTAGTGGTGATTTCCAAGTGGATATATAAGATCAAGCATGTTGCAAATGGAAGTATTGAGAAATACAAGGCATAATTTGTGGCTAGAGGGTTCTCCTAGAAAGAGGGAGAAGACTATGGTGAGACCTTTGCTCTGGTTGCCAAGTACACCTCTATTAGATCTATTATTTCTCTTGCTGCTTTGTTGGGTTGGAATTTACATCAAATGGATGTAAACACTGCTTTCCTCAATGGTGTAATTGAGGAAGAGGTGTACATAGAACAACCTCAAGGTTTTGAGGTGCATGGAAAGGAGTCTCGCGTTTGCAAATTGAAGAAGGCCTTTTATGGACTCAAGCAAGTTCCAAGAGCTTGGTATGCTTTAATTGATAGCTAATTGACGAGACTTGGATTTTCCAAGAGTGATGTTGATCCAAACCTCTATATCAAGGTTGTGAAGAATGAACCTGTGATTTTATTATTATATGTTGATGACTTGTTTCTGATAGGTGTTGAGTCTCTTATTATTTAGTGTAAAAAGCAGTTGGCCTCTAAGTTTGATATGAAGAATCTTGGCATGATGCATTATTATTTGGGACTAGAAGTATGGCAAAAGCTTGGTGAAATCTTCCTTGGTCAAGGAAAGTATGTTATTGAGATCCTTCAAAAGTTTGGCATGATGGACTGCAAATCCATGCCAACTCCCATGGTGAATAACTTGAAGAAGTTAAGAGGCTCTAAGTCCAACGTGATTGATCCATTCATGTACCGATGATTGATTGGCTCATTGATGTATTTGGTTAATAACAAGTTGGATATTTGCTTTACAATGAACACGTTAAGCCAGTTCCAGGTGGAACCGATACATGAGCATTGGATTGCAACAAAGCACATATTGAGATATCTATGTGGTATTGCGAACTACGGTTTGAGATATGTCTCAAACAGAGATGCACAACTGTAGGGATATACAGATTCTAATTGGGCATGGAGTGTAGATGATAGGAAGAGCACTTCGAGAGTATGCTTCAGTTTGGGCTCTGCTATGATATCTTGGATGAGTAGGATAAATCTGTCGCACTCAACACTGCAGAAGCATAGTATATCGCAGCTTGTGAAGCTTGTATCGAAACAATGTGGCTTCAAAAGTTGTTTGTAGGATTGTTCAACTAGAAGCTGGAGACAATAGTGATATATTGTGACAATTGAAGTTGCGTGAAGCTTTTTGAGAACCCCGTGTTCCATGACAGGTCGAAGCACATCGAGATCAAGTACCACTACATTCACGATATGGTGCAAAAAGGAGTAGTGAGGCTGCAGTACATCTCCACCGATGAGCATACAACTAATATTTTGAGCCTCTGTCCAGAGTGAAGTTCATATACTTTAGGGACAAACTTGGACTCGTGGAGATTCCTTCTCTTGTTGAGAAGGAGTGCTGATATGAAAACAATATGGATGGACATTCTCTCTATATGAAGAATGGCCTGAGATGCCCATATTACTCCCCATGTAGGGTTGAGTGAGGTCTCTCAACATCAAGACCTAGATTACTCCCCTTGTAGGGTTGAGTGAGGTCTCTCAGCATCAAGATCCAGATTACTCTGCAAGAGGGTTGAGTGAGGTCTAGACCTAGATGACTCCCTAGGTAGGGTTGAGTGAGGTCTTTTCAGCATCAAGGCCCATAGTGCTCCCCAAGAGGGTTGAGTGAGTGGCTGCTAGTACTCCCCAGGAATGTTGAGTTAATATCTCAACATCTTGGCCTAGTGAAAGGCCTTTGGCTTTGAGGACTAGATTACTCAGAGAGAGTGTGTCTTGAGGGTTTCACCACAACTCAGAGAGACTAACTAGGATGATGGTGAACTTGACTAATTTGTATACCATATGTCATGGTGACTAGTAGATGTTGATGATATGCCATGAGTCATGTATCGACCAAGATATGGCAACTAGTGGATGCTGATAATTAGATGATAATGCTAGTTAGGATGATGCATTGATATCACCTTTTCTTGGAGAAATTTGTCAACAATGTGTACACCTAGATAGTCATTATGAATACCTCCCTAGTTAAGACGGAGTGTTGATTTTTGTAACTGTGGTCAGTCTTCATAATGTATATTATGGTAATTAATGTATTTATATTGATTATTGTAAAGCATGTTCTTCATGCTAGAGTCAAAAGAAAATTATATTTTCAGTCAAGTCCCATTTTGACTTTTAAAAGAAGAAAATTTGAATTTTTGAAATTGAATTTTTTGGCTTGAAAGATTGTTAATTCAACCTCCTTCCATGTGAAGTCAGCCCAGGCAAAGGACACACCCATTCGACCTAGCAAATCTCTATATAAAGTAAGCTCGACCTCCTCTAGAAGGTGTTATGGCAGACAAATCGTTCTTGCAGACAAGAGCGATCTCGCTCGATTCAAAGACAAATATAGAAACAAACAGACAAGTAACTGCAAACTTTCCTTAGTCTATAATCGAAATATGATGTATGAAATGTGGAAGAATCTCTTACCTTTCTACGAAACGTTTGTAGATTTCACTTGATACTTTCAAAAGCTTTTCCTTGCTGCTTCAAGAGAAGATTTGCATGAACAAAACCAAACAAGGAATACAAGAATAACATAGATAAAGATTGAAACACAAAATGAAGGAAATTGCAAGATAGCATATATCATAACATTAATCCAATACTCAATTATAAACTATGCAAAAGATCAAGGAGCTTTGCAATGAACATCATAACAAGTGCAAATAGGAAAGAAACAACTACTTGTATTAATCTTGAATAAGGAGGAGCAATACAACCTTAGCCTTGATGATGCAAGCCTCTTGCCCATAGTCTCCAATCCTTCCTTCAATGATAACATCCAACCCCTACCCAACAACATAAGTTTACATTCCAAAAGTCCCCTTTACCCTCTGATCTGTGTTAAATCTATGGGCCAAGAAGAGGAGGTTTGAGATCCTCTTTTCAAGGGATGAGATCCATAAAGAGAGGGATTAGGGTTCCACAAAGAGAAGGGATTTGATTCATGAACCAAGGGATGAGGCCCTAGTATGTAGGGGCTCGAGGCCTTTTGGTTGAGAAATATTCTCCCAACAAAGCTTATGGAATCTGCTTTTAATTTTTACCCACGTTAAGATTTTTGCGCAGTTTATAGTATAGAACAAAGCACAAGATTACGTAGGCCACAATGGTCAAAACTGCGCTTGCGTAGGCAATGGCTAGGAAAACTGCGCAAGTGCTTGAAAATAGGTTTTTAAGCAATGTAATCCAGGATTCTTGTTGTCTTTGGGATTGCTTGGAACACTTCATCAGATAACGAGAGATCCAGATTGGTGGTCATTTTCCTATTGATGACAAAATGACGTGTAACACAAGGCAACAATTTGATCTCTCTCATTAAGTATCTTTTGGGCATCCAAGCGAAGGATAAGAAAGACGAGAAGGACGAAGTAAAAGGACGAAATCATCTCTTTTCTCTCTCTATCTAGCTTGCACATGTGGAAGGACTCTCTCTCTCACCAGTTCACATATTTGCTTGGCAGGACCAAAATATTGGGTTTTTGGGCATTTACTAGGAGGTCGAAATTCGACCTAGGGAAGATAAGAAGGACGAGTTGCTAGATCAAGTTGGAGGCTTGACTTGGAGGGAGAAGACCACGTTGACCATAGATTTGTTGAAGGTCAGTTTGACCTAGTTGTTGACTAGAGGTCTAGGTGTGTCTCTTGTTGAACAAAAGAATTTATCTATTGAAAAGGTTGTTGGGTTTTTCCCCTAAGTGGGTTTTCCTAGGGTAAATCTTGTGCTCTCTTTGTGCATTGTGATCTCTTCTGTTCTACTGCTTTATATGGTTGAATTTTTGAAGTGTAATTGGTTAATGATATACTAGAAAAACTAAAAGAAGATCAACATCATTAGAAGTAATTATCAGTGTTCAGAAATATTGTACTTGTATCTATTGCACTTGAAAAATCAACATGATGCGACACTTTTAGCCCCACCCATAAGAAGGACATGAAAGCGAAGAGGATTATCGTGGACAGAGTGAAGGATCACATCGTTCCTCATGTGTCCAGGAAGAAAACCGCTAGAGAAATGTGGGAGACATTGACCAAGTTGTACCAAAGTGACAACCAGAACCGGAAAATGGTGCTGAGAGAGAAACTCAAGAGCACCAATATGTCCAAGACCAAGATAGTTTCTTCTTATCTCTCCTGGATATTTCAAGTTCGAGATGAGCTTGTTACAGTATGGGAGATAGTGCCAGACTTAGAATTGGTTAGGATAGCTCTAAATGGGTTCACAGAGCAGTGGGATACCTTCATTAAGGGAGTCGTGGCACGAGAGCATCTCCCAACCCAAGATAGGTTGTGGAATGACTTCACCTCGAAGGAGACTTGTGAGGAGGCTCTATGTGGCAACTAGGTAAAAGGCGAAGGGGACGAGGAGAATGTTGCTCTTTAAGGTCATGTTAGAAAGGGCAAGGTGACTGGAAAAATGAAGAAGGGAGAGGAAGGATCCTCTCATGACGGGAAGAAGATTTGCATGTCACCAACCAGGACATTATGCAAGCCAATTTCCAAACAAAATGAAAGAAAAAGGGGAAAAATAGGTTGCAACATCAAAAAAGATTGATGAGTTTGTAGCATAATCTAAGGAGTTCTCATTGGTGGCTATTTGTCTTTTTGGCACCAGTGCTAAAAGTGCCTAGTCTATGGACAACGATGCATGGTTCGTGGATAGTGGAACATCTCGCCATATGATGAGAATGAGGGAAGTGTTCCTTAGTGTTTCAGAGAAAGGTTCAGACATGTTGATTTTTGTAGCATCAAAAAGTGCTCTAAGTCTCAAATTTGGTGGAGAGGCTTAGACACTTGTATTCCAAAGAAAAACCAGAAACCGTTTGTGGAAATTCTACTCTGTTCATGTTTTATTTAAATAATTAATTATTTTAATGGGGACCCTAAGTCTAAACTTAGGGAAATTAAATAATTAAAGGGTATTAATAAAACAGAGTGTAAATCTTCTAGAGAATGAAGATCAAGTCATGTTTTAATCTTAGCCATCGATTAGACATCTAATCTGGGCCGTTGATTCTTCAACAAGAAGACTATAAAGGAAGGCTTGAGGGTCATTTGGAAAACACACCGAGACACTGAATTGATCTAAGATCGAAATTTCTGGGGCGGGTTTGCTAATAATTTCAAACTGGAGATCTGAGCAATGAGGGGCAGAGATAGCATCCGAAGAGGAAGAGATTTTCTCAGTCCGGTGGAGCATCAGTTAGAGAGAGGCAGAGGTGATCTAGCCTAGCCAGCGTTGAAGGAAGGGGCTGGTGCAGTGACTGCCTAAGCTCATGTAGAAGCTGCGCAAAGGCAGAGGTAGAGGTTTTGGAATTTTGCTGGTGGATTAGTTTCGGAGGCCGAGATCCGGAAAGTGGCACTGGGAAGCCTATTCTCAGCATCCACAGAGGAAAAACAACTTGGAGGAGGGCAAACACTGAGCCTGGAAGTGGGTGACGCAGTGGCTAGAAGTTCTTGTGAAAATTCTACTGCAGTCTATTGGTTTATTTCCTCCTTCTTGATTTAATTAATACAAGCTATTTCCAGAAATTAGATTCAGAAAATACCGAAAATAAACAGAACTACATCCCACACATGCAGATCATATTGATTTTTTGCATATGGGAAGCTGTCCCCCTTCCGCTATGTCTTGACTGATAATCTTCCTATTTCTATCTTCATAATTCCATAATGAAGTGAAGGCGGTTCACTGAATAATACACTCATGCAACAAAGTGACACATGGATTTTTGGACATAAGCCCCTGAAAAAACCCAAAGCGGGAAAATCGGTGCAACAGATATGAGGGTTTATTATTAAGTAGTTTTGAGTACAACAAATCTGGGTTCTAGATCTGGAAAACTCGATAGAGAATAAAAGAAATCAAGTTTGCAGCTAACCTGAAGTTCTAGTGCCAAATATCAAATTGATCCACACCCTTAAACGAGATTTACAAGGCTCTGCTCGGATCTGACCCTAGAATCTGTCAATGCTGCTTCTGAAGCCCTAGTATTGCCTCTGAAGGCCCGCGTCAGCGTTTGCGTGGCCCTAGGATGGCCTGCGTCAGCGTCTGCGTGGCCCTAGGATGGCCTGCGTCACCCCTGGAGGGTCTACGCTGCCCCTGTGTTGCCTTCGCTAGGCCTGCGTTAGCCTTGCGTGACCCTAGTTGCCTCTGCGTTGTCCTTGCTGGATTGCGTGGCTCTGAAGCCCCTCTGCGCTGCCCTTGTTGCTGCTCCTTTGCCTCTTGCTGTTTCTTGGCTCCTGGAATTAGATCATCCCCTCAGCCAATACTACCCCTCATTGCAAGAATTTCCTCTGGAAATTCTTAGCAAACCCGCCCTAGAATTCTAGATCTAATCCTCAGTTCTGCAACTGTGTGTCTCTTCCAATTGACCCTCAAGCCTTTCTCTTATACTTTTTGTTGAACCCTTCAATGGTCGAGATTAAATCATCCATCAACGACTGAGATTAAAAGACTGCTTGATCCATGTGACTTAAGACAATTTCAGCATGTGTTAATTAATTCACTTTAATTATTTTATTTTCCCAAGTTAGACTTAGGAAATCCATTAAAAATAATTAATTATTTGAATAACTTGAACACCAACTGAAATTTCTCAAATCCATTTATGGGTTTTGGAGATCAAGTGTGTCCTAGCCCCTCCACAAAATTTCAGGGCTAGAGCACACTCGATGCTACACCAACTTATACAAAATCTCAACACTCCCTCTTAGCACGGAGTGTGCTCTAGGAAAGTGTACTCTAGCAATGCATCCACACCATGCACTACAAGATATTGAAGCTGGATTCTGTGATGCTGATGCTTGGCATGCTGCCCTCCATCCACCGTACTGCTACTCTCTGTACTGCTGCCCATGCCACTGCCACTGACATTACCACATCTGTACTGCAGCTCCCTCTCAAATTGTTGCATCATGCTGCCCATAGCACTGCGACTGCTAACTGCTGCACTGCAACTTAGTTTCTGAGAAGTAAGAAACTGAAAGACTCTGCCCAACTGTTTGACAGACAAGTCAAGTTGCCCTCCACCACTGAAGCTCACTGGATGTTGAATCATGCTGTCCTCCTGGAGACACTGTCATTCTGCAACAATGCACTGAGTGAGCCCAAATTCTCTGCGCTGCTGAAGTCTCATCAACTCCTCTGTGCTGCTGCCTCCACACTCATACTGCCTCTGCATATGCTGCTCCCTCTTCAGCTCTTCAGCTACCTCTTCTACTTCAATGTGGCCTCCTGCAACCATCTCTCGACTCATCCTGCTACCATCTTAAGGCTCTCGTAGCTCGTATGTGATCCAAGAGTAGGGCTGACTCAAGGATCCCGCCAATGTCTGTAGATACTCTACATATCCATGTCACCCCACCTCTTATCTCGAGGTACATGAGCACTCATGGCTGCATCATCATCAGAGCCATCATCCTTTTCTGCTGCAACCTTGGAATTAGAAGAGCCTTTATTCTTCTTCTTAGGACCACTGCTAACGAAATGACCAAGATCACCACAGTTAAAGCATTGGACTTTGGAGAGGTCCTTCTTCTTCTTCCCTTGATGTAAGGGCTGCATCCTCCTCCTCTTCCTTGAATTTTCCCTTTTTGCTTCCCCCACTGATATTTTGACGCTTTGTGACCCTTCTGATCTCCACTTGGCAGAGGATAGCCCACATATCAGCCCAAGACAAGATGGTAATGCTGCCCTTCCTGGAATGCTCTGGACAAACTTTTCCCAATCTTCTGAGAATGCAGTCCTTACGAAGAGACCCTCATCCAGAGTAGCACCAATGCGAACCAACGGATCTCAGATGGCTTGAAGTTTGAAGAGGAACGGATCTATCTCTTCACCCTTCATCATTTGCAACAACAGCATCTGGTTCTCAAGAAGCATTCTTCTTTGCATGGAGCCTCCTTGGTACATTGTCTCCAAGTCTATCCACATGTCATTTGTTGTATTCTTACCAGCGATATGAGGAATCGTGTGGTCCTTGACTTCGTCCATGGTCAAACGCTTCGTCCGCGCTTGATTTTCTTCATACTTCTTGAGAGGATCTGCAGCGGTTGGTATAATTGGGACCTTCTCTCCATGCTCTTTGAGACCATACTCATCCAGAACTGAGAGGATTCTGGCCCTCCAGATAACATAGTTGGACATGCCGTCCAATCTATCTTGATCCCTCAGTCCATATGGAGCCATCTTCGCTCAGATCTGATAGAAACAATACTTCTCCCTCTGGATCTGGGTTTCTTGGTGACTAGAAACCCTCTAGCAGCTGCTTCCGCTGAAGACTTATTTCCCTCCTGGAAATCTTCCACCAAAACTCAAACGGACAATACTCTCCAGTCCTCTTGATCGAATCTCAGATCTGTTTGGTTCAAATCTGCTGAGTAATTGTCTTCCTCTTGCCTTTGTTGCGTTAGCTAGGCACAATTCTGTACCTGTAGAATCTCTACCCCACTAGCGTTGCTGATGATCTGAAGCACTGCTTCCGGATCTTGGCAAAATTCTGCTGTAACATGAGAAGTGACTGGACTGCGTCTTCTTGCCTGGCCTAGCGTAGTCCCAACGCTGCTAAGAAGTGGACTGCATAACCCCACACTGGGTGACACAATCCTTATGCTGCCCTGGGAAGGGTTTGCGTAAGCCTGAAGGCCTTCTGCAGCTTCAACACTGCCCTCCTTTGGATCTACATTCCCCTACTGTCAAGATGCCCTTTTCGGATCTGCTGCTTCTTCTGCCACTGTGCAAAGAAATATTCCTTTAGCTGATTGCTCAAGATTTAGCTTGATCTGCTACCGCTCTGATACCATGTGAAAATTCTACTGTAGTGTATTGGTTTATTTCCTCCTACTTGATTTAATTAATACAAGTTATTTCCAGAAATTAGATTAAGAAAATACCGAAAATAAACACAACTACAGCCTATACATGCAGATCATTTACTGAATAATACACTCATGCAACAAAGTGACACATGGATTTTTGGACATAAGTCCTCGGAAAAACCCAAAGCGGGAAAACCGGTGCAACAGATATGAGGGTTTATTATTATGTAGTTCTGAATACAGCAAATCTGGGTTCCAGATCTGGAAAACCCGACAGAGAATAAAAGAAATCAAATCTGCAGCTAACCTGAACTTCTAGTGCCAAATATCAGACTAATCCACACCCTGAAACGAGATTTACAAGGCTCAGCCCGGATCTGACCCTAGAAACTCTCAACCCTGCTTCTGAAGCCCCAACGTTGCCTCTGAAGGCTTGCATCAACCTCTGCGTGGCCCAAGGATGGCCTGCGTCACCCCTGGAGGGTCTACGCTGTCCCTGCGCTGCCTTTGCTAGGCTTGCGTCAGGCTTGTGTGGCTCTGAAGCCCCTCTGCGCTGCCCTTGTTGTTGCTCCTTTGCCTCTTGCTGTCTCTTGGCTCTTGGGATCATATCATCCCCTCAACCAATACTACCCTTCACTGCAAGAAATTCCTCCAGAAATTCTTAGCAAACCTGCCCTAGAATTCTAGATCTATTCCTCAGTTCTGCAACTATGTGTCTCTCCAACTGACATTAAGCCTTTCTCTTATACTTTTCGTTGAACCATTCAACGACCGATATTAAATCATCCATCAATGACTGAGATTAAAAGACTGCTTGATCCATGTGACTTATGACAATTTCAACACACGTGTTAATTAATTCACTTCAATTATTTTATTTTCCTAATTTAGACTTAGGAAATCCATTAAAAATAATTAATTATTTGAATAACTTGAACACCAATTGAAATTTCTCAAATCCATTTCTGGGTTTTGGAGATCAAGTGTGTCCTAGCCCCTCCACAAAATTTCAGGGCTAGAGCACACCCAATGCTACACCATCTTATACAAAATATCAATAGTTCCAATGCTGGATTTGCGCAAATGCTATGAAAGCCTATCCAGGGCAGTTTTTCCCTCATCCGGATCAGTGGGAGACTCAGTGATTGAGTGAGGTATTTCTCACATATTCTTCTGCCAGTATTTCTCTCTGTAACTGAATAACCCTTGAGGGTATTCAGAGATGTTTTCAGACATTGCGACTGCATAATAATAAAACCCTCAGATGTGCTGCACTAGTTTTTCCGCATTGTGTTTTTCCGGGGACATAGTCCAAAATAAAGGTGTCATGTGTGAATGATTTCCTTGTCTAGTTTCCTTGTTTCTGAATCAATTTCAGTGTAGGTTGCTTTAGTAGTTGCTTCAATAATTCAGATCTGAATTAATGATGTAATGTAATTTATTTAATAGGAGAAGTACACTCAGTTGTTGCAGTAGATTCATTAGATCTCTTTGGATCTAGGAATTTTCACATGGTTTCAAAGCATTGATGTGAAACAGGAAGGACAAATTTGGTTTATTAAGTGAAGGCCGTTGTTGCTGTAGTGCAGCAGAATGAATCCATTGAAGGATTGCGCAGTTCTAGCTAGGAGGGCTGAGATTTTTGAAAATTTATGAATATACTTAAACAAAAACCCTACTGTTAAATTCTTGATTTACTTCTCCTACTTACATAAGTTATTAATTTGAATTTTTCAGCATTAACAGCGAAGTAAATACATCAACAACCTACACATGCAGAGCTAAACTGAATAACATGCTCAATGATGTCCCTGGAAAAACCCAATGCGGGAAAACTGGTGCTGCTAGTTTCCGGAGGGTTTTTATTATTAAGCAGATTCTAAGTACAATAGATCTGGGCATCAAATTGGTTAACCCGACAGAGAAATAAAAATGGCAACAATAGCTCTATTTCAGAGACAGAAAATCTGACTTATTCACACCCTCAAACGAGATTTATAGAACTTAGCCTTTTCCGGCCTCTAGAAACCCCAACGCTGCTCTGAAGCACTCTGCGTCAGCCTTGCTGGCATGTGTCAGCCTTTGCGCTGCTCAGAAAGAGCCTGCGTCAACCCAGACTGGGTTACCCTGCCCTGGTTGAGCCTGCACCAACCCTCCTGGCCTCCTGCTGCCTCTGCGTTGCCCCTGCTGGCCTCTATGCTTCTCTCCTTAGCTCCTGCTTCCTCTGCGCTACCCTTGCTGGCCTCGAGGCTTCTCTGCCCTCATTGTACTGTTGGCCTGGGACTAGACCACACCCCTTGCCAATACTGTCCTTCGCTGCAGTTGAAACACTTCTAAAATTCTTAGCAAACCACGTCTTAGAATTCCAGCTTAGCTTCAGTGCTCTGCCATTGTGTGTTCTCCCACTGACCCCAAGCCCTCTTCTTATACTTTTCTGTTTGAAACATCAACGACCATGATCTAATCTCTAATTGATGGCTAGGATTAGAAGATGCTTGATCCACGTCACTTAAGTCATTCTCATCACATGTTTAATTTAATTATCTTTAATCTTTTAATTTCCCTAAGTTAGACTTAGGGTCCTTAATTCAAAAGATTAATTAATTAAATATATCTTAAACAAGATGGAATTTCTTAAAATGCTTTCTGGGTCTTGGAGATCTTATGAACTTTAGTCCCTCCACGAAGTTTGGGAGCTAGAGCACATCTGATGCTACCCCAACACCCCAAAATCTCAACACTCCCTCTTAGCGAGGAATATGCTCTAACAAAACACTTCACCTTGAAGTTCTGTGCTGATCTCTGGTGTGGGTCTCTGTGCTGATGCTTGGTTTGTTGCCCTTCATCACTGCGCTGCTGCTGCTCTCCCATTCTGCTGCCCAATGACGCTACCACCGTTAGTGCTACATTCGTACTGCAGCTCCCTCTCAAATTGTTGCATCGTGCTGCCAACTGCTACACTGCAACTAAGTTGCTGAGAGAAAGAAACTGAAGGACTCTTGCCCAATCTTTGAGAGACAAGTCAGTTGGGCTGCATCTCATCACTGAAGCTCCATAAGTTGTTGCTCTGCGTTGTCCTCTGAAGGTTACTGCGTTGCTACAACTCTACATTGTGTAAGCAGATCTACTATGCGCTTCTGTCCTCTATGCTGTTGCTGCACTACGCTGTCCTCCTGAAGCCTCTGCGCTGTTACAACATTGCACTGCGTACCCTCCGCTGCTGCTGTATGTGCACTGCGCTGCTCCCTCATCAGCATGTCAGCTCTACCTTTGCTCCATCCGTGATCTTCTGCACCCACTGCTCCACTTGTCCCGCTACCGTCTTAAGGCTCCAGTAGCACAGATGTGATCCAAGAGTTGGGCTACTCAAGGATCCCGCCAACACTCTGTCGCTGCTCTACAGATCAAGATCGACCCACTTTCGTGGTTCACGAGTGCTCATGGCTACGTCATCGTCGGAGCCATCGTCTGCTAGAACAACCTTGGAACTAGAAGCTTCCTTGTCCTTCTTCTTCTGAGGACAATTGCTAGCGAAATGTCCAAGTTCAATGCACTGGAAACATTTGATCTTTGACAGATCATGCTTCTTTTTCCCTTGCTGCCTCTTTGATGCCAAGGCTGCATCTTCTTCTTCTTCCTTCTTCACCTTGCTCGAACCGGTGCTGTACTGTCATTTGGTCATTTGGCGGATCTCCTCTTATCGGAGGATAGCCCACATATTGTCCTAGTTGGGAAGGTCCGCTCTACCTAAGAGACTTTGGACAAAAGTTTCCCAGTCCTCTATGGCAGCATTGAGAGCAGTCCTCACCATGACATCATCATCCACCTTCACCCCCATGCCAGTCAGCTGATCCCGGATTGACTGCAGTCTAGATAGGAAAGGATCTATTTCCTCTCCCTTGATTATCATGAATAACCTCAGCTGGTTCTCCAGAAGCAACTTTCTCTGGATGGACCTTCCTTAATACAATGTGGTTAGGGCTTCCCACATCTCATGAGCCGTTGCCTTCTCGGCTATGTGTGGTACCACATGATCTTTGACCTCGTCCATAATGAAGCGCTTGGCATGTGCCACTGCTTCATTGTGCTTCTCCAGGAGTTTCACATCGGTCGGTGTAGCCAAGATTAGGCCTCAAGGACTATCGGGATTCTGACCTTCCAGATAGCAAAGTTGAACAGGCCGTCAAACCTATCCTGATCACGCAGTTCGTGTGGCACCATTTGCTCAGAAATTTGTCTTAACGGATCCTCCTCTCTATGCTAGAGACTCAAATCTAGGGTCCTTGGCGAGAAAGGTACCCTTTGCTCCCTCTGACAACTCACTCCCTCCGTTGGAAGTCCACCAAACACAACGAATCAACTCTCTTCGATCCTCTGATCGATCTTCAGATTTCTTTGGCAGGAAATCTTCTGAGAAGCTGTTCTCCTACCACTCTTTGTCAACTTAGCTTAGGCTAAATTCTGCACCAATAGAATCTTCACCCCACTAGCAACTGCTGAAGGTCTGCAGCTCAGCTTCCGGTTCACGACACTCTGCACAACAATCAAATTCTAGACTGTCACCCAAGTTGGCCTCTACATGAGTAGACTAGCTCAATGCAACCTCTGTGCAGCGCAGGCTGCTCCTCCGTCCCTCTAGAAGACTTTGCGTTGTCTCTGCGTCACCCTGCTGGGACTACATCAATGCTGCTGCGTTGTCCTCTCCGATTTATCTGGTGTTGTTGCTGCTTTCTGCAACATAGATTCTTCAGCCTTCTTGCTGGAGATTCAGCTAGATTTGCAACCTGGCTCTGATACCATGTGAAAATTTCTGAATATACTTAAACATAAACCCTACTATTAAATTCTTGATTTACTTCTACTTACATGAGTTATTAATCTGAAATTTTCAGCATTAACATCGAAGTAAATACATTAACAACCTACACATGCAGATCTAAACCGAATAACATGTTGAATGACAAAGTGACACACAAGGATTTTTTGGACAACTGTCCCCGGAAAAACCCAATGCGGGAAAACCGGTGCTTCTAGCTTCTGGAGGTTTTTTATTATTAAGAAGATTCTAAGTACAACAAATCCAGGCATCAAACTGGTTAACCCGACAGAGAAATAAAAATGGCAGCAATACCTCTATTTCGGAGACAAAAAATTTGACTTATTCACCCCCTCAAACGGGATTTACAGAACTCAACATTTTTCGGCCTCTAGAAACCCCAGCGCTGCTCTGAAGCCCTTTGCGTTAGCCCTGATGGCCTACGTCAGCCTCTGCGTTGCTCAGAAAGGGCCTGCGTCACCCCAGACTGGGTTACGCTGCCCCTGTGCTGCCTTGGCTGGGCTTGTGTCAACCCTCTTGGCCTCCTGCTGCCTCTGCGCTAATCCTGTTGGGCTCTAGGCTGCTCTGTGTAGCTGCTGCTTCCTTTGCACCGCTCTGGTTTGTTGCTTCTTTGCCCTTGTTGCACTCTTGTCCTAGGACTAGACCATCCCCCTCGCCAATACTGTCCTTTGCTACAGCTGAAACACTTCTGAAATTCTTAGCAAACCAAGCCTTAGAATTCCAGCTTAGCTTTAGTGCTCTGCCAGTGTGTGTGTTCTCCAACTGACCCCAAGCTCTCTTCTTATACTTTTCTCATTGAAACATCAACAACCGTGATCTAATCTCTAATGGACAACTAAGATTAGAAGATGTTTGAATCTTGATCCACGTCACTTAAGTCATTCTCATCACATGTTTAATTTAATTACCTTTAATCTTTTAATTTCCCTAAGTTAGACTTAGGGTCCTTAATTTAAAATATTAATTAATTAAACATCTCTTAAACAAGATGGAATTTCTTAAAACACTTTGTGGGTCTTGGAGATCTTATGTACTCTAGTCCCTCCACAAGTTTGGGAGCTAGAGCACATTCGATGCTACCCCAACACCCCAAAATCTTAACAAAATTTTCGTGGTAGTCTCTCTCTGAGTGAGTCGACAAAGAGAAAAGAATTCCAGATTCGAGATCTTGCCGAGGCAAAGGGAGCAACGCAAAGCCTCCACGTAGAAGACAAAAGGACGCAGTTTTCTGAAGCTGTTGCTGGGCAGAAAAACGTCAGAAAGAATCTGCAACATATATTTGGGGAATTTCTTCCTCAGTGATTTCCTAGCCAAGGAAATCAACATTCCTCAGTTGTTGAGCAGTAGAGGAGCTGCAGAACTTACAACTCCACTAGGGAGTGTGTAAGCCTGCCAAGGACTACGCAGTAGGGAGGAAGGGGGAGTAGATTCGACAATTTTTCGGTTGAGATGGCATCTCATAGACTTCGTGATCAAGATCAGTTGGAGGGCTCCTCCAACTATATGATCTGGAAGGAACAAACTATGTTTCTTCTAGATGAATATGATCTGAAGGCATTCGTGGAAAACGTGGTAGCTGTACCTACAGATCCAGATCAAAACAAAAAGTACAAGGCTGATATGGCGAACGCGAAGAGGTTACTCCTTGATGGTGTCAAGGACCCTACAGATCCAGATCAAAACAAAAATTACAAGGCTGATATAGCAAAGGCGAAGAGGTTACTTCTTGATCGTGTCAAGGACCACATTGTCTCACTTTTGGCTGGCAAGAATACTGCCAGAGATATGTGGGTAGCTTTGCATGACCTATATGAGGGATCTTCTGAGCAGCGAAAGTTGTACTTGGAGCAGAAGCTCCATATGATCCATATGCTAAAAGGGGAGTGCGTGGCTTCATACCTTATCCAATTTTAGGAGATTCGTGATCAATTGTCAGCAGTAGGTGCTACACCTACAGTTGCAACCATGGTACGGATGGCCCTTAACAATGTCACATAGGAGTGGAAATTGTTTGTCTAGAGCATACTGGGCCCGACAACATTACCTAGTTGGGAGCAGTTTTGGGTAGCTTTTCAGGAGGAAGAGCTGAGGAGAGACCTCATCAAGTGCAAACTTGATGGCAATAGCGGAAGCGAATCGAAATCCATGGAGGAAGAGGAGAATGCAACCCTTGCATCGAAGGGACAACAAGCGCAACATAAACCGAAGCGTGATGCTTCACAGGTCAAGTGCTTCAGATGTGGCGAGATGGGCCACTATGGATCTTAGTGTCCTCTGAAGAAGAAGGACAAAGATGAGAAGCATGACCCGAAGGTTGTAGCTACAAGTATCGAGGAGGATGAAGTGGCCATGAGTGCCCATGCTTCTCCTAGTGGGAAGTGGGGTGATATTGCGCTGTAGTTCCTTGAACTTTAGTTGTGTAGGAGCCTTGAGGAGCCCACTTCATGGATCGTACCTTGCTACAGGAGCCCATGATTAACAGTAACGGGATGGAGGAGTATTTAGATGGAGCCGAGGAGTGATGGAGACGACAGTGCAATAGATAGCAGCGTTCATTTCTAGAGCAGCATAGAGTTGAGGCAACAACAACAGAACAATGCTTACGCAGTGTAGAGCAGCAATAGTGCAAAGCATCAGAGGGACAATGCAGTAGCTATAACAGTCAGATTCTTCAGCACCGAGGTGCATCCACTGAACACTTGTTCAGTTTTGGGTGAGTTCAGCTGTTTCTCTCAGCAGCTGAGTTACAGTGCAGATGCAGTGTTAGCAGCGTAACAGAGGCAACACTTGAGAGGGAGTTGTAGTACAGATGCAACAGTGGTAGTGGTAGTGTCATGGGCAGCAGTACAGTGGCAACAATAGCGCAGTGTTGGTGGATAGCATCAGCAACGCAGAGGATGCTTCAGGGACAGAGTAGTATGCAACAACCATTATTGCTAGAGCACTTTCCTCATTAAGAGAGAGTGTTGATTTTTGTAGCATCAGAAAGTTCTCTAAGTCTCAAATTTGGTGGAGAGGCTTAGACACTTGTATTCCAAAGAGCCCAAAAACCATTTGTGGAAATTCCACTCGGTTCATGTTTTATTAAAATAATTAATTATTTTAATGGGGACCCTAACTCTAAACTTAGGGAAATTAAATAATTAAAGGGTATTAATAAAACAGAGTGTGAATCTTCTAGAGAACGAAGATCAAGTCATGTTTTAATCTTAGCCATCGATTAGACATCTAATCTGGGCCTTTGATTTGTCAACGAGAAGACTATAAAGGAAGGCTTGAGGGTCATTTGGAAAACACACCGAGACACTAAATTGATGTAAGATTGAAATTTCTGGGGCGGGTTTGCTGAGAATTTCGAACTGGAGATCTTAGCAGTGAGGGGCAGAGATAGCATCCGAAGAGGAAGATATTTTCTCAGTCCAGTGGAGCATTAGTTAGAGAGAGGCAGAGGTGATTAGCCTAGCCAGCTTTGAAGGAAGGGGCTAATACAGTGACTGCATAAGCTCACGAAGAAGCAGCGCAGAGGCAGAGGCAGAGGTTTTGGAATTTTGCTGGTGGATTAGTTTCGGAGGCCGGGATCTAAAAAGTGGCACCAAGAGGTTGTTCCTCAACATCCACAGAGGCAAAACAACTTGGAGGAGGGCTAACGCTGAGCTTGGATGTGGGTGACGCAGTAGGTGGAAGTTCCAGCGCTGGATTTGCGCAGAGCCTGTCTAGCGCAGTTTTTCTGTCATCCAGATCAGCCAGAGGCTCAGTGATTGAGTGAGGTATTTCTCACATATTCTTCTGCCAATATTTCTCTCTGTAACTAAATAACCCTTGAGGGTATTCAGAGATGTATTCAAACATTGCTACTGCATAATAATAAAACTCTCAGATCTGCTGCACTGTTTTTCCTGCCTTGGGTTTTTCCGAGGACTTAGTCCAAAATAAAGGGGTCATATGTGTGAATGATTTCTTTTTCTAGTTTCCTTGTTTCTGAATCAGTTTTAGTGCAGGCTTCTCCATTTGTTGCTTCAATAATTTAGATCTGAATTAATTATGTAATGTACTTTACTTAATAGGAGAAGTACACTCAGTTGTTGCAGTAGGATTCATTAGATCTGTTTGGATCTAGGAATTTTCACAAGACATACATGTGAAGTTGGTATGAGTGCCATACATGCAGTGAAAGTGGTTGGAATAGTGTTATTGTAGCTAGAATTAAGAGGATCTCTGGAGGTGGCAGAGGTGTGTGTTGTGGAGGTAAATCCCCTCTGCAGACAGAGGCGATCCCTACTAGCCCAGACCGGGTCTAGCAACAATCATTCACGCTAGTGCATGTTCCTAATTGCAAATAAACCGACTAGCGATGAAGGCTTACCTGGAATCCAACGCTATTGCTTGTAGAAGAGGTGCGCTCCCGTTCCTTAGCCCTGGCAGATCACGATCCCCACGATCTCCGTGATAGGACACCTGCACATGCGAGAAACAAAACGAACGCAAGCGTAAAATCCAGTAGATGCAACTATATGTCAGTCAGAAAGGACATAACTCATCATCATAAACAACAACAAGAGTGGAACCATAACCAATAGTCGTTCATTAATAATCAATCAAAGGAAAATTACAACCATAGTTCTGACGCTGAATTCTCCTTCGGAGGGTCGCCAGCAGAACACGTCTCGAAAAGCCTGTCAAGGATGGGACAAACCTCTCTCTTCAGCTCTTGACAATAGTCTCCTTGCTTGAAATTGGCCTTGAGGGAATTATGGAGGCTCTTGTAGCATAAGGCTCTTGGAAATTTGGGAATTTGAAGACTAGCTTGCAATGGAGATGGGCAAGCTTTTATAGATGGAGGAAGGGGAGTTGGGATCCCTATAATCATGGGATTGGCCTTATCCTCAAGGAAGCTTCCGTGAGAGGTGGCAAACCACTTCCTCTACATGGAAATCCGTAGCCAAACCTCCCAACTCAAGATAGATGTCAGTTCCTGGATCAGTTAGGACGAAACTTCCGCCATTTATTTTTAAAAAACATTCCTTAAATTGGTTGGCGCGAGTGCGACTCTGGGACAGAGTGCCAACTGGCGCGACCTCTTTGAAGTATTTTCCCCATTGGCGCGGGTTATGAACTGCCTGCTCGCGCCAATGCAAAAAGGGCCATTTTTAGGGTTTTTCACAAGGAGATGTCTTCAGGGCAATGAAAGCTCTTGTTCAGAGGGATGTCATGAAAGTGGTTTCAAGCCATGTCACTGCTCACAGGTCACGGAATGAACCCTCTAATGTGCGGGACGGGGATTGCAGGGATGGTGACAAATTACTATGTAACAGATGCCCCCTAAAGCATGAGGCCCGAGAGAGAGAGAGGGGTGAAATGCTTTACGAGAACGTGTCCAACTGAAAACTCTGCCGTCAGAAAACCTGCGTGGAGAAGTACAACTGATATCTCAGATACGTGATATATATGCGGTATGGGTGCAGCCATCCATAGCAGAGTATACAATAATCCAGATCCAAGGCATGGTCGCAGCCATCCAGTAGGGATCGATAAATAAACTCAGGTATGGTCGCAGCCATCCAGTAAGTGAGTCATGTAACTAATCATAATAATCCACAAACTCGCAGCCTGGATTACAACAGACACAATCTAGGGTCTTGCGCTCCATCTCGACCCGAACACAATACAAGTTCAAGCATGTGAATATGTGAGCTGAAGTCGAACATGCAAGAACATCGTCTGATTACCAGCCAATGATGAAAGCTGTTAGCAGACGCGAGAGGTACCACCAATAATGACGATGGCCCTCAAGGTACTACAGATACAATCTACGACATGTGAATCAATGAGCTGGCGTCGAACACCCGTAGAATCACTCAATCGGAGGCCAATGATAAAAACCTCGCGTCGAATGCGAAGAACCTGCCATTGAGGCATGCAGGCTCCAAGGCACCAGAAGGGAGTCTCTAGATCAATTTCCTGGATAATGAGCTGAAGTCGACAGGAAGTGACCTTGATCGAAGGTGGGCCATGATATTTCCCACATCATCGACACGAGACAGAGGAACATAATGTTTTTGTGAATCACGATCAGATGAGATTCAGAGGGAGGTTGATATTTGCAGAGGTCAACTTCTCTTGAACATATGAACGACACGACAGTGGACTTGGCAGTATTTGACATCAAAAGATCAGAGGTCATAGCGACGAGGCAAAGAGCAGATGAGAGGTCAAAAGGGATTACCCAAACCCACGGAGGCAAGTGAAAAACGAGATGAGATGTCCCCAACCCGACACGAATGCAGACAAGTGCCATGTTCAAGAGTGACATACTGCCGACACGACAATGATGTTGGTTCCATTTTTTCCCCGCCATTTCTGGCGAGTACCCCAGTTATTTTTGATAACAAGCTTGAAGGGGATAGCATATGCTTGTGATATAAGTCCATCCTAGTACATTTAATGAGCCCCAGGAAGGAGAGACTCGAGTACCGTCATTACGACTGAATCCGATGTCATCAAGGTTTAACGAGTATGACAAAGGAAGAACTCGGCGTCTTTTCATGTTTAGAGAGTTTGAAAAGATAACGGAAAAGTAAACTCCAATGGTCCCTTTTCGTAAATAGTCCCTCAGATCCGAAAAGGTAGAAAACTATGTCTGAGAAAACCTCCTAGTCGCTATAGGCTAGGGTATTCCTTTTTCGTAAATAATCCATCCCAACCCGAAAAATGGGTAAACGTATACTGGGTAGATGTCGTTTCGTGTCCACTTTAACGAGATCGAAACGACAAGGGCCTCGGCAATCTTTTCATGTTTAGAGAGTCAGAAAAGAGCTGAAAGATGACTCCAAAGTGACTTTTTCGTGTTTTTACCGAGTCCGAAAAAGTATAAAATACAACTCGTTTCACCGTTTAAGTCGCATAAAAACCTGTTGCTGCACACAGAGGCAAGTGTAAAATCCATTTTCGACAAAATAAATTAAAATATTAATAAAAAATGACTTTTAAAACCTAATGCGATTTCAAAAAGTTATAAATAAGTCTCAAATGGTAAAAACAAAATTACTTTTACTATTTACCTCGTTGGAGAGCAACAGTGGTCCGTTTGGTGTGCAAACTTCTGACGGCGATTGCGACTGATCCGGGCTACTATTCAGATTCCCGTTTGTCCCAGGTAAGAGGCACTTCCCTGTACTTCATTTTAATCCATTTTTTCATAGTTTCCATTGCTCATTAGATTTCTGTGGAAGGATTTTAAAAATTTAGGGCTCCGCCCATTGGCGCGCGTATCGGGCACGAACCTGCGTCGATGGGATTTTATATACACAGGGCCCGCGCCAACTGGCGCGAATGTTTTGGAAACAGTCGCGCCAACGGCGGAACCGAATTTTTCGCCCGAAATTTCTGAATTGTGAGTAATTTAAGTGAATTTTTAAGCATGACAGAGATCTAATCAAGGGTTTTGATCAGGTTGATGCAGGCAACTGAGCAAAATGGTGATTGAATGGAGAGAGCGGGAGCATGGGGAAGAGGATGAATTAGCCATGGAGAATGAAACTTGTATGAATGCCCTTAGAAATTGTGGGCTTAAGAAATTCTTCTTGACACCTTGCTTACGAGCTCAACCTGAGCTTCTACAGTACCTGATCAGTATTTGGGATGTAGATGAACAAGTGTTCAAGCTGCGGGATCAAGTATTGGAACTGGAGTTTTCTGACGTATACTTCATAACCGGACTGTTGCGCAGAGGTTCGGTACTCATATTGACAGGGAGCAGACCATCTGGTGAAAATATGGAGCAGGTAATGGCGAGGGTGTGCCCAGGGGCACAAACCAGATCTGGAAGCGGAAAGGTAGACGTTCACACCATCGAGGATCTAGCACTCAAAGTAGTGCTACACACCATTACGTGGGCCGCAGGGGCGCAAGCCCCGCATGAAGCCACCAAAGCCCAACTCATACTCGCCTATGAGTGTAGGAGTCCCACACTGTTTGATTGGGCCACAGTAGTGACAGTCAACATGAAGAGGTAGCTGACAAAATGCAAGCAAGCCAAACTGAAACAATTTGGCTACGGTTCTATCCTGGTATCGTTCATTCTGGAACGACTACCAATCTTCCAGGGCCAAGGGGCCATAGTAGCTGAGCCGATACCACAAGAGCCGAGAATGGCTCGCTGGGCAGCACTGATGCCCAGAGTGGGAGGAGGCCAACAGATGTCCTGGAGGCCGGAGTTTTTTGGGTGGCTACGGTGTCAGTTGATCGTAGTCAAAGACTGGCCATATGCAGGAACCGATTTCACTAGTGATCCAGATCTTTCACTCCCGGAGGGAGATTATTGGGACGAGGAGTTGGGTAAGACCATCTTTTTGATTTTATGCATTTATGATTTTTTTTTGTAATACATGTTCGTCCTAAAGACAGTTTTTATGTGTATGTAGATGTCGGCCCAGAGCGACCTACCGGCATGTCTCCTATCTCACGGAGAACCCAGCCCGCAGCTGACCCTCAGGCGGAGGGTGCCGAGGGGGGAGAGTTAATCCAGAACCTCGAGGGGATAGCCCGAGGGATTCCAGACTATGCCCGGCTGGCAGATGTCCCACTAGCATACCAGAGACATACGGTGGGAGTACCTAGTCGCCTCCACCGCATCCTGAGACGGCTAGTGCGTGCGGTGACTTGTTATCATGAGCACCACGTAGATTAGACACCTAGGGTTTATTTCATGCATATTTTTTGAGAGACATGTTGTCTCCGGATGTATTAAGACGAACATGTATATTTTTTGATTTTATGCGACGCACACTATGTAAACATTTCGATATCTATATATATACATATCTATTTCTGGATGGATCTTTCTTTTTACATGTGATGTTGTTTTACAAATTGCGCAAATGTCTATCTAGCACCAAATTAGCTACTGCATCTGTTAATGTATTCATATGTCTGGGTATATGTTGATATGTAATATAGTCAAAATTTCTTTCCAGTAAACGAATACGCAGATATAGACGTAAAATGGATGGGTTTCTGACTGAATAATGACCGTTAAGCTGTGATACTACAAGTTGTGAGTCTAGATACACAAGTAATTCACGGATACCAAGGTTTACAACCTCAGTTAATAATTCTAAACAACACTATATTTCGCGATGTTATTTGTAGCACGTCCCAGACACACACCTTGCAGGTTGACCAACTCACCAACAGGATCGTAGATTACCCAGGCTGCCGAAGACAGATTCCTGGTACTGCGGGAGGCACCATCCGCGAAACCAACAAACGGATTGATGGACATCTGCACAATCAGGAAGACCCGATCAGCAGAAAGATGTTTACATCGCACACCACACCACACATGCACACAAATGAAAAACACACACCTATGTACACACACCACACCAAAAATCACTTCAGGCGTAGTATTTTTTGAGGTACAACCCATTTCTGGGCTGCGCCAACGGAACTCCTTCATAATCTATAAGTTCATAAGCCCCATTTTTCAAAATGCGTTTTACTATGTAGGGCCCATTCCACATAGGTTGGAACTTATCGGCCCCAAGCTTGTCATGCGCTTGATCGTATAGGAGGACGAGGTCCCCTTCGATAAAGGAACATGTAGAAACTGATTGATCAAAGTGAGCTTTGACCCGCTTCTTTTGTGCTTCAATGACTAAAGTAGCTAAATGGCGGGTTTCATCTAACCGTTCTAGATACAAAAGACTCTCTTCCTCAGCAGAAGTATCGGGTAGAAGTTCCACAGCTAAATTCAAGGAAGGAATATCGCATTCAACCGGAAGAGTTGCTTCCAGACCATACACCAATTGAAATGGTGTGAATCCAGTTGCACTCTTTGCAGACGTCCGGTATGCCCATAGAGCTGAGAACAGTTGGAGGTGCCAATTAGATATGTGGATACCAACTGTTCGTTGAAGCATAGTGACCAGGACCTTGTTCACTGCTTCAACCTGGCCATTTGCCTGAGGGTAATATGGCGTTGAGCTGTCGTGGCGTAAGCCCAATCTTGAAGTCAGATCGGCCATCATATAATCTCAGAAATGAGTACCATGGTCAGTAACGATGGCTTGAGGGACCCTGAAATGTGCAATGATGTGGTTGAAGATGAATTGGGCAGCTGTCTTACCGTCGACATCTAGTGTAGGCATCGCCTCGACCCACTTGGTGAAGTAGTCAACAGCGATGATTATATACGCATGCCCCCCGGCCGAATGAGGGTTACACGTCATAAAATCCACGCCCCATTTTGAAAAAGGGCCAACAGTAATAACAGGATGCAAAGGGAGAGGCGGCGCGCGCATCTTGCGTTGAAACATCTGGCACGCATGGCATTTACGGACTGCAATGATACAGTCTTTGAATATGGATGGCTAGAAGTAACTTGCTTGCAAAATTTTCTGGGCAGTGGCATATCCGGACATATGTCCACCACAGGTGCCACTGTGGCAGTCATTTAGGACCCTTTCAGCCTCTTCCAAGGTTAGGCACCGACGGAGCACCAAATCTACTCCAACGCGGTATAAGGTATCTCCTACGATGCGGTAGGGTTGAGACTGATGCTGAATCCGACGTCGGGCATCTTTAGTCAACTCAGACTGAAATGTGGAGGTCTGAAGATACACAATTATGTCGCCATACCAAGGGTCGCGAGTACTGATAAGGAAAAGAGTTTCGTCCGGGATATGATCCTCGGAGTGTGAAGGAGTGGAGTCTGTTGGGAGTGAGCATATAAGATCCATGAAAACGAGTGATTTGGTTGACTTAGCAGTGGTGAACTCTAAGTCAAACTCCTGCAGGATAACAATCCATTTGGAGTATTTGCCCCCCAGTAATTGTCGAGAGAGAATATATGTCATGGGGTTGCAATCCGAAACCACTGTTATCGTATGCAACAAGATGTAGTGGCGAAAACGCTGCACAGCGTGTACTGCGGCTAACGCCAACTTCTCGACATGAGCATAATGTGTTTCTGTGTCGAGAAGGTTCCGTGATAGATAATAAACAACATGTTCATTACCATCATCGTCATCCTGCACCAGAACCATAGCTATGGTGCTAAACGCGGCGGCAAGATACAAAGTGAAATCACGGTGGTAGTCCGGAGGACGAAGCAAAGGAGCATTAACAAGTAACGTCTTCAGCTTCTCAAAGGATTGTTGAGCAATTTCGTCCCAATGGAAGGGAACGTTCTGCTTTAATAGACGCGTGAATCCTTTGGCCACCTCGGCGTAGTTCGGGATAAAGCGTCGAAGGAAGTTCGCTTTTCCCTGCAGACTCTGCAACTGATATAATGAGGAGGGTGATGGGAGATTGATGATAGCCTCGACCTTTAAAGGGTCAAGGCGAATCCCGTCTTTGGAGACTATGAATCCCAAAAGGCGGCCAGAATCCACGCAAAAGATGCATTTATGAGGATTAAGCCTAATATTGTAGCGCCTGTAGCGAAGGAAAATCTGGCGGAGGTGTTCAGGGTGGTCCTCTCGCCTAGCTGAATGAGCTGGCAAGTCATCCAGATAAGGCTGAACGATATGGCGTATGTCATGGAAAGCATAAGACATCGCACGCTGGAAAGTGGCTCCAGCGTTTTTCAAGCCGAACGGGAGCTTTTTATACACGAAAGTACCTCACGGACAGATGAATGCAGTCTTGTGTTGATCCTCAGGTGAAATATTGATCTGATTATACCCCGAGAAACCATCCATCAAGGAATAAATCTCACTTCCGGCACATTCGTCGATGATTTGGTCTATGAACGGAGTGGGATAGTTATCCTTCAGATAGGCACGATTAATATCGCGGTAATCAACACAGACCCTAATAGTACCCTGCTTTTTATCGACAGGGACAATGTTAGAAACCCATTCTGTGAGGGGGATGGGATAAATAAATCCCGCGTTCAGAAGTTTTTGAACTTCTGCCTTAATTGCAGCGGCTTTGCGAGGATGCACTGGGCGTAAGCGTTGGCGCATGGGCTTCGCACTAGGGTAGGTTGGAATCTCATGCACTACGATACTGGGATCAATCCCAGGCATCTCCTCGTAGGACCAGGCGAACACGTCTCTGAGTTCTTTAAAAAGATCAGTATAGACTTGTATCTCATCATGAGAACAAGTCACTCCCACGTGTATATTCTCAACGATCCCCGGTTTAACGGAGATGTTGATCGGGATGGTTTGAGTGATATTACTCAGGTTTCCTTCCGAAAGAATCTCGTGCGTCAAAATGGGCGTTTGGAGAGGAGTAGGAACCTGAGATGCATAACGCTCTAGACAATCTGACATTGCCCCCAGGCAGGGCATAAAGGAGGAACGATGATGTCCATCGCTCCAAGGCAGCTCCTCAAGAGACATTGTTTCAATAATGGCTTCATCGGAAGGAAAAATCTCTTTAAGAGGATCCGACGAGTCGGCCTCGCCAAGCCAGGGGGATTGAGAATAGATGTCGAGAGCCATGCTCGAAGGTGCATGCTGAGGAGGAGGAGGATCAGATGCAGCAACGATTTCGCAGTAACTAATCTCTACTGGAGTTAGGGGCATTGATTCTCCAAACTCAAGCACTTGCTCAGGTGTAGGGATGAGCCATGGGTCGTCAGACTTGGAGATCATGTTAACTTAAGCGGTGTGTGGTGGTGGTGCGGGAAAAATACCCATGAGGATGGGGTCCTTGAAGAGACCGGGTCCTACACTATCAGGGGGATTTGGGATCTGATCCACGTATGGAACGTTGTTCTTGGAGGTGGAGGTGAAGAAGGACAACTGATCCATCGTAACGATTTTGCCCTCGTGAGGGAACTTAAGAAGTCGAAAAACGGTGGATGGCACGCATAGCATGGCATGAGTCCAGCTGCGGCCGAGAAGTATATTGTAGTTAAGCTTGGCGTCAACCACTTCTACTTCTACGTTGACTGTCTTCCCCTGTAAAGTGATCGCTAGACTCTCGAGAACACCCAGGGGTTTGGATTCCCGACCATCGAATGCCTCTAGGGCATTGGGAGATGACGAAAGGGCCGGAGAGCCAATGGCCTTCCAGCAAGTGGATGACATGACACAGGTAGAGGCACCTTCATCCACAACGGCCCTATGGATGTTAAGACCGTTGATCCCGACTTGAATAACAAGAGCGATCTGATGTGGAAGTCGGGGGGTGAAATTCTCTAAGTCGAAGGTGAGAAGACTTGAATCGGCGGGATTGGGGATTGCAGGGATGGTGACAAATTACTGTGTAACAGTGTGATATGTCCCAAAACTGAAGATGAACTTGCTCTCAGTCTCAACGTTGGAGGATGAAGGGTATGATGTTGTGTTCCGGAAAGGACAAGTATTCATACGTTTAGAGGGAGCTGCCTAGGACATAGTAGTCAGCCTTAGTGCCAAGAAGGGTAAGTTGTACAACTTGCAGGGCTAGCCTGTAGGTAGATCTAAGGAAATCTTGGATCAAGGATCAATGTTAGTGGCAAAGAATCAATAGGAGGCTTTGAAGATTGAGTTGTGACCAAGGACTCAGTTTTCTAATCTAGAAGATGGGCAGGAGGCCTCTTCCGGATCTGGTAGAACCAGTTGGTATGAGCTAACATTGATGGATGCTTAGGGGCAGGTTAAGACTCCTAGCCTCTAGGCGCATGGTTGGGAAAAACAATTATTCAGTGAAAATTTTAAAGCAGGTAGGAGGGAAGTCTTCCAGTTCAGAGGGAGTAGCTATACCAGTGAATGACGTGGTGGGATTGGAGATAGATCTAGGTGGAGGAGTTTCTTCTAGAAGTACCTTCCCCACTAAGAGGGAGTGTTGAAAGTTGTAGCTCAGATAGGTACTTTTGCATTAGGTTTGTGTCTAACATGTGGAAGTGTCTGAAAAGGTACTCTAGATATTAACTTTATTTTATAAATTTAAAGTGACTTTTACTTTATAGTGATTAAAAGGTGACTTAAGTTGTGTCAATGAGAGATTAAGTCACAATCGTTGATCTCAAGTGATCAAGATTAGATCTTGATCGTCAACCATTTTGAGATAATGTTTTAGTCATTGGAAATGTTGAAAGTTATAGCTTGGATAAGTACTTCTACATTGGAATTGTGTGTAGCATGTGGAAGTGTCTGAAAGGGTGCTCTCTAGATATTAACTTTATTTCATAAATTTAAAGTGATTTTTACTTTATAATGATTAAAAAGTGACTTTAGTTGTGTCAATGAGAGATTATGTTACAACTGTTGATCTCAAGTGATCAAGATTAAATCTTGACCATCAATCACTTTGGCGATAGGGTTTGAGTCATTGGAAAGTTATAAAAGCTCTTTTAAGGAGAGGAAGAGACACACATTGCATGAACAAGTGAAGGTTTGAGTTGAAGAGGAGGAAGGAAAAAGATTGTAGTATGAGAAAATTATAGGGGCAGCAAGGAGGGCGAGCTACAGCACACAATTCAAGATAGTCCATACATAGATTTTGGGCACAAAGTTCCATGGAATAGAGAAGCAATTTTCAGGCAGCAGGGTAGTAACAACTTGCTGTATTGTACTGTACAAATCCGTACTGTATGAATTCCATAAAGTCCGTACAGTCATACAGATAGGCCATACAAGCCTTGAAAACCACAGTGTAGACCTGTTTTGGCACACAGTTCGAGGCAAATTTCTGTGGGTGAATTTATCAGATTTTTGGGCCAAGTACATGCTCATAAATTGCTGTAACAATTTCTAGATTTATTTTCTCAGTGGGCTGAAATAAAACAATCACTTATTTGCTGGTTTTGCCCCATTGGGGTTTCCAGGTTAAATTATTGGGTCAGGTTTTCTGTGTAAATGGTTTCTATTTCTGCTGCATTTTGAAGTAGTGAACTCGGTGTATTGCTGCTTATAAAATCAGATGTGGAAAATATTTTATATTCAGAGTTTTAAAATCAGGGTATAAATTTTATTGGAATAGTATGTCAGATCTAGGTTTAAAATAAAAAAAACTGACAGGAAAGTTATAAAAGCAAATCTAAGGAGAGGAAGAGACACACTTTTCATGAACAAGTGAGGGTGTGAGTTGAAGAGGAAGAGGGGAAAAGATTACAACAGGAGGAAATTACAGGGACAACAAGGAGAGTGAGATAGGGCATTTCAAGGCACAGCTCATACACAGATTTTGGGCACAAAGTTCCAGTTAGTAGAAAAACGGTTTCTAGGCAGTGAGACAACAACAACTTGCTGTATTGTACCCTACAGATTCCATATAGTGCATACAGCGATACAGACACGCCATACAGGCCTTAAAAACTGCGTTGTGCAGAGTTGTTTTGGCACATAGTTTGAGGCAGATTTCTATGGGTGAATATCTCAGATTTTGGGGCAAAGTACAGGTTCATATATTGCTGTAATAATTTCCAAATTTATTTTCTTAAGAATCACTTGTTTGTTGGTTTTCACCATTGGGGTTTCCAAGGGAAATCACTATGTCAAATTTTTGTGTAAATGGTTTCTATTTCTGCTGCATTTTAAAATTAGTGAACTCAGTGTATTGTTGTTTATAAAATCAGGTCTGCAAAATATTTTATTTTTTGAGTTTAAAAATTTGGGTATAAAATTTTATTGGAATAAAATTAAAAAAAGAAAAAGAAAAACACAATCTTCACGTCACAAAAAATTTAGGTACACTAGTTTGTTCCTCACACCAGAGTATCCTTAGGATGGAATAAATTGAAAAATTATATAAAGCCCACTGTAATGGGTGCTTCCTAAAGTTTAAATCATAAGCTAATGATACTAGAGCATACCTAGAGATCAAACATTTTTACGCAACCCAAAAATATTTTAAAAAATATGTTTTATTTTCAATTGAATATTCAAATTTTGTGGGATTTTGAAGGTTACATGAGAGAAACTAAAAATTTTAGTTTAAATATTTTTATGTGCAAAAGCATCACATATTTATCTTGCAACAACAATGGCTTCATAATAACGAAAATCTTTCAAAGAAGCGACTAGTGTTACTGTGGTTGTGGAATGGGAGTGAAGAAAATGAAAGATGGAATAGATTGTGTTATGTATTTAGCTATATGATATCCTCATTGTAGCATGCGGATTTATTCTAGTCATTGGAGAACTTGCGCTTGGGGCTCCTACATTCCGAGGAGCCTAGGTTTGGGAGTGAAACATCCTTGGTTTGGCAGAAACACAATTGGCAATGTTGGGTTCTCAACATCCTTAACTGTGTACATACCTATTTTAGGAATGCCATGAGATATTCCCGCTTTTTGAGGAGAGTTCAAATGGTCCTCAGTGGCGAAAGTAATGGTTGGATGCTCTTGACCTATTGAGGAGCATCTAGACATTGGATGCTCTTCTGCATGTTATGTAATTCTTACAGTCTTGCTTTGGATGGAACACATTTAGGTATTGAAATAAACTTGCAAAAAGGGTTGTTTCACTGTGCAAGCCCATTTCATATCTTTGTAATTTTTTTGAAAGTTCAAATAAATGAATTTTCATTACTAATTTTGTACTTAAGCTTTCATTTCCATTGTTCAAGATTTTTTTGTCAGTCAAATTTATCATCTTAAATAAAAATTGAATTTGATAAACAAGAAAGAGTCTTATACAAATGAGCAATACTTGGTAGTCTGAGTTACGATCAATGTATGACTAGTTATGACGAATTTTCATGTCTCCATTATCCTCTCTTGCACCTAAGTTAAGGGGTCCTAGGGTTTGGTTTTGTTCATGGCTTCTATGATTTTTTGTTACAGCTTACCTATGCAAATTTCTACCATAGAGAAATGTAAGTTATATGCTAATTAAGGAATATGTGTGTTGTGAAATTTGTTTGTTTCTAAGTATTTTGATATATAAGAAGATAACATTTGTCATTAAATATATAATAATATTATATTGTTGCAAAATTAACATTGTGGAATATATATGCTCCTTGGGTGATCAGTTAGGAGTTCATTGATAAGCAGGTGGTTTAGAGTTTTGGATGTTTTTATGGCTTCTACCACCCCTTCTCACTAATGCAAACGTTCTCCCACATGGAGATATAAAACATATGATAATTAGATTGCATGTGGAGTTACATGAAATAATTTTGTTGTGATATTTGTTTATAGTTTGACTCTTAGTATATAATAATATAACTTTTATCACGAAATATCTTGTAATATTATATGGTGGGAAATTGACATTGTAGAATATGTTTTTTGTTCATACAGATGGGTTGATGAGGTTATCCCAGATGCTCCATGGGTGATCACTCCAGAGTTCATTGATAAATATCAAATTGACTATGTAGCTCATGATGCGCTTCCGTATGTCGTCTTTCCTTAGACCCTCAATTTTGCTAGATGTGTTGATTTGAAATTATAACCATATAAGGGATGTGATATAAGATGTTGGAAAGCACATTCTATCTTTCATTTTTATTCTTGTGATTGATATCTTTTCATTCCTACGTGACTCTTCATTTAATGTGTTAATGATGGCAGACACTATGCTGATGCTTGATTCTAGATTTTAGTGCATATGTAGTTTTCAACTTGTTATCATAATAGGCATTTGTAGATTTCAGCTCTTTATCATAGAATGCCAATGAAAGACATGCATAGAACATATTACAATGGACATTTAGTTATGAGAATGTTATGGAAAATTAGTCATTGGAGGGGATAGATGGATATTGTGAAAATTCTACTGCAGTGTATTGGTTTATTTTCTCCTACTTGATTTAATTTATACAAGTTATTTTCAGAAATTAGATTAAAAAAATACCGAAAATAAACACAACTACATCCTACACATGCAGATCATTTACTGAATAATTCACTCATGCAACAAAGTGACACATGGATTTTTAGACATAAGTCCCCGGAAAAACCCAAAGCAGGAAAATTGGTTCAGTAGATATGAGGGTTTTATTATTAAGTAGTTATGAATACAGCAAATCTAGGTTCCAACTTTGGAAAACTCGAAAGAGAATAAAAGATATAAAATCTGCAGCTAACCTGAAGATCTAGTGCCAAATATCTGATTGATCCACACCCTCAAACGGGATTTACAGGACTTAGCCCAGATTTGACTCTAGAAACCCTCAGTGTTGCTTCTGAAGCCCCAACGTTGCCCCTGGAGGGACTGCGCCAGCCTATGCGTAGCTCTAAGAGGGCCTTCGTCACCCTAGGAGGGTCTACGCTGGCTCTACTTGGCCAGCGTCAGCCCAGCGTGGCCCTAGCTACCTCTGCGCTGTCCCTGCTGCTCTATGTGGCTCAGAAGCCTCTCTGCACTGTCCTTGTGGCTGCTCCTTTTGCCTCTTGCTGTCTCTTGGCTCTTGGAATCAAATCATTCCCTTAGCCAATACTACCCTCACTGCAGGAAATTCCATTGGAAATTTTTAGCAAACCCGCCCTAGAATTCCAGATCTATTCCTCTGTTCTACATAAAATGTGTGTCTTCAACTGATCCTCAAGACTTTCTCTTATACTTTTTCATTGAACCCTTCAACGACCGAGATTAAATCATCCATCAACGACTGAGATTAAAACACTGCTTGATCCATGTGACTTAAGACAATTTCAGCACATGTGTTAATTAATTCACTTTAATTATTTTATTTTCCTAAGTTAGACTTAGGAAATCCATTAAAAATAATTAATTATTTGAATAACTTGAACACAACTTGAAATTTCTCAAATCCATTTCTGGGTCTTGTAGATCAAGTGTACTCTAGTCCCTCCACAAAATTTGGGATCTAAAGCACAACTGATGTTACCCCAAATATACAAAATCTCAACACTCCCTCTTAGCATCAGAAGTGTGCTCTAGCAATACATCACACGATGCATTACAAGATCTTGAGTACTTGGTTTGCGCTGTTGATGCTTGGCTTGCTGCCCTCCATCTACTGCACTGATGCTCTCTATATTGCTGCCTATGCCCCTGCCACTGACACTACCACATCTGTACTGCAGTCCCTCTTAAATTGCTGCATCATGCTGCCCATAACACTGCCACTGCTCACTGCTGCACTGCAACTCAATTGCTGAGAAGTATGCAACTGAAAGACTTTGCCCAACTATTTGACAGACAAGTCAAGTTACCCTCCACCACTAAAGCTCCCTGGATGCTGAATCACGCTGTCCCCCTAGAGACACTGTCATGTTGCAACATTGTATTGCGTGAGCCCAACTTCTCTGCGCTGCTGAAGTCCCATTAGCCTCTTTGCACTGCTGCCTCCATACTGCTGCTGCATTTGCATCACGCTGCTCCCTCATCAACTCTACAACTCCCTCTTCCGCTTCAATGTGGTCATCTGCAACCATCTCCCGACTCATCCCGCTACCGTCTTAAGGCTCTCGTATCTCGTATGTGATCCAAGAATAGGGCTGACTCAAGGATCTCGCCATTCTGTCTATGGATACTCTATATATCCATGTCACCCCACCTCGTCTCTCGAGGTGCATGAGCACTCATGGTTGCTTCATCATCAAAGCCATCTTCATTTGCTGCTCCTGCCTTGGAATCATAAGCTCCTTTGTCCTTCTTCTTAGGACAACTGCTAGCGAAATGACCAAGATCACCACAGTTAAAGCACCGGACCTTGGAGAGATCCTTCTTTTTCTTCTCTTGCTTCTTTGCCTTTGATGCAAGGGCTGCATCCTCCTCCTCTTCCTTCTTCACTTTGGCTGATCGGCTTCCTCCATCAATAGACTGTTTCTTGGTGATCCTCCTGATCTCCTCTTGGCAGAGAATAGCCCGCATATCTGCCCATGATGGTAACGCTGCCCTCCCCAGAATGCTCTGGACAAACGTTTCCCATTCTTCAGAGACAACATTCAGCGCTGCCCTCACTAGGAGCCCTTCGTCTGGAGTAGCACCCATGCCAATCAGTTGGTCACGGATAGCTTGGAGTCTGAAGAGAAATGGATCTATCTCTTCGCCCTTCATCATTTGGAACATCTGCATTTGATTCTCAAGAAGCATTCTTCTTTGCACAGAGCCTACTTGGTACATCACCTCCAAAGCCTTCCACATAGCATATGTTGTATTCTTACCAGCAATATGCAGAATCACGTGGTCCTTGACTCCGTCTATGCTCACCCGCTTTGTCCGTGCTTGGTTTTCTTCATACTTCTTGAGTGGATCTGCATCAGTTGGTACATCAAGTGTCTGCTCTGCATGATCTTTGAGACCATACTCATCCAGAACTGAGAGGATTATGGCCTTCCAGATGAAATAGTTGGACATGCCATCCAATCTGTCTTGATCCCTCAGTCCATATCAAGCCATCTTTGCTCAGATTTGAATAAACTGACTTCCCTTCTAGAAGTCTTCCAACAAATTTCAAATGGAAAGTATTCTTCGATCCTCCTGATCAAATCTCAGATTTGTTTGGCTTAGATCTGCTGAATAACTGTCTTCCTCCCGCCTTTGTTGCCTTAGCTAGGCACAATTCTGCACCTACAGAATCTCTACCCCACCAGCACTGCTGAAGATCTAAAGCTCTGCTTCCAGAACTTGGCTGAATTCTTCTGCAACAAGAGAAGTGACTGAACAAATTCCTCCTGGCTGGCCCAACACAGTCCCAACGTGGCTCAGAAATGGACTGCGTAACCCAACACTAGGTGATGCAGTCCTTACGCTGCCCTGGGAAGGGTCTGCATAAGCCCAGAGGCCTTCTGCAGCTTCAACGCTGTCTTCTGGATCTGCTTTCTCTTGCTGTCAAGATGCCCTTTCCGGATCTACTGCTTCTTTTGCCATCTTGCAGAAAAAATAATTCTTCTGCTAATTGCTGGAGATTCAGCTTGATCTGCTATTGCTTCGATACCATGTGAAAATTCTATTGCAGTGTATTGGTTTATTTTCTCCTACTTGATTTAATTTATACAAGTTATTTTTAGAAATTAGATTCAAAAAATATCGAAAATAAAAAAAACTACAACCTACACGTGCAGATCATTTACTGAATAATTCACTCATGCAACAAAGTGACACATGGATTTTTGGACATAAGTCCTCGGAAAAACCCAAAGCGGGAAAACCGGTTCAACAGATATGAGGGTTTTATTATTAAGTAGTTCTGAGTATAGCAAATCTGGGTTCCAACCTTGGAAAACCCGACAGAGAATAAAATATATAAAATCTACAGTTAACCTGAAGATCTAGTGCCAAATATTTGACTGATCCACACCCTCAAACGAGATTTACAGGACTCATCCCGGATCTGACTCTAGAAACCCTCAACGCTGCTTCTGAAGCCCCAGCGTTGCCCTAGAGGGACTACGTTATCCTCTGCGTGCCTCTAGGAGGGCCGACATCACCCTAGGAGGGTCTACGCTGCCCTTGCGTTGCCTCTACTTGGCCAACGTCAGCCCAACGTGGCCCTAGCTACCTCTGCGCTGTCCTTGCTGCTCTGCATGGCTCAAATACCTCTATGCGCTGTCCTTGTGGCTGCTCCTCTTGCCTCTTGCTGTCTCTTGGCTGTTGGAATCAGATCATTCCCTCAGCCAATACTACCCCTCACTGCAGGAAATTCCACTGGAAATTCTTAGCAAACCCGCACTAGAATACCAGATCTATTCCTCTGTTCTACATAAAATGTGTGTCTTCAACTGACCCTCAAGCCTTTCTCTTATACTTTTTCGTTGAACCCTTCAACGACTGAGATTAAATCATCCATCAATGGCTGAGATTAAAAGACTGCTTGATCCATGTGACTTAAGACAATTTCAGCGCGTGTGTTAATTAATTCACTTTTATTATTTTATTTTCCTAAGTTAGACTGAGGAAATCCATCAAAATTAATTAATTTTTTGAATAACTTGAACACAACTTGAAATTTCTCAAATCCTTTTCTGGGTCTTGTAGATCAAGTGTACTCTAGTCCCTCCACAAAATTTGGGACCTAGAGCACAACTGACGCTACCCCAAATATACAAAATCTCAACAGATATCACATATGGAGAAAACATAGGGACATCAAGCAAGTTTGGTGGATAGTTGTGTTACCTGCGAGATGAACCTATCAGTGAAAGGAAGAGAAACATCAAAGTTGGACAAGGATTGGTCAAAGTTTCAAGTCCAAAACTCCTGTAGGGCAATTTTGCCTCTTCTTCTTCTCTCTTCTTTCTGTATGCAATTTTCGTACCCCATTGTTAAAATGGTTAATAGCGTGACGAAATTATGTAAAGACTTAGCCCCTTGGGACTTGGTTATTAAGGAAGTTCTGCTCTAGAGTGCTTTTTTCACTTAATTATTTTTGCTTTTTAGCTATTAGTAATTAATTGAGCTTTTTCATTCACATCATCCAAAGCTGGAGTGCGTCCTCATAAAAAGGCCCTAAAGGTGTTCTCTAAGTCTAGGGTCAATGTATTGTTGATTTATGGTAGCATCGGATGTGCTCTAGCTTTGTAATTTTGTATATGGGCTAAGACACATATATTCCATAATACCCAGAAAGAATTTCGGAAGATTCCACTTAGAGATGGTTTAATTAAAATAATTAATCATTTTTAATGTTTTCATAAGTATAAACTTAGGGAAATTGATTAATTAAAGGGTATTTATTAAACTTAGTGTGAATCTTCTAGAAAAAGTCATGGATCACCTCCAAATTAATCTTAGCCCTTAATTATGTTTTAATCTTGGCCGTTGAAGGTTCAACAAAAGAATATAAGGAGGGTGAGGGGCCTATGGAAACACACATTAGACGGAGAAAGAAACAAGAGTTCGATTTCTTCAGTGAGAGGAAGAATCGAAGTGGTTCTCATTTGCAGAGAGGGGAAGATGAAATCTCTATGAGGGAGAATTCTGAAGCATAGAGATTGCATGAAGAGGAGTGAAAGAGGAGCCAGAGCATCAACACAGAGTTACCCTAGCAGCAGTTACGTTGGGCTAGCGTAGAGAAGCAGAGGGAGTTTTCGTTTTCTATTGGAGGGGAAACTGAGGGTTCATCCGGTGTTAGGAGGACATTTCGGGAAGGAAGGAGCACTCTAGTCTCATACAACAACAAGCACAGAAGCAACCACGACAAGCAACAAAAGCAGTGACGCAGTGACAGCGTGAGTGACGCAGTCACTGCGCAGAAATCACATAGAGCCAGTTAGTGTGGGTGCAGGTCAGTGCCGAAACTCAAATGGTGATGTGAGAATTATCTCACTCAACCTTTTCTCATTAGGATTCTTCAGGTGATTGATTGACATTTACAATCACACATTTGTACTCAGAATTTCTGCATAATAAAGAAACCCTCAGATCTGTTGCACTGGTTTTTCCACATTGGGTTTTTTCCGGGGACAATTGTCCAACAATAACAGTGTCTTTGTGTGATTACTTTTGCTATTTTTATATGTGATTTGTTAATCGTGAAGTCTGCAACATATTTTATTTTGTTATTTAACACAAGAGAAATGTTAAATAATTGTGTTTGACAATGCCATAGAAGAAATTTAATAAGTAGCTGTAGTAGAATTCTCCATTATAGAATTTTTACATGGTATCAGAGCTGTCAGATCCAAAGGAAGTAAGGTCAAGAAAGGGACTGCGTAAACCAGAAGCTTCAGAGGGGATGCAACACAGAAAGAAGAAAGCACAGATAAGTATGAAAGACTTAAATGTCTTATCCTCTAGGTGAAAAAAGGATGATACGTGCCTAGCAAGTTCAGTATCTGCAGTAATCTGGTATATTGATAGCGGGGCTTCAACTCATATGACTGGAGTACGAGAATACTTCTCGAGCTACAAGGAAGAACAGATGAACTTCCAGATCACTATGGGCAATAGCACGAAGTGCACTTCAGTTGGGAGAGGATCTGTGGTGTTTCAGACATAAGCTGGAACTAGTGTCAGGATCACGGATGTACTACATGTGCCAGGGCTTGGGATGAACCTAATCTTAGTATCCCAGTTGCAGGACAAAGGGTATGACATACACTTTACTAGAAAGAAAGTATATGTCAAGCATCCCAGTTGGAAGCAAACATGGCAGATCGGGATCAGAAGCAACAGACTATACAGGTTGCATATCGGAACCCTGATGGCACTAGTCAGTAGTAATCTTGAAGACAAGAAAGGGTTGAATGAACTTTGGCATAGAAGAATGGGGCACCTGCATCATGGTGCATTGAAGATGCTCAGAGACACAGTTGATGGGGCACTTGTTCTCAGCACGGAGCATGATGATGTATGCTGAGGATGCGTACTTGGGAAGTACGCTAAGGCAAATTTTCCCAAAAGTGAAAACAGGGCAACAAGCCTTTTGGGATTGATACACTCAGATATCTGTGGACCAATGTCCACTAACGCTCTCAAAGGTGGCAAATATTTTGTCACATTCATTGATGATCACTCCAGGGAGACCTGGATCTACTTCCTGAAGACAAACGATGAAGTCTTTGAAAAGTTCAAAGGATTCAAGGCTCTTGTTGAAAACATGATGGGGAAGAAGATCAAGACATTGCGTTCAGATAATGGTGGGGAATACATAGATGGGGACTTCATAGATTTCTGCGCAAAGGAGGGCATCAGGAGAGAGTGGACTGCGCCTTACAATCCAGAGTAGAATGGTGTGGCAGAACGGAAGAACAGGACAATTGTAGGAGTAGCCAAGGCCATGTTATTTGACCTTGATTTACCCTGATATTTATGGGTTGAAGCCTGAAATACGACAGTGTATATCCAGAACAGGACACCTCATAGAGCCTTGAGTAAGAAGACTCCCGAGGAAGTTTTCACAGGGAAGAAATCGAAGGTAGGGCATCTTCGGATATTTGGTAGCATGGCTTACTTTCATGTACCCAGCGAGAAGAGAAGCAAGTTAGATCAAATTGCAGAAAGGGGGTATCTTATAGGGTACAATGACACCTCCAAGGCACATAGGATCTATATTCTTGACAGTAGGAAGGTTGTGATAAGATGTGATGTTAAGTTCATGGAGGATAGAGTGTTTCAGAAATCGCGTGATATGCCGGGCAGAGGATCAAGCTGCAGAAGTTCCCTTGGTCCAAGAACAATAGGGGCACCAAGAAGAATAGACAGGAAGATAGACTTTGGTACCAAGGACAGGTACTAACATTTTCACAGAGGAAGATCAGGAAGTTACTCAGTCAGAGGTGCTGTCAGTCTTCAGATCAGGAGGAAGAGTTAAGAGGGCAACCTTCCACCAGTGGTCGGATCAGCAAGGAAGCTCATCAAATACTGAGGGACGCAGAAAACTTTATTGGGACTCCCTGGAACGGGAAGAGACAACGTAGACCTCCTGACAGGTACTAGGCCTTGGTGGCTCAAGTAGAGGAACCTTCTAGCTTCTAGGAAGTTGTTCAGCACCAAGTATGGGTATATGCCATGATAGAAGAGTTTGCTTCTATCATGACAAATGATGTCTGGGAAGTTGTACCCAGACCTCAGAGTAGATCAGTTGTTGGATCACGTTGGATCTACAAGATCAAGTACGCTGCAGATGGCAGTGTACAGAAATACAAGGCAAGGTTCGTGGCAAAAGGGTATGCTTAGAAGGAAGGCATTGACTATGAGGAGACCTTCGCACCAGTTGCCAGATATACCTCCATCCGGATTGTCGTATCTTTAGCTGCACATATGGGATGGGAGATTCATCAAATGGATGTCAAGACAACGTTCTTGAATGGAGAAATTGATGAAGAGGTATATATCGAACAACCAAAGGGTTTTGAAACTCATGAAAGGAGGTCTCATGTATGCAGATTAAAGAAAGCCCTGTACGAGCTTAAGCAGGCTTTGAGAGCGTGGTATGGTTGGATAGATAGCTATTTGCAAAATATGGGATTTGTCAAGAGTGATGTGTATCCCAATCTTTACTATTTACTGTAGTGTTGAGATTTTGTGTATTTGGGGTAGCATCAATTATGCTCCAGGTCCCAAATTTTGTGGAGGGACTAGAGTACACTGGATCTACAAGACCTAGAAATGGATTTGGGAAATTTTATCCAGTTTAGGAGATATTAAATTAATTAATTATTTTAATGTATTTCCTAAGTTAAAACTTAGGAAAATAAAATAATTAAAGTGAATTTAATTAAACATGTGATGAAATTGTCTTAAGTCACACGGATCAAGTTTTCTTTTAATCTTAGCCATTGATTAAAGATTTAATCTTGGCCGTTGATTTGTCAACGAGAAAAGTATAAAGGAAAGGCTTGGGGTCATTTGTAAGACGCACAGAGGCATAGCACTGAAGCTAAGCTGAGATTCTAGGGCGGGGTTGCTAAGAATTCTCAAGTGTTTCAGTTGCAGAGAAGAGAATTTAGACCAAGGGGATGATCTGATCCCGGGGTCTACAATACTCAAGAGACAGAGAAGAGATTGGGAAAGACAACGCAGAGGAAGGTGGCAGCAGCAGTAGCAGAAGCAGACGACAGCAGTAGCAGACCGCAGCAACAACAATAGACGATAGCAGTAGCAGCAACAACATCAGCAAGGACAACGTTGAACATTTGGAGGCCTTCAGAGGTTGATGCAGTGTCTTTCAAGGGCAGATCTGGGGTTTCTAGGCCTAGATCTGGCTGAGTTATGTAAATCCCGTTTGAGGGTGTGGATCAGTCAGTATTGTTGGTCTTAGATCAGCCTGGTGCTGTAGATCTAGAGTTTTCTCTATAGGGTTTTCCAGATATGGAACCTAGAGTTATGTATTCAGAAATATTCTTAATAATAGAGCCCTCCAGCAGCCAGAGACCGGTTTTCCCACATTGGTTTTTTCCGGGGACAGTTTGTCCAGAAATAACTGTGTCACTTTGTCTATGTGTGCATGTGCTTATTCTAGATCTGAATTGGTTGAGATCTATTATGTGTTTTGCTTTGATGTTAACTTGAATTTATTCAGTTGATAACTTGTATAAGTAGGAGAAGCTTAATCAGATTAACAGAAATAATTTATGCATAAGAATTAAGATTCAGAAATTTCTACATGGTATCAGAGCAATTGCTGATCTAGAAGGGTCACCAGTTGAAGAATCTGAAGGATCTAGCTATAGAAAGTAGCTGGAAAGGCAGCAAAAAAGCAAATCTGAAGGGACAACGCAGTTTTCAAGAGTGGATTCACATAGAGGAAGGCAACAGTAGCTGCAGCAGCAATAGCCAACGTGATTTGGATCTGAATCTGTCAGATCCAGAAAAATTTGCAGAAAATTTGCAGAATTCAGAAGCACTGGTGGGGTTAAACTTCTGAAGTTTTCAGATTTTTAACCTTAGCACAAGTGACAAAGTTTGGGAAGAGATCAACTTCTCAGAAAGTTTCTTGCCAAAGGAAACTTGCAGTTTGGTTAGAGGACCAAAGAAGAAGCTGAATCATAGTTGATTTGGTAGATTTCCAAGGAGGGAAATGAAGTGTCAGAGGGAGCAGAGGGTTCCTAGTTCGAAAAGGACCCTAGATCCAAGATCTCTAGCATAGAGAAGAGGAGCTCCGACACATTCTGAGTAGATGGCTCCTCATGGACTGCGTGATCAAGATAGGCTAGAGGGCCTCTCAAACTTTTTGGTGTGGAAAGCAAGGATCCTGATCAAGAAGAAGAAGAAGAAGGATCTTTCTAAGATCAAGTGCTTCCAGTGTGGCGAAATGGGACATTTTGCCAGCCATTGTCCAGAAAAGAAGAAGGACAAGGAAGCATCTTCTTTCAAAGCAACGGTGGCAGATGATGGGTCAAGAGATGATGTAGCCATGAGTGATCATGAACCGCGGAGGTGGGGTGACATGGACATGTAGAGGAGCTACATGGAAGAGAGGCGGGATCCTTGAGCAGCTCATCTCTTGGATCACAAGTGAGCTACGACAACCTTAAGACAGTAGCGGGACAAGTAGAGCAGTGGGTCCATAGATCACAGATGAGGCAAAGGTAGAGGCAGGTCTAGAGGCTAGGAGGAGCAGCGCAGAGCATAGCAGCAACAACGTAGAAGCAGTAGCAGCGCAGAGGCTGATGTGACTTCAGCAGCGCATAGCAGTGCTGCTTACGCAATGCAGAGCTGCAACAACCCAAAGAGCTTCAGAGGGACAACACAGTGCAGCAGCAACGTGATAGATTTCAGCACAAGGAGGTGATGTGACTTCAGTAGTGCAGAGGGAGTCTGATTACGCAAGCAGAGCTGTAGCTGTGCATCGTTCTTTAGATGCCAGCACAAATTTGTAGCCTATGGAGCTTTAGTGATGAGGATGCAACCCATCTGACTTGTTTGTCAAAGATTGGGAAGGAGATTCAATTGTTTCTCTCAACAACTGAAGTTGCAGTGCAACAGATTAGCAGTGGCAGTGTTATGAGCAGTACAGACGCAACATATTGAGAGGGAGCTGCAGTACATTGGTTGCAGTGGCAATGGCAGTGGCAGAGTCATGGGCAGCAGTACAGAATGGCGGCAGTAGTGCAGAGTTGAGTGGTAGGAGGCCAAGCTTCAACAACACAAAACCAGTGCCCAAAATCATGTAATGCATAAGTGTGATGTATTGCTAGAGCACACCCTTGATGCTAAGAGGAAGTGTTGAGATTTTGTGTATTTGGGGTAGCATCAATTGTGCTCCAGGTCCCAAATTTTGTGGAGGGACTAGAGTACACTGGATCTACAAGACCTAGAAATGGATTTGAGAAATTTCATTTGGTTTAGGAGATATTAAATTAGTTAATTATTTTAATGTATTTCCTAAGTTAAAACTTAGGAAAATAAAATAATTAAAGTGAATTTAATTAAACATGTGATGAAATTGTCTTAAGTCACACGGATCAAGTTTTCTTTTAATCCTAGCCATTGATTAAAGATTTAATCTTGGCCGTTGATTTGTCAACGAGAAAAGTATAAAGGAAAGGCCTGGGGTCATTTGTAAGACACACAGAGGCAGAGCACTGAAGCTAAGCTGAGATTCTAGGGCGGGGTTGCTAAGAATTCTCAAGTGTTTCAGTTGCAGAGAGGGGAATTTAGACCAAGGGGATGATCTGATCCCGGGGTCTAAAATACACAAGAGATAGAGAAGAGATCGGGAAAGACAACGCAGATGAAGGCGGCAACAGCAGTAGCAGAAGCAGACGACAACAGTAGCAGATGGCAACAACAATAACAGACGATAACAATAGCAGCAACAGCATCAGCAAGGACAACGCGGAGCATTTGGAGTCCTTCAGAGGCTGACGCAGTGTCTTTCAAGGGCAGATCTGGGTTTTCTAGGCCTAGATCTCGTCGAGTTATAAATCGCCAGGTGGATCACGTGGGCATGTTGGCCTGATTAGCCAGGTGGCTGAGATCGTGAGGCCATAGGCTTCGTATCCAACCTGTTATGTATTCAAAATATTTCCAATAATAGAGCCTCAAAGAAATTACAGATCCGCTTTTCCCACATTGGGTTTTTCCTGGGACAGTTTGTCCAGAAATAACTGTGTCACTTTGTCTATGTGTGCATGTGCTTATTCTAGATCTGAATTGGTAGAGATCTGTTATGTGTTTTGCTTTGATGTTAACTTGAATTTATTCAGTTGATAACTTGTATAAGTAGGAGAAGCTTAACTGGATTAACAAAAATAATTTCTGCATAAGAATTAAGATTCATAAATTTCTACATGGGTATTGTAGCAATTATGTTGATTCTATAGAATGCACCTTAAGAACTAAGATGTAGTCGTGAGAGCACAGGGTAAGTATGACTTAAGTGGATTTTACATAGTTTTCGTGAGTGGTATTCAATGAGGAATAACAGTCAGCAGACAGCTGAACAACGGTCATGATTTTAGACCTCTAACTGTCGTATCCTGTGTGGCCCTATGCAAGTTGTGTCTGATGGAGCACTGTGGGGTTAAACTTCTCAGTTTTCTTTGTTTTTAACCTCTTAAAATAAGCAGACAAAGCTGTGAAGAGATCAGCCGTAGAGTTTTTGCCAAAGTGAAATTTGGTACTTTGTCTGAGACCAAAGAAAAAGCTGAATCATAGTGGATTTGGTAGATTTCCAAGGAGGGAAATCAAGTGTCAGAGGGAGCAGAGGGTCCCTAGTTCGAAAAGGACCCTAGATCCAAGATCTCTAGCATAGAGAAGAGGAGCTCCGACACATTCTGAGCAGATGGCTCCTCATGGACTGCGTGATCAAGATAGGCTAGAGGGCCTTTCAAACTTTTTGGTGTGGAAAGCAAGGATCCTGATCAAGAAGAAGAAGAAGAAGGATCTTTCTAAGATCAAGTGCTTCCAGTGTGGCGAAATGGGACATTTTGCAAGCCATTGTCCAGAAAAGAAGAAGGACAAGGAAGCATCTTCTTCCAAAGTAACGGTGGCAGATGATGGGTCAAGAGATGATGTAGCCATGAGTGATCATGAACCACGGAGGTGGGGTGACATGGACATGTAGAGGAGCTACATGGAAGAGAGGCGGGATCCTTGAGCAGCTCATCTCTTGGATCACAAGCGAGCTACGACAACCTTAAGATAGTAGCGGGACAAGTAGAGCAGTGGGTCCATAGATCACAGATGGGGCAGAGGTAGAGGCAGGTCTAGAGGCTGGGAGGAGCAGCGTAGAGCATAGCAGCAGCAGCGTAGAAGCAGTAGCAGCACAGAGGTTGATGTGACTTCAGCAGCGCATAGCAGTGCTGCTTATGCAGTGCAGAGAGCTTCAGAGGGACAACACAGTGCAACAACAACGTGATAGATTTCAGCACAAGGAGGTGATGTGACTTCAGTAGTGCAGAGGGAGTCTGATTACGTAGGCAGAGCTGTAGCTGTGCATCGTTATTTAGATGCCAACACAGATCTGTAGCCTATGGAGCTTTAGTGATGAGGATGCAACCCATCTGACTTGTTTGTCAAAGATTGGGCAGGAGATTCAATTGTTTCTCTCAACAACTGAAGTTGCAGTGCAACAGATCAGTAGTGGCAGTGTTATGAGCAGCACAGATGCAACATATTGAGAGGGAGCTGTAGTACATTGGTTGTGGTGGCAGTGGCAGTGGCAGAGTCATGGGCAGCAGTACAGAATGGCGGCAGTAGTGCAGAGTTGAGTGGCAGGAGGCCAAGCTTCAGCAACAGAATACCAGTGCCCAAAATCATGTAATGCATAAGTGTGATGTATTGCTAGAGCACACCCTTGATGCTAAGAGGAAGTGTTGAGATTTTGTGTATTTGGGGTAGCATCAATTGTGCTCTAGGTCCCAAATTTTGTGGAGGGACTAGAGTACACTCGACCTACAAGACCAAGAAATGGATTTGGAAATTTCATCTGGTTTAGGAGATATTAAATTAAGTAATTATGTTAATGTATTTCCTAAGTTAAAACTTAGGAAAATAAAATAATTAAAGTGAATTTAAAATCACATATGTTAAAATTGTCTTAAGTCACACGGATCAAGCTTTCTTTTAATCTTAGTCATTGATTAAAGATTTAATCTTGGCTGTTGATTTGTCAACGAGAAAAGTATAAAGGAAAGGCTTGGGGTCATTTGTAAGACACACAGAGGCAGGGCACTGAAGCTAAGCTGAGATTCTAGGGCGGGGTTGCTAAGAATTCTCAAGTGTTTCAATTGAAGAGAGGGGAATTTAGACCAAGGGGATGATCTAATCCCGGGGTCTTGAATACACAAGAGACAGAGAAGAGACCAAGAAAGACAACACAGAGGAAGGCGGTAGCAGCAGCAGCAAGGACATCGCTGAGCATTTGGAGGCCTTCAGAGGCTGACGCAGTGTCTTTTAGGGGCAGATTTGGGGTTTATAGGTCTAGATCTGGCTGAGTTCTGTAAATCCCGTTTGAGGGTGTGGATCAGTCAGTATTGTTGGTCTTAGATCAGCCAGGTGCTACAGATCTAGAGTTTTCTCTATAGGGTTTTCCAGATCTGGAACCCAGAGTTGTGTATTCAGAAATATTTTTAATAATAGAGCCCTCCAGTAGCTAGAGACCTGTTTTCCCACATTGGGTTTTTTCGGGGACAGTTTGTCCAGAAATAACTGTGTCACTTAGTCTATGTGTGCATGTGCTTATTCTAGATCTGAATTGGTAGAGATCTGTTATGTGTTTTGCTCCGATGTTAACTTGAATTTATTCAGTTGATAACTTTTATAAGTAGGAGTAGTTTAACTGGATTAACATAAATAATTTTTGCATAAGAATTAAGATTCAGAAATTTCTACAGGTAGAGAATGAGCCATTGGTATCAATACTATATGTAAATGATTTGTTTCTCACAAGATCATCTAGGCTCATCAAGGATTGCAAACAGAATCTAGAAGTTGAATTCGACATGAAGGATTTGGGGTTGTTGTACCACTTCCTAGGATTGGAAGTTTGTCAGAAAGATGGAGATATCTTCATGAGACAGGAGAGGTATGCCTTGGAAATTCTGAAGAGGTTCAGAATGCAGGATTGCAGACCCATCGCCACACCCATGATCACCAATTGGAAAAAGATAGATGCATCAGAAGATACAAAAGTAGACCCCACCTTATATAGATAGCTCATCAGGTCATTGATGTATCTGGTTAACACCAGACCAGACATTTGCTTTGTTGTCAACACTCTTAGTCAGTTCATGGTGCAACCCAAAAGAGTGCACTGGGCCGCAACAAGGCACGTCCTGAGGTATATACAAGGAACAGTCAGATTCAGCATCAGATATGGCCAAGGAGAGGATGTCAGACTCAGTGGATTCACAGATGCAGATTGGGCAAGTAGCTTAGTGGACAGAAAAAGTACCTCTGGGTACTGTTTCAACATTGGATCAGGAATGGTGTCCTGGTGCAGCAGGAAACAGAAGTCAGTAGCATTAAGCACAGCCGAAGCAGAGTACATGGCAACTAGTACAACTACATGTGAAGCAATCTAGCTTCAGAAACTTCTTGTGAGTTTATTCAGAAGCAGGATGGAGCCAACTAGCATTTACTGTGACAATTAGAGTTGGATCAAACTCTCTGATAATCCAGTATTTCATGATCGGTCCAAACATATTGACATCAGATGTCATTTAATCAGAGACTGTGTTCAGTGTGGGGCAGTACAACTCCAGTACATTTCCACAGGCGAACAAACAACAAATATACTCACTAAGGCTGTAGGGAGAATTAGGTTCACTCAGTTCAGGGAACAACTGGGTATGATTGAAAATCCTTTTTAGTAAGAAATGGATCCTCAACGCAATTGAAGGAGGGAGTTACAGTACAATGGAAGTTGGCAGCAGTAAACAAAGTCAGTAGCAGTACAGATGCAACATTTCTTGTGCAGTGTTGGTAAGCAACATCAACAACACAACAACAGATGTTACAAAAGTCAGAACAACAACACATTGAGTTGTTTTGCTAGAGCACTTTCCTCGCTAAGATTGAGTGTTGATTTGTGGTTGCATCGGATGTGCTCTAGCCTTGTGATTTTGTATATGGGCTAAGACACATGTATTCCATAATACCCAGAAAGGATTTTGGAAGATTCCACTTAGAGATGGTTTAATTAAAATAATGAATCATTTTTAATGTTTTCCTAAGTATAAACTTAGGGAGATTGATTAATTAAAGGGTATTAATTAAACTTAGTGTGAATCTTCTAGAAAAAGTCATGGATCACCACCAAATTAATCTTAGCCCTTGATTATGTTTTAATCTTGGCCGTTGAAGGTTCAACATAAGAATATAAGGAGGGTGAGGGGCCTATGGAAACACACATCAGATAGAGAAAGAATCAAGAGTTTGATTTCTTCAGTGAGAGGAAGAATCGAAGTGGTTCTCATTTGCAGAGAGGGGAAGGTGAAATCTCCAGGAGGGAGAATTCTGAAGCATAGAGAGTGCATAAAGAGGAGTGAAAGAGGAGCCAGAGCATCAACGCAGAGTTACCCTAGTAGCGGTTACACTGGGCCAACGCAGAGAAGCAGAGGGAGTTTTCGTTTTTTGTTGGAGGGGCAGCTGAGGGTTTATCCGGTGTTAGGAGGACATTTCGGAAAGGAAGGAGCACTCTAGTCTCATACAACAGCAAGCACAGAAGCAGCCACGACAAGAAACGGAAGTAGTGACGCAGTGACAACGTGAGTGATGTAGTCACTGCGCATAAATCATGCAGAGCCTGTCAGTGTGGATGCAGGTCAGTGCAAGAACTCAAATGGTGATGTGAGAATTATCTCACTCAGCCTTTACTCATCAGGATTCTTTAGGTGATTGATTGACATTTACAATCACACATTTGTACTTAGAATTTATGCATAATAAAGAAACCCTCAGATCTACTGCACCGGTTTTCCCACTTTGGGTTTTTCCGGGGACAATTTTCCAAAAATAACGGTGTCTTTGTGCGATTACTTGTGCTATTTTTATATGTGATTTGTTAATCGTGAAGTCTGCACCATATTTTATTTTGTTATTTAACACGAGAAATGTTAAATAATTGTGTTTGACAATGCAATAAAAGAAATTTAATAAGTAGCTGCAGTAGAATTCTCCATTATAGAATTTTCACATGTATATTACCATGCTAGGCATTATATTGAGTCTTATATAATTGCATTAGGTTTTTTAAGGATTTTTTTAATAATTAAATATTTCCTGCAAAACGGAAATTTTTTAAATAAATTTCTTTTTAAAATAAATTTCATGTGGCAAATAAAAAAAGTTGCACTAGGAGGTTTCATATGGCACGTAGGTGCTTGTTTTTCATTTTGAGTACCAGTATTACCTTAGTACCCCCTTTTGGGTGAAAGTTTTGACTTCTTTATGAAAATTCAATTTTACTTGAAATGGTGAGGAAAAAGAAAAAAAATCAGCAGATTAAATAAAAAGGGTACATGTCCGAAATGTGCTTTTACCCCCTTTTGGGTGAAATTTTGACTTCTTTATGAAAATTCAATTTTACTTGAAATGGTGATGAAAAAGACAAGAAATCAGCAAATTAAATAAAAAGGGAACATGTCCGAATGTGCTTTTCTTTGTCTCCAGTCAAACTAGTGCTGTCAACTACTTGAGAGAGATTGATGAAGCACTTAAGTGAGGTTCATGGTATGCTTGGCATTCTGAGGGGATTCCAATTAAGGAGAGCGATTTTCCCTCACATGTGTGGCGTATAATCCAAAGGGGACGCAATTCCCAAGGAGGAATCCTCCTCCCCTCACACGTGTGGCAGCTTTGACTGAGTGATTAGTGGTCTTAAGGGGGAGTTGTGGCAGCCACCACTCTACACAACAATAATTCCATCTCACATGTCTGGCAGCCTTCTCTCCAAGCTAGTGCAAATCCCAAGAAGGTCATCCCTCCCTCTCACATCTATAAAATCGCAACTCTCTTTCATTGTTGGATAGTTGGAAAAGTGGGGAAGAGGATGCTGCTGATCATTGTAATTTTTTTATCACGTGGAATAAAAGAAATGCTTTGGAGACTATAATGGTGGATTTGTCTTGTGTGGTGGCTCGATTTTCACATGAGGTAATATTGTTTGTAGTGCATTGTCTTGAATTTTCTTGTTATTATAGGTCTTTAAAGGGGTATTTGTTAGTTTTTGTAGCATCAGAGGTGTTTTAGTCTCGAAACTTTGTGGAGAGGCTAAAACACAGAAGTTCTCGATAACCCAGAAATCGTTTATGGAAATTCCACCTAAGAATGTCTCAATTAGATTATTAGCCTATTTTTAATATTTCCTAAGTCTAAACTTAGGGAAAATGGCTAGTTCATCAATATTAATTGAGATAAGGTGTGAATCATCTAGATTTCACACGGATCGACTCCGATATGATCTTAGCTCTTGATTAAGTTTTAATCTTGGCCATTGGAGGTCCAACAAAGAATTATAAGAAGAACTCGATGGATAGATGGAAAACACACACTTGAGATCGATTTCCTTGGGTAGTTCGATTTTTCATAGAGCAGTAGTTGTTGCCGGAAGAGTTCGAGCCAGAGAAGGAAGCAAAGACAGAGAGGGGCAAGGAGATTGGAGCCAGAGGAAGATTTTTCTGTTGATTTATGGTAGCATCGGATGTGCCCTAGCCTTGTAATTTTGTATATAGGCTAAGACACATGTATTCCATAAAACCCAGAAATGGTTTTGGAAAATTCCACTTAGAGATGATTTAATTAAATTAATTAATCATTTTTTAATGTTTTCCTAAATCTAAACTTAGGGAATTTGATTAATTAAAGTGTATTAATTAAATCAAGTGTGAATCTTCTAGATAAAGCCATGGATCACCTCCAAGTTAATCTTAGCCCTTGATTATGTTTTAATCTTGGCCGTTGAAGAGTCAATGGAAGATTATAAGGAGGGTGAGGGGCCTATGGAAAATACACTTGACACTTGAGCCATTGAGCATTTTCGAATTTGTGTGAGGAGACACAACTTTTGATCAAGAACAAATCACTAGGGCTGGGTTTGCTAAGTGACTTGATTCAGTGATCAGATCCGGAGAGGGGCAGAAGCAGAGATGGGTCAGGGGGGCCAAGAATACATTTCAGAGAGAGGCAACATCAACGCAGGAGAGAGACAACGCAGTTTCTGGCTCGGGTGATGCAGTTACTGCAGAGAATCACCTAGAGCTAGCGCAGTGTCCCTTGGAGTTAGTCCGGAAAAAGATAGACGCTGGGGTTCTGAGCCAGGAGGGCCAAGATCTAGCTTCAGATCAGCCAGATCAGCTATAGGAAGGGGTGACGCAGCCCTCTAGCTTGCCTACGCAGGCTTACGTAGATCCAGCGTAAGCAATCACGTAGAGGCAGTGAGGGCTTCATCAACGTTGTTTTTGGTTAGCCAGAGACTTGCTGAGTGAGGTATATCTCACAGTCATTTTTGCTGTCTAGATTTCTCTAAAGGGTTTGTCGGATGTTGGCACCCTAGTTGTATTCAAGATTCTGTTGCTTAATAATACAAACCCTCAGATCTGCTGCATCGGTTTTCCTAAGTTGGGTTTTTCTGGGGACTTAGTCCAAAAATAACTGTGTCAATGTGGTTGTTTTTCATCGAGTTTTGTTTAAGACTGTTTCAACACTTAGATTTATTTCGCAGTAATATTTGTGTAGACTGCTTTAGTAATTACTTCGGTATTTCAATGTAATGAAATAATTTGTAGGAATTTACAAGGTAAGTTCCTTAGATCAAGAACCAAAGGTCATCGCTCACAAACAGATCACAAATCAGTACACTAGTATAATCATGTGGTTAAAACTCTCAAAGAGGGAAACAGTCCACGGCCTGAGCCAACGCGGCCACTTCAGGCAATTTATTAATATAAAAAGAAAAGTTACATATGTTTATCTCATAAACGGTTACCGAACAAATGACTCTCGATGCTCTTTAAATAGAGATTATGGACCAATCGGGTGTTAAGCCACGGATCAAGTGTCGTTAATACTGAGGTGAGAGATAACCATCAGATCACTACAAATCGTGACTATCGGATTATAAGTTACAAATGTACATGGTAAAGAAACACACTTTACATAACTCTACACTAGACTAAGTTATTCTTAACTATTTCCTATGTGTCGGAATATCCTAACATAATTATCAAATAATAGGAGAAGTAATTCATATTTGTTGCAGTAGGAATCCAGATCTAAGATTTTTCACATTTTCTAGATCTGGGGAGTACATTGTAGAGAGGCTGAAATTTCTCTAGGAAGCTGCACAAAGGCATCACAAAAGCTTCAGAAGGCAGTTGGATTTTGCTGGGGCGAAGTTGGTTATCAGTGCCAAAGGCCGAAAGATATTTCCAGAGTGCCGAAGAGACAATTTTCCAGTCAACAACAGGCAGGATGGCTTGGTTTGCAAAAGTTCCAAGCTGTAGCGTTGTGTTGATTTTTGGTAGTATCGGATGTGCTCTAAGTCTCAAATTTTGCAAGGTGGCTTAGACACGTATTCCAGAATACCCAGAAAGCGTTTTGGGAAATTCCACCCGGATTAGGTTTTATTAAAATAATTAATTAATTTCAATGGCAGCCTAAGTCTAAACTTAGGGAATTAAAATAATTAAAGTCTATTAATAGAACTGGGTGTGAATCTTCTAGAAAAAGACGAAGATCAAGTCAAGTTAATCTTAGCCCTTGATTATGTTTTAATCCGGGTCGTTGATTTCTCAACGAGAAGACTATAAGGACTTCGATGGGCATTTGGAAATACACTAGGCAAATACTTAGTTGCTTGAGCAGATCGATTTTCTCACTGGCTAAAGTTCGGCAAGAGAAAAATCAAATCAGAGAGAGAGTTGCAGGTTGGAGAGAGAGGGCTTCAACATTAGTCGGGAGTGCAGGATCAGACCGGAAGAAGCAACACAGAGGCTGTGACGCTAGGACAGGGACAACGTAGAGGCTGTCATTAGTGGTGGAGTGTGGTTGCAAGTCTACATAGACTCAAATTGGGTTGGGAGTGCAGTGGAAAAGAAGAGCACCTCAGGGTGTTGCTTCAGCTTAGGGTTAGCATTAATCTTATGGTTTAGCAGGAAGCAGTTTTCAGTGGCACTTAGTTTAGTAGAGGTCGAGTACATGGCAACAAGTTTGGTGAGTTGTGAGGACATTTGGATTTAGAAGGTACTCACAAGGTTTTTTGGTTTCCAGTTTGATGCTAGTGTGATTCATTGTGATAATCAAAGTCGCATTAAACTCTCAAATAATCTAGTGTTTCCTGATAGGTCCAAGCATATAGAAATTATATACCACTTCATCAAAGATAGGGTCCATAGGGGAGTTGTGAAGCTTCAATATATCTCCATAGATGAGCAGATTGCAGATATTCAAACCAAGCCCTTTGTGAAGGGGAAGTTTGCTTTCTATAGAGATAAAATGGAGGTGGTGCAAAATACCTTCCTCGCTAGGAGGGAGTATTGATGATGATGGCTTGGATAGGTGCTTCTGAATAGGCTAGGTGTCAAGCATGTAGAAGATGTCTAAAATCCTCTTTAGGTACTTGCTCATGCTGAGAAAGTTACTTTTATGATCTCTTCCTACGTTTAACATAGGAAAATCCCATTAATTAATTTACTAATTAATGTTGGCTATTGGGCTAAGGTTTTCTAATGAAAAGTAAATGAATTTAATTTAGTAAGTTACATCTAATCTCTACCATTGATGTAAGTGGGTTAGGGTTTAATCTTAGCCATCCATCACTCTGGTGATCTAGGGTTAGGGATCTAGCCCATTGAGAAATTATACAAGAAGCCTAAGGGAGAGGTGAAAGCCACATCAAATGCTTGGGAGAGTGATTTTCTCAAGGGGGTGATTGACTCAAAGACCAAAGAGAAGAGAAAGGTGTGCAACAAGGATATTTTTGACAGAAGGAATCAAAGAAGCTGACTTTGTGGAGAGAGGAGGCCAAGACTTGTGAAGAAAGTCAAGATTTCTAGCCAGGCTTGTGTAGGGATGAAAGAGCGACTTTCTACAATGTGCAAGGGGCTTTACGGGGTGAGGAAGATGAGGCTTATTTGCAAATGGAGAAGCCAAGATTTTTCGAGAGTTGAGAATTTCCAGTGGGTAGAATTCTTCAAGAGGTAGAAGTTTCTGGGGGGCCAAAAATCTAAGTTCTATTGTTGTGTATTTTCTGTGTATTATCTGAGGGTTATTTTTGTGGTTAGGGTGGCCCTAATTTTCTTAAGTATTAGAAAGTGAGGGAGAATTTGGAGGGTGAAATTTTGCTATGTTTTGTGACTGATTTTCCATTTAAATTTCCATTGCAACTATTTAAGTACGGTACCAGTGTATTTTTATTTCGCTGTTTTCAGAAAAATTAATTTACTGGGTGAATACATTTTGTGCGTGTAAAATAAATTGCTAAGAATATTAAATCAGATCTGGTATTGGAAAATTAACACATAAAAGAGAAGAACAATCATGTCATAATGTCAACGGCGGCTATCAACATGTGTGTGCCCCTTGAGGCAGATCTCTAGCATATAAATATAAGCACCAAACAAAGTTGGTGACAAAGGGGAAATCCCACTTCACTCAAATTATGCTCTTGATGAAATCATAAATCCTTGATGATTTCTAAGCTTTCCATTAACAGTGTCCAAAGTCTTATTATAGTTGTGATGAGGAAATCGGGGATGCCCAAATCATGAATCCTTTGAAGTAAGAAATCTCTTTGAAAAAAAATCAAATGCATTCCAAAAGTCCACAAAACAACAAAAGGATTTGGAAGAGTGCTATCTAGCCTCCATGATCACACAAAGTGTAAAAGTTTGATCAATGGTTTAATAATCCCTCCTAAAACTAGCTTTCCCCTTAGCGCAAAGCTTGTGCCTCTCCAAATGTTCATAAGGCCTTATGTGGAGAATTGTAGCATGAAGTTTGATAAAAATGTTCCACGTCATAATATTTTTGTAATTATTCAATCCAAGATTTTAACATAGTTGAGGGGTGGATGATAATGTGGGAACAAAATGTAGTAATCTTGAGCAGATGACATTATTAAAAAGTTAAATGGTATAAAAACGAGAGGTCCAATATGTGCTTGATGAATTTCGCTTGACAATGTTGGTGACAATGAGCAATCTTACTTCATTGCTTGTGCCTCTCCAAATGTTCATAAGGTCTTATGTGGAGAATTGTAGCATGAAGTTGGATAAAAATGTTCCACGTCATAATATTCTTGTAGTTATTCAATCCAAGATTTTAACATAGTTGAGGGGTGGTTGATAATGTGGGAACAAAATGTAGGAAATCTTGAGCAGATGGCATTATTAAAAAGTTCAATGGTATAAAAACAAGAGGTCCAATATGTGCTTGATGAATCTCGCTTGACAATGTTGGTGACAAGGAGCAATCCTACTTCACTGCAATTGTGCTCTCGATGAAATAAAAAATTCTTGATGAGTGCCAAGCCTGCCAAATATTGTTAAATTTGGACAACTAGGTCCAAACTCCATGTTGTGATGCTCAGATTAAGTGGCTAATATTTTTGTTGGATTCCTCTTTCGGAGAGGTGTAAAATCCATATAAAATATATCTTAATCCGATGAGCAGAACATTTATTTTGAATTTATTATTTATAATAAATTATATGTGCAGGTCGGCCTTAAGGTTTCACACCCCCAGCAGATGTGTCACACACCCCAATGATGGATATAAATACAGGGAAAGTTGGAGAGCATTTCACAACAACTCAACACACATCTTCTTCTCTCATTTGATTTAGTATGAGCTCCTTGGAGGACAAGTTCAGCCCACACGTGTGAAGAAGAAGGACGAATCTGTACGGCCAAGAAGAAGGACGAAAATTCTGCAGCTAGGGTTTTGCTGGAAGTTTGACCAGCGTTGACTTTGGTCAATGCATGGTCCGAAAGGGCTGAAAATTGTTGGAGAGTTCGATTTTAGGAGGCCGTACACATTGGCACAGAAATCAAGGTCAAAGGGTTGACCGAATTGTTGCTGCGTTGACTTTTAGCTTGCTGCCCTGCGTTGACTTTTCTGGACAACGTTGACTTTTCTGGAGTTGACTTGGGTTGACTCGGTAGCTGATTGGAGGATTGTTGTGACACATTCTGGGTTGGTTGATCAAGGAGACTTTGCTGGTTGAAGCATCCTGTTGACCACCGTAACGCACCATCACATTTTTCTGTTTCTAGTTTGTCTTCTATAAGATCCACTTATATGTTATATCAGCATTTTACTTAACTATTTGTGTGATTGCTGTAAGAAAAGTAAAGTTGCTTCTAGCATAGAACATCTACAAAAATTTACATGGTATCAGAGGTGAGGTGAAGACAAGCCCTATCTTTAGTAATCACCATCGGAGGAAATGGGTTCCACAAGTTTTGAATTCAAGGAGAATGACAAGCTGATTGGAAGGGATGACTTCCATGCCTGGAAGATGATATTAGATCTCAAATTGGAAGACCATGATCTCTTGGATCATGTACTGGGTAAGATTCAAGAACCTCCATCCAATGCTACTGCTGCTGCTAAAAACAAGTATAAGAAGGGGGAGATCAAAGCAAAGCTGATGATCAGGGAATCCATACATAAAAGTCTGGTTGCCTACATATCTGAGCTAGGCACATCCAAGGAGATGTATGATAAATTGATCCTTATGTTTAAGGTAAACAATGTGAACCAAGTGCTATTCCTCAAGAATAAATTGAAGAATATGAAGAAGGGCCGGGATGAGTCTATTCAAGCTTACTTTCTGAAATTGACCGAAACAAGGAACAATCTGCTGGCTATTGGGGAGACAATAGCCGATCGTGAGATGGTTCTCACCGCACTTGGAGGACTCCCATATGAATGGAAAGTATTCACTACTACCATTCTCAATAATAATACCATTCCTAACTTTGACGAGCTTCTGTCTAGATGTATGCAAGAAGAAACAAGAATGAAGGAATTCAAAAATGACAGAAATGCTGCCTATGGTGCTCATTCTCGAAAGAAGAACTCTGGTGGTCCTAAGGACAAAGGAAGAACAAGGACTCAAGAAAAGAAGGGTAAGTGTTTCACTTGCCATAGGTCTGGTCACTATGCTAGAGAATGCCCCTTCAAGAAGGATTCTCCCGATAGTGATGATAACAACAACAACCGAAGGAATGGGAATCGAAGAAACGACAGATCTAAAGGAAAGAGGAAGGCTCCCTCTGGTGGAAACAATCAACCTTCGAAAAGGTCTAGAAACTCCAGGTATGAGGAGTCTAATGTTGTTGATAAAAGAAATGAGTATATTCTTGTATCTGCTCTCTTTGCTACATCTCCGCCCGACACTATGGATGTCTGGCTGATAGATAGTGGTGCCTCAAGACACATCACTGGATTCAAGGAAGCACTCTCTGACATGGTTGAGAGGGATACTAATCTAGAAATTATCCTCGGAGATAATGCCACATACCCCGTGAAAGGGACAGGGACTGTGACCCTCCACTTGTCTCAAGGACAAGTCCTACATTTGCAAGATGTACTCTATGTACCAAAATTGAAGAAGAACCTTGTGTCTGTATCAGCCATGGAAGAGAAAGGGTTCAATGTAACATTCTCTGATGGAAAGGTGCTCATGTGGAAGAAGAGCTTCAAGGAAGCTATCTCAATTGGTTTTAGAGTTGGCACACTCTACCAGGTTGGAGGGAGTCCGCTGGGAGCAATGACATGTGATACTATCCGTCAAACCGAACTATGGCACCGAAGGTTTGGACACCTTCATTACAAGGCCCTTCCTGAAGCAAGGAAGGTGGTGACAGGGATGCCTGACTTTGGAAATAATCATGAAGGTGTATGTAAGGGCTGTGCTGAAGGAAAGCATACAAGGGGACCTTTCCCCTCAAGTGTCACAAAGACATCTGATATTTTGCAACTGGTCCATTCTGATCTATCTGGTATGTTGCCCGTGACATCCCTGGGAGGATGTTCTTACTACATGACATTCACTGATGACTTCTCTCGCAAAACCTGGATATACTTCTTGAAGAAGAAGGATGAGGCTTTCATGTGGTTCCGCACCTTCAAAGCCTTGGTGGAAAATATGACCGGAAAGAAGATCAAGATTTTGAGGACTGACAATGGCACTGAATATGAGTCAAATGAGTTCAAAGACTTTTGCAGAGAAGCTGGTATTAAGAGGGAGACTACTACTGCATATACTCCTGAGCAGAATGGTGTTGCTGAACGCAAGAATAGGACTATTGTGGAAGCTGCCCGTGCCATGCTATGTGACCAGGGTCTACCAAAGTTTCTGTGGGGAGATGCTGCAAATATTGCTGTGTATATTCAAAACCGATGCCCTCATTCCGCTCTGGACTCCAAAACTCCCGAAGAGGTTTTCACTGGTAAGAAACCTGATGTCTCACATTTTAGAATTTTTGGATGTCCCGTTTATTTTCATGTGCCGAAAGAAAAGAGAAGTAAGCTGGATGCTTCTGGGAAGAAAGGAATGTTTGTGGGCTACAGTGAGACTTCTAAGGCCTATAGAGTCTATGTACCTGGTCAAAGGGAAGTAGAAATATGCCATGATGTCACTTTTGACGAAGATGCTTCCCTGAAGAAAGTAGTGGATCTTCCAAGATCTGAAGAAAATCATGAAGAAAGGCCTGGAAATCAAGAAGAACCGCAGGATGAGACAATGCCTGATATTGAAGGACCAATGGACCCTATCGATCCATCTCCTTCACTAGGAAAGAGACCATCATGGCTCAGGGACACCCTCGAAGATGCTGAGGGTCATGCTGCCCCAAGGGGGACATTCCGAGAAAGCAAGAAGCCGTGTAGATACCAAGGGTATCTAGCTGCCATGAGTACTATTGTACAATCTGAATCTGGATCTTTTGAGGAAGCCGTAAAGCATCAAGTTTGGAAGGATGCTATGCACGAAGAATATGAGTCCATAATGAAGAATGATGTCTGGGATGTGGTCCCGAGACCGAAGGACAAATCAGTTGTCACCGCAAAATGGCTCCACAAGATCAAACATGGATCTGATGGGAGTGCTGAAAAGTTCAAGGCAAGATTTGTTGCCCGTGGCTTCTCTCAAAAGGAAGGAATAGACTATGATGACATATTTGCACCTGTGGCACGATATACCACCATTCGATCAATCATAGCCCTTGCTGCTACGCAAGGATGGAGTCTTCATCAGATGGATGTCAAGACCGCTTTCTTGCATGGTGAAATAAAAGAAGAGGTGTATGTAGAACAACCTCTGGGATTTGAAGTTCAGGATCAAGACACTCATGTCTGCAGATTGAAGAAAGCCCTCTATGGGTTAAAGCAAGCACCCAGAGCTTGGTACGAGAGGATGGATAGTTACTTGATGAAGCTGGGCTTCACTCGAAGTAATGCTGATCCTAACCTTTACTTCAAGGTTGTGCAGGGGAAGCCTCTCATTCTAGTGCTGTATGTGGACGACCTCTTCCTGACAGGTGCTGACCCTCTCATTCATCAATGTAAGAGGGAGCTCACTGTTGAGTTCGAGATGAAGGACCTAGGACTGATGCACTACTTCCTAGGCCTGGAGGTCTGGCAGAGACCTGGAGAGATTTTCCTTTCTCAAGGAAAATACATTGTGAAGCTTCTGGAAAGATTTGGAATGGTGGACTGTAAGTCCGTGTCGACACCGATGGAACTCAACTTTAAGAAGTTGAGTGGCAGCGCTGCTGGGCCTATCTTGGCCAATCCTACCGAGTATCGTCAACTCATAGGAGCTTTGATGTTCTTAGTGAACACCCGACCAGATATATGTTTTGCAGTGAACACTTTGAGTCAACAGATGGTTGAGCCTCATCATTTTCACTGGGTTGGTGCCAAGAATCTTTTGAGATATCTTCGGGGCACGATAAACCATGGGCTGAGATACACTGCCGGGAGTGTGACACTCCGTGGATATACTGATGCCGATTTGGCTGGCAATGTGGTGGATCGTAAGAGCACATCGGGATGCTGCTTCAATCTTGGTTCTGCTTTGATTTCATGGATGAGCAGGAAGCAGAAGTCGGTGGCTTTGAGCACCGTAGAGGCTGAATACATTGCAGCAAGTATGGCCTGTTGTGAAGCAGTTTGGTTGCGAAAGCTCTTTAGTGAGTTGTTTGGACATGTGCTAGATACCACTGTGATACTCTATGATAACCAGAGTGGGATTCGTATGACTGAGAATCCTGTGTTCCACGACCGATCCAAGCATATTGATATCAGGTACCACTTTATCCGGGATATGGTACAGCGAGGCGCCGTAAGGCTCGATCATATAGGAACCGATGAGCAGGTCGCGGATATTCTCACTAAGCCCCTGGGGAAGGTCAAGTTCCTAACCTTCCGTGAGAGTCTTGGTGTCGTGGAAAGACCCTATGATGTGGGTCCTGTTGGACGATGAGCTCTAGGAGCTCTGGGGGGCTTTGGGGATAGCTTCTCGAAGCTATAAGCGCTCATAATGCTTCTGCCCCACCCTTGTGATTATTGAGTTGGTTCGCCTCTCATTTATCTGTGCCCCGTATGCATCCTACCCATTGAGTTCAGGGCTCATGGGAAGTACCTCTCATTTGGCCAATGAGGTGGGAAAAGCTAGAGACTAGTAGCAAATACTGATGGACGCATCAGAGATTGCCGTACTCTCTATCTAGGATGGCACAATCCAACCACTTGATCTGGGATCAAGTTTAGTGAGGTCTGGGACCTCTGCCTGACTTCGGGTCAGATGAACCAACTTCGGGTTGGTTGGAGACTCTTTGTGAGTCTGATAGAGGTTTCGAACCTCTGGGCTGATTATGTCAGTCGGGGGATGATGTCTTTGTGACTGACCCACTTCTGTTCTGAAATAAAGAGGCCAGCAAAGCAAGTTACGGCGGGATGATGCACGATGTTTGATTGCACTGATGGATGGAGTTCTCCCTAGTTGAGAGGGAGTGTTAAATTTGGACAACTAGGTCCAAACTCCATGTTATGATGCTCAGATTAAGAGGCTAATATTTTTGTTGGATTCCTCTTTCGGAGAGGTGTAAAATCCATATATAATATGTCTTAATCCGATGAGCATAACATTTATTTTGAATTTATTATTCATAATAAATTATATGTGCAGGTCGGCCTTAAGGTTTCACACCCCCAGCAGATGTGTCACACACCCCAATGATGGATATAAATACAGGCAAAGTTGGAGAGCATTTCACAACAACTCAACTCACATCTTCTTCTCTCATTTGATTTAGTACGAGCTCCTTGGAGGACAAGTTCCCCACATGTGTGAAGAAGAAGAAGGACGAATCTGTACGGCTGAGAGGAAGGACGAATTTCTGCAGCTAGGGTTTTGCTGGAAGTTTGACCAGCGTTGACTTTGGTCAACGCATGGTCCGAAAGGGCTGAAAATTGTTGGAGAGTTCGATTTTGAGAGGCCGTACACATTGGCACTAAAATCGAGGTCAAAGGGTTGACCGAACTGTTGCTGCGTTGACTTTTAGCTTGCTGCCCTGCGTTGACTTTTCTGGACAGCGTTGACTTTTCTGGAGTTGACTTGGGTTGACTCGGTAGCTGATTGGAGGATTGTTGTGACACATTCTAGGTTGGCTGATCAAGGAGACTTTGCTGGTTGAAGCATCCTGTTGACCGCCGTAACGCACCATCACATTTTTCTGTTTCTGGTTTGTCTTCTATAAGATCCACTTATATGTTCTATCAGCATTTTACTTAACTATTTGTGTGATTGCTGTAAGAAAAGTAAAGTTGCTTCTAGCATAGAACATCTACAAAAATTTACAAATATAGTGTCATTAATCCTCATGACAACTGTGACGAGGGAATTGGGGATGCCCAAGTCATGACAACTTTGAAATAAGAAGTCCCTTGGCATAGAATCAAATACCTTCCAAAAGTCCACAAAACAACAAATTACTTTCAAATAGTGTTGTCTTGCTTCATTGATGGGACAACGTGTTAAAATAATAAAATTTGATCAATGGTCTATTAATCCCTCCTAAAACTAGCTGTCTTCTTAGTGTGAAGTTTGTGTCTCTCATGACAGTTGGGTAGCCCCTCTTATGTTGTCCTTGGGTTTTAGCTTTGTGCTTGGAACTTATACACATGTGAGAGTTCGGGATGTAAGAAATCACATTTAAAATTCATTGAATTAGGAAGTTGTAAGTTATTAATTAATCATTTACGTATGTTTTTCTTTTATTTGTTAGCTAGTTGTTGGATTCTACTTATTGCATTCAGGAGCAAGACGAGACTACAAACATATGCTATTGATTTGCATTGTTTGCAAGCTTGACAATGCCATTTGCTGAAGGAATGAGTCACACTATCGTTTAGTTTCTCAAACAAAGTCCTTTTGATAGTGAAAATTAATAAGAGGGGATTCTATTTTTACCCTATGTTGATGTCTAAATATTCAGGTGAAAAATAGGGTTATCCTTCCAACTCCTTTTCTAATGATGTGTGTCAGCTTAATATAACCAACTTCTTATTGGACGTGATCAAGAACAGTTTTAATTGAGTGGAATGAATTCTTAATAGAAAGATTCTAGCGAGTTGAACAGAGAATTTTAGACGTGCTAACTGTTTGAGTGTGAATGCTTTGAATTGCCATAGAAATTCTAGATTTATATAAGGGGATAAGGTTTTGAGGCAAGTTGAAAGTGAACTCAAATGATTACTGAATTTGTACTCTTTTCTTCTTGTATCCTATTGAATTATCTTGGTCTACTTTGTGTTTTTGAGTTTTAGCAAGAAAGATGATTTAGTCTGTTCTTTCTGTGCAATAAAGATTTTGGGATCCTGTCTTTAAAATTGAGAGATAGAATCATATACGAAAGGTTAATTTATAGGGGAGGATTCACTCCAAGGCTATGGCCTCAATGACCAAGGTTTGGTTTAGGGGTTTTTAATGCACGGGCTTTGCTTTCTTTCACAACGAAGTGGCGTTGAGTTTATGTATTTCTGATATGTAGTGGACTTAGCTTTTTTTCTTCTATTCAGTTCATTTGGAAACTGCTTGGGAATATTCTTTGAGAGGTTTTATGAGCAGATACTTCTGATAACTGAACCATTTTAGAAGTTGAGTTGATCCTATTTGTAAGCCTTTAGTCTAAATTTCTTTCTATTATACTTTTTACAGCCCCATTGGTAAAATTTGACCACTAGTGGATATTAATATTTAAATTAAATATACTGTAAAAAACAAGTGTCTGGTTGGTTGGTATTTTGTGTTTTGGAACTTGCAGTGATTTTCTTTGTCTCTCTGTTTGTACTTTTTCTTTGCTACGTAGGTAAGTTGAGTACTAGTATTGGGTTGAGATTCAAATAGCACGTATTGTTTCCACTTGTTTGATATATATGATAATCTCACTCTCTTGGTAATGATGTGTAGCTATGCTGATGCAAGTGGAGCTGGCAAGGATGTGTATGAGTATGTAAGTAATGAGTGCTTATTGAAGATAGTACTGATATTCACGTGTAATGTTTGGCTGTTTCAATACATTTTGTGGTCAAATGAATACAATGAAATGTTGTATGTTCAGGTAAAATCCATCGGAAAATTTAAAGAAACAAAGCGGACTGAGGGCATCTCAACATCAGACATCATAATGCGTATACTTAAAGACTACAACCAATATGTGATGCGCAACTTGGCACGTGGTTACACAAGGAAGGACCTTGGAGTTAGCTATGTGAAGGTCAGAGGGCAACTGTGTGTTCTCTGATATTATTTGCTGTTTGCACGTTTTTTTGTTTTGTTTTGAAATTCAGGTATCCTTTCTGGGTAAATGTAATGTCACTGGGCATGCCGATATGGGCATCATTCTTATTACCCTATTTTTATGGTCTTTCTCTTATTGAATTTGTTCACCTCAACATCTACGTTAAGCTCTAGAATAATTGTGAGCCATTGGGAATTTTGTCTTTGAATATATGCTTCTAAACTTAATTATTTCTCACTTTTTTGAAATTATGGAATTAATAAAACATTACTATTTTTAGAGGAAAACATAAATCACAAATGACATGAAGCTTCATTATTGTTGCAATGGAAAAAAAGGGCATTTGGTTGGCTTTGGAATGGGCACAAGGCTATGGTCAACTGTCAAATGCTTCAATCATTTAAAATCACTGTGCTTATATCTTCAAATCTACTCAACCTTCAGTTGGAAATCTTCAGTCGTTTCCACATCTGCACTTATAATACTTTATATTCTTTTTAGAACCTTTGAATCTTTGATGAGATTATATGCTAGTTCCTATATTCTATTCAAAGGATCTATGAATGCTATCTTTTCTATTATAAAACCCTGTTATATATTTGAATTTCTTTTATGACAAATAAACCAAAACCATCGCTTGTAAGCTTTTGATTCACTTCAAAATTGTTTCTAAATTGAAATTCACACTTCTTGTTTAGAATTCTTTGTTTCTCAAGACTCAAAATGTCCAGATGGAGCTTCCAAAGAAATATATGTTTCTTATGGAAGAATAATCTGGAATTCTCAAACTGTCACAGATTCTGTAAATTCAAAATATGGGTGGCTTTAGTTGGTTCAAACGATAAACCTTATTTAAAAGCTACGTTAAAATTTCGTCCTAGAAATTGTGTGTAACAGTTGGGAATGACACTGGAAGTCTCACAGCTGATTTCCAGAGCTGTCTTTCTGCAGGAAAAGCAATTGAGAGTTAACATGGGCATAAGCAAACTGCGTCAAAAAGTGAAGGAACAGCAAGAGCGTGTGGGTGAAAAGGTATGCGATCAGTTGTAGTACTGTTTGAGTTTTTATTTTATTTTTTTACCTTGTTCTATTTATGGTTTAAGACATTAGGCCTATGTACAGGTTAATGCCCCTCGCTCTCCGGCAATGTGAAATTGGGTTAGGAACATGTTCTTATCACCAGTTTGGGACAAGGGGAGAAAGAACACCCCGTGAACCTTGATGCTTTTTGGGGAACATCTACCCCTCCAAAACAACAAATACTATACACACACACACACACACACACACACACAAACTTATTATATATGAATGTGTGTGACACGTTCTAAATATCACACACACACACACATATTACATGTATAACATTTATACTGTATTGTCTGATATATTCGATTATACACTATATGTTATGTAATAGTTGTTGTTTTGAAGGGGTGAATGTTCCCCAAAAAGCATCAAGGCTCATGGGGTGTTCCTTCTCCCCTTGTCCCAAACTGGCAAGGAACACGTCCTCAACCCAATAATGGGCACATATTAGATATGAAATGTATTTTATACAGTATATAACACACATTAGATATTCTCTCTCTCAATGTGTGTGTGTTTTGAACCACAAACCCTGATGAACCTTGTTTAAAATGGTGTCCCTGCACTTGCAATTACACACAAACTTTGGCAACTAAACTTTAGGCAAGAACCCCTTGGGAAATTTTGAGTGACATTATTGGGTGGTTTATTGTTTTGTTTCCTTTTTTCATTGTTACATGGTTGTAGTTGTTATGGTGTTTCTTCGTGATTATAATTTTTTTTCTCATATATTTATGATCAATATATTTTGTTTCTTATAGTTACACACTGTTGCAAAAAGTGCCGATATGCGTCATCGTGTGTGGGTCGAGATTGCGGACCGATTGGTCGTTGGTTTTCTTGAGAAGTTTGAGGAGGGTTGTCATTTAATGGTGAGTAATATTTTCATTATATATGATGGAAAGACAAAGTATTGGCATTTTGAGTGTTTCTACTAGTGTTCAAAAGTTTATTTCAGGATAGAGGTTACCAAAAGGCTATAGTGATGTTGAACATTTTAATGAAGTTAACAAATCATGTTCAGGACCTCAATTGAATTTTAATCACACAATGCTACTTTATTTGATATGATATTTTTGATAAATTCTAGTTTTAGAGTGTGTCCATCTTACTTCTAAACCTAAAATATTTCTCGAATCAATATAGAGTCAAGGAGTTCAAAACGACACTGAATTCTTTTGATTCCCTCCCTTTAGATGATTGTGTGCTTCTTTGGCTTTAGAGATTTATTATTAACCTACTTTATGCTATATTCATCCTTCTAAAAATGATCTTCATAAGTTCATAGTTTTCAAATACTCAAGGATTTTTGCACACATAGCCAAATTCCCTTGTCCTTTTATCCTTTTGGAACCCTTCATGAATGTTTAAAATCTTTGCCTTTCTCTTCCTTGTTGAAACTTTTCTTCCTCTGAATTAACAAATTGTGCCGTCTTTCCAAATCGAGCCCTTCTTCACTTGTTTGAACTGTGCTTTGGCCCAATTTCCTCATCGGGCTATATTATCACTCACACCCCTTAGTGCAAAGCGTTGACTAGGTCTTATGCTTAAGTGTAACGAAGAAGAGTTTCCATTGTCACCTACTTCCCTCTCTTTAAGTTGGGTAGTCCACCTCAAGTGGGGCTTCCCTAATTGCAACTAGGTTCCTTAAGATAAGAGTTCTAAGATAGCCTAGGCTACCACTCACTTGAATTAACCTTGTATGATTTTTGGTTGTTGATTGAGTTAACTCTTGATGCCAAAGTTCAGAACTGATTTCTTGATGTTTTGTTGAAGTAGAATTAGGGTTTATGCAATATTACTTATGTGTTTTAATCCCTTTAAATTTCAGAACTGAAAAGTAGCTTAATTTTGTTATAAACTTCCTTAAGATATGAATTATTTGAACCAACAACCAAGTAAATTACAGAAGATAGTTTTAACCTTGAATTAGATGCAAATTGGAGTAAATCTAAGGCTAAAACAATTGTAAATCTGAAGAATTTATGTCGCTTACTAAATGTGAAATACAAACTTAATAAACAGCAATGTAAGGTGATCTAGATTACCCAATATAAATGCAGATTTTGGGACAGCAAGCTAGAATTTCATAAAGACGTAATTTACAGCTTAAAGATTAGGGCTATCTACCATGCAACCTAGGGTTTCTATTACTGAAATTTATGTGTAAGCAACAAAAAAATCCAGATATATGTAAAACAAAAGAAAAAGAATGAAAAGGTAATTTTGTTTGCCTAGAAGAGGTGACTATTTTATAGCTACCACAATTTCGGTAGATGGCGTGAACAAAGGCTCTTCATGAAAGCTCATGGTGGACTAAAAGCTAGATAGGGCTGAAGAGCTCAAGCCCTGGTGAATCATGTAGCAGTGGAATTCGTAGATTTGAATACTGTAACAGAAGACTTGTATGCTTGTTGACTTTGATAGCAGAAATAGCTTTAATTATAAAAATACACGAGGTATTTATAATAATAATATTTTATTGATAAGATATGACATGATTGAATGATTACAATGAGGTCCCGCTTTTATACCCATGCAGGTACCTTTTCATGAACAGGGATGTCTTTTTAGACATGCCTTTTCATTAACCTAATGATTATTTAACCTAATCCTAATTGATTAGCTAGTAATTACATTTATTCTATTTTATTCTATTAATAACTATATTTATTACTTTAGTTATGAATTAGATTCATAACATTGCCTCCTTCTTCGAAAAGCTTTGTCCTCAAAGCTTAACTTTCGACAATTTTCTTCATCTCGGACTATCTCATAAGCATGTCTTTTAATCTCTGGGACTTTGGCATATATAATTCTCCAATAATACTTCCTTGAAACTAAATTCTCTTTCCTTTTTTTTTTCTTTTAATCCTTATACGTTGATCTACTTATATTTTAAATGCCTTTTTAATCTATAAACTTTTTGCCTTCCTTTAAATGGAACTTGAATATATATATATATATATATATAGTATTTAACTTTTTTATATATATATTTAGTATTATTATTATTTTTAAATTAAATAATAATAATTTTTCTTAATTAATTGTATTGAGATTCCAAACGCCCAACGTAGCTTTTCACCCTATAAACTTTATCCTTATTATATATTTGTCATGAAAAGTTTTCCTTTCACGTAAATAAGAATTATTACTCGATCTCCTATCCTGAAAACAGAAAAGTCTTAAAGCAATTTTTATTCATCAAGGGGCGACGTGGACGTTTTATTTGGCACACAGATGTTGACGTCAACACAGAATAGGTGCAACCTGCCTTTAAAAGAGGGCATCTGGCCCTGAGAGACCACGAATATCTGAACGAATAATTCATGTGAGCGGCTCTTGCTGTTAGCGGGATATAGGAGATGACGCAGGGCTAGCCTGCAATACCCAGGATCTTCAAACAACCATACATATAAGAATGCATGCTCAGTATATGTCCAACTTAAAAAAACCTCATTCACTGGCATATGCATTCTTTGAATCCTTCATAGCAAACCCAATGATAATGTGAGTTCAAATCCCTCTACACATAAATTCATTTTGAAGTCTTAAGTAAAGACTTTAATTAGAACTCCATTGGTTTAACCTCAAAGCTTATCACCTCTTAACTCAATATTTAGGTGCGCCCTTAAAACTCCCCAATTTGAATATAATTATCAACTAACACATTCACATAGTCATGGCAATTTCAACAATTTAATGTCAATAACACATACATGACTTACCCATGCAATCAACTCTCCTCTCTATCAATCTTCTATTTGCCATTCAATCTGCGCTCCTACAGTTCAATCCAGCAATTCGATTTCATTTCAATAGTGTCCTGGAATACCAATATTCTTTACTCACCATGCATCTCAGCATCTGCACCTCAGTAATTGTTATGGAATTGCCATTTCTCCACACAGTTTTAAAGGCCAGTGTTTATACAACCTTTCCAGCGCTAAGGTAGTGTGTTTAGATACAAAAAGAATCGTTATTTAGAATCGATTTCAAGCAGAACTCCACTTACAAATTACCTTATCGAATTCTCATTGCTGCTTTTACACATTCAATTCCATTAAACTTCAAATTTGAATCCAACGTTCAACATAACTGAGTCAAATCATAACGCATTTAATCTTAACATCAATTGACTTACCATTTACTGACTAGCACGTATATCCAATCATAAAACCATTACAGCAAACCCCATGCGCTTACATTCGTTTCTAGAACCCATGGTTACAATATACATATGCGCCTTTTCACTATTCAGTGTGCTGAACTGTCTGCAAACATTTCAACTACAACAAGTCGATTTCATAAAGGCACCTCTGCCACTAATCGATCCACTGTTCTGTTCAAAATAACAGAGCTTAAAACGAATTCTAATAAACAGTGTATGAATTCTGTGCCTCTATGTAAGAGACCTCATCACCGCTTTGTTCAGAACCCACAACAATTTAAAATTATATTGAATTTCAAACAGAGCTTTGAAACAACAGCCTGCGCCCTCTTACCAGATCTGAGATTGCCTTCTACGTCTGAGATTATAGTTCGATCTCAGCTATCTTTACAACTGTTCATAAATCTCGACTATTGCACAGAATGCTCTATATTTGAGATCCCGTCTCCAGTTATCGCCCTTTAAATCGATCTCACAACAGCATCATATCGTCTTCAGTTGCTTTCAATAAATATTAGAATTTGTTCCAGCTGACATCGTTCTAACAAACGATGTGTTCGACCCATAGACCTGTGTTGTTATCCATTGGTTCTTTTTAACGCAGACAAACCTTACTATCTGAAACGCTTTCCAATACCAATTAAAACCTCCTCACAAGCTAACATCGCAATTAATCGATTAAAACTTTTGTATCGATTTTCATATACATTGTCGAACCATTTAAATGAGAACAGCGTTCAACATAATCTTAATTTGCAGGCAGAATATCATTTAATGAGAATAGCGCTCTATCATATGCTTCTACCCTTTCAAGTAAACAGCCTTTCAATGCTATAGATATTCTTATACATACAATCTGTCAATGCTCTATGCACAGTGAATTGACTTCTTCCCAACTGGTATTTAAAATCTTAAACTGCACCGAACTTCGGTTTCATTTCAATTACAGAAAATGAACACAAATCCACCAATAAAGCTCTAAACACACTTATCATATTAATAAAAAATACTTACAATTCTGGTTTGGCCTGATATTCGTAATCTATGGCCCTTACAAACTGCCCGAAGGCATCCAAGCAGAAAACCTCTCACTCTCTACTCACACTCACTCACAATCTCAATGTATTTTTCTCTCAAACCCCTCCTATTTATACAATTTTAAAAAATGATCTAATTAAATGCTCAATCCCCTTAATATCTCAACAAATCCCTAAATCTCTCAACATCCCTAAAAAATAGATTCTCATCCCTAAAACTTAGAAACTAATTCCAACTTAGGCTCCCTCATTAATTCTAAATAATCTAGAAACTAATTTCTCTCACATTTACAATTTCTCACAAATAATTAATTAATCACTCAAAATAATATTAATATTTACATGAAATTTTAATATTTCTTCAAAACATGAAACCCCCTAGCTTAGATAAAATACAAGGTGTTTTTCGGAGCTAATGCTCCTGCATCAGGAGATCTCTCGAAATCCTCTTTGCCAGGGAGAGGCTTCAAGCAATCGGCCTCCACAATTCCCACAACGCCCTTCAATGCGGTGCTCATATTTGATCTCCAAAAGGGAACAATTAACCGATTCTTGAAATATAGATTAAATCCCCTGATATTTATAAGCGGTGTTTCTTTCACGAATCCGACTCTGGCTTTCACGAAGGGCTTCCAGTTCCTTCCTTTTATTACTTCAGGAAGATTCAAGACCTGTAATTTAGTAAATTTCATGTCGCTTTCCAAATCGTAATGTTCCACAATCCGCCCGCGCAGAGTGATGGAAAATTTACTGTTTGGCCGGTGGAGATATAAAATGGACAAATAGGCTCGGAGTGAGTAACGAAATCGATCAGCAATGTGTTGTTGGTGCAGAAAATGGAATAATCTTTTTGGTTTCGGGTTTTCATCCGGAGAATTTCTGATCTGAATATCATCGCCCTGAGATTCGAAATCGAGCTCCGTCTCGCTATCTTTATTCCGCCATAAATTGTAAACAATGCTCCGAAAGCCACGGTCTCCGATTTTAAACAACACGTCGAGCAATTCTGGTTCTGTTGAATACGGAATGACATCTATATCATTATTCGTTGCACCCATTTGAATCAGGGAAACAGCCATTGTTTCATACTGTCCACTTGTTATTGATGTTAAGAATGTCTCTACTGCAGCCCATGTCTTGGGAGAGATGCGGCCAACAATACCAAAGTCAAGAAAGCCAATACGCCCATCACGAAGCAACCACACGTTGCCTGCATACACATCTGCATGGAAGGTTTCACAAGCGAGTAAACTCCCAAACCATACATTGAGAGCAGTAATTAAACTTGCTTCGGGAATAGAAACAAGTGATCGTATGGAATCCAGATCTGTCAGAGGAACACCATATAATCGTTCCCTTGTCAACACTTGTTTTGTGCTACAGTAGTGGACTTTTGGGGCTGTTGCTTGTTTTGTGAGCCCTGTAGCTTCTAGGTAATCTCTGAACGACTCAATATTTGCAGCTTCCTTTTGAAAATCAACTTCTTCTAGCATTGATTCCCTTATATCTCCAACAATACCTACCAGCGATGCGCGACTGACTTGAGGACTCAGAAACTCCAAAGTCCGTGCAACAATGTACAGGAAATTAAGGTCTGCAATCAGAAAATCCTTAATTCCCGGCTTTAAAACCTTGATCACCACTTCTTGTTGAGACCCTCTTAATCTGGCACCATGGACCTGCGCGATTGAAGCTGAAGCAATTGGCAACCGATCAATATATTCATAGATATTTTCCAATGGCTGCTTGAGCTCTTGTCGAAGAATAGCTTCAATTTCACGAAATGGTACTGCAGGGGTCTTGTCAAAACAGTTTTGGATTTCCTCTACATACTCTGCTGGGAAAAGAGTTGGTGTTGAAGCTATAAAATGGCCCAATTTAATATAGGTTGCGCCCATACGTTCAAACAATCGTCGTAAATAGGTAGGATTGAGCAATCCAAACTGTAGTCTAGATAAAGTATCCCCAGAGGCATTTGCACTCTTCGATATTTCAGATAGCCATTCGCTACCAACAACCACTGTTGCTTGAATTCCTTGTGCTAGTCGTATAACTCCCCTAGGCCCAGTATTGATAGAAGTTTGAACAACATCATCAAGACCAGCTTCTGGAATGTTTTCATCTTGCAAATTATAAATAGTATCAGTAACCTCTGTTTTTACTGCAGGTGGTATTACACTTGTTTGAACCGTCAAAGAACTATTCTTGGTAACTTGTTCAGTGTCACCTTGGGAATTTTCTTCTTTTTCTTCATATACCCAACCAGATTCGGAATTTGAGTGGTTTCCTTCTTGATTTTCAACATAGCCTTCTTCTAATTTATCTTTATCTGCATTAGCATGCTCTTCATCTTTTTGTGTTTTTTTACTATTGTTGGCAATGATATTTCTCGTATAAAGTGCACATTTATGTCTTGTGAAGTATATGTCTCCACATTTCCAACATTTCCCTTCTTCTTTACTTTTATTACGCATTGGTGGGGGAATATATTTAGTTGACTTTTCCATGGGCGTTTTAACTGATTTCCCTTTATCATAACTAACTGCTTTCTCATTTTTACAGCATTTTTCATCTTTCTGTTTCTCATGATTTTCTTTTCTATTACGAGAAATTTTTTTAAGATCTGCAGAAATTTTTTTAAGCTCTGCAGAATTTTCTTTTAAACCGTTTGTGATTTCTGCCCAAGAATTCTCTACTTTCTGAAGCTTTTGTTGAGCTTTCCTAATCTTCTCAATTATTTCTTCTCGTAATGACACATAGTGTGGTAGTTTATGTCCATAGGCTTGTAAACTACGTTCGTAGGCTTGTACAACAATGTTATGTGCCATTGCTTCAACTTGGCCCTAACTTGGCTTCAAGATGGCTCCGATACCACTGTAGCAACGGAAGCTGTAGATCTGAATACTATAGCAGAAAGACTTGCAGATTTGTAGATTTAATAGCAAAAAGCTTTAATTATAAAAATACACAAGAGGTATTTATAATAATAATATTTTATTGATAAGATATGACATGATTGAATGATTACAATGAGGTCCCGCTTTTATACCCATGCAGGTACCTTTTCACGAACGGGCATGTCTTTTAGACATGCCTTTTCATTAACCTAATGATTATTTAACATAATCCTAATTGATTAATTAGTAATTACATTTATTCTATTTTATTCTATTAATAACTATATTTATTACTTTAGTTATGAATTAGATTCATAACAAATCACTTAGTGGTTTAAATGATTCCAGAAGTAACAAAGGAAAATCCTAGTGTAGAGGTCATCACAAGTCTTGTGATGGGATCTACTATACAAGAGCTAAGAGGGCATATGACCAAGCATTGAGAAATATCATTGCACCTAATTATTCCAATATCAAATACCACATAATTTTAGAGAAAGACTTACCTGAAGATAGACACACAAGATCATGCATTTGAAAATCCATCTATCAATTAAGCATCCACAAAAAGGTTCTAGCACTTGAGCGCTCTAAAAATCCATCTATCAATTAAGCATCTACAAAAAGGTTCTTGCACTTGAGCGCTCTAATCAACTATCCGTAGCATTGAAATAGCATCCCGACAAAAGTTTAAGAGTGTATTCTCCACAAGCTTCTAGCAAATTATTTCGTGAAAGAGGCTTCGCTTATATAGATAAGAAAACCAACAATCTCCTCAATAGAATATCAATAAAATTTTATATCTAGCTCCAAAATGCATAAAGAAATATTATCTTTTTAACTTAGAGAGATATACTCAACAATACAATAAAATGTGTGTAGAAATTTCAACCCCCACTCCGGTTATCAGTGTTCCTTATCACTCCATGCATATAGTTTTAAATCTGAACATGACATAAATACTAAAATTTGGAAATGACAGAAATTTCTGAAAACACAAATTTGGAGATTTTTGCAACTGTTGAAAATGCAGAAATAAAACACAGGAAAAATATGACAGCCACACACAAAAAATAACACAGTTCTTTTTGGTCAATATGACCCTGGAAAAACCTCCTAAAACTCTTGGGGAAAACCAGTTTGAGAGTTCTTATTTATTTCTGAAAATGCTTTTACAGAGAAACTGAAAAACATAGTAAAAATTCCAGCAACCAAAATATACAACTTATCTCGATTTCCATGGTTATACTTCGCCTCGGAAAATGTGTCAACAGAAACAGAAAATTACAACAGAAAATAACAGCATTAAATGATGTCCAGACTCTAGAAACGTGCCCAGAATTATGCAGAGAGGTTGTATTGCTATACAGACTGTACGGAAAAGTACAATTGTACTTTCTTCTCGAAAATTGTGCTCAGCTACTTGGAAAATGTGCCCAACAGCCTCAGAATTCATGCCTCTAGTAAGCTGTCCTCTCTCCTCGTTTTTCGTGCCTTTCACTTCCTTGAAATCCGTGCTCAAGATTGTTGTACGAATTTTGCCTTGGTAACTGTGCCCAATAAATGCTGCTGTACGGACTGCTGAAATAACTCCTTGGAATGCGTGCCAAAGATGCTACTCTCCTTCAACGTCTCACTGCTCAGAAATTTTTCTCCTTGCTCCCCTCTTCTCTTTTTTCAATAGCTCATGAAAGACTGAATCGATTTTTTCCTCTTCTCCTCTCCTTTTACCCTAAATGACCTTTTGGGTAACCTTGAGATCTAATGGCTGAGATTCATTTAGATCTAGGGATGAGAATAAATGTGCATTTAATTCTCACTTTCCATTTTTTAACTAACCCACTTAAATAAAGACCCACTTAGTCTTTTATTTCCATAGTCACTTTTTCACTTTTTAATTTTTCATTGACTTTAATAAAGTCGCTTTAAAATTAGAATGTAACTTTACCACTTATAAAGTCACTTTAGGAGAAAATTACAAATAAATTTGGACACTTTTCCCTAAGCCAAAGATCAAAGCCTTAGGGAACCACTTGTCCTCTAGTACCCAAATTTTAACAATGTGAAATATTTATGCCAGATGTACAAAGCATCGTAGGGGAGAGGACATTTTCACTAAAAGTAGGAAAACTATGGTTAAGAGTCCCCAAGATTCCTCCTTTAAGCAAGGTAGCCAACTCTTCAAAGTGGAACTGATCTTGAGCAAACAACTAGCAAGAAATGGTCCTTTAGGAAACATGTGGCATGTTTCAGCTCCCAAAGGTGGATGACTCATCTAAATGCTCTAATGAACATCCTCCAATTAGGGAACAAGGGCTAGCAAACTCCATAAGGCAGGTCGACCCCTCCAAATTATGAAATGGCTAGCAACCATCATTGATCTGAATTTATGTAGGAACGCAACAGAATACACATATAACCATAAATATAAAAATGCAGCGGAAATAACACTTCATTTCATTAATATCAAAGGATTGAAATTTGTTTATAGACAGAATGAAAGTAGGGCACTAGTAGCTTATCTTTGAGAAGAGATGTGGTGGCTATAGGCCTTTGAACTCTGTGTTACAATGAGGCTCGAAGGTCTATATATTATTGAGAAACAATGGAAAACACTGAACATCCAAAAACCTAACCCTAGGAGATGAAACGCTAGAATATGGGCCCCGTTGGGGTAAATTGGTACATCAATTTCCCAGGGTTGTAACTTTGGCATACTATCTCCATTTGATGCATGTGATACATCGTTAGAAAGATCTATCTGAGGACTACAACTACTGACCGCAAATATCGAGTTCGGAGCGGACCCATATTCGCCAGAGGTTTGATGCCCAAAAATGTCGTTTAGGGCCTCAAAACGGCTCCGGAAGTTTAGGACCCGAAAAACTGTTAAAAATAGTAAACTATGCTATAATTAAGGAAACTGAAAAATTGAAAGAAACAATGGTGGGGCCCCAAGTGGAATAGGCCGGTGGCCACAAATATCCACCTGGATCAATCATCGTCCTAGTAACATGTGTGTCTCAACATAGGTGGTCGACTCTCATCAACATGCTTGAACACCCAAGGCAGATGCTCTTGTTGAATCTTGTAGCCATTGTTGGTCTTCATAATTAATATTGTAGCCCTTCAAATAAATGTAATAATAAATATAAGACTTATTCTACATGTTGGTTTCAAAAGAGAAAATTTTGAATTTTTGGCTCCAAGATGATCAAGTCGGCTGTCCGTCAAGTGAAGTCAGCCCAACTTGTAGAGGCACCCATTCGGCCTCCCAGGAACACTATATATACATCACTTGTCCTCCTCCACAAGACAATTCATCTCACAAAAGACAAGGTATCTTTTGCTCATTTGGACGAAGAAGACAGCAACAAGAAGGACGAAGTTGATAAGAAAACCAACATACTCTCTCTCTACTATTTGAATTCAGACGTGTGTCTTTTATCTCTTTCTTTGACCTCGCACGTGTGACAGACAGGTCGAGTTTCTGGGCTTTTCTGGGCAGCAGGTTCGATGTTAAATTTGGCAACTAGGGCCAAACTCCATGTTGCACTGCTCATATGATGCAGATGATATTTTTGTTGGATTCCTCTTTCGGAGAGGTGCAGTATTGATCTAAAGATCATCTTGTTTGGATGAGCAGAAGTTGGATTTTGAATTTATTTTCCACACGTGCAATTTGTCAAGGTTGGCCAAAATTTTAATGTAGGCTAACAAGCCCCAAAATTTGTAACACATCCTCAATCATGGATATAAAAGGGAGAAACATGATCCTCATTTCATCATTCATTCATCTCACACATCTTTCTCTCATCTGGTTGGTTCGTACAACCTTAGAGGCTTCTCTCTCCTCCACACGTCTGAAACAAAAGCTGAGATTTTCGGATTGGTTTAGGGATTTTCTGGAGAGCGTTGACTTTGGGTCAACTCTTGTGATTTGATTGCATATTTTGGGTCAAAATTTTGATTTGGAGAGGCCGCAACTGGAGGCACAAAAACTGAGTGAAGCATTGACTTTCACTGCTATTGACCGCAACGTTGATCGCAGGTTTGACTGCTGTTTTGACCGCAGACTTTGACCACTTTGTTGGCTGATTTTCATGACTATTTTGGGCTATGTTTGACTTTGACTAAAGGCTGAGTTTGACCGAGCTTCATTGGAGGTTGATTTGCTGGTTTGACCAACGAAGACTTTGCTGGCTAGGGCATCTTGTTGACTGTGTAAAATATATTCTCTCTTTTTGTTGAAGAAGAAGAATTATAAGAATATTTGTGTCTCTTGTCTTGGCTTGTCTTCTGTCGATTTGTTTATGTTCTCTCAACATTTATTGTCAATGGTTATGTGATTGCATATATGGAAATTGAATTGGGTTAATAAGAAAGATTGAAGTAAACCGCTCTAAGCATAGAACATACCATGGTTAACTAAAATTAACATGGTATCAGAGCGAAGGTGAAGACAAAGCCAAAGCAAGAGTGAGAAGAGCAATCATCGAAGTTGAATAGACAAGGACCAAGATCAATGGCCTCCTCATCATACTTCAAATTTGATGATAAGCTGAATGATAAGTTTGATTATCATGCTTGGAAAATGTGCTTGGATATAACATTGGAGGAACAAGATGTTATGAATTATGTGCAGGGAAAGATCATTGAGCCTCCATCAAATGCACCGGCTGCAACTAAAACAAAGTACAAGAAAGGGGAAGTCAAGGCGAAGAAGATCATCAGGTATTCTATTCATAAGCACTTGGTTGCTTATATCTCCGAGCTGGGCACATCTAAGGAGATGTATGATAAGTTGGTTAGCATGTTCAGGGCAAACAATGCTAATCAATTCTCTTTTTGAAGAACAAGTTGAAGAACATCAAGATGGACAAGGGAGAGTCCATCCAATCCTACTTCATGAGGATCATTGAAACCAAGAATGATCTCTTAGCTATTGGAGAGGCTATAGTTGACCAAGAGCTCACCCTCATTGCTCTTGGAGGTCTTCCCCGACCATGGTATGTATTTAATATTACTATTCTTAATAATAATATAATTCCTGATTTTGATGAATTGTTGACGAGATGCAGTCAAGAGGAGACAAGGATGATGGAAAGAGACCATCCCTCAAATGGGAATGGAAGTGACCCTACTGCCTTCATCGCTCATGCAAAGTAGGGGAATAATGGTGGTTCGAGAAATCAAAATCATGGAAGAGCGGGTCCCAAAGGAAGGGAAGATGTTACAATTGTAACAAGTTTGGTCACTATGCTAGAGAGTGCCCTAATAAAAGGGACTCTCCTCGAGATGATGATGACAATGACAACAACAACTTCAGGGGAAATGGAAGAAACAACAGGTTCAAAGGAAAGAGGAAGGCTCCCTCTGATCGAAATGGAAATGGAAATGGTCAACCTTTCAAGAGGTCAAGGAACTCCAGGTATGACGAATCTAATGCTATTGATAATAAGAGAAATGAATATATTCTTATATCTGCCCTCTTTGCTGCATCTCCTCCCGACACCCTATATAACTGGTTGATTGATAATGGTGCCTCAAGGCACTTCACTGGATATAAAGAGGCCCTCCCTGATTCGATTGAAAAGGATACTAATTTGGAGATTATCCTTGGAGACAATGCCACTTATCCCGTGAAAGGGACATGGACTGTCATCCTTCATCTAAATCAAGGTCAAGTCCTCCATTTGCAAGATGTGTTGTACGTAACTGACTTGAAGAAGAATCTAGTGTCTATCTCAGCAATGGAAGACAAAGGATTCAAGGTGGTATTCATCGATGGAAAGGTACACATTTGGAAGAGGAACTTCAAAGAAGAGTTCACTCTTGGTTTCAGGGTTGATATACTTTATCAGGTTGGAGGAAGTCCGATGGGGGCCATGACATGCAACACAACTCTTCAATCCGAGCTGTGGCACCAGAGTTGCACACCTTCATTATAAAGCCCTTCCTGAAGCAAGGAAGGTGGTGACAAGTATGCCCGACTTGAAAGATGATCATGAAGGTGTATGTTAAGGTTGTACCGAAAGAAAGCATACAAGGGGACCATTCCCCTCAAGTGTCATGAAGAAATATGATATTTTACAATTGATTCATTCTAATCTATTTGATGTGCTGCCCTGTAACATCCTTGGGAGGATGCTTATATTACATCACTTTTATAGATGGCTTCTCCTGCAAAACTTGGATATACTTTTTGAAGAAGAAGGACGAAGCATTCAAGTGGTTCTGCACCTTCAAGGCCTTGGTTCAAAGTCAAACAGGGAAGAAGATCACAATTTTGAGGAACGATAATGGAGCCGAATACGAGTCAAATGAATTCAACGACTATTGTAGGGAAGTTGGCATTAACAGGGAGAGCACTATTGTGTATACTCCTGAACAAAATGGTGTTGCTGAAAGGAAGAATAGAACCATTTTGGAAACTGCCCGTGCCATGCTCTATGACCAAGGTCTTCCGAAGTTCTTATGGGGAGAAGCTGCCAACACCACTGTGTATGTTCAAAATAGATGCCCACATTCTGCATTGGACTCCAAAACTCCCGAAGAAGTCTTCTCTGGTAAGAAAAGCCTGATGTCTCTGGTTTTAGAGTTTTTGGAAGTCTTGTATATTTTCATGTGTTGAAAGAAAAGCAAGTTGGATGCTTCTGGAAAGAAGGGAATGTTTGTTGGCTACAATAAAACCTCGAAGGCATATAGAATTTATGTGCCTGATCAAAGAGAAGTGGAGATATGTCATTATGTCACCTTCCATGAAGATGCTGCCCTTAGGAAGGTTAGGGATCTTCCTATCTCAAAGGAAGACAAAGAAGCAGAAGAAGAAGGAAGGCAGGAAGAATTGAAGGATGAGCTGATGCCCATTGTTGAAGGTTCGATGGATCCTATAGATCCACCTTCTTCAAATAAAAGGAGACCCTCATGGCTTAGAGACACTCTCAAAGATGCTGAGAGACATATTGCTCCAAGAGGAACATTCTGTGAAAGTAAGAAGCCGAATAGGTACCAAGGGTACCTAGCAGCCATGGGCACCATTGTACAATTTGAGCCTGGAACGTTTGAAGAAGCCATGAAGCATCAAGTTTGGAAGGATGCTATGCACGAGGAATATGAGTCAATCATGAAGAATGATGTCTGGGATGTGGTCCCTAGACCGAAGGACAAATATGTTGTCACCTCGAAATGGCTCTACAAGATCAAGCATAGAGCCGATGGAAGTGCTGAAAAGTTCAAGGCAAGATTTGTTGCCCGAGGCTTCTCGCAAAAGGAAGGCATAGATTATGATGAAATATTTCCACCTGTTGCCCGCTACACCACCATCCGATCGATCATTGCCCTTGCTGCATCGCAAGGATGCAATCTACATCAGATGGATGTTAAGATTGCCTTCTTACATGGCTCAATCAAGGAAGAGGTCTATGTGGAACAACCTCTGGGGTTCGAAGTTCGAGATAGAGACACACATGTATGCAGGTTGAAGAAAGCCCTCTATGAGTTGAAGCAGGTCCCCAGGGCTTGGTATGAGAGGATCGATAGCTACTTGATGAAGCTGGGCATTACTTGAAGTGATGCTAATCCAAACCTTTATTTTAAGGTGGACGATCTCTTCCTGATAGGTGCTGACCCTCTTATTCATCAATGTAAGAGGGAGCTAGCTTCCGAATTCGAAATGAAGGACCTAGGACTGATGCACTATTTTCTAGGCTTGGAGGTCTCGCAAAAGCTAGGTGATATTTTTCTTTCTCAAGGAAAATATGTTGTGAAGCCACTGGAGAGATTTGAGATGGTGGATTGCAAGTCCGTGACTACTCTGATGGAACTCAACTTTAAGAAGTTATGTGGAAGTGCTGCTGGGCCTGAGTTGGGAAATCCCATTGAGTATCGTCAACTCGTGGGGGCCTTGATGTTCTTAGTGAACTCATGTCCAAACATATGTTTTGCAATGAACACGTTGAGTCAATATATGGTTGAGCCTCATCACATTCATTGGATTGGTGCCAAGAATCTCTTGAGATATCTCCGGGGCACAATCAACCATCGGCTGAGTTACACTGTCGGGAGTATGAGGCTCCATGGATATACCGATGCTGATTGGGCAGGTAGTGTGGTGGATCGTAAGAGCACATCTGGATGTTGCTTCACTCTAGGTTCTGCTTCAATATCTTGGATGAGCAGGAAGCAGAAATCGGTTGCTTTGAGCACCACAGAGGCCAAATACATTGTAGCAATTATGGCCTGTTGTGAAGCTGTTTGGTTGAGAAAGCTCTTCAGTGAGCTATTTGGGCATGTGCTGGATACCCTGTGATCCTTTGCAACAACCAAAGTGGGATTTGTCTTTCTGAGAATCCCGTGTTCCACGACCGATCCAAGCATATTGATATTTGGTACCACTTTGTTCGGGACAGGGTACAGCGAGGCATCCTAAGGCTTCATCACATTGGGACTGATGAGTAGGTCACATATATTCTCACGAAGCCCCTGGGGAAGGTCAAATTCTTAATCTTCTGTGAGAAGCTTGGTATCGTGGACAAACCCTATTGTGAGGGTCCTGTTATCACCCTAGTAATTTCTTAGGTCATGGGATTTTGATTTATAGTTGAAGAAAAATAGGGGTAACCACAAACCTACTTTGGAAATCTAGGATCTAGCCGTCCTAAATTTCAGAGAGGGCTGTCTCTTTAAGATTTAACTTGGTTTTGTTTGGTATTTTAGGCTAGGTGTGATTGGGCACTTGGTTTTTTTTGTTAAGATATTTGGAAAGTTTGGTGGGAAATAAGATTACTTGGAGACAAATTAAAGAGGGATCTACTAGTCCATTGGGCTATGGAGTCAAGATATAGCAAGAAAAACTGGAAGGCAAGGCCAAAAGGATGCTAATGTACTCAGGGCAAGGTAGATAACTCTCAGAGATTTGAATAGTTTGATTGGATGGGATGGCTTGCTTTCGAGATAAAGGGCAATGAAGGATCCTTTGATCCGGACATAAGGAGAAGGAGGCAGAGGTCAAACGGGACTAGGAGCAACTAAGAATTCCTAGGTCCGGAAGTCAGCAGAAAACATTGAAATGATCAAGTAGTTAAGACATGGAGTTTTTTTTACACTTATTCTGAAATAATACTCCTAATTAATCATTCAGATTTGAATGCATATATGAAATTGAATGTAACTTCAGAAAAGGAAACAATGACAGAAAGAAATCACTTTACTCATTAGCTTATCGCAAGAATCCTGAGTTATGAGGTCCAGTTAGCTGTTGTCCAGTCTACTGCTATGCAATCAACACATGAGCCTCCAAAGCACTAGCAAAAATATTTATAATAATCTCAACAATTTTATTCCACCCTTAATACTTCAAAGAGTGAAGTATTTATACAAATTGTTTAGTACAAAATATCCTAGAGAAATCTAGGAATATCTCTAGGAAAATAAAATATCTTAACACAGTAAGAGGGACAGCTACTTAACAACTTAGCAAGCTGTCCTTTTATTTAGAAAAAATAGAACTAACATCATCTAATCAAAACAGTTTGTTGACTAGGTGTGCATGCTTGCTGGCTTATTTGGAAGATATTTGTTTATAGATTGCTTGACTGATACTCTTTCACTTTTCATCCTTTAATGCTGTTTTTCCTCTTGATACTCTCTCACGCTGCTTCCTTATTACTTTTACTATTGTAAGATAGAAAAAATTACAATAGTACAAATTTTTGATTGATTTCTTCTCGGATACTCTTTGACTCTGCTGATCAATCTGATACACTTTCACTGCAACATTTAGCTTTTAACAACTGTAAAAGGAAATTTTCACTGTGGTAAAAACAATCAACTTTTTGTTTATATCACGTGATTGTCATATTTGAGTTTCCATTTTTACTTTTTACTGCTGTAAAAGAGATTATCAGTAGTAAAAAGCTAAGTTGCCGGAAATGCCAAGGCTGGCCCTCGGAAACTCGCATCCCCGTTTCCGAAACGGAAACCCGTACGAAACTCCTCGGAAACGGCAGTGATACGTATCTGGCCCGTTTCAGAAATTTCGGAAACGGTTTTTTTGGAAATGTCCCGTTTCTTGGCCGTTTCTAAAAATCGGAAACATATTTCATAAAATCAGAAACGTGTTTGCTTTTTTTGATACGTTTCCTGAATTATTTGAAACTTTTTTGTATAATTAACCTTTCCGCCGCCAGGAACTTACTTTATATTATCGTTTTCATTTTTATCGAGCCGCAAAGAACTTGGCAATACGACTGTTTTTATTTTTATCATTATCGAGCCCCAATACGACTGTTTGAGCGAGCAAAGCAAAGGCAACTGACTGTTTGAGAGCAAAGCACAGGTGACTGTTTGGGGGAGAGTTGTCGCAAGAGCAGCCGCAAGATCCACAAGTTGCAAGAGGAAGACGAAGAGCAGCCGGCTGCTGCGGCCCGCAAGAGGAAGAGCAGCCCAGCCTGCCCAGTGCAATAGGTCTAAGGTAGGTTTTAACTTTTAAATCTTTCATTTGATTGCTTCCTAATAGTAGAGTTGAGCAACTTGTCTTGGGCTTGTACATCATCAGGGGAGATAACATGTATGCCGGTGCCCTTTACTTCTTTTGGCTCAACAGTTCTATGCCCCTATTGTGTTTAGCCTCTAGCTTTCTCTAACTTTATATGTAATAATTTGATGTATACACTATAGGACCAGTACCCAATACTTGAAATGTATGGTAGAAATTTCACAGATATGCTAGTGTGTAAATAAACCAGGACTGATACATTCAATATATCTTGGTGTAGCAATGAACAAATCTTGAATCATGAATTATGAGATCTGGTGTTTGAACTTTGAGCCTGTTCCTTGTAACAAATATGACCAACGCCACTCTACGATGCCCTTTAAAATTTAAATACGCCCAGAAATGAGGGTGGGCCTATCTGGTGTCTATATTACAGTTATTTGCAGATCGGGAAGTTACTATGGCTGTTGACCTGTAGATAGACCAAGTCACATAGCTCAAGGAGGAATTTCCGAATTACAAAACAAAAAGGGTCACTGTGTTAAAAATTAAAATGTTAATACAGTTGTGCATATTTTCAAGTGAAACCTCAAACTCTGTAGCCTGTAGGATCTTATTTTTGCTAGTCAAACTTGACATTGACTCATTTTATATTTGTGTTGAAAATTCCCAAGCAAATATAGATATTAGATCCAATCATCCATGGTATGCTACATAAACCATCAGGCAGTTTAGCCCTTACAAATAGTTGAATTGTTTAATCGCCACAATGGTCTAACTTATAATCAACCAGGGTAGGTTACAATGATCTACCCTATAGACTACCCAATTCTGCATGAACAACACTTCTACTTCCCAAAAGAATTTGGTGGAATAAAAAAAAATGGCTTTCCTCAACTTCTGCAAATTATTTCATGCAATTACCTTTACTCGTAAATCTGGTTTGTCAAATTGGCATTGAGCCAGCTTTGGTTAAACAAGAAATATTTTATCAGTCCTGAGATAGAGATACATATCAAATCATAAAATCAAGAGCTAAGGCTTTCACAAATTCACATCCCTTTCACAAATTTAGAAATAAAGGAAGATTCAAAAGGGCCCGAAACAGATGATAGAATGATAGAAATAGAGAAATGAATAGATAATAGATGATAGAATGATAGAAATAGAGAAATGAATAGATGATAGATGATAGAACCTAGATGATCATCGATGATAGATGATTAATCATTATGCATTTTTACTATTTAAATATAATCTAGATTCTCAAACTTCAAAGATGAATCATGAATGGCAATGTAAATTTGATATATATATATATATATATATATATATATATATATATATATATATATATATATATATATATATATGACGTGCCGTTTCCTGCCGTATCGTATCCAGATTTTTTGAAAATTTGCCGTATCCGTTTCAAACCTCGTATCCGTATCTGTTCCCGTATTCGTTTCAGTGCAACTTAGGTAAAAAGTCTAAAATCCAATTAGTTGATTTTCTTCTCAATCTTCACTGCTTTACCTGTATTTTCTGTTGTTCTGTTCTAATGTTGCTATAACAAATCTGTGAATTCCTGCCATTGCTGATCACTTGGTATTTTCATACATTTCAACTTTCGGTAACTTTCATCACTATCAGTGTACTTTGAGAAATTTGGTTTGATAATGAAAATATGTTTGATTTTACTCTGTAGAAAAAATAAGTTCTCAAAGTACTCCAATATAACTTTACCGGTTGGAGAACCTTGTGGCATAGGCTTATTTATTTGTTCTTTGGCATGGGCTCTGATCTTCTTGTCATAATCTGTTTGAACCATTAGCTTTTCATTAAAGCCATGAATGTCTGGGAGGCCTGCTTTTCTCAATATTGTGTATTGTGCTAAAAACTTTGTTATTGACAACTCCATGGTCTTGCACTTTTCCTCCAAATTGTTCATTATATTCCTTTTATTTAGGACCTTTTTGATTTGCATAATCGTTTGTCTTGTCTTGGATTTTCAATTCTTCAAGCTCTTTTCTGTTTTTGCTGTTTAAAAATGTAATAAGATTCAAAGCTTGAGATGTTTTGTTAGCCAGTTCTTCTTTGGTTTTTTGAATTTCCACCTGTGCTGCCTTAAGTAGCTCTCTCTGCTCATAAATAATTTGAATTGAAGGCCACTGACACTACAGTTTCCAGTGGCACTTTTGGGTCTAAATGCTCTGCCAATGTGGAAGGGACAGCTATGCCAACTATAGGAATAACAGTGGGAGTAGATTGCATATTAGCCTCTTTTACTGCTTCTTTTTCTTTTATAAGGGTGTCCATCTGATCTTCCATCTCTTTGACTTGGGCAGTCAATTTTAGTATTAGCTTGGCCATTTCAGCTTTTTCAGTTTTTTCTTGGAGGATTTCCTTTGCTTGAGGATGTTCATGTTGTGGGAGTTTTAATTGCTTCCTCAAGGCAACAATGTCTTCATTCTTTTGTTTTATTAATGCTTGAGCAACCTGAATGTTTGAAGGATCCACTCCAATTTGTAGCACCAGGTCTTCTAAGGATTTGATCCTTAGATCCTTCGCATGTAATGAGGCTTTATCTAACTTCATTTGATCCTGCAAGTTGAACACAGTGTTTTGCAATCTAGTTGCACTCACAATTTTGTTTACCACCTTAGAATAGAGCATTTCTAAAGTACTTCTATGAAACTCTATTTGATCAAGTTCATGTATGGTGTCTGCATCTACTTCAAGCTCTGTTTTCCTGTAATCTGCAACTGATTTTGGGTCTGTAACCTTTGGCTGGAGGAAAGACATAATCATTTTATTTGTTGAATAGTCAAAAGCTGTCAAAAGCCTGTCTTTGTTACCTAGCTTTTCTTCTAGAAATTGTAAGTAAACTTCTCTTTTGATCTCTTCATTTCTTTCCTTAATCTGTTCGTATTTCTCCTTGATATCAATATCTTTTTCCTCTGCTGTTTTGGAGGAGGAGGGAACTTCTATATTTACCAGTTTTTCAACCATTTCTCTACCCTGTTCCTGTGTTAAAACCTTCTCTTTCTGAATTTCTGCTAGAGTCTCATTTACAATTACAGTGGCTTCATCATTATACCTGCTGATCATCTGTATCGTTTATTTCAATAGCCTTTTCTTTCTCCGCAGCAGTCATTTTTGCCCTTTTGTTGTAAATAATCTTGAATTTGTTTTCTGCAATGGTCTCTGCTGAATAGCCTTCTTCATTCGTGGTCCTTTTGTTTGAAGTTTCTACCTGTTTGTTGACCACTATAGTCTGTGAATTATCTGTGTTTATCACTGTTGCATTTGAGCTGGGAACCTTGAACATTTTAATCTTTTGAAAGCAGTAAAAATTATCTAATTCTATCTTATTTCTTCCAAGGACCCAGATTAAACTGTTGGGTTTCTTTTTACTCTATACCTATCTACTGAATTGTCAGGATTATACTGTCTGACAATTCTTTATTCTCTATCTAAAACAAGTAAATCGAAACATGATAAGTCAAGATTGAACAATTCAACTCATCATGGATTATGGCATTTATTGACAGTCTGCCATAATCAACTGCAAAAAGTAAAAAGTAGTGGCATTTAGACGTGCACACTTTCATGTTTTATTCATCTTTTTTCTTTTGGGGTGTATTATTTTTTCTAAGTCCTTCAATTTTCTTTTAGGACTTTTTAACCTCTTTTTGATTTTCTATTTTTCTTTTATTTTTACAAAATATGGGAAACAACTTGCAGAAGGCAAAGTATGTACATATTTACAAGACTATCATTAGTCAATTCAAAATTATGAATCCTATATTTATAGGACCCTAACAACAACTTCACATGGGGATGGCATTTCCTGGTGAAATGTCAAGAACTCTAAGATCAGTAGCCTTGAATTTTTAACTTTGATGATCTTGTAAATGTCTATTAATTTCTGCAACAATTCATACTTATGATATTTTACTTTTCAAAGCTTAGGGCCTTCACTCCGGGCTTCAACTTTTGAAAAGAGAACATCCAATCCAATCTACTCACTTGCAATGAATATTTACAATGATTTAAAAAAAAAGGAATCAATCTGGAACTAACTGTTAGTTAACTCAGAAGAATAGTAGTGTTTAAGCATCCTACCATTTACTGGTCCATCTGGAAGATCTGTCCCATCCAAATTTCGGATAAAAAATGCATTGTTACCCCTGTACCCATAAATTTCGTAAGGTCTTTTCCATAAAAAATCAAATTTCCCATGTTTTCCCTTTTCCTCTCTCTTGGAAACCCACTTTAATACTTTATCTCCTATGTAAAAATCATCCTCCTTACTCCTTTTATCAAAAATCTTTTTGATCTTATCATGAATTACTTGAGATTTTTCATATACTTCCTCCATTGTCTACTGTAAATGAATGGTTTGATTTATTCTTCATTGAATATCATTAATCTCAACTTGTGATTCCTGAATAATATTCATTACTGGAACTCCCAATGATGAAGGAAAAACTGCATCCATTCCATAAACTAGTTGATAAGGTGAAGTACCAATTGACTTCTTAGTGGTAAGTCTATCTGCCCATAGGGCATAGACTAGCTTTTTGTTCCAAGTCTTTTTGTTTTCTTGAAGTAATTTTTTGATGATGTTTACCAGGCTTTTATTAAAGGATTCTTCTAAGCCATTACCTTGAGGGTAATAAGCAGTAGAGTGGCCTAGGGTAATGTGATAATTGTGGCAAAAAGCAATAATTTTCTTGGACTTAAATGCAGCTGCATTATCAGTAATAATTTTGTGTGGGCATCCAAATCTAGATAAAAGATTGTTTTCAATAAAAGAGATTATGACTGAGTCTGTGGCTTGCCTAGTAGGAATGGCTTCTATCCACTTGGTAAAATAATCTGTGGCAGTCAAAATCCATTTATGCTGTCCGGAAGATGGGGGATGAATTTCTCCAATGAAGTCTAAACCCCATTGTTGAAAAGGCATTTAAGTAGAAATAGGTTTTAGGGGCAAGGGTAACAATTTCTTTCTCCGTTCAAAAATCTGACATTGGTGACAAGAGGTAACATATTTTTTGACATCAGCAAACAATGTTGGCCAGTAGAAACCAACTCTAAGAATTTTATCTGCTGTACTCTTCCAGTATAAGTGGCCTTCGCAGTCACCTGCATGAAATTCCTCAAGAATCTTGTCAGCTTTTGATTTTAGTAAACAGTTAAGTAAAATCCCACTTTGCTCTTTCCAATAAAGCATTTTATCTAGAATACAATATCTCATTGCTTTAAGTTTGACAAATCTAGCTTTAGTTCTAGTTAAACCAGGAGGAGCTTGCAAATGTGTGAGTACAAAGATAATATCAGAGTTCCATGGTGAGTCTAGAAAGGCTTCACTGATCAATGGAGTCGCCATCTCTTCTTGGTCATCAATTTGTGCAATGAAATTTATATCTAAGGCGTTACAGTTGGATTCAGCCATTAATCTGGCTAACCCTTGTCCTTTTATAAACTTAGTTGGTTTGATTTCGATATCATACTCAAGGATAGTGGCAATCCACTTTCCTTTTCTACCATCTGGTCCATCCTGTGTAAAAATATCTTTGACTACAGAATTTGGAACATAGGCAATAATGTGAGAGTAAAGAATGTAAACTCTAAAATCTTTTATGGCTTTAACCAAAGCTAAAGCTTGTTTTTCCATTATGTTGTATTTTAGAGTTGCATCTCTAAGTGTTTTCCTGAAAAATGCTATAGGCTGTTTAAAACCTTGGTCATTTTTCTGCAAAAGAACATCAGCTATGGTATGTTCAGAGGCAAATGAAAAGATAATAAAATCTTTTTTGAAGTCTGAGCTAATTAAGACTGGTGTTTTGGTTAAAACATGTTTTATAGATTCAAAAGATTGTTTTGCTTCAACTGTCCATTTTAGTACAACGCCTTTTTTCAGCATGTTATTAAGTTCCTTTATGATTTCAGCTAGATTAGAATTAAATCTTCTAAAAAAATTTATTTTACCTAAAAATGCTTGTAACTCTTTGATGTTCCTAAGTGGTTGAATGTTTAGTATGGCTTCAATTCTTGCTGTGTCTATCCTAATACCTTCCTTGGAAATTATGTGTCCTAATAATTTACCTTCTTCAAGTCCAAAAAGACTCTTTTTTGGATTTCAGGATATGCCATATTCCCTACATTTAATGAATACCTGTCTCAAGTGATCCAAATGTTCATTATCAGATTTAGAAAACACAGTAATATCATCTAAGTAAATAACCAAAAAGTCATGGATTTCCTTAGCAAAGGCTATATCCATAGCCCTTTGAAAGGTAGCTCCAACATTAATTAATCCAAAAAGCATTTTCACATACATGAAGGTGCCCCAAGGAGTAGTAAACGCTGTCTTGGGTTGGTCTTCTTTCTGAACAAGTATTTGGTTATAACCTGAGAAACCATCCAATAAAGAAATTCTTGAAGATCCAACTACTCTCTGCAAGATATGATCCATCTTTGGCAAAGGGTAATTATCTTTCAAAGACACTTTATTGAGATTTCTGAAATCTACACATAATCTTATTTCTCCAGTTTTCTTTCTAGTAGGTACTAAGTTAGAAACCCAATCAGAATATTTGATTGGGGCAATTATTTGGGCCTCATACATTCGTTTGACTTCTTTCTCTATCAAAGGTAACAAGACAGGATTAATCCTTCTTAACTTTTGTCTAAAAGGCTTCTGGTCATCCTTCACAGGAATCTTATGTTGAATTATACTTGTGTCATAAGCCTTTAAATCTTCATAACTCCATGCAAATACATCTTGATATTCTTTCAATAGATCAATGTATTTGGCTTTTTCCTCTTGTGATAAAGATTTAGACAACTTTCTCATTTTAGGATGTAATTCTGTTCCTATATTGCACTCCTCAATAATAGATTTGACTGGTTCCATTTTAAGCTTTTTGGGCACATCATTGGAATCAAACAAGTCTTCTAAAGGAGTTAAACCTTTAGGTAAAAGATTGTCTTTTAATTCTAGCGTGTCTATTTCTTCTTCAATTATTTCCTCTATGTCTACTTTTTCTAAGTTATCTATATCTGATAGAGTAAATACAATTGGATTTTTATATTTATGTACATCTACACTATTTATTTCACAATTGAAATTATCATCTACATTACATTCTGAATCTAAATTATCATCAGTGTCTATCTTACAGTTTTGAAATTCTTCCTTGCTGTTCAAAAAATTGAAAATCTGTTCGTCTTCAGAGAAAATTTGCCAGTATTTAACATTGTTAGGAACAATGGGTCTGTATTTTACTTCAGCGGTATATCTATGAGTTGGTTGAAAAGGAAAATTACAGGTGCTAGCAAAAGTTGGTTGAAAAGGAAAGTTGTCTTCTTTGGCATGGGCTCTGATCTTCTTGTCATAATCTGTTTGAACCATTAGCTTTTCATTAAAGCCATGAATGTCTGGGAGGCCTGCTTTTCTCAATATTGTGTATTGTGCTAAAAACTTTGTTATTGACAACTCCATGGTCTTGCACTTTTCCTCCAAATTGTTCATTATATTCTTTTTATTTAGGACCTTTTTGATTTGCAGAATCATTTATGTCCTGTCTTGGATTTTCAATTCTTCAAGCTCTTCTCTGTTTTTTCTGTTTAAAAATGTAATAAGATTCAAAGCTTGAGATGGTTTGTTAGCCAGTTCTTCTTTGGTTTTTTGAATTTCCACCTGTGCTGCCTTAAGTAGATCTCTCTGCTCATAAATAATTTGAATTGAAGGCCACTATGTATGTATGCCTTGAATTATGTTATTCCAAAGATAGTGCTTGATGTAGGACACCTGTTCACTGAGATTGACCTGTTGCTGCAAAATCTTTACCTGCTCTTGAAGTCTGTTTGCTCTTTGTTCATGTCCCTTAGAGGTAATCAATGCATTTCTATTTGATGTTTCAAGAGTTTGAATAGTCTTTTTCAAATTGATTATCTCATTATTCTTTAGGGACATCTCCTCCATGGCCTTTACTATGTCAGCTGCTTCACCTGTTTGATGTAGTTGAGTGGTGGATGATCTTGTGGCAGAAGTATCTATAGATTGCACTGACATTGCAGTTGCCAGTGGCACTTTTGGGTCTAAATGCTCTGCCAATGTGGAAGGGACCACTGTGCCAACTATAGGAATAACAGTGGGAGTAGATTGCATATTAGCCTCTTTTACTGCTTCTTTTTCTTTTATAAGGGTGTCCATCTGATCTTCCATCTCTTTGACTTGGGTAGTCAGTTTTAGTATTAGCTTGGCCATTTTAGCTTTTTCAGTTTGTTCTTGGAGGATTTCCTTTGCTTGAGGATGTTCATGTTGTGGGAGTTTTAATTGCTTCCTCAAGGCAGCAATGTCTTCATTGTTTTGTTTTATTAATGCTTGAGCAACCTGAATGTTTGAAGGATCCACTCCAATTTGTAGCACCAGGTCTTCGAAGAATTTGATCCTTAGATCCTTCGCATGTAATGAGGCTTTATCTAACTTCATTTGATTCTGCAAGTTGAACACAATGTTTTGCAATCTAGTTGCACTCACAATTTTGTTTACCACCTTAGAATAGAGCATTTCTAAAGTACTTCTATGAAACTCTATTTGATCAAGTTCATGTATGGTGTCTGCATCTACTTCAAGCTCTGTTTTCCTGTAATCTGCAACTGATTTTGGGTCTGTAACATTTGGCTGAAGGAAAGACATAATCATTTTATTTGTTGAATAGTCAAAAGCTGTCAAAAGTCTGTCTTTGTTACCTGGCTTTTCTTCTAGAAATTGTGAGTAAACTTCTCTTTTGATCTCTTCATTTCTTTCCTTAATCTGTTTGTATTTCTCCTTGATATCAATATCTTTTCCCTCTGCTGTTTTGGAGGAGGAGGGAACTTCTATATTTACCAGTTTTTCAACCATTTATGTACCCTGTTCCTGTGTTGAAACCTGCTCTTTCTGAATTTCTGCTAGAGTCTCATTTACAGTTACAGTGGTTTCATCATTATCTACCTACTGATCATCTGTATTGTTTATTTCAATAGCCTTTTCTTTCTCAGCAGCAGTCATTTTTGCCTTTTTGTTGTAAATAATCTTGAATTTGTTTTCTGCAATGGTCTTTGCTGAATAGCCTTCTTCATTCCTGGTCCTTTTGTTTGAAGTTTCTACCTGTTTGTTGACCACTATAGTCTGTGAATTATCTGTGTTTATCACTGTTGCTTCATTAGAAGTAGGGTCAACCAATGTATTTTCCACCCATTCTATTTGATTTGCAAATTTCTCAATTTGGGGTTTAGGCTCATGGATGAAAGGAGTCAATTTAGATTTAAGCCTTATACTATTCAAAATGCCTTTAGGATCATAATTCCAGTAAAAAATTTCTTGGAACTTATACTCTAACAATTTCTTTGCTATCTCCTTTAATGCATCCCTGTTATTTACTATAAATGAGCCAATTTGGTTCTTCAGCTTGAATTGGGTCTTTTTCTTATAAGCCATGAAATTTACTGCATTTGCATTTAACACCTGCCTTAGATATTCCAATGCAAAATTTCTGATAGTTAGAAATTTGGGCAACTTAAATGGGAGCAAATTTGCTCCAAGTATCCTTAATTCTGTATGTCCTTCATATGCTACTTGGCTTTGCTCAGACAACTGCAGTATCCTTTTCATCTCATTACTGACCCTGGATTGTTCTGTTTTATAAAGTAAATTCATGGCTGGCCTGAGAAACAAATCTGTGAAATCCTTGTAATTGAATTCATTTCATTTTTTCCTGAGTAATTATGTCCAGAATATTACTCACAGAGGCTGGCCCTCTACATTCGTCTTTTGTAAAGCCACTATAAACTGTTCTGCTTGGAAAAATAGAATAAGATGGAATAGATATGATGAATATCTAAATACTCCCTCAGTAGGCAATTTGGTCAACTGATAATGTATACTGTCAGCAATGAATCTAGCAAAATCAAATACCATCGCAAGAGGCTGCCCAGGGGACAATGTAGAAAGGAATCCTAGTATAGAGACATAAGTGAACTCATCGTTAAAATATCCTAAGATAAAGGATAGCATTGAAATTACTTGTCTGGAAGATTCAGGAAAATCAGAGGTGGAATAGTGTGGATTCACTTTTCGGAAATCAACATGAGTAGGCATGAAGTTTTGAAGAATCATAAATCTCCTAGGGTAATCCAAATCTAGGTACAACTGAGTCAAATTTTCAATGGATAGGGGCACTACTCTTGGATCAAAATTCAACTGAAGCATTTCATTAATGGATTCTACTGTGATAGAAAACATAATTTCTCTATCTTTGTTCATAATAGACCTCTGGTCAGGAACATAATGTAATTGACACAATCTGACCAGGTCTTGAGCTGGATGAGTAATAGGTACAACATACTTGGGCAAATTAGACTCCCAAATAGGTATATCATTTTTACTTTTATCCAGAAATTTGTCATAACGCCAGTTATGAATATCAAGCAAATTAAATTATACTGCTACATCAGCAATCTTGTAATCCAAATCTGTTAAAGGACTGCTTTCTTCAGTAGTAACAGGTGGTTGAAGAGGTTTGACAACTTCAGTTGAATCCGCTGTTAAAGCAGGAGTAGGCTTATTAATCTTTGTTGATTCAGGCTTAGGAAGCTTGGCTGAGATAGATTTTGGGGCTTTGGGATCTCCAGACTTGGGTGTAACTTGCTTCTTTGTCATTTTTGGGGATAACTAAGCAATATTAAACTGTTTGCTATAGATAAATTTGACACAGAGGGTCTTTCAGCAATTATGGGACAATTTTGGGAATCTGAGCAAGGGTTTTGGAAAGAAAACACAGGTTTTCTAGATGTAGATGTAGAAGATTGGAGAAGTGATTCTTTGGCTTTCTGTGTGTGCTTTAAAAAAAAAAAATCTTTCTAACCGTGGAAATGGTCTGAAAATGAGAAATTTGGCTAAAAAACTAAGTTTTAAGCAAATGGCAAATTCTGAGAAAATTTGTAAGGGGTTGCCTTGTTTTTTCAAAGTTCGGGCACACTAGGATTTGGTAAATTTCTTCCTTGTAACTCAACTAGTCAGATTTAGAGTCGAATTTGTGAATTTCCAGGTTAAATTTTGAGGAAAATACCTGTTTCACGGGTGTCTTTATAGTTGAGGAGGGTTTTCTGATGGCTTTGGCTTTGAAATGGATCCACTAGTTCAACAGAATGCGTGCAAGGATCTTCGTATGAAGCCGGCTGCAATGGCGAGATTCTGCTTATGGGCGAGGAATTGGTTAAACAGAGGCTTTAAATCAGTCGGGGCGAAGGTTAAATCAGTCGGGAATGTGAATAATACATGAAACAATGGCATATTAAAGCTTAAACTTTTAACATTTACCACTATTCATGTCATTAATTACAGGTCTAAATAAATGGCGGGAGGTAAAAAACAACCAATGGTTTTCGCGTTTGTTTGGGATGGTAAGCGGTTTAAAGCATTTGGAACGCGGTCGAATAGGGATGGGACACGTAGCATTGAGTTGTATTGGAAAACAACTTTTATCGTGCGATTTTGGAGAAACTTCACCCGATCATTTTCAGAGCGCGATATGGAACGCGCACCGTTGGATTTGCCCCAATGATGCAAACGATCAGGATTATTTGCCAAGCTGCAGGAAAAGGTAAGTGGGACCCAGGATATAATATAAGCCGTTGATCTGAAAGTTTAGATCTACGGTGTAGGTTCAATGCGATATCGGGAAAGGAATCTGGTTGATTTAGGACCGTTGGATCCAAAGGGATCTGGTTGATCGGGCGGCTAGGGATAAATGAAAAAAGCACCGGGAAAATGAAGGGGTAAAGTAATAAATCAAAGGCTCAACGTTTTTTAAACCTTGTTTTAAAACAATATCTGAGGCATCGAGAAAGTTTGTTTATTCAATGATAGATCTATGTTCCGAACACTTTCCTTCATATTTTATTATATAGTTAATTTAAAGCAAATAGGTTTATTAACTATAAGGGGGCGGGGTATTTACATAGTGTTAGTCTAGCCAAAGGGAGTTTATCGTGGGCGCTTTATTAAAACATGTGCGATAATAGACTTTGGTTAAATTTTCTAATTGTGGGTTTTTCAAGGATATTTAGTAAAAGGGAATTATATTAATATGACAAGGATTTTTATAGGAAACTAATAAATAACTTAGAGTTAATATGATCAAGGGAAAAGTGAATACTCAAAATACATAAATATAACTAATAAAAGTGAAAATTAAAGCAAAGCATCATTATCATAACTTAATCACTTTTACTTAGGATATAATGTACTTTTGAGGGTTTTTATGCTTTATAAGATGTAGTTAGTTAATCAAATGGGGGTTTTATGTATCATTAAGTAGAAATGGAGTCTTTACTTATGATTTTGCATGGTGATGAATGCATGAATGGTAAATGATGAAAATTAGGGATTATTTATAGGAATTCAAACATATTTAACTTAACAGTCATTGAGCCTTGGGTCCGGTCCCAACAGAAGTCAGAGAAATGCTCTGAGCCTCTTTGACTGAAAGTCTAGAATGTAGAATAACTATACGGGAGGGAAATTAGTTATTGTAGCCTGGTGAAAGATATTTATAATGATTTTCTCACCTTCTTCTACCTATCCAATCTTTAATCTAACATTTTTTTCTTCCATTTGTGCAGGTGCATTTGAGCTGGCAACCTTGAACATTTTGTTCTTTTGGAAGCAGTAAAAATTATCTAATTTTACCTTATTTCTTCCAAGGACCCAGATTAAACTGTTGGGTTCCTTTTCACTTTATACCTATCTACTGAATTGTCAGGATTAAACTGTCTGACAATTCTTTATTCTTTATCTAAAACAAGTAAATCGAAACATGATAAGTCAAGATTGAACAGTTCAAATTATCATGGATTATGGCATTTATTGACACTCTGCCATAATCAACTGCAAAAAGTAAAAAGTAGTGGCATTTAAACTTGCACACTTTCATGTTTTATTCATCTTTTTTTTTTTTGGGTGTATTATTTTTTCTAAGTCCTTTGATTTTCTTTTAGGACTTTTTACTTGTTTTTGATTTTTCTTTTATTTTTACAAAATATGGGAAACCAACTTGCAGAAGGCAAAGTATGTACATATTTACAAGACTATCATTAGTCAATTCAAAATTATTAATCCTATATTTATAGGACCCTAACAGTGGCTTCACATGGGGATGGCATTTCCCGGTGAATTGTCAAGAACTCTAAGATCAGTAGCGTTGAATTTTTAACCTTGATGATCCTGTAAATGTCTTTTTATTTCTGCAACAATTCATACTTATGATATTTTACTCTTCAAAGCTTAGGGCCTTCACTCTGGGCTTCAACTTTTGAAAACATAACATCCAATCCAATCTACTCACTTGCAATGAATATTTACGATGATGTAAAAAAAAAAGGAATCAATCTGGAGCAGAAGAATAGTATTGTTTAAGCATCCTACCATTTACTGGTCCATTTGGAAGATCTGTCCCATCCAAATTTCAGATAAAAAATGTATTGTTACCCCTGTACCCATAAATTTCGTAAGGTCCTTTCCATAAAAAATCAAATTTCCCATGTTTGCCCTTTTCCTCTATCCTGAAATCCCACTTTAATACTTTATCTCCTATGTAAAAATCATCCTCCTTACTCCTTTTATCAAAAATCTTTTTGATCTTATCATGAATTACTTGAGATTTTTCATATACTTCCTCCCTTGTCTGCTGTAAATGAATGGTTTGATTTATTCTTCATTGAATATCATTAATCTCAACTTGTGATTCCTGAATAATATTCATTACTGGAACTCCCAATGATGAAGGAAAAACTGCATCCATTCCATAAACTAGCTGATAAGGTGAAGTACCAATTGACTTCTTAGTGGTAAGTCTATCTGCCCATAGGGCATAGACTAGCTTTTTGTTCCAAGTCTTTTTGTTTTCTTGAAGTAATTTTTTGATGATGTTTACCAGGCTTTTATTAAAAGATTCTTCTAAGCCATTACCTTGAGGGTAATAAGCAGTAGAGTGGCCTAGCGTAATGTGATACTTGTGGCAAAAAGCAATAATTTTCTTGGACTTAAATGCAGCTGCATTATCAGTAATAATTTTGTGTGGGCATCCAAATCTAGATAAAAGATTGTTTTCAATAAAAGAGATTATGACTGAGTTTGTGGCTTCTATCCACTTGGTAAAATAATCTGTGGCAGTCAAAATCCATTTATGCTGTCCGGAAGATGGGAGATGAATTTCTCCAATGAAGTCTAAACCCCATTGTTGAAAAGGCATTTCAGTAGAAATAGGTTTTAGGGGAAAGGGTAACAATTTCTTTCTCCGTTCAAAAATCTGACATTGGTGACAGGAGGTAACATATTTTTTGACATCAGCGAACAATGTTGGCCAGTAGAAACCAGCTCTAAGAATTTTATTTGCTGTACTCTTCCAGTATAAGTGGCCTCCGCAGTCACCTGCATGAAATTCCTCAAGAATCTTGTCAGCTTCCGATTTTAGTAAACAATTAAGTAAAATCCCACTTTGCTCTTTCCAATAAAGCATTTTATCTAGAATACAATATCTCATTGCTTTAAGTTTGACAAATCTAGCTTTAGTTCTAGTTAAACCAGGAGGAGCTTGTAAATGTGTGAGTACAAAGATAATATCAGAGTACCATGGTGAGTCTAGAAAAGCTTCACTGATCAATGGAGTCGCCATCTCTTCTTGGTCATCAATTTGTGCAATGAAATTTATATCTAAGGCGTTACAGTTGGATTTAGCCATTAATCTGGCTAACCCTTGTCCTTTTATGAGCTTAGTTGGTTTGATTTCGATATCATACTCAAGGATAGTGGCAATCCACTTTCCTCTTCTACCATCTGGTCCATCCTGTGTAAGAATATCTTTGACTACAGAATTTGAAACATAGGCAATAATGTGAGAGTAAAGAATGTAAACTCAAAAATCTTTTATGGCTTTAACCAAAGCTAAAGCTTGTTTTTCCATTATGTTGTATTTTAGAGTTGCATCTCTAAGTGTTTTACTGAAAAATGCTATAGGCTGTTCAAAACCTTGGTCATTTTTCTGCAAAAGAACAGCAGCTATGGTATGTTCAGAGGCAAATGAAAAGATAATAAAATCTTTTTTGAACTCTGGGCTAATTAAGATTGGTGTTTTGGTTAAAGCATGTTTTATAGATTCAAAAGATTGTTTTGCTTCAATTGTCCATTTCAGTACAACGTCTTTTTTCAGCATGTTATTAAGTTCCTTTATGATTTCAGCTAGATTAGAAATAAATCTTCTTAAAAAATTTATTTTACCTAACAATGCTTGTAACTCTTTGAGGTTCCTAAGTGGTTGAATGTTTAGTATGGCTTCAATTCTTGTTGTATCTATCCTAATACCTTCCTTGAAAATTATGTGTCCTAATAGTTTACCTTCTTCAAGTCCAAAAAGACTCTTTTTTGGATTTCAGGATATGCCATATTCCCTACATTTGATGAATACCTGTCTCAAGTGATCCAAATGTTCATTATTAGATTTAGAAAACACAGTAATGTCATCTAAGTAAATAACCAAAAAGTAATGTATTTCCTTAGCAAAGGCTATATCCATAGCCCTTTGAAAGGTAGCTCCAACATTCATTAATCCAAAAGGCATTTTCACATACATGAAAGTGCCCCAAGGAGAAGTAAAGGCTGTCTTGGGTTGGTTTTCTTTCTGAACAAGTATCTGGTTATAACCTGAGAAACCATCCAATAAAGAAATTCTTGAAGATCCAACTACTCTCTGCAAGATGTGATCTATCTTTGGCAAAGGGTAATTATCTTTCAAAGACACTTTATTGAGATTTCTGAAATCTACACATAATCTTATTTCTCCAGTTTTCTTCCTAGTAGATACTGAGTTAGAAACGCAATCAGAATATTTGATTGGTGCAATTATTTGGGCCTCATACATTCGTTTGACTTCTTTCTCTATCAAAGGTAACAAGACAGGATTAATCCTTCTTAACTTTTGTCTAAAAGGCTTCTGGTCATCCTTCACAAGAATCTTATGTTGAATTATACTTGTGTGTCATAAGCCTTTAAATCTTCATAACTCCATGCAAATACATCTTGATATTCTTTCAACAGATCAATGTATTTGGCTTTTTCCTCTTGTGGTAAAGATTTAGACAATTTTATCATTTTAGGATGTAATTCTGTTCCTATATTGCACTTCTCAATATTAGATATGACTAGTTCCATTTTAGACTTTTTGGGCACATCATTGGAATCAATGAAGTCTTCTAAAGGAGTTAAACCTTTAGGTAAAAGATTGTATTTTAGTTCTAACATGTCTATTTCTTCTTCAATTATTTCCTCTATGTCTACTTTTTCTAAGTTATCTATATCTGATTGAGTAAATACAGTTGGCTTTTTATATTTATGTACATCTACACTATTTATTTCATAATTGAAATTATCATGTACATTACATTCTGAATCTAAATTATCATTAGTGTCTATCTTACAGTTTTGAAATTCTTCCTTGCTGTTCAAAAAATTTAAAATTTGTTCGTCTTCAGAGAAAATCTACCAGTATTTAACATTGTCAGGAACAATGGGTCTGTATTTTACTTCAGCAGTATATCTATGAGTTGTTTGAAAATGCAAATTACAGGTGCTAGCAAAAGTTGCTAGACAATGTGTTTGCACATTTTGATTTCTGGGAATGATAGCAAACTTAGTCTCCAATAAATCATCAACCAAGTCAATTGCTGCATCTCTATATCTGGCTAATCTAGGATTATGAACAGAATATTCACTGTTTATTTGCTTAATGACTAATTTTGAATCACCCATGATTAAAATTCTTTTACCTCCTAAGTTTCTGATGATTTGGAGGCCTAAGATCAATGCTTCATACTCTGCCATGTTGTTTGCGCATTTAAAATTGAGTCTAAAGGCATGTCCTTCCAAATGACTGGTTTCCATGTTGGTGATCCATACTACAGCTCCTGCCCTTGTTTTGTTCAATGAGCCATCAAAATCTAAGTGCCAAAGGGCTTTATGAAAGATATTATCGTTGTTTGGTTCAGGTTTTCTGTTAATCAATTCAGTTGGGATATCATTATTATCAGAATTGCATAAAATGAAAGAGTCAAGGTTAGTTGGAGTTGAATAAATGGGATAATTTATGGACCTTTCTGCATCACTGACCATGTATTTCATTAGAGTTTCTCTGTAAAGTTTTTTGGGCTGTCCAAATACTGTGATAGTAGCAAAACTCATGTCTAGTTGTAGAGATTCCTGCAACTTAGCTCCCCATGAGCGAGAAAGAAGCATACCATACTTAGGTGGGATGTCAGCTACTACAATATCCATGATCATACTTTTACCTGGGTATTGAACTAAATTGACACACAAATCTTTTATTAATCCAATGCACTTAACTTTAGATGATTCAAATGAGAACAAGTCTTTATATGGCCTAGTTATTTCTAGATTCAGAGTTTCCATAATAGCTTTTGGCATTAAATTGTGGGAAGCCCATGAGTCTAACATTGCATTGTGTAATATCTGATCATGAATAGCAAGACTAATGTAAAAAGGAAGGATTGCTCCATCAGCATGTGTACCATTCACATTAGGACCAAAAATTAACTCAGGCTGATCATAATTTTGATTAATTGAATCCTCACCATCATTCATATTTAAAGTTTCATTGATTGTTGATTTGTACAAGTCATTCTTTACCAATTCTGTTAAAGGAATTGGTATTTTTAACTTGGATATTTCATCTTGAATGTTGAATGCTGGTTGAGATTTACTAATTTGTAGAAGTTCATCTTTTGTAATTGTTAACTGAGTGGATTTTTCTTCAGGTTCAGCAGTTTTACCTTTAGTTTGAGTTTTTCTTTTATCTTCTGTTTGAGTTTCACGATTTCTGCTGTCTTTAGTTAATTTGTCATGAACAGTTTGAGTGGCAGCAGAACCCTGGTCAGATCTAGAATTTTCAGCAGAAGATTTAGGATTTGATGATCTAGAGTCAGCTGGATTCTTCTTTGGATCAGAAACTGTTGTTCTTGCTGAATTAGTGACTTTTGTAGTATTAGCCTTTTGGGCATCTTTGGAGGATTGAGCCACCTCATTAGTGATATCAACAATCTTTGGACTAGACTGTTTTTTAGGACCGGGTGGGTTTGAATTTTGCTTGTTCTCTCTTGGAAGAATTTGCAAATTTTTTATTTTGGGAGCCTCTACATTCTTTTTGTTTTGATTTTGTTGAGTTGGAGCATTGTTTTTAGTATAAGGCTCATTTGTTTTCTTGCTCCTAAGGTTATACTAGCTGTGAATTTCATTGATTGCGAAGTCATAACCTTGCTTATAGTCAAAGGATTCACTAGATTCTACTTTGAACTGTTGAAGTTCAAAGAGTTTTTGATTCTCCTGAGTGAGGAAAATTGTATTACTCTCATGTATCTCCATTACTATGTTGATGTCTTCCTCATCCTCAACATTGTTTTGAGAACTTTCAACGTAGTTCTCTTGAAAAGGGGGCCTAATGTTTTCATCTAGAGAAGGTTCTTTACCTTTTCCAGGATTGTTGTTTTTTTGTAGTTAGGATTTCTGATTTGGGGTTGGTTATCCCATTGCGGTTTTTTCTCAATGTGGTCTAATCTTTCAACTACTCTTTCTAAAATTTTTGCAATAAGATCAAATTTACCATCTAAGCTTGAATTCTTTTTTTCGATGGTGACTCTCCTTTCATTCCTAAGTTTGACTTTTTTGGCTAGGATATTGATTTCTACACCCACAACATCTAGTTGCATCTGTTCTAAAGTTTCAGGATTTATTTCTCTTAATTGGTATGCCATGTCTGGATCAAATCCATCAGGAAATTTAAGAAGCACTGAATAGGGGGTAGGTTTAAGATCAACAGGGATGGCATTATAAATACTATTATATCTGGTGCAATAATCCTGAACATACTCATTAGGAGCTCTTTCTAGAGCGTCAAACTCAGATAGAATTTGCAGGGGATTCTTTTTCTTTTCCCATTTATTTATGAAAGCTCTATGAAATGCAGCTAAATCCGCTATACTACCAGCACCTAAATTTCTACCATGTTTTTACTTCTCCTGTTAAACTTTGTGCAAATAGTTTCATTCGGACATCAGATTCATCTATCTCATAAATTTCACAAAAATCAGTCATTCTGATGACATGTTGTTGTGCAGTTATTTGTGAAAAATTATCAAATAATGGGATATCCTTTTGGTAATTCTGGGGCATATCATGGAAATTTTGAGGTAAAACTAGCGGGGCATATCTTACAACCATGATTTGAAGTTTTCCTGAACTAGGAGGTATAACAGTGACTATAGGAGCAGTGCTGGATATAGTCACTGATGTGCTGAAAACTGTATTTGAAGAACTTGAAAAATATGTGGTTATATATATGGAACTAGATGGAAAAAATGTAGTGCTTATAAAATTGGTGGATGCAATGGATTGAGTGAATGATGGAAATACTATCCTAGGCTGCAAAGGCAACTCAGGAATGGTTCTGTGGATGAACTTGCAGTGGCTTGAGGGTATGATGAAAATATAATCCTAGGTTGCAAAGGCAACTCAGGACTAAAAGGTTCTGTGGGTGAGCTAACAGTGGAATCTAAAAATGAAGTGGCAGCATATAGAGTTGAATCTGCTGCGGGAAATATTGTTGTGTATAATTGAGAAACTGGAGGCTTAAAGTGAGATAAAAATTGAGCTAATTTAACAGCTTCATCCCTCGGGGCAGCATGTCCCTCGGCATCTTTGAGAGTGTCCCTGAGCCATGATGGTCTCTTTCTCAGTGAAGGAGATGGATCGATTGGGTCCATTGGTCCTTCAACATCAGACATTGTCTCATCCTGCGGTTCTTCTTGATTTCCAGGCCTTGCTTCATGATTTTCCTCAAATCTTGGAAGATCTACTACTTTCTTCAGGGAAGCATCTTCGTCAAAAGTGACATCATGGCATATCTCTACTTCCCTTTGACCAGGTACATAGACTCTATAGGCCTTAGAGGTTTCGCTGTAGCCCACAAACATTCCTTTCTTCCCAGAAGCATCCAACTTACTTCTCTTTTCTTTTGGCACATGAAAATAAACAGGACATCCAAAAATTCTAAAATGTGAGACGTCAGGTTTCTTACCGGTGAAAACCTCTTCGGGAGTTTTGGAGTCCAGGGCGGAATGAGGGCATCGGTTTTGAATGTATACAACAGTATTCGCAGCTTCTCCCCACAGAAACTTCGGTAGATCCTGGTCACATAGCATGGCACGGGCAGCTTCCACAATGGTCCTATTCTTTCGTTAAGCAACGCCATTCTGCTCAGGAGTATAAGCAGTAGTAGTCTCCCTCTTAATGCCAGCTTCTCTGCAAAATTCCTTGAACTCATTTGACTCATATTCAATGCCATTGTCGGTCCTCAAAATCTTGATCTTCTTCCCTATCATATTTTCCACCAAGACTTTGAAGGTACGGAACCACATGAAAGCCTCATCCTTCTTCTTCAAGAAGTATATCCAGGTTTTGCGGGAGAAGTCATCAGTGAATGTCATATAGTAGAAACATCCTCCCAGGGATGTCACGGGTAGCATACCAGATCGATCAGAATGGACCAGTTGCAAAATATCAGATGTCTTTGTGACACTTGAGGGGAAAGGTCCCCTTGTATGCTTTCCTTTGGCACAACCCTTACATACACCTTCATGATTATTTCCAAAATCGGGCATCCTTGTCACCACCTTCCTTGCTTCGGGAAGGGCCTTGTAATGAAGGTGTCCAAACCTTCGGTGCCATAGTTCAGTTTGTCGGATAGTATCACATGTCATAGCTCCTAGTGGACTTTCTTCAACCTGGTAGAGTGTTCCAACTCTAAAACCAATCACGATAGCTTCCTTGAGATTCTTCTTCCACATGCACACCTTTCCATCAGTGAATGCCACATTGAAGCCTTTGTCTTCGATGGCTGATATAGACACAAGGTTCTTCTTCAATTTTGGTACATAGAGTACATCCTGCAAATGTAGGACTTGTCCTTGAGACAAGTGGAGGGTCACAGTCCCTGTCCCTTTCACGGGATATGTGGCACTATCTCCAAGGATAATTTCCAGATTAGTATCCTTCTCAACCATGTCAGAGAGTGCTTCCTTGAACCCAGTGATGTGTCTTGAGGCACCACTATCTATCAGCGAGACATCCATAGTGTCGGGCGGGGATGCAGCAGAGAGGGCAGATACAAGAATGTATTCATTTCTTTTATCAACAACATTTGACTCCTCATACTTGGAGTTTCTAGACCTTTTGAAAGGTTGATTGTTTCCGCCAGAGGGAGCCTTCCTCTTTCCTTTGGACTTGTCGTTTCTTTGATTTCCATTTCTCCGGTTGTTGTTGTTGTCATCACTATCAGGAGAATCCTTCTTGAAAGGACATTCTCTAGCATGGTGACCAGGCCTATGACAAGTGAAACACTTGCCCTTCTTTCCTTGGGCCCTTGCTCTTCCTTTGTTCTTAGGACCACCAGAGTTCTTCTTTCTAGAATGAGCAGCGTAGGCAGCATTTTTGTCATTTTCGTATTCCTTCATTCTTGTCTCTTCTTGCATGCATCTGGACAGTAGCTCGTCAAAGTTAGGAATTGTATTATTATTGAGAATGGTAGTGTTGAATACTTGCCATTCATGTGGGAGCCCTCCAAGTGCGGTGAGTACCATCTCACGATCGGCTATTGTCTCCCCAATAGCCAGCAGATTGTTCCTGATCTCGGTCAATGTCAGAAAGTATGTTTGGACAGACTCATCCCTGCCTTTCTTCAGATTCTTCAATTGATTCTTGAAGAATAGCACTTGGTTTGCATTGTTTACTTTGAACATTTGTATCAGCTTATCGTACATCTCCTTGGATGTGCCTAGCTCAGATATGTAGGCAACCAGACTTTTATGTATGGATTCCTTGATCATTAGCTTTGCTTTGATCTCCCCCTTCTTATACTTGGTTTTAGCAGCAGCAGTAGCAGTGGATGGAGGTTCTTGTATCTTACCCAGTACATAGTCCATGAGATCATGGTCTTCCAATTTGAGATCTAATATCATTTTCCAAGCATGGAAGTCATCCCTTCGAGTCAGCTTGTCATCCTCCTTGAAGCCATAACTTGTGGAACCCATTTTCTTAGATGGTGATTGCTATAAGTTAGGGCTTGTCTTCACCTCAGCTCTGATACCATGTAAATTTTTGTAGATGTTCTATGCTTGATGCAATTTTACTTTTATAACAGCAATCACATAAATAGTTAAGTAAAATGTTGATAGAACATACCAGTGGATCTATAGAAGACAAACCAGAAATAGGAGAATGTGTTGGTGTGTTACGGCGATCAGCAGGATGCTTCAACCAGCAAAGTCTTCTTGGTCGGCCAACCCAAAATGTGTCACAACAGTCCTCAAATCAATTATCCAGTCAACTCAAAGTCAACCCCAGAAAAGTCAATGCAGTCCAGAAAAAGTCAACGCAGGGCAGCAACAAGAAAGTCAATGCAGCTCCAACTTTGGTCAACTTTTTGACCTCGATTTTTGTGCCAATGAGTACGGCCTACAAAAATCGAACTCTCCACAAAATTTCAGCTCAAACGGACCATGCGTTGACCAAAGTCAACGCTGGTCAAACTTGCCCAGAAACCCTAACTGCAGAAAATTTGCTGCGGTAAATTTCGTCCTTTAGCTGCAGAGATTTCGTCCTTCTTCTCACGTGGGAGATGAAACTGCTTCTCAAATGCTTGTAGATAATCAGAGGAGAAGATGTGTGATGAGATGAGTGAAAAGCTCTCCAACGTTGACTGTATTTATATCCATCATTGAGGTGTGTGACACATCTGCTGGGGGTGTAAAACCTTAAGGCCGACCTGCACATATAATTTATTATAAATAATAAATTCAAAATAAATGTTTTGCTCATCAGATTACAATCAGTTTTATATCGATTTTACACCTCTCCGAAAGAGGAATCCAATACAAATATTGGAATCTTCATCTGAGCATCACAAGATGGAGTTTGGACCTAGTTGTCCAAATTTAACAAGGTCAAACGGGACTAGGAGAAACTAAGAATTCTTAGGTTTGGAAATCAGCAGAAAACATTGAAATGATCAAGTAGTTAAGACAGGGAGTATTTTTTACACTTATTTTGAAATAATACTTCTAATTAATCATTAAGATTTGAACACATATATGAAATTGAATGGAACTTCAAAAAAGGAAACAATGACAGAAAGAAATCACTTTACTGATTAGCTTATCACACGAATCCTGAGTTATGAAGTCCAGTTAGCTGTTGTCCAGTCTGCTGCTATGCAATCAACACATGAGCCTACGAAGCGCCAACAAAAATATCTATAATAATCTCAGCAATTTTATTCCACCCTTAATACTTCAAAGAGTGAAGTATTTATACAAATTGTTTAGTACAAAATATCCTAGAGAAATCTAGGAATATCTCTAGGAAAATAAAATATCTTAACAAACTAAGAGGGACAGCTGCTTAACAACTTAGCAAGCTGTCCTTTTATTTAGAAAAAATAGAACTAACATCATCTAATCAAAACAGTTTGTTGGCTAGGTGTGCATGCTTGCTGGCATATTTGGAAGATATTTGTTTATGGATTGCTTGACTGATACTCTTTCACTTTTCATCCTTTAACGCTGTTTTTCCTCTTGATATTCTCTCACGCTGCTTCCTTATTACTTTTACTACTATAAGATAGAAAAATTACTATTGTACAAATTTCTGATTGATTTCTTCTCGGATACTCTTTGATTCTGTTGATCAATCTGATACACTTTCACTGCAACATTTACCTTTTAACAACTGTAAAAGGAAATTTTCACCGTGGTAAAAATAATCAACTTTCTGTTTATATCACCTGATTGTCATATTTGAGTTTCCATTTTTACTTTTTATTGCTGTAAAAGAGATTATCAGTAGTAAAAAGTTTAAAATCCAATTAGTTGCTTTTCTTCATAATCTTCACTGCTTTACCTGTATTTTCTGTTGTTCTTCTCCAATGTTGCTATAACAAATCTATGAATTCTTGCCATTGCTGATGACTTGGTATTTTCATACATTTCAACTTTCGGTAACTTTCATCACTATCAGTGTACTTTGAGAAATTTGGTTTGATAATGAAAATATGTTTGATTTCATTCTGTAGAAAAAATAAGTTCTCAAAGTACTCCAATATAACTTTACCAGTTGGAGAACCTTGTGGGAGAGGCTTATTTATTTGTTCTTTGGCATGGGCTCTGATCTTCTTGTCATAATCTGTTTGAACCATTAGCTTTTCATTAAAGCCATGAATGTCTGGGAGGCCTGCTTTTCTCAATATTGTGTATTGTGCTAAAAACTTTGTTATTGACAACTCCATGGTCTTGCACTTTTCCTCCAAATTGTTCATTATATTCTTTTTATTTAGGACCTTTTTGATTTGCAGAATCATTTATGTCCTGTCTTGGATTTTCAATTCTTCAAGCTCTTCTCTGTTTTTTCTGTTTAAAAATGTAATAAGATTCAAAGCTTGAGATGGTTTGTTAGCCAGTTCTTCTTTGGTTTTTTGAATTTCCACCTGTGCTGCCTTAAGTAGATCTCTCTGCTCATAAATAATTTGAATTGAAGGCCACTATGTATGTATGCCTTGAATTATGTTATTCCAAAGATAGTGCTTGATGTAGGACACCTGTTCACTGAGATTGACCTGTTGCTGCAAAATCTTTACCTGCTCTTGAAGTCTGTTTGCTCTTTGTTCATGTCCCTTAGAGGTAATCAATGCATTTCTATTTGATGTTTCAAGAGTTTGAATAGTCTTTTTCAAATTGATTATCTCATTATTCTTTAGGGACATCTCCTCCATGGCCTTTACTATGTCAGCTGCTTCACCTGTTTGATGTAGTTGAGTGGTGGATGATCTTGTGGCAGAAGTATCTATAGATTGCACTGACATTGCAGTTGCCAGTGGCACTTTTGGGTCTAAATGCTCTGCCAATGTGGAAGGGACCACTGTGCCAACTATAGGAATAACAGTGGGAGTAGATTGCATATTAGCCTCTTTTACTGCTTCTTTTTCTTTTATAAGGGTGTCCATCTGATCTTCCATCTCTTTGACTTGGGTAGTCAGTTTTAGTATTAGTCATTTTAGCTTTTTCAGTTTGTTCTTGGAGGATTTCCTTTGCTTGAGGATGTTCATGTTGTGGGAGTTTTAATTGCTTCCTCAAGGCAGCAATGTCTTCATTGTTTTGTTTTATTAATGCTTGAGCAACCTGAATGTTTGAAGGATCCACTCCAATTTGTAGCACCAGGTCTTCTAAGGATTTGATCCTTAGATCCTTCATTATCTAACTTCATTTGATCTTGCAAGTTGAACACGGTGTTTTGCAATCTAGTTGCACTCACAGTTTTGTTTACCACCTTAGAATAGAGCATTTCTGAAGTACTTCTATGAAACTCTATTTGATCAAGTTCATGTATGGTGTCTGCATCTACTTCAAGCTCTGTTTTCCTGTAATCTGCAACTGATTTTGGGTCTGTAACCTTTGGCTGGAGGAAAGACATAATCATTTTATTTGTTGAATAGTCAAAAGTTGTCAAAAGTCTGTCTTTGTTACCTGGCTTTTCTTCTAGAAATTGTGAGTAAACTTCTCTTTTGATCTCTTCATTTCTTTCCTTAATCTGTTTGTATTTCTCCTTGATATCAATATATTTTCTCTCTGTTGTTTTGGAGGAGGAGGGAACTTCTATATTTACCAGTTTTTCAACCATTTCTTTGCACTGTTCCTGTGTTAAAACCTGCTCTTTCTGAATTTCTGCTAGAGTCTCATTTACAATTACAGTGGCTTCATCATTATCTACCTGTTGATCATCTGTATCGTTTATTTGAATAGCCTTTTCTTTCTCAGCAGCAGTCATTTTTGCCCTTTTGTTGTAAATAATCTTGAATTTGTTTTCTGCAATGGTCTCTGCTGAATAGCCTTCTTCATTCTTGGTCCTTTTGTTTGAAGTTTCTACCTGTTTGTTGACCACTATAGTTTGTGAATTATCTGTGTTTATCACTGTTGCTTCATTAAAAGTAGGGTCAACCAATGTATTTTCCACCCATTCTATTTGATTTGCAAATTTCTCAATTTGGGGTTTAGGCTCATGGATGAAAGGAGTCAATTTACATTTAAGCCTTGTACTATTCAAAATGCCTTTAGGATCATAATTCCAGTAAAAACTTTCTTGGAACTTATACTCTGACAATTTCTTTGCTATCTCCTTTAATGCATCTCTGTTATTTACTATAAATGGGCCAATTTGGTTCTTTAGCTTGAATTGGGTCTTTTTCTTAGAAGCCATGAAATTTACCGCATCTGCATTTAACACCTGCCCTAGATATTCCAATGCAAAAATTCTGATAGTTAGAAATTTGGGCAACTTATATGGGAGCAAATTTGCTCCAAATATCCTTAATTCTATATGTCCTTCATATAAGTACCAATCCCCTACTTGGCTTTGTTCAGACAACTGCAATATCCTTTTCATCTCATCATTGACCCTGGGTTGTTCTGTTTTATAAAGTAAATTCATGGCTGGCCTGACAAACAAATCTGTGAAATCCTTGTAATTGAATTCGTTTCCTTTTAGAATATTACTGACAGAGGCTGGCCCTCTACATTCATCTTTTGTAAAGCCACTGGAAACTGTTCTGCTTGGAAAAATAGAAAAAGATGGAATAGATATGATGAATATGTAAATACTCCCTCAGTAGGCAATTTGGTCAACTGATGATGTATACTGTTAGCAATGAATCTAGCAAAATCAAATACCATCGCAGGAGGCTGCCCAGGGGACAATGTAGAAAGGAATCCTAGTATAGAGACATCAGTGAAATCATCGTTAAAATATCATAAGATAAAGGATAGCATTGAAATTACTTGTCTGGAAGATTCAGGAAAATCAGAGGTGGAATAGGGTGGATTCACTTTTCGGAAATCAACATGAGTAGGCATGAAGTTTTGAAGAATCATAAACCTCCTAGGGTAATCCAAATCTAGGTACAACTGAGTCAAATCTTCAATGGATAGGGGCACTACTCTTGGATCAAAATTCAACTGAAGCATTTCATTAATGGATTCTGCTGTGATAGAAAACATAATTTCTCTATCTTTGTTCATAATAGACCTCTGGTCGGAAACATAATGTAATTGACACAATCTGACCAGGTCTTGAGCTGGATGAGTAATAGGTACAACATACTTGGGCAAATTAGACTCCCAAATAGGTATATCATTTTTACTGTTATCCAGAAATTTGTCATAACGCCAGTTATGAATATCAAGCAAATTAAATTGTACCGCTGCATCAACAATCTTGTAATCCAAATCTGTTAAAGGACTGCTTTCTTCAGTAGTAACAGGGGGTTGAAGAGGTCTGACAACTTCAGTTGAATCAACTGTTAAAGCAGGAGTAGGCTTATTAATCTTTGTTGATTCAGGCTTAGGAAGCTTGGCTGAGACATATTTTGGGGCTTTGGGACCTCCAGACTTGGGTGTACCTTGCTTCTTTGTCATTTCTGAGGATAACTAAGCAAGATTAAACTGTTTGCTATAGTTAATTTTGACACAGAGGGCCTTTCAGCAAATATGGGACAATTCTGGGAACTTGAGCAAGGGTTTTGGAAAGAAAACACAGGTTTTCTAGATGTAGATGTAGAAGACTGGAGAAGTGATTCTCTGGCTTTCTGTGAGTGTTTTTTCTTTTAAATGTTTCTAACCATGGAAATGGTTTGAAAATGAGAAATTTGGCTAAAAAACTGAGTTTTAAGCAAATGGCAAATTCTGAGAAAATTTGTAAGGGTTTTCCCTATTTTTTCAAAGTTTGGGCACACTAGGATTTGGTAAATTTCTTCCTTGTAACTCAACTGGTCAGATTTAGAGTCAAATTTGTGAATTTGCAGGTTAAATTTTGAGGAAAATGCCTATTTCACGGGTGTCTTTATAGTCGAGGAGGGTTTTTTGATGGCTTTGGCTTTGAAATGGATCCACTGGTTCAACAGAAGGCTTGCAAGGATCTTCGTATGAGGCTGCAATGGTGAAATTCTGCTTATGGGCGAGGAATTGTGTAAATAGACGCTTTAAATCAGTCGGGGCGAAGGCTAAATCAGTCGGGAATGCGAATAATACATGAAACGATGGCATATTAAAGCTTAAACTTTTAACATTTACCACTATTCATGTCATTAATTACAGGTCTAAATAAATGGCGGGAGATAAAAAACAACCAATGGTTTTCGCGTTCGTTTGGGATGGTAAGCGGTTTAAAGCATTTGGAACGCGATCGAATAAGGATGCGACACGTAGCATTGAGTTATATTGGAAAACGACTTTTATCGTGCGATTTTGGAGAAACTTCACTCGATCATTTTCAGAGCGCGATATGGAATGCGCATCGTTGGATTTGCCCCGATGATGCGAATGGTTTAGGATTATTTTCCAAGCTGCGGGAAAAGGTAAGTGGGACCCAGGATATAATATAAGCCGTTGATCTGAAAGTTTAGATCTACGGTGTAGGTTCAACGCGATATCGGGAAAGGAATATGAATAGGAGTGGTGGGGCATATGGACGGGGTATCGCGTTGATTTAGGACTGTTGGATCCAAAGGGATCTGGTTGATCGGGCGGCTAGGGATAAATGCAAAAAGCACCGGGAAAATGAAGAGGTAAAGTAATAAATCAAAGGCTCAACGTTTTTTAAACCTTGGTTTAAAACAATATCTGAGGCATCGAGAAAGTTTGTTTATTCAATGATAGATCTATGTTTCGAACACTTTCCTTCATATTTTATTATATAGTTAATTTAAACCAAATAGGTTTATTAACTATAAGGGGGCGGGATATTTACATAGTGTTAGTCTAGCCAAAGGGAGTTTATTATGGGCGCTTTATTAAAACATGTGGGATAATAGACTTTGGCTAAATTTTCTAATAGTGGGTTTTTCAAGGATATTTAGTAAAAGTGAATTATATTAATATGACAAGGATTTTTATAGGGAACTAATAAATAAGTTAGAGTTAATATGACCAAGGGAAAAGTGAATACTCAAAATACATAAATATAACTAATAAAAGTGAAAATTAAAGCAAAGCTTCATTATCATAACTTAATCACTTTTACTTAGGATATAATGTACTTTTGAGGGTTTTTATGCTTTATAAGATGTAGGTAGTTAATCAAATGGGGGTTTTATGTATCATTAAGTAAAAATGGAGTCTTTACTTATGATTTTGCATGGTGATGAATGCATGAATGGTAAATGATGAAAATTAGGGATTATTTATAGGAATTCAAACATTTTTAACTTAATAGTCATTGAGCCTTGGGTCTGGTCCCAACAGAAGTCAGAGAAATGCTCTGAGCCTCTTTGACTGAGAGTCTAGAATGTAGAATAACTATAAGGGAGGGAAATTAGTTATTGTAGCCTGGTGAAAGATATTTACAATGATTTTCCCACCTTCTTCTACCTATCCAATCTTTAATCTAACATTTTTTTCTTTCATTTGTGTAGGTGCATTTGAGCTGGCAACCTTGAACATTTTAATCTTTTGAAAGCAGTAAAAATTATCTAATTCTACCTTATTTCTTCCAAGGACCCAGATTAAACTGTTGGGTTCCTTTTTACTCTATACCTATCTACTGAATTGTCAGGATTAAACTGTCTGACAATTCTTTATTCTTTATCTAAAACAAGTAAATCGAAACATGATAAGTCAAGATTGAATAGTTCAACTCATCATGGATTATGGCATTTATTGACACTCTGCCATAATCAACTGCGAAAAGTAAAAAGTAGTGGCATTTAAACTTGCACACTTTCATGTTTTATTCATCTTTTTTCTTTTGGGGTGTATTATTTTTTCTAAGTCCTTTGATTTTCTTTTAGGACTTTTTGCCCTCTTTTTGATTTTCTAATTTTTTTATTTTTCTTTTATTTTTACAAAATATGGGAAAACAACTTGCAGAAGGCAAAGTATATACATATTTACAAGACTATCATTAGTCAATTCAAAATTATGAATCCTATATTTATAGGAGCCTAACAGGTCCTGCTTGAGTTAGACTATGAGCTCTAGGAGCTCTAGGGGGCTTGGGGATAACTACTTGGAGATATAAAAAACCACAGGGCTAGGTTCGCCTTACCTAGTTGGTGTGCTATTTCCCCACCGTTATGATATTGAGCTAGTTCACCCTCTCTTTGATTTATGCCCCACATGCATCCTACCCATGTAGTCTGGGACTCATGGGAAGTACCTCTCAATTAGTTAATGAGTTGGGAAATGAGGATAGAGACCATAGCATTACTGATGGACGCATCGTGTATTGCCGTACTCTCTATGTCTAGGATGGGATGTGTCCAACAACTTGATCTAGGGTCAATTCTGGTTGAGGTTTTTACCTCTAAACTGACTTCAAGTCAGTGGAGAGTCGAAAGGTCTTTGTGTCTCACTCTCGATCATATCTTCTTATTATTTCTTCTATAGAAGAGCAGAGCCAGCAAAGCAGAGACAACAGGATGAAATAGGATTGTAGGATGATATATGATAGTACATGATAGTACTGGGATTGCACAAATTCACAGATGGATGGTCAGGTGGAGTTCTCCCTAGTTGAGAGGGAGTGTTATATTTGGCAACTATGGCCAAAATCCATGTTGCACTGCTCATATGATGGAGATGATATTTTTGTTGGATTTCTCTTTCGGAGAGGTGCAAGATTGATTTAAAGATCATATTGTTTGGATAAGCAGAAGTTGGATTTTGAATTTATTTTCCACACGTGCAATTTGTCAAGGTCGGCTATAATTGTAATGTAGGCTCACAAGCCTCAAAAGTTGTGTCACACACCCTCAGTGATGGATATAAAAAGGAGAGACATGATCCTCATTTCATCATTCATTCATCTCACACATCTCTCTCTCATATGATTGGTTCGTACAACCTTAGAGGCTTCTCTCCCCTCCACATGTGTCAAACAGAAGCTAAGTTTTTTAGACTGGTTTAGGGCTTTTATGGACAATGTTGACCAGCGTTGACTTTGGGTCAACTCTTGTGATTTGACTGTGTTTTCTGGGTCAAAATTCCGATTTGGAGAGGCAGCAACTAAATGCATAGAAACCGAGGTGAAGCATTGACTTTGACTTCTGTTGACTGCAACATTGATCCCAGGTTTGACTACTATTTTGACTGCAGATTTTGACCATTGCATTGACTAATTTTCAGGACTGTTTTTGGCTGTGTTTGACTTTGACTAAAGGCCGAGTTTGACCGAGTTTGAGTGAGCTTCATTGGTGGCTGATTTGCTGGTTTGACCAACGAAGACTTCGCTGGCTAGTGCATCCTGTTGACTGCTGTAAAATATATTTCCTCTCTGCTGAATAAGAAGAATTATAAAAATATTTGTGTCTCTTGCCTTGGCTTGTCTTCTGTCGATTTATTTATGTTCTATCAACATTTACAGTCAATGGTTATGTGATTGCATATCTAGAAAATAAGAAATATTGAAGTAAACTGCTCTAAGCATAGAACATACCATGGTTAACTAAAATTAACATTCGAGTTTTTCATGGGGTAGAAGTAGGACGAATTTCGGCCCTAGTAGATTAGACCAGGCAGAGTTTATTGGGTAGCAGATTGAATTGACAACAGGGCAGTTTGACTAGGTTTGACCAATGATGTGTTGTTGGTTAGTTTGACTTTATGTTTGACTTGAAGGATTATATGTATGTCTTGTTGAATTGAATAATTTATCTAAGGAAAAGGTTACTGGGTTTTACCCCCAAGTGGGTTTCCCCAAGGTAAATCTTGTGTTATTCTTGTTCATCATTGTCTCATTTTGATCTCTGCTGTCCTACTGCTTGTTATAGTTGAATTTATGAAGTATAATTGCTTAATGATTAACTGGAAGTGCTAATCATTAGAAGTAATTATGAGTTTCGAGATTTAGTGCTTGTATCATCTGCACTTGATAAATCAACATGGTTTTAGAGCTTTGGTGAAGAAAGGACGTTGAGATCACTCTTTGAAAAAATCTCTCTCTAAAGCAAAAGTCTCTCTTTTCTGAAATTCTATCCAGGTCCAAGAATTTTGAGAAGAATACTCCCTCTTGTAAGGAAGGAAACAAGATAGAAGGCGCATCAAACTTCAAGGCATGGAAAAGCAGAATTGATCTTGTTCTTTAATAAATTGATGTCTTAGAATATGTTAAAGGCAAGGTGACTAAACCTAAGGATGATGAAGGAAAGGCTAAACACATAAAAGATGAGGTCAAGGCACAAAGGATTCTTATTGAATCCATCAAAGATCATTTGATCACATTGTCTCAGAATTAAGAACCTTCAAGCAAGTATATGATGCCCTAGTAGGATTGTATACTATTGACAACTTTAGACAGAAAATGTCCTTGAGAAATCTCAATGTCGTGACATTCAAATGTCTAGTTCAGATTTTGTGGCTTCCTACTTCATGATGATAACTCATTTAAGAGATCGACTTCAATCTGTTGGAGAAATTATTTCTGGAATAGAACCTGTGATGACTTCTCTTAATGGGCTACTTGAATCATGGGACTCATTTGCATCTAGTATTTGTGGTAGAAAAAAATTCTAAGTTTTGAAGAACTATTGACCTCATGTACTCGAGAAGAATCTAGACTCGTATCAAAAGGAAAAATTTAGAGACCTCAAGAAGGTGACTCCTAAGCATTTGCGACTCATTCCAAGAAAGGTTGGAGGAAGAAAGAAGTTTGGTTTCCAAAGAAGAAATATAGGTAGAAGACCCGCTCCTCATGAAAAGAAATATATGTCGAAGATTGAATGCTATTATTGTCACAAATTTGGTCACGACATAAATCAATGTCTTGAAGGATTGAATGATAGAAAAAGGAAGGGAAAACAACATGCTTCCGCAATAGATATTGATCATGATGAACATCCAAAGAAATCCAAGAATGGAAATCTAGGTAACAAAGATTTCTTCTATTTCTCTGCTCTTGCAGGTTTTGTTGCATACAACAGTGGCATATGGTTGGTAGATAGCGATGCCTCCAGACTGTTGAAGAATGTAACTAGGTTTGGTCTTCATTATTAATGTATTTGTCAAAAGAATTTGTTATTATCATTAAATGACTTATTAACACATGGGTTTCATGCTTTGGTCATATTTAGATTAAGGTCCCAATTGTGGACTTCTAGGTTAGCTGTTATAGATTTAAATTGATTCAATTTGGGCTTTTAAATCATGTAATATTAGGTTGTCAAAAGGCTCCTCCATCAAGTCATCTTCTTCAAGGCCATCATCCTCGGTCGCTTCAACAAAATCTACTTCAAAGACAACCCTCAAGTCAAGTAATACAAGTCATCAAAGCAGCCTCCTTAAGTCGGCCTCAATTTGTCTTCATGTTGGCCTAATTATTGACACAACTATTCAAAAATTACAGGTCGACTCGTTTATGGAGGAATAACTATATATACAAGGCTGTGGTTTTGCATTTCACACACAAAATTCGAATCACTCTAAAATTTTCAGATCATATCACAGAGACGCAATTCGAACTACATCACAGATTTGGTACTATTGCCGAGGACAGGGTTTCGATCTATTACAGAGATGAAGGTTCAATGCTAGATGACGTTACAACAAAAACAAGATTCAATGTTAACACAAACTCAGTCATGTAACTGGGTGCTATGTCGAGTAGTTGATACTTGGTGCTACAATGATGTTATCTCTGCTCTAATATCTCGGTGTGCTACAGGAACTCGGTGCTGTCACAAGAGCTACATAAATTTGGTGCTAGCTCGATGTGCTATAAGAACTCGGTGCTACATGAATTCAGTGCTACTCCAGTCAATGTATACCTCAGTAAATATTTCGATGCCATCAAGATGGAAGAACCTCGGAGCTATCTTTGGTGTAAGATCTAAGATAGAATTTCTCGGTGTACTTGCAGTAATGAGGATGAAGTTTTGGTGCAAGCAAACGAGATCTCGGTGTAAGGAGATATTGGTGCTAACACAATGAATGGATGACTTGATGGAGGAGGTCTATAGTCTAAGGGTCTTGGTCGTCTCATCTTGAACCTAGTGAAGGAAGAATTTTGACTTGGTTTTCCCCAAAGAGTGGGGTTTTGCCCTAGCAGCGTGCCTATATCTTGTGTCCTATTCTATTGGTTTGGCATTAGTCTTGATAATAAGAAAAGATAAAATGAAAGAACACATAATAATAACAAGAAACATCACAAGATAATGTCATGATAAGAGAAACTGCTTAATTGCCATTTCTTTAACATGGAATTAGAGCTAAGGTCATGATCAAATGAAATGAAAAGTTCTCGAAGAACATAGATGGACACTTCTGGGTTAATGGATCACAGTGAACTAAGCTCAATCCTAAAAAAGGCACCTCGAAGAAGTATGAGAACCTTGCTCTAAATCTTAGATATTTTTTCAGAGATAAGTTTAGGAACTCGAATAAGGGTGATCTTTATCACAACACGGTCACAAGAATATAAATCACAGTGCTCTCACAGCTCAAATTAATTTCCTAGATGCTACACAGTTCGGTAGCAGACCTTTTAACTTTGCAATGGATGCTACATAGTTCAGGTGTCACAGTTAAATCTCAGATTTAGAGTCTCGGTGACATAACAAGGTCTCATTACTACCACACCTTCGATGATATTACCACAATATCTTAGTTTTTATAATACCATAGTCTCGACCTGTGGTGATACTACAGTCTCGACCCATACTACAGTCTCAGACTAACTCGGTGCTACCACAGTGAGAAGGGTCTCACTGGTTCGGTGTCATCACAGTTTGGTGAGAAGGGTGCCATTTTAGTTCGGTGGTATCACATTGACCTTAGTACAGTGATAAGGTCTCACAGTGTATATTACAACTCATATTACCTCAGTCAAATAACAAAATCTCAATGATACCTCAGCACAGTCACCATCTTGATATAACTACAAGGGTCTCACAATTTAGTGTTTCCACAATGATATCGTCAATAGAATTCATTGATATATACAATGAAATAATACATTCAAGGATCTCAGAAGAACTGCCTGCATAAAGATCCGAGGTATCTACAAATGCTAAAAGTATTGAGTTCAAAAGGAATCCAAAGATTGTCCTATGTAAAATAAAGTTGACAGTGCAAGGAATCTACTAAGAAGAAAGGTCTCCCTAAAGATCTGAAGTGCAAGGAACCAAGTAAGTATTGATGCTACAAACTAAAAGTATGAAATCACAAGGTATGTATATAAGCATTTGAATTTTTATAATCCTTGTTTTTATCTAGTCTAAGGTCAAAAATATACTATTAGAATCTTAATCCACTCCCTCTAGGATTTACAAAGTAATCTAGATATAAAATAAATGTCTTGTCAAATTAAATTGATCTTAGATATCTTAAAATTCCATTCCTCATGATTGTATAAAAGATCTAACTTGAGAAATTAAGTCTTGCTCTTGGTATCACATGGTTTTTCTTGAAAGTATGTATTGCGGGTATAGAAGACCATGACTTACACCTCTAATGATCAAGGAATATGAAGGAAAGGCATCACTAGAAGGTTTGTCGAGAAACAAAGGTATGTCTTAAATTATAAAGCTTTGTTAATTATCTTTGGCAAGTACATTCTACATTACTAACATTTGCTATGACTAGCTCTCTTGAATCTTAAAAGATTATTGTTTGGGGTGATTCATCATCTGATGAATCTACCCACCTTATACATTTTTAATTGTTTGCATAAAGAGAACCCTAAAAAGGTTCTCTGGAAACCCTAACCTAAGGGTATGTTTATAATGTATGAAACCCTAAACCTACTTAGGGATATTAATGAAGAAATGACTATACTAATTGATTTCTTGATAATGTCGTGTTTGGGATTTTGATATGATCATGGAAGATCTAACTAATTAGGGTTGAAATGATGCTGTTCGAAATCTCGAACCTTTGAAATCTTAATAGAATAAGGGTTTTCTTTGACATGAACCGAAACCCTAGGTTTTGGTTAGGTCTATTAGCAAAATCCTTTTTATAAAGGTCCTAGGAAGGAAACCCTAGGTATATATTTCTTTATTGAGTTCCTAGCTTAGTCCAGGACAATATGTGTTTGATATATTAAATATTGTCTAATCATATGATATGCTTATACATGATGAAAAAACTCATAGATATATGTGTTGATCAAATTTCTAATGAACATAAGTTCTAGGGTTTGGAAACAAGCTGTAGTCAAAGATTGAAGGTCTAGGATGATGATTGAAGAATCTAGGGTTTTACGTCTAAGATCTAGTAATGGTTTAAGTCTCTAGTATGTATCTATATAATATTCACTAAGAATTTATAGATGGAAAATCTAGGGTTTACATCGAACCTTAGTAGAAGTTATTTATGCTACGAGTAAAATCTAGGGCTTACATCAAACCCTAGTAAAAGCTATTCATGATATGCTTGTTTTGATTAAATGAAATCTAGGGTTTACATAAAACTCTAGTGGATAGTCTTTCATATGGCTTTCGAGAATTATTAGATACCTTTATCTTTCTTTTGAGTTATATGACAGAATTAATCTTTTGTCATCTTGATTGAATGGCTGATGTGATTTAGGGTTTGTATCAAACTTGTACTAGATGATTGAAGTGTTGAAGTATAGTCCCTTGTTGATTATGAAAAGCATAAATGCCTCTGCTACTATAAAGTCTTTGTTATGACTAAGTCCATGCTTCTACAAAATTGGTTGTACTTGCTGTCTAAGTTATGCATGTACATCATATTGGTAAAGAAGTCCGTAAGAGAAGTTGATATGATCCACATGATGAGAAGAATGGAAGCCATAGAAGATTCTCCAACACCGAAGAAAGAAGTTAATCTCCCTACATTAAGAGGGAGCCTAGATAAAGAACTCTCCTTGGTTAAGAGGGAGGGCACAACATAAGTCTTGATTGGAGAATATATATTGGAAGAAATGTTGCTACATATGAAGTAGGAAAATAAATCTTCTCTAAAAAATTCAACTAATAGTCCTACTGAGATTAATTGAAGGGCAACATCGAAACCCCGAAGGTTTGCTTTAAATTATGTATTTTAAAGTTTATTGCTAATTGGGATTGTGTTTGTATAGGTGAATCTCTCGAATGTTTTGATAACGTGTTGGTTACTTATCAGTTTGATTGGGAGAGATTGATTATACTTGATCTGTTGGATCAAGGGTGTTGAGGCTTTGCGAGTGAAGCATTGCCCGAAAAGACATCGGGCTGACACTTTGTGTTGATGTATGGTAGGGAGGGTGGCATCGGGTGGATGTGCACCTAGTTCCCTAGGTTGATGGTTAGTAAGTAAGCTTGATGGTACCTATAGAGGCTGAATTTTTTAGTCCATCTTAGTCCTACTCGAATAGATTGACTTGGTTAGGAATCTAGTCCGTGGCATTGTGGTGCCTAAATTGTTGAGAGACCAAATGGATAGATTACCCTGGTCAGGAATCTAGTCCATGACATTGCGGTACCTATACTACTTCATAGATAAAGTGAGATCTTCCATATACTTCTTTTATATATGAATACCTCCCTAGTTAAGAGGGAGTCTTGAAGAATGTAACTAGGTTCGGTCTTCATTATTAATGTATTTGTCAAAAGAAATTATTATCATTATTAAATGAATTATTAAAGCATGGGTTTCATGCTTGGGTCATATTTAGATTAAGGAACCAATTGTGGACTTCTAGGTTAGTTGTTACAGATTTAAATTGATCCAATTTGGGCTTTTAAATCATGTAATATTAGGTTCTCAGAAGGCTCCTCCATCAAGTCATCTTCTTCAAAGTCATCATCCTTGGTCTCTTCAACAAAATCTACTTCAAAGACAACCCTCAAGTCAAGTGCTACAAGTCATCAAAGAAACCTCCTTAAGTCGAAATCAATCTGTCTTCATGTCGGCCTAATTATTGACACAACTATTCAAAAAGTACAGGTCGAATCATTTATGGAGGAACAACTATATATACAAGGCTGTGGTTTCGCATTTCACACATAGAATTCAAATCACTCTAAAATTTTCGGATCATATCATAGAGATGCAGTTCAGACTACATCACATATTCCATACTATTGCAAAGGACAAGGTTTCAGTCTATTACAGAGATGAAGGTTCGATGCTAGATGATGTTACAACAAAAGCAAGCTTTTGTGTTAACACAAACTCAGTCATGTAACTCGGTGCTATGTTGAGGATTTGATACTTGGTGCTACAGTGATGTTATCTCTGTCCTAATATCCCGGTGTGCTACAAGAACTCGGTGCTGTGACAAGTGCTACATAAATTTGGTGCTATCTCGGTGTGCTACAAGAACTCTGTGCTGTCTCAATGCTACATGAATTCAGTGCTACTCCAATCAATGTCTACCTCAGTAAATATTTCTGTGTCATCAAGATGGAAGAATCTCAGAGCTATCTTTGGAGTAAGATCTAAGATTGAATGTCTCGGTGTACTTGCAGTAATGAGGATGAAGTTTTGGTGCAAGCAAAGTAGATCTCGATGTTAACACAATGAAGGGATGACTTGATGGAGGAGGTCTATAGTCTAAGGGTCTTGGTGGTCTCATCTTGAACCTATTGAAGGAGGAATTTTGACTGGGATTTCCCCTAGAAGTGTGCCTATATCTTGTGTCCTATTCTATTTGTTTGGCATTAGTCTTGATGATAAGAAAAGATAAAATGAAAGAACACATAATAATAACAAGAAACATCACAAGATAATGTCATGATAATAGAAACTACTTAACTGCCATTTCTCTAACATAGACATATGATAGGAGATTTTGACAATCTCACAAGTCTGGTGGAGAAGAGATCTTCACCAAAAGTAGAGCTTGGAGATAACAACTATGTAGTCAAAAGTGTTGGGTCATTATCCATTGAGCTGGAATCAAGTGAAAACATTAATCTAAGCAACATAATATATGTATCAGGTTTGGAAAAGAATTTGGTTTCTACTTCATGGATGGAAGATAAAGGATATAGAGTAGCATTTTTTGATGGTCAAGTGCTTGTATGGCACAAAGGGTCATGTATAGATTTTGTTAGAATAATTGGAGTTCATGAAGGAGGGTTGCATAGACTTTTGGGACAACTAACTCAAGCATTAGTGTATGATAATATCAATCTATGTGAACTATGGCATATAATATATGATCACATTCACTACAGAGCTCTGCGAGCATTGAAACAAATGGTTTCATGTATTCCAAAATTGTAGGTGGAGCATCAAGGAGTATGCAAAGGTTATGCACTTGGGAAGAATGTCAAGAGATATTTTCCAAGCAGTGACCTACGTCTAAGGAACTCTTGGATCTAATTCATTCTGATCTATGCAGTCTAATGCCGGCAAAATCTCTAGGAGAATTTCTATGCTATGGGACTTTTATTGATGATTTCTCCCGTAAGGCATGGATCTACTTCATCAAGACCAAGGATGAAGTCTTCAACAAATTTCAAGGTTTCACGGCTTATGTAGAGAACTTGACAGGGAAGAAAATCAAAACTCTGAGATCAAATAATGGAGGAGAATACACTTCCAAGGAACTCATTGCTTTCTGCAAAGAAGCTAGGATTAAGAGGGAGTTGATAGTCCCTTAAAACCCCCAACAAATTGTAATTGCTGAAAGAATGAACAGATCTGTTGAAGAAGTTGTTAAGGCAATGATTCGTGATCAAGACTTTCCCATGTTCTTATGGGGAGAAGCATCTAGGACAATAGTCTATGTTCAAAACAGAAATACTCATCAAATCTTGGAAGATAAGACTTCTAAAGAAGCATTGGGCATTTGAGAATCTTTGGTTTTCCTGTTTACATTCATCTATCCAAGGAGAAGAGGACAAAACTGGACTCTTTAGGAAAGAAAGGAATATTTGTTGGATATAGCAAGTCATCAAAGGCTTATATGATTTATGTTCCAGGACTGTGACAGGTTGAAATCAGCAAGGACGTTACCTTTGATGAGAATTTTGCTGATTGGAAGTCCAAAGAAGTTCACATGGACACTGATGATGATGACGAAGAACATGAAGCTCCCAAGGAGTAAGATTCAAGTCCTTCCCAACCTATAGAACAACTCAGAGATCATCATGAAGAGACAGAATGGCCCAATGAACCAGTGGATCCAATTATTGTTCCTGAAATCAAGAAAAGGCCAGCATGGCTTAGATCTACTTGTAGGAAGTTGAAGGACATACAGCGCCATGTGGCATCTTCAGGGAAAGTAAAAGACCTAAGAGATGTTCTGAATATGCAACACTGTTGACCAATTTCACTGGTTCTGAACCTTCCAACTATGAGGGGCAGCTAGCCAACAAGTTTGGAAAGATGTTATGATGGAGGAGTACCAATCCATTATGATGAATGATGCATGGGAAATTGTGCCATGAATTGAAGGGAAGTCAGTGGTAACCTCCAAATGGATATATAAGATTAAACATGTAGTGGATGGTAGTATTGACAAGTACAAATCAAGATTCATGGCTAGAGGATTCTCTCAGAAAGATGAGACATTTTCCCTTATTTCCAGGTGTTAACACTTTTCATCTGACACACACACCTACCAGTTAGTGAGAAAATGCCTTAACCCCACAAGGTGTGGTTAGTGGCAAATTTCAGAGATGGGGATGTCACCTATTCCTAATTATTTCCGTTTAAGCTATCTCCTAGGTTAGCTAAGGGGGGTGGTCCCTAAAGGGAAAACTAAGTTAGAAGGTTTCTAGGAGATGTAAAATTTGGATTACTTGAGATTGTGAGCAAATAAAATGATCAATATAACATGAAATGCACTCCAATAACCATCAACACATGAGATAATGATTAACATATATAAAACTGGTGCCTCCAAATATTTCTTTAAGAATAATTAATACTTGCTCAAAATGAAATGAAGTGTTTCAAATTGAAACACACGTAACCCTGTCAATCAAACAAAAGATGTTAGCAAGATCTGATATCAATGCAAGATATGAAATATGCTTTCAAGAAATGCTTTCAAAGTTCATATAATCATTCACAAATTCAAAGCATGTATGGAAGCAATATAGAGTGACTTGTAAAGGAAACAATTTAAACTTTACTTGCGAAAGTGAACCAAATGATACTTGCTTAAATAAGATAATCAAATTGAAACATTTGCATCAATGACATGTACATGAAATCATTTGTAAGTAAAATAATAATATGTGTTAGCATGAAATGCACCTAAACTAAAATTTGATGCAATTATTTTGGCTACTTGTAGTCTAAAATGCCTAGTCTAGATGTGACCTTTCTTACGACTGTTTTGAAACAAGTCTCTTATGTGACTTGTGGAAGGGGTCCAAGAGAAAGATAACCAAGGCTATATTAATGATACCTTCCTTGGATTATCCAACACACCCGATGCTTTCGACGCTACAAAGACTATGGCTCTGAAGATTGCAAGGTCACCGTGTTAACCGCGTAAGAGGGTCTATGTCTTTCAAGTTGATGAAAGAAAGGGGTCCGTAAGAAATGTCTTTCAACCAAGCTTATGCTTGGAGGTAAATTAAGTTAGGATGCAACTATTTTAAAATGCCTAACATGTTATGCAAGTGACTTTTCCAAATAGAGATTTGCAATGTTTTCAATATAATGGAAATAATGCTCAAAGTAAATTGCAAATGTAAACTCAACTGGAAAATGAAATTAGCTTGCACATGAATTAAGTAATATCACTAAATGCTTTGCTTCAAGTAAATGGAAATATGCTCAAAAAAATATAACTCGGATAGTTGCTCAAGATAATGCAAGATACAAAAGCTTCATAAACATATAAGATTGTAAGTTGTTCAAAGTAATTGCTTTAACAAATGATAAACCAATAACCGACTAAAACAATGAAATTAAGTTTCCAATTTATGTGCTTGCAAAATGAGCAAATAACTTAAAATAAATGAGCATGTAAACAATGAGCCTATTGTGAGGCCAACATGAAGCAAATTGTTACACTAACTAAATCAACTTTGCTACTTGAAATGAGATGCCTTGCATAAAATAAAATAAATCGCTTCCAAGAGTAAAATTTAAAATTGTATTTGAAGGTAAACTTGAAATGGCAAAGCAAAAGAATGAAAATAATTAGCAAAAGAAAATTCAGATAATTTGATTGTGAAGGTGAGGTTGTGTTAAATTTAAGGCATGCAAGATGAAAACAAAGAAAAAAAGCGCAAGATTAAACCACCCACATGTTCCTCCTTTTGAAAAAGGAGAAAAGGATGCCTTGGGTGAAAACCCAAGCTCCCACAAGAAAAACCAAGTTTTTATTAGATGTTACAAGATGAGGAACCTTCAAGAGTTCTTAAGTAAATCTTTAAGAAAAGTATTTACAATATATGAGGCTTCTCAAGCTCTAGATCTTCTTTTTGAAGTCAAATTCAGAAAATGAGGAAAGTACAATGAGAAAACTCTCAATATTGAAGAAATTAAGAGTCTCTTGATGTATCAAAGCTTTGCCTCCAATGGTGAATGAAATGTTGCATGAGACAAGGAGCCAATCTTCCTCAAATGCCCACAGCCTTGCCAAATAGCAGCCCTCCTCTTTGTCCACGGCATCCTCAAAAAATCAACTTTGAAAGGGTTTTAGAGGTCCTACAAGGAAAAGTGTTAAGAGTTTGTGTGATCCTTCCTTGAGGCTCTTATCACCAACACTCTACCTATGGGCTGCAAGATCAAGAAACAAAATAATGTAGAGAGAATATGAAAACAACTAAATAAAATACAAATAATATACAAGAAACCAAATCAAGTGATGGGAGTGAACCCTATCTCTTGGTTTAGCTTGGAAAAGCTCTCAAATAGCTAATATGAATCAATGAAGAACTATTTTAAAAGATTTGAATTTTTAAAATTGATTTGTATGTATACAACCTATATCCAAATGAATCCCTGCAAGACTTTTTTTAAAGATAAACTATGAAAATCCAAAAAAAAAAATAGGAGTTCCTTTGAAAGTGCTTCAAGAGTGGGTTGGCCTCCCAAAGATTTCCCCTCGCGCTTCATCCAAAGATTCTTCTACAATACTTAAGTCACACATTAGTCCATATAGATTTAGATAAGCAAACAATGAATTGAAACTTCTAGAAATTTCTTTGAAAATAAACTTGAACTTCCAATATCTACAGCCTACTTTCAAATCAAATGCTAATACAAGATAACTTTGCACTAGCAAGTTTACAAGAATATATGGAAAATGAAATAACTCGAAGCATAGAAGAGATTATACCAATATTTCACAATGCACCATGCTCTAAAGGAAGAACACCTATGAATGGACCCCCAAAGTCTTTTTATTGATATTCTTGAAAATAAGTACAAAGTAGCAGTGCTTATGCAAGCACAGTAGGTAGAACAATACATACATAAGTGAGAGCACAAAACTCTTATTATATAGATGCTTAGGAGCCAATCCCAATGCAAATGGTGACAATCCCAAAGCAAATGGGTGACAATCCCAAAGCACTTTCATGCAAATTAGAATTTCCCAAGTAGCATCAAGAATCCCTCAAGCAAAACTGAATTCCATGATGAAATGACAAGTGTATATGGGTGGGAACCAATGTGGGGACAATTTCCCATAAAAATATCTACCAAATATTCTCCCAAATCCTCCCAATGTGCATTAACTCCACAAATTCGAATTTCCTAGTTAAAAGCTGGTACATTTATTTCAAGAAATTCAATTTCCTTGTGTGGGCCATGTATTTATGATGCAAGGTGACAAGTCATTCTCCAACTTGTCCTTTGAATCATTCCTTTGACTTGAGATAATTTCCAAGTCATTTCCGTGTCATTTTGTCACATGGAACAAATTATTTCTCTCAATTTAATTTATTTCTGGTTTAATTTATTGCCAGATTTCCCACTAAACTTAGGAAAAGTGGGTTTTGAGGGTCTAGTGTTGAAAAGTGTAACTAGGTCGGTCTTTATGTTGACTATGTAATTATGTATTTATGTAAAGAAGAAGACAAAGATAATAAAATATATTTTGTTATACTTGCTTCATGGGTTTCATGAGCAAGATTTTATTATGTAGGTAGACTTCTTCTTGATGTCTATTAGGTTTTTGTCTTCTAAGTATAAATAGAATTAAGTGTCACAAACATGAAAGATCTAGTCTAGAAATACATGCTCCAAGACCTTGTGGAAGAATGGAAAACAACGATGGAAGACTAGCTCCTCATATAGTGAAGAAAGTCCTTATGAATGCTGGAAGTTATGCTCTTCATGTCGGCCTTCATGCGGTGGAGAAGTCAGCCTACATATTGGTTGTAGGGTTGGCCTAAAAGGGTAGACTAAACACTATATATGCACAGGATTTGCGGCCTACTTGGCAATGCACAAAATTGCGGACTTAGCTCTGAATTGTGGATATCTCAAGGAAAATTGCGAATCATATTTTGTTAAAGAACTGCGGACTTACATCTGATTAGTTATAGTTAAAAGAAGTGCAGATATAGTTGAGAATAATCTAAAGATAACTGCGTACTATCCTTTGGAGAACAAAAAATGTGGACCACTCTAAATCTCAGTGCGAACTTAAGAAAAGAAAAATAGTGCGGAAATTATGAATATATTTGCTAACTCTAGAAGTGAATAAGGTGCGGATTCAAGGATCATATAGACTCTACTGTTCAAGGATTAATATTTTGGAACAAATAGTATGCTGGGTGGGACGTTGATCTGTTGAAGAAGCTCTGTGGACAGAGCTGGTTTCAAATGCATGGGTAAAGGAAGGAAGGAGCGGATCTATTTCAAGTATTGCTGTGATGTAATAGAAGCTATGGGCAAGAGACAATGGAGTATACACATAGAGTTGTAAGGGTGATTTATATGAAGAAAGCAGTCAGAATGTATAAGTAAGAGAGGATGGTAAATCTATGATTTACCTTCCTGTCTACAGCTTCAAGCATATGTCAAGTAAAGATGTTTTGCCTTTAGTATTCGACTAAGCAATAAGAGAGGAAGATAAATCTAGAGACTGAGTTCTCTAGTACAAATCATAGAAGATAATGCAGAGGAAGAGGATTAGCGTTGTGAAAATAAGTGACAAGGTCTTGGAAGCATATCTAGGTCAAAGGTCTGAGTCTTGGTCATGGTACTTGACATTTGGAGATCTATAAGAAGAATTCTTTGCGGGTTTTCCTCTCCAAGAGGGAGAGGTTTTGCCCTGGCTCTAGGAGCCTAATCTTGTGTCTTGCATATTTTGATAATTGACTTGATGAAAGACTAAATAAGATAATGAAGAGAAGGCATAAGTAACTCAAGTAAGCTAACAAGTAATTATCAAGAAGAGAATTTGAATTAATCGCTAGCCCTACAAATTTTCAACATGGTATCGGAGCTAAGGTGCTAAAGACAAAGGTCTATTTGACAAAGAGACACTCAGGGATCGAAAATTCAGTTTCCTAGAAAGCATCAAAGCAAAAGTCAAAGTCTACATTGTAAGGTCAAATCAGTTTGCAAGGAAATATTCAAGCCATCTCAAAAAGACTTTCACCCTTCTTCAAGGAATCCACACATCGAGGAGGTAATCTTTAACATCAAAGATTCTTGATATTGAAGACATTGTTGGAAGACACATCATTAAGCATCACTCAACACTATTGAAGACATCTTCATTCTGAAGTAATCCTTGATCATCAAGGATCCAAGATCACCTACTTTGAAATCAATCTAAGAGGGAGTTCTTGCCATCATCTTCAACAAGGAAGCTGATAGAAGAAGAAAAGCATCTACTCAAAATGAATCTATGACTTCATATGAATCTATCAAAATGTTTTCTTTGCAAAGAAAGCATCAAACTGGTTAGGGTTTCAGACTTTCCTGCATGGAAGACAAGGAAAATGAAGTCATGCCAAATACATGAAGGGTGATATAAGAGCCCAAAGGATTCTTACAGAATCCATAAAAGACTCTCTCATCTCCGAGGTATCAAATCTAAAATCATCAAAAAGTAATATATGAGAAATTGGTGGAGCTATTCTCTGTAAATACTGTAGGAAAAGCACTCTCTCTGAGATCAACTGCAGGAATTGGGAGAAGAAATGTTTGACACTGAGATGACTACAGTGGTGTTGAATGCTCTACCAGAAGAATGGGGAAACTTCACTTCACGTTTATGTGGGAATAAAGAAGGCATGCCATTCCACGATTTAGGATCTCTATGTAAAATAGAGGAAACAAGATTGAAAGCTAAAGGTGTTACAAGATCAAGTGAAGGGAATCAAGCCTTTGCAGCCACGTCAAGGAAGAAAGGAAGATTCAATAAGTTTGGTCCTCAAAATAGTATGGACAAAGCATGATGCTTTGGATGTGATGAACTTGGGCATTATAAAAGAGATTGTCCTAAATCTGAAAAGGACAAGAGAAATAGGGAAGAAGCCCATATCTCAGAAATGAGGGAAGAACCTGATGCAAAGAAATCCAAGAAAGAAGAAGAGAGGGATCTCCACCATGATTGAGATCATCTTCTCCTTTAAGTGATTTCTGTTGGTTGTATGATAGGGAGCAGTATAACATCCTGATCAAATCATGGTAGGAGTTCTTGGTAAAACATCTCCTGAAAAACCTCTCTGATAACAATACTGATGGAAGGTAGTCATCAAGATCAAGGGTCATCATGAAAAACAAAATTTTGGGATGTGATGACATATTGATGGAATAGGCCAAGGAAATGAAGATCCTCATTCTAGTAAAAACTGCTGAAGGATGACTTATATGCTGAGGTATGAGGTATGAGGTATGTATATATTTATATGCTGCCACTGGATGCTATGAAGTCATGTCATATGGTTGCATTAATAGACTTCTATATTTAGAAGTATGATCTATGAAGAAGGATCTCTTGGTGCACTGACAGATGAAATCAACATAATATATATATATATATATATATATATATATATATATATATATATCCTCATGGAATATGAGGTGGCTGTATGAACGACGAAGTAGAAAATGTGTAAGTTCTTGGGAATGAAGAATGTGCAGAAAGGAAGAGATCATGAAATGCAACAATGTCAAGAGGCAGTTATTGTCCAGAAGCCAAGAAGATGTGACTAGGAGATCTCCTGGGAGGATATGTAGACTCTGACAAAAGTCTGGTAAAGAAGAAGACCCTTGACAAAACATATCATTAGGAGGTGTGTCAATCTGAATAAAGGATGTTGATGCCTACAGGAAGATGTCATGGTGAAAGATCATCGCTGAGGTAACTTTTGTTTTAAAAGTACATATGTATATGTTTATTTGGATGAATTTGTGCAGGGCTGCTAATCATGAGAAAGAATGTATGATCCTTGGAGATGATTCGAAGGAAAGCAGCATGGCATAACCGTGAACTAGATGAGAAAGATAGATGAATCACTTTCTGGTAGATGGCATGACTCATGGATGAAAGTGATGGATGATCTGTGCCCTATGGAGCTAAAGTTGAAGATTCCTCAATATCGAAATCCATGACATCAAGGGGAGGAATTCTTCATGAGCAGTTGGGTGTCTCACCATTGCTGCTGCAGGTCCCTGATCGAGAGGGAGCCTGGTGATCAGTTTCTTACTCGGAGGAAATTGGGTAATTCCTAAGAATGAGCTTAGGTACATTCCTTATATAGGAATGAGCACATTCCCTTGTGGAATAGGTCCTCCCTGGCTGAGAGGGAGAGATAGACACATCATTCTCGTCTTCACTTGGGAAGATAGAATGGAGGATTAGGTAATCATCTCGCATTCGATACTCTTTGAGAATGTGTTAGGGCATTCAAGATAAGAGTAGTCGGTGACCGATATTCTTTGAGGGCTAGCTACCCAAGAGAAGAATAGTCCAAGAAGGTCATACTTTGGGAACACTCGGGTGGATTATGTACCTTGGAGAGACAATGACTATGGTGTCTATAAGTCATGTGTCTTGCCGACATTGTAGCCCATTGTCTCGTTGAGAGATGGGGTTGTTAGTCAAGGCCTTGTACTAGGACAATGCTGGTAGATATGATGCTATACAGATGCGATTACCAATCCGATTCTTCTTATGGGATTCTTCAGTTTGAAAGCGACCATGTACCTATATGAATACCTCCCTAGTTAAGAGGGAGTGTTGAAAAGTGTAACTAGATTGGTCTTCATGTTAACTATGTAATTATGTATTTATGTAAAGAAGAAGACAAAGATAATAAAATATATTTTGTTATACTTGCTTCATGGGTTTCATGAGCAAAATTTTATTATGTAGATAAACTTCTTCTTGATGTCTATTAGGTTTTTGTCTTCTAAGTATAAATAGAATTAATTGTCACAAACATGAAAGATCTAGTCTAGAAATACATGCTCCAAGATCTTGTGGAAGAATGGAAAACAACGATGGAAGACAAGCTCCACATACAGTGAAGAAAGTCCTTATGAACGTTGGAAGTTATGCTCTTCATGTCAGCCTTCATGCAGTGGAGAAGTCGGCCTACATATTGGTTGTAGGGTTGGCCTAAAAGGTTAGACTAAACACTATATATGCACAAGTTGTTGCGGCCTATTTGGCAATGTACAAAATTGTAGATTCAACTCTGAATTGCGGATATCTTAAGGAAAATTGCGGATCACATTTTTTTAAAGAAGTGTGGACTTACATCTGATTAGTTACAGTTAAAAGAAGTGCGGATATAGTTGAGAATAATCTGAAGATAACTGCGTATTGTCCTTTGGAGAATAGAAAATTCGGACCACTCTAAATCTCAGTGATGACTTAAGAAAAGAAAACAGTGCGGACGTTATGAATATATTTGCTAACTCCAGAAGTGAATAAGGCGTGGATTCAAGGATCATAAAGACTCTACTTTTCAAGGATTAATATTCTGGAACAAATAGTATGCTGGGTTGGATGTTGATCTGTTGAAGAAGCTTTGTGGACAGAGGTGGTTTCAAATGCATGGGTAAAGGCAGGAAGGAGTGGATCTATTTCAAGTAATGCTGTGATGTAATATAAGCTACGGGCAAGAGACAGTGAAGTATACACATACAGTTGTAAGGGTGATTTATATGAAGAAAGCAGTTAGAATGTATAAGTAAGAGAGGAAGGTAAATCTATGATTTACCTTCTTGTCTACAACTTCAAGCATATGTCAAGTAAAGATGTTTTGCCTTTAATATGCGACTAAGAAATAAGAGAGGAGGATAAATCTAGAGACCGAGTTCTCTAGTACAGAGGGAGCAACGGAGTGCCTAGAGAGGGTGATGTAGGGCCACGTAGGCCACACATAGAGGCAGTGCAGCGTTTTCGAGTTTTAGTCCGAATTTAGTTGGGAAATCGAGATTTTGAGCGGGAGGGCTGGATCGAGTTTCCTGAGAGCTGAAAGATCACACATAAGGGGTGTCACATTCCTTCAGAAGTCCCCATGCAGGCCTATGTAGCTATTGCGTAGAGGGTGTTGGGTTTCGTCATTTCAGCTACCGGATGAGATGGGACTTGCAGAGTGAGGTAAACTCACTATTTTTCTTTGTCAGTATTCTCTGTAACTGATTTGTCTGATGAGACAATCAGAGATGTATTCAGATATAATTGTTGCTTAATAATAAAACTCTTAGATCTGCTGCACCGGTTTTCCCGCATTGGGTTTTTCCGCGGACATTTGTCCAAAAATAACAGTGTCCTATGAGTGTTATTTCTTTTGCTCAGTTTCTTGTTTCCACATCTAAATTAAATAAGTGAAGGCTGCTTCAGTAATTGATTCAATGTTTTCAGAAGCAATCTGCAAAATAACATGTTAAATGTAATTTACAAGTAGGAGAAGTAATTCAGGTTGTTGCAGTAGGATTCCAAATCTAGGACTTGGAATTTTCACAAATTATCCCCATTGGAACTTTGGTAATTTCTGATCATGCAACGTAGCTTTGACTTCTTCCATGATTGCTCTATTCTTTCTTTCGACCACACCATTTTGTTCTCTGTTATATGGTACAATGGTCTCTTTCCTAATTCCAACTTCTTTGCATAAGTCAATGAAATCATTGGAGGTTAACTCTCCTCCATTGTTAGATCTGAAGATTTTGATCTGCTTTCCAACTTGTTTTTCTACCAGAGCTTTGTAGTCTTTGAAGATGTTAAAAGCTTGACTTCTATTTTTCAAAAAGTAAATCCATGTCTTGCGAGAAAAATCATCCACAAAGATTATATAATGCAAGTAGCCACCAAGAGAAGTTACATGCATAGGTCCACATAAATCAAAATCTATAAGATGAAGTACCTAATTGGTTCAACTTTTTCTCGAAGAGAATGGTCCCTTTACTTGGTTTCCACTTGCGCACCCATGGCAAACTCCCTCATGATCTGCTCTAATCTCTGACATTCCGAAAAACATCTTTCTCACATGAGATAATGGTTTATGGTGCAAATGAGTGAACCTTCAGTGCCAAAGTTCACTTTGATGATTGCTGTTAGGGATCAACGCATGGATTGGTGTTGAAATTAGGTAGCTAGGGAAGAATTCCCTAGCTCATCCGATCTAGCAAATGTTATGGAGAAATATTATTTATTTGGACAAAGAAATATCATGTCATCAAAGTCAGCTTGATTTATTTGTGGAGGAAAAGTGAAATTTGAATTTGGTCAAAAGTTGGGTCGACCTTAAATATAAGATGAATTTTGAATTTGAAATATAATATATTTCCCTGCAAATATGACAGGTCGGCCAACCTCCAAGAGGCAACCATTGACATGCGCTAATCTCTATATATATAAGCATCTATTTGTCCTCCAAATGAGAATTATATCAAGCATATGGCCTATCTCTAAGGCTTAGTAACCCAAGTTCTAAGGCAAATTATCTTAGATAGGAGGGTTCGGATTTCTGTGAATATATGAGGCTTCTAAGGATGGTTGCATTGAGCATGACTGAGGCACAACTAATGTGAAGTATGAGACTAAAAAGAGCGAACATTTGAGGCTAATGAATGCGAGTTTAAGGATATAGGATTCTGAATTAAGGGTCCACATGTCTGAGGTAAAAGGCTGTAGGTCCGAGCTAGAAAAGGCCGCAGGTCTGAGCTAGACAAGGCCACAAGTTCGAGCTACAAAAAGCTGCAGGTTTGAGGCCGCTATGTGAGGCTAAGGACATAAACTTGAGGATAATAAGGAGGCCACTATTCGAGGCTTGACCAAGACTAAGGCAAGGCCACAAGCAGAAGACTGAAGGGACGAGTTCTCAGTGCTTCTGTGAGACAATTTGTTAGTGCCTGTTATGACAATTGTGATAAGTGCCTTTGTGACTACTCTTGTATGACTGTATGTCAGTACCATTATAACAACTTATATGACAACATGTCCATGGATGTATAAAGATGGCATTAACACTTGTGATAGTATATTCATGATAGTATGACAATACCTACATGACAGTTGTGGCAACATGATCTTGATAGTTTGACTATAACAGTGACCTGGCCCAGTGACAGCAAAGTGACATTGATTATGCTTGTTGGGAAAGTATATGTTGTTAGCCCTAGGTGGCTTGATGTACTACATCTTATTGTATCTCTTTCTGCTGAACTCTTAAATATTAAATAAGAAGAATTGATTTTGGGTTTTCCCCCATGTGGGGTTTTTCCTTTCCTCTGACCTAAATACTTGTGTCCTTATTGCCTCCCAATTTCTTCTATTGGTCCTGTTACCACTCAAACCAACAGGGGACCTAAAATGGTTTCCTAAGAGGACAATTGCTAGGTTAAGGGCAACAATGGAGGCTTAGCTCATTGTCACCACAGCTACGACTCCCTACTCTTTACGGACTTTCACCGATGGGAGGAGTCCCGATGTTTTGGGAATCCACTTATGAAGGATATGTCAATGAATAGGTGTGAAGTGACCCCATAAACCCTTTCCCTAGGATAGAATAAAGAGTAAGACTTTCTTGCCTTTTAAGCAAGGGACTTGATCTTCTAAGGAAAAGGGGGGTGAGGATTGGAGGCCGAGGATCAAGGGTACAACTTGTAGAGGTACTTCCTGATCCTTAAAATCCTATAAGAAATTGGATTCCCAAATAGTCCCTGATGAATAGTATTTAACAACAAATGGGACCACACGGGACCAAGTGGACCTAGCCTAGGCTTGGGGATGGAATATAGCGACCAATGATGGTCCTATCCTGGACAAGGTGAGGGGAAAGGATCAGACAAGAATTTTTACTTCAAAAGGTCAAATTGATCCTGCCAGGTGCTAGCCTTGGGAAACACAGGGCAAAACTTGGTCCTTGAGCTAGGGCTTGAGGTATTTGAAGATTCCACTGTCGAAATTGGCCCAAATTCGGAGGAGAGTGAGGGGACCGACTACTGCAGTTTCCTCTAGGAGATCAAAGTTTTCCTGTGGCTAGATTCTGGAGAATTTGATACCCTAGGTGACCTAATGGGGCTACGCCTAGGTAAAAATGGGAAAATGTGAAAAAGAGGGGAAAATGACCACCCTTTTGTGAGGGACCAATGTCTGATTCACTTGGGGATATGGATTCAAGGATAATAATGAAGAAGAATTCGGTTTCTTGTTCAAGGAGGCCCAAAAAGTCAACTTTGTCCAATGTTAGAGGAAGTATAAGAAAAGTGACTTTCAAGCATTTATACTAAATACAAATGGTGCAAAATTATCGATAAAATGATCTCTAGGACATTTCATTCATCTAACAATGGCCCATACATAGAATAAGCTAAATAGACACATAATTCCACATTTCAATCATGTAGCAACTAGCCCTAATTATAGCAAAATCCAGTAGTATGCATCAACAAAAAAATAGCATCAAATTTACACTTACAATGTTAGAGATTATATCCAACCAACATCACATTTGCACATAAGAAGCTCTAAGATAGAAATAGCCCAAATCCATACATCAAAATTCATCCATATTCCAAAAATCTCCAGCAAGGAAAAAATGCGAAATTCTCTTAAGAGAGAGAGATCCCAAGTCAAGTGATGATACAAATGAATCCAAATAACTCCTGTTTATACCCTTTTTTAGGAGTTCGATTAAGCTAATGAGCCTACATTAGCCCCTAAAAGTAAAATAATGTGCAAATAAAACAACTTTTGGTAACAAGCCCTCCAAACTTCCTCATAAATTGAATGATAAGCCTTTTAGGAGGTCAAATAATAATATGTGCATGTCGTGGGGCCCTCGAAAGGCCTAATAACATCCAAAAGTGCCATAATGATGAATAAACTCCTCAAAATATGATGGACAATGGGGTGGCCCCTTGTTCTCCAAGCAGTAGACCTGTGGTGCTCCCAATGGGTGTGGGGGCACACCAATGAGCCCATGGGTCTCCATATGAGTTGAAGATGCTTGTAGATCCTCTGCAAGGGCTCAAATGATGGAATGAACACTACCATGTCATCATAAAAGTCCTGGGACACCTGCCAAGAGTGTGGTGCTCTTGTGGGGCCTGCTGGACATAGTGTACCAAACACATCATCCTCATCCCAAAAGTGGATCTCTAGTAGTCTTTGAACATCGGTGGGTATCCGTGGAGTGCTGTCTGTTGCTGTGGAGGCCCATGACTCTCTACACACACCCTACATGTGCCAATGTAGCCCTCTGGGAAGTTAGGACCCCATATAGGGAGACCAAACCCAAATGGCTAGGGAGACCAAACCCAAATGGACACCACCTACAATCTTGTATAAGATCCATTGTGTCCCCTAGCCTTCTAGTATAGCAAGTCATTAGAGTAATCATGTAAAAGAGCTTACAAACCATAGATAACAAAGTGGGCACTTCATAATGGCATGCCCTTCCATAGTGGGCTTTGGCATGTGTTAGTGTCTCCAAGCTCCAAAGGGGGTTAGCCAAGTACATAATTAGGTGGTTTGATATTATGTCCAAGCTATATCCTTCAAATGGGGGTGGAAAGTGATAAATAAGTGAAATGGAGTAGGGAATGAGATGGGCAATCTTGGGCCACATATTTGGGCACAAGGGCAGCTAGATAAGGGGAAGTCCACACCTGGGTATATAATGTGTAGGAGGGAGCAATCGTGGTACATGAGGTGCCCCGACCTTGATTTTTCCACTCTTTTTTATGTTCCTTTTTCCTTTTATGAATTTTCTTTAATTAACTACTCGGGGCTCATAAGATAAGAGCATGATGTGTAAGATATAACAGTGATTACCCCTTTAAGGTAATGAGGTTCATTGCCCTCCAGGGGTTGGGACAATCATGGGTTCTTGAATGATAAAGGAGGTTCATCTAGGGCCCTATGGAACCAGGGTGATGACCATGGGTATGGGGTAGAGCTCATGTATTGGCTTTTGCCCATGTGCTAATTTTTTTTGTCCTGACCATCTTTTGCATTTTGTGGTAGAATTTTCTGTTAAATGTGGCCAATTATACTTTTTTCTTTTTTTTTTTCCGCTGCTTCAACCTCCGGCGCATCATTCCAGGCCTGACCGAAGGTGGGGGCAAGGGGATCGGGAGGCTAACCCTATGTGGACCCAGAGAGGCAATGTGGACCCAGGTGGGAGAAATGATGAATGGGGGTATACTGAGTGGAAAGGGAGTAATATTAGCGGATACAAGAGCGAGACCACGCACCCAAAGTCGGGGTTTCACAAGTAGTACCACCCAAGAACCGAATGATCAATAAAGGAGATCCCATGGGACTAAGATCCAAGGGTAACATCCAAAAGAAATCAAGGGGACAAGTGTTGATTTTTTTTGAAGCATCAGAAAGTGTTCCAAGTCTCAAAATTTGTAAGGAGCCTTGAACATCAATATTCCAAAGAACCCAGAAACTGTTTGTGGAAATTCCACTCGGTTTATGTTTTATTAAAATAATTAATTATTTTAATATAGACCCTAAGTCTAAACTTAGGGAAATTAAATAATTAATGGGTATTAATAAAACAAAGTGTGAATCTTCTAGAGAACGAAGATCAAGTCAATTTTTAATCTTAGCCATTGATTAGACTTCTAATCTGCGTCATTGATTCATCAATGAGAAGATTATAAAAGAAGGCTTGAGGGTCATTTGGAAAGCAAGTCAGACATACACTCAGTAACTCGAAGGAAGTCGATTTTGAAGGAATAGAATTCGATTTCAGAGGGAGAGTTGCAGGGTAGAGTTGCAGTGGCAGAAGAAGGAGAGGGAGTCAACAGTGACAAAGGTCGAGGAGAGAAGGACACAGAGGGCCATAGAAGGCAGCACAGAGTAGTAGTGCAGTGAGCCCACGCAGAGTGACGCAGTCTGACACAAGGAATGCGCAGAGAAGCACGCAGAGTGACGTAGAGGGAGACAGTGGGTCTTCCGGGTGTCAGAAAATCTCCAGAAGGAACCAAAGAATTTATCTAAGGTGTTTTCTAAAGAAGTCTGCTTGTCTTTTCCTTGTAAAGAATTTCATTGCTAAAGAATAATATATAAACCCTCATCTGCTGCACCGGTTTTCTCGCATTGGGTTTTTCCGGGGACAATTGTCCAAAAATAAGTGTGTACATGTGATTGATTCTTATGCTTACATTTCTTACTGTTCCTTTCTCTGCATATAATTAAGTGAATGATGTAGTAGTATTTATTTCGAAATTTACTAGAAGAATTCTGTAAATAACTTATTGAAATAATAAGTAGGAGAAATAAATCTATCACTGCAAAAATATTTTCTGGATTGTAAATTTCACAACAGGAACACAAACCAAGCCCACTCTTTCCGCCAAATCCCCCCATCAATCCATGCCCAGAAGTATCCTTGATAAGTAAACCCAATACTCAATTACCAAATGACAAGACATACCTTCAGATTCGGGAGGCCCACCTTCAAACATACAATCAATACAGATGGGTGAGGGATCACATGGCTGGCTCAGGTGGCGGAAAAATGGCACAACGAGCTAGAAAAAGACTGCAAGGGGCTACTGTCTCAGGTCCATCATGGAGAAAATTTTCTCCGAGGGATATCACCTACTAAGTGGTGTGTAACAAGTGCTTTTTGTTATACTACACTATTGTTATTTGTTGCTGATGATGATGAAATGGTATTACTAAATATCTCGTAATGAAGAAAAAATTTAAAATGTCTACATGCATCAATTTTCCCTAAAAATTAATATGGTTTCAGAGTTGGGCTGAAGGAACGTTAGTGAGAAAGTGTTAATTTTGGACAACTAGGTCCAAACTCCATGTTGTGATGCTCAGATGAAGACGCCAATATTTTTATTGGACTCCTCTTTCAGAGAGGTGCAAGATTGATCTAAAGATCATCTTGATTCGATGAGTAGAACATTTATTTTGAATTTATTCAAAATATGTGTAGGTCGGCTTGAAGGTTTGGAGCCCCAACAGTTGTGTCACACACCCTCATTGATGGATATAAATTGGTCAACGTTGGAGGACATTTTCACTCATAATCCTCACACATTTCTCTCTCCTCATCTGATTGTTTTGATCACCTTGGAAGCTCTTCTCTTCACACGTGGGAAATTGCAGCAAGGAGACTTTTCTGTTTTTGACCTAGGGTTTACCGTAGCATTGACCAGTGTTGACTTTGGTCAACGCATGGTCAAATTGCCTTGAAACTCTCCCATTATTTTGATTTCCTCAATCCACATTTTTTGGCACAATTCCCGAGGCTGAATGTTCACTTTGACTTGGCTGCATTGACCTTGCTGCTATTGCTGTTTTGCGTTGACCATTGACTGACAGCATTGAATTTCGTTGACTTTTGGGGTTGACTGTTCTCGCTGTCCTAGAGAGTTGTGTGACACTTCTGGTTGGCTAATCGTATTGAGACTTTGCTGGTTGAAGCATCTTGCTAACTGCCGTAACACACCAACACACTTATATATTTTGGCTTGAGTTTCGTCGATCTACTGGTATGTTCTATCAGCATTTTACTTTCTTGTTTATGTGATTGCTGGTTGATATTGGGATAAAAGTAAAGTTGCATCAAGCATAGAACATGTACAAAAATTTACATGGAATCAGAGCTGAGGTGAAGACAAAGCCCTAGTTTGTAGCAATCACCGAAGAAGAGCATGGGTTCCTCTAACTACAATGGCTTTAAGGCTGATGATAAATTGACGAGGAAGGGTGACTTCCATGCTTGGAAGATGACATTGGATCTTATGTTGGAAGACCAAGATGTCATGGACTATATCTAGGGTAAAATCCAAGAGCCTCCAATCCACTGCAACTGCTGGTGCTAAAGAAAAGTACAAGAAGGGGGAAATCAAAGCAAAACTGATGATAAGGGACTCAATTCATAAGGGTTTGGTTGCCTACATCTCTGAGCTAGGCACATCCAAGGGGAGATGTATGATAAGTTGGTCAACATGTTCAAGGCCAATAATGTGAATCAAGTCTTGTTCTTCAAGAACCAATTGAATTATTGAACTATCTGAAGAAAGGCAGGGATGAGTCTATTCAATTATATTTTCTGAAACTGACCGAGATTAGGAATAATCTGCTGGCTATTGGGGAGACAATAGCTGATCGAGAGAAGATTCTCATTGCACTTGGAGGTCTCTCATTCAAATGGCATGTATTCAACACTACCATTCTCAATAACAGTGTGATACCTGATTTTGACGAAGTACTATCGAGATGCGTACAAGAAGTGACAAGGATGAAGGAATATGAAAATGAAGGAAATGCTGCGTTCGCTGCTCATACTAAGAAGAAGAACTTTGGTGGTCCAAGGAGCAAAGGAAGAGTAGGGGCCCAAGGAAAGAAAGAGCCAGGTCACTATGCTAGAGAATGCCCTTTCAAGAAGGATTCTCCCGATGATGATGACAACAACAACAACCAGAGGAATGGCAATCAAAGGAACAACAGGTTCAAGGGGAAGAGGAAGGCTCGCTCCGGCAGAAATGGTCACCTTTCAAAAGGTCGAGAAATTCCAGGTATGAGGAATCAAATGTTGTCGATAAAAGAAATGAATTCATTCTTGTATCTGCCCTCTCTGCTACATCTCCACCCGATATGATGGATGTCTGGTTGATAAATAGTGGTGCCTCAAGGCACATCACTAGGTTCAAGGAAGCACTTTCTGAAATGGTTATGAAGGATACTAATCTGGAAATTATCCTTGGAGATAATGCCACATATCGCATGAAAGGGACAGGGACTATGACCCTCCACTTGTCTCAAGGTCAAGTCCTTCGTTTGCAAGATGTACTATACGTACGTGATTTGAAGAAGAACCTTGTGTCTATATCGACCATGGAAGACAAAGGTTTCAATGTGGCATTCATTGATGGGAAGGTGTGTATTTGGAAGAATAGTTTCAAGGAAACCATCACGATTGGGTTTAGAGTTGATACACTCTACCTAGTTGGAGGAACCACTAGAAGCGATGACGTGTGATACTATTCGACAGACTGAACTATGGCATCGGAGGTTTGGACACCTTCACTACAAAGCCCTTCTCGAAGCAAAGAAGGTGGTGACAGGGATGCCCAAGTTCTCAAATAATCAAGAAGGTGTATGTCAGGGTTGTGCCGAAGGAAAGCATACAAGGGGACCTTTCCCCTCAAGTGTCACAAAGACATCTGATGTCTTGCAATTGATACATTCTGATCTGTTTGGTATGCTGCCTGTGACATCTTTGGGAGGATGTTCTTATTATATGATGTTCATAGATGACTTCTCTCGCAAAACCTGGATATACTTCTTGAAAAAGAAGGATGAGGCTTTCATGTGGTTCTGTACCTTCAAAGCCTTGGTGGAAAATTCAACAGGGAAGAAGATCAAGATATTGAGGACCGATAATGGCACTGAATATGAGACGAACGAGTTTAAGAACTTTTGCAGAGAAGCTGGCATCAAGAGGGAGACCACAACTGTTTATACTCCTGAGCAGAATGGTGTTGCTGAACGAACTGAACGAAAGAATAGGACCATTGTGGACGCTGTCCGTGCCATGCTATGTGACCAAGGTCTACCGAAGTTTCTGTGGGGAGAAGCTATGAACACTGCTGTGTACATACAAAACGGATGCCCGCATTTCGCTCTGGACTCCAAAACTCCCGAAGAGGTTTTCTCTGGTAAGAAACTTGACGTCTCACATTTTAGAGTTTTTGGATGTCCTGTTTATTTTTATGTACTGAAGGAGAAGAGGAGCAAGTTGGATGCTTCTGGGAAGAAGGGAATGTTTGTGGGCTACAACGAAACTTCAAAGGCCTATAGAGTCTATGTGCTTAAAGGGAAGTGGAGATATGCCATGATGTTACCTTTGACGAAGATGCTTCCCTGAGGAAAGTAGTCAATCTTCCGAGATCTGAGGAAGATCATGAAGCAAGGCCTGGAAATCAAGAAGAACCAAAGGATGAGACGATGCCCGATGTTGAAGGACTGATGGACCCTATTGATCCACCTCCTTCAATGAGGAAGAGACCATCATGGCTCAGGGACACTCTTGAGGATGCCGAGGGACATATGACCCCAAGGGGGGCATTCCGTGAAAGCAAGAAGCCGAATAGATACCAAGGGTATCTAGCAGCCATGAGTACTATCGTACAATATGAGCTTGGATCTTTTGAGGAAGCCGTAAAGCATCAAGTCTGGAAGGATGCTATGCACGAAGAATATCAGTCCATTATGAAGAATGATGTTTGGGATGTGGTTCCAGGGCTGGAGGACAAAGCAGTTGTCACCTCGAAATGGCTCTAAAAGATGAAGCATGGATTTTATGGAAGTGCTGAAAAGTTTAAGGCAAGATATGTTGCATGTGGCTTCTCTCAAAAGGAAGGTATAGACTATGATGATATATTTGCACCTGTGGCCCGATATACCACCATCCGATCTATCATAGCCCTTACTGCTATGCAAGGATGGAGTCTTCATCAGATGGATGTGAAGACCGCATTTCTGCATGGTGCGATAAAGGAAGAGGTGTATGTGGAGCAACCTCCGGGGTTCGAAGTCCAGGATCAGGACACCCATGTTTGTAGGTTGAAGAAAGCCCTCTATGGGTTGAAACAAGCACCCAGAGCTTGGTACGAGAGGATAGATAGCTACCTGATGAAGCTAGGCTTCACTCGTAGTAATGTTGATCCAAACCTTTACTTCAAGGTTGATAGAGAAAAGTCTCTCATTCTGGTGCTGTATGTGGATGACCTCTTCCTGACAGGTGCCGACCCTCTCATTCATCAGTGCAAGAGAGAGCTCGCTGCTGAATTCGAGATGAAGGACCCAGGACTGATGCACTACTTCCTAGGCCTAGAGGTCTGGTAGAGACCTGGCAAGATTTTCCTTTCTCAAGGAAAATATATTGTGAAGCTTCTGGAAAGATTTGGTATGGTGGATTGTAAGTTTGTGTTGACACCTATGGAGCTCAACTTTAAAAAGTTGAGTGGCAGCACTGCTGGGCCTGTGCTAGCAAATCCTATTGAGTATCGTCAACTCGTAGGGGCCCTGATGTTCTTAGTGAACATCCGTCCAAACGTATGTTTCGCAGTAAACACTTTGAGTCAACATATGGTTGAGCCTCATCACATTCACTAGGTTGGTGCCTTTGAGATATCTTCGGGGCACGATAAACCATGGGCTAAGATACACTGCTGGGAGCGTGACACTCCACGGATATACTGATGCCGATTGGGTTGGCAGTGTGGTGGATCGTAAGAGCACATCGGGATGCTGCTTCACTCTTGGTTCTGCTTCAATATCATGGATGAGCAGGAAGCAGAAGTTGGTGGCTTTGAGCACCACGGAGGCTGAATACATTGCAGCGAGTATGGCTTGTTGTGAAGCAGTTTGGTTGCGAAAGCTCTTCAGTGAGCTATTTGGGCATGTGCTAGATACCACTGTGATACTTTGTGATAACCATAGTGGGATTCGGTTGTCCGAGAATCTCGTGTTCCACGATCGATCCAAGCATATTGATATTAGGTACCACTTTATCCGGGATATGGTACAACGAGGCACCGTAAGGCTCAATCATATAGGAACTGATGAGCAGGTCGCAGATATTCTCACAAAGCCCTTGGGGAAGGTTAAGTTCCTAACCTTTCGTGAGAATTTTGGTATCCTGGAACGACCCTATGTTGAGGGTCCTGTTGGATGATGAGCTCTTGGAGCTTCGGGGGGCTTTGGGGATAGCTTTTCAGAGCTATAAGCAACCACAGGGCTAGGCTTGCCTAACCTTGTTGGTGTGCTTCTGCCCCATCGTTATGATGATTGATTTGGTTCACCACTCATGATCTGTTCCCTATATGCATCCTACCCATTTGAGTCCCGGACTCATGGGAAGTACCTCTCATTTGGCCAGTGAGGTGGGAAAAGCTAGAGACTAGTAGTAAAGACTGATGGACGCATCAGAGATTGACGTACTCTCTATCTAGGATGGCACGGTCCAACCACTTGATCTGGTATCAAGTATAGTGAGGTTTCAGAACTCCAACAAACTTCGGGTCAGGTAAACCAACTTTGGGTTGGTATGAGACTCTTTTTGAGTCCTATAGAGGTTTCGGACCTCTAGGCTAAATCTGTCAGTTGGGAATGATGCCTTTGTGATTGACCCACTTCTGTTATGAAATAAAGAAGTCAACAAAGCAAGTTATGGCGGGATGACGCACGATGTTTGGATTGCACAGGTGGATGGAGTTCTCCCTAGTTGAGAGGGAGTGTTAATTTTGGACAACTAGGTCCAAACTCCATGTTGTGATGCTCAGATGAAGATGTCAATATTTTTATTGGACTCCTTTCGAAGAGATGCAAGATTGATTTAAAGATCATCTTGATCCGATGAGCAAAACATTTATTATGAATTTATTCAAAATATGTGCAGGTCGGCCTGAAGGTTTGGAGCCCCAACAGTTGTGTCACAAACCTTCATTGATGGATATAAATTGGTCAACGTTGGAGGACATTTTCACTCATCATCCTCACACGTTTCTCTCTCCTCATCTGATTGGTTCGATCACCTTGGAAGCTCTTCTCTTCACACGTGGGAAATTGCACCAAGGAGACTTTTCTATTTTCGGCCTAGGGTTTACTGCAACATTGACCAGCATTGACTTTGGTCAACGCATGGTCAAATTGACTTGAAACTCTCCCATTATTTCGATTTCCTCAATCTGCATTTTTTGGCACAATTCTCGAGGCTGAATGTTGACTTTGACTTGGCTACGTTGACCTTGCTGCTGCTACTATTTTGTGTTGACCATTGACTGATAGCGTTGACTTTCGTTGACTTTTGGGGTTGACTGTTCTAGCTGTCCTAGAGGGTTGTGTGACACTTCTGGTTGGCTGACCGTATTAAGACTTTGCTGGTTGAAGCATCCTGTTGACTGCCGTAACACACCAACACACTTGTATATTTTGGCTTGTCTCCCATCGATCTACTAGTATGTTCTATCAACATTTTACTTTCTTGTGTATGTGATTGCTGATTGATATTGGGATAAAAGTAAATTTGCATCAAGCATAGAACATCTACAAAAATTTACAGAAAGACACTAGTGGAAGAGTTCTTGAGTTGATTAATTTGAAGGAGACATAAAAGAATACCAGGGTTTGAAGGAAGCCCTAGGCACCCTTGATGGTTAGGATTTGGAAGGAAATTTGATGAAGTTGTCCTAATTGGAAATCAACATTGGAAACCTCTTTGGATATGATCAGTAATTTTTCTAAGAATCCCTAGTTGGGCCCATCTTCAAGAAAGGAAAATGGTACAGTGGTTGGACATGGGAGGATCTATGAAATCAGAATAGCACAATTGGACCTCTTTGTTCTCTTCAGTTAGTTTCATCATATGGTTGATGAACCTCAGTGCCTCAAAAGATGCCAGGATTAAGAGGGAGCTGGTATCCTTCTTCAAGATAAGTATTCATCCAATGAATTGATGTAATCAAATCTGAAATTTTTGCGGCCCTATGGAGACAAGGTTCATCATTCAAAAAGGCTTAGGTTTTTTTCTTATTGTTTTATTTTCTTTTGGGTTTCGTTGGGATAAAAGTTACATTGCAGGTTTTATCTGTTAAGGACATTACCACTGTGGACCTTGAGCACCAGTCTCTGCAAAACAATGCCTGGTAGTAGTAAGTACTCTAATCTTTCAAAAAAATAAAAATTGAATACCTTTGTCTCTGCGACATATCAAAAATTAGTGAGGAAGGAAAGAAAATCGATGCAATTTTACCTTTGGCCTCTTGGTTGAAGCTTGTTTGAGGATACTATCTGTAGATTATGGTCTATGTTGAAGTATTGAGAGACCTGACAAATGATTTTCTGTGACTAATCAAGCCAAAAATATACACACTCTTTTTATCAGAACTGAAGTTAAGTTTTCGAAGAGCATAAAACGAAATTTGGACAGACAAATATCATTCCTGTCTCTCTATCAGATACAATTTCACCAACTATTGACAACTGATCTTTGATTTTAGATATTCTCATGAAGTATGCTTGAATGGTTTCTCCTCATGAAGTATGCTTTAATATCCTTGAGCTAATTCTTCAAAGCAAGAATTTGACTCAAGTTGTTCACATGATACATTCCAATCAACTTATCATACATTTCTTTGGATTTCTTCAAGTTAGAAACATAGGTGATGAGATGGTCTCCAAGGGAATCAAGGATAATATTTTTAGCCTTGACTTCTCCTTTCTTATATTTGATCTTGATAGCAACATTAGAGTTTTCTGCTAGTTCTACTACCTCTCCTTCAACATACCCTAGTACATCATGTTCCTCAAGAGTAATATCCATTCTTGTCTTCCAAGGGCAGAAATTCGAAGCATCAATCGGTTTCTATACATTCTTGAAGTAAGAAGAAGACATCTTGATCAAGTCAAACAAATTTCAGCAGCAAGTAGAAGGAGTAACAGGTAATATTTTAGTAGCAAAGTAATATTTCAACAACAAATAGAAAGGGGCAGCAAGTGATATTTCAACAACAAATAGAAGGGGAAGCAAGTGATATTTCAGCAACAAAGAGAGCAGACAACAAGTGATATTTCAGCATGAAAGAGAAGGGACAACAAGTCTTCTTGGGCTCGTCTTCACCAAAGCTTTGATACCATGTTGAAAATTGATTTTCTATGCTAAAACAATTACTTATCATGGAACTTCTTTCAACTGCAATATCATTTAAGAAATTGTAGATAGAACATACGCGATATAAACCATATGCACAATAGAAGAAAACCCACAAGGGGAAAACCCAACCAGATTCTTCTTCTATTAGAAATCAATTGTTCAACAGAGAAGCATAATACAATGAGATATCAAGAGAATGAGTAAGTTCACCCAAATGTGAAATAGCTATGTGAAATAGCTATTTAAAGACTATCTCTGGTAGCAACAGCTGATGCAAGCACTAAATCAGTTTGGCTCACCAAATTCTTCTCTTACTCTCCAAGTGCCCCCCCCTCTCTCTCAATCCTTCTGTAGTCTCTCCAACTCTCTCTTTCACAAGTTTGAATTCTCCTTTCACAATGCACAAGTGAGTGAGGAGTGAAGATATGAGGAACAACGAGTTCATGTCATAAAGGAGTAACTCACATGTTTTGAGGAAGAGTAACATATGCCAATTTAGGGAGAGGTATGAATGCCCTTTAACTCATGCCATAAAGGAGAAAGGTATGCATGCCTTGTAACTCATGCCTTAAAAGAGAGAGAGTGTAACATATGCATTGAAGAGTGCATACAAGGAATCTTTTATGACGAGTTTTTAATGAGTGTAAGAGAGTGTAAGAGGAGTGCAACGAATCCTTTAAGAGAGAAAGAGTAATGAATCATTGAGTGAGAGAGAGTTACGAGTGCCATCAAAGAGAGAGAGGTGTGAAGTGGCATGATTGAGTGCTAAGTAGGAAAGGTGACATGTGTTTCCATTTTGATAATAATAATATTATAATATCGTAAGGCTAATAATAATATTAATGATAATATTATGATTAAGTAAAAAGTGAACAATTAACATTGATTAAGGATAACTTAAGTGATTTTCCATCATCTATACTTGATTACCAATTGAAGCAAGGTGATTTACTATTTTTGGAAAATCATGCTTGAAATGATAGACATGACTTTCTATTTTTAGAAAGTCTGATCCAGGTGGATATTGGTAGCCACCCGCCTATTCCACTTGGACGTCGACCGTTGTTTCTTTTCAGTTTCCTTAATTGTAGCACAACTTACTATGTTTGGCAGTTTTTCGGGTCCTCAAGAGCTGTTTTGAGGGACTAAAAGACATTTTCAAGGAAAACAGAGAGATTAGAATAGTCGCAAACCAATATACTTGTTTGTTTTCGGCCTCCTCTTCGAGATCTTCAAAACGAGGTATTATGATAGTCAAACGAAGATCGTATGCCAAAGTTATGACCCCGAGAAGTTGACGTTCCAACTTACCCCAGTGGGGCCCACAATCTTTTGGCGCTTCATCTCCTAGGGTTACGTTTTGGATGTTTAGGGTTTCTCATTGTTTCTCAATGATAAAATAGCCACCAAGCCTCATTGTAAAATAGTTCAGAGGCATGTAGCTGCCACATTTCTTCTCAAAGATAAGCTACCATTGCTTGAGCTAGTTTATTTCCATTTTGTATGTAAGCATATTTCAGTTCTTTGATATTAATGAAATGAAGTGTTATTTATGCTCTATCTCTGTATTTATGATTATATCTGTATTCTGTTGCGTTCCTGTTTAAGTTCAGATCAAAGTCACTCTAGAATTGTCAGAAATGAGATTTAATTCAAGGAAATTCATCCCTTAACTGCCAATTTTCAACACTATCCCTGACTGGGACCCTTCTTCACCTTCCCTTTACTAGCAAGGGCTACGTTCTCCTCTTCCTCCTGCCCCAATTTTGGTCATTTGTTGCTATTGCTGATAGTACCTTCTGCAAGGTTAAGTCTTAGCTCCTCTGGAATGAAGTCACTCCATAGGTGATCTCATCCTAGTAGTGTGTTTCGCCCAGAAATAACTTGGACGAAGGTATGCCACTCCTTGGAAAACCCATTGAGAGCTATGTGAACCAACTCATCATCAGATGGTTTCTCCCAAACGGTTGCAAATTCATCTTGGACATTCTGAAGTCTGGTAAGATTGGAAGTAACGCCTTCACCCTTCTGCATCCTAGTGGTCCTTAGCTTCTCTTTGAGAATCATTTTGCGATTCTCTGATGGATTCTCATACAACTTTATGACAACATCCCACATGTCCTTTGTCGTATTCTTTTCTGTAATATGTGGGACAACATGATCCTGAACACCATCCAGGACCATTCTCTTAGCTTTTGCCATTTCTTTCTTGAAGGTAGCCAATAATTGTGGATTTGTTGGCTCTGCCATGACATTGGTCACGAACTCCTTTATACCATATTCTCATCCAACAGGAATTGCATTCTGGTCTTCCAGACACCAAAGTTAGATGCTCCATCAAGTCTGTCTTGATCCCCGAGTCTTAGCTCCTCTCGAGTGAAGTCACTCCATAGGTGATCTCATCCTAGTAGTGTGTCTCGCCCAGAAATAACTTGGACGAAGGTACGCCACTCCTTGGAAAACCCATTGAGAGCTATGTGAACCAACTCATCGTCAGATGGTTTCTCCCGAATGGTTTCAAATTCATCTTGGACATTCTGAAGTCTGGGAAGATTGGAAGTAACGCCTTCACCCTTCTGCATCCTAGTGGTCATCAGCTTCTCTTTGAGAATCGTTTTGCGATTCTCTGATGGATTCTCATACAACTTTATGACAACATCTCACATGTCCTTTGTCGTATTCTTTTTTGTAATATGTGGGATGACATGATCCCGAGCACCATCCAAGACCATTCTCTTAGCTTTTGCCATTTCTTTCATGAAGGTAGCCCATAGTTGTGGATTTGTTGGCTTTGCTATGACATTGGTCACGAACTCCTTTATACCATATTCTCATCCAATAGGAATTGCATTTTGGTCTTCCAAACACCAAAGTTAAATGCTCCATCAAGTTGTCTTGATCCCCGAGCCCTGTTGTGGCCATCTCTACGAAACTCAAATAAATTGGAGACTATATATGGAAATCTCCTTCTCCTCCTTGTTGGGCTTTCCTTCTACTATCGCACTCTATGGAATGCATAGATCTGCCTTTGGAAGTCCTTCTCCGACTGATATTGCTATCAGTTGCTCACTAATATTACTCACTCCTAGATGTCCTTCTTCAGGAACTGAAACACGAACTATAACCTCTGCAACTCGAACTGACAATTCTTGGAAACTCACACTGGAAAATTACTTTTCCTGCTACAACCCTTTGTTACTGAAAATCACGACCTCCTCTTGGAACTAGAAACCCTTTGAGAAATCTGGAAATCTCCTTCCTGTGTGCTTTTCTCTTCCTTCCCTGCACAGATATGCAACTACAACCCTTGTTGCAAATCTTCTGCATCTAGATATGCTCTACGAATCAATTGATCTGCTCACCAAAACTGCTTCCTGATAGCCACATTGCGTGCAAACTCTGCTTCTGAGGCTATTTGAATTTTCCTTCGAATGGATTAGGAAATCTAATTTCCTACCTCTGCAATTCGCACCCTTGGGTTGGCCTACGCAGATATGAACCCTGTGCTTCAAATCGCCCTCTAAAACTACACGATCTCTCGATCTTTCGTCTTTGAGCCTTTGGTATGATCAAAATTGCTCTAGTACCATGTGAAATTTCCTGGAAATTCCAGTAATTGGAGTTTATTCTTCTAACCGATTAGCAATTTATTTGTATTATGACAAATAACAAATAAATCACACTGCAATCATTCACAATAAAAAATTTGTTGCAGAAGTAAAATGAGGAATTGAGAAATAGATGTGCACACATAAAAATTGACACAATTATTTTGGATTAAAAGTTCCACAAAAAACCCAGAAAAGAAAACCGATGTAGCAGATGAGGGTTTATTTTATTATTATTATGCAGCAAATTGGAGAGTACAATAATCTGGATGCCCAACTAGCAATCCTCCGACAAATATACTGGCAAAATTATCTGGAGAATATTTTCTCCTTTTGCAATCAACTAAGCCTCTCCTGGCCTGCTCGAACCCCACACTGGAAAACTCGCTCTGCTTGAAACTCACACTATTGGCTCTGGGAAAAATGCACAACCTTAGATCTACCTCCAACTTGGCTATCTAGCCTCCCTCTGCCACTAGAAGAAATTTCGCTCTGCCTTCCTGACTCAAATATGACCTCTGACAACTGAAACAAACCGTTCTCGACTACTCACACTGCTGGAATGGCTAACTTGCACTACCTATATGGCTCTATTTGTAGAAGAATTCAACCTCCCTTCTCCTGCCTCTCTCGCACTAGAAATCTGTTGCGAAACTCTTCAAAATCCTCCTCTTTGAATTTCTGCTGCTCTCTCTCTTTGATGCTCTCCCTCTGGCTCGACCCGTGCCCTCACTGAAGCTGTGAATTGGGTAGCTCGATTTGCCAAGATAAAAAATGCTTTCACAATTGTGTCTCTCCATCCTTGCTGGTGGGTTAATTTGTCAAGGAGAACAGGTAGGCTAGGGCTAGTTTAGCCCTCTTGAAAGTTCGTTGGAAGCCCATGAGAAGTGTATAAATTAGAATGAAGTTAGAGGCATTTGAACACATCCATTGAACAACTTTTCATGAGGTAAATACATCTGATTGGGCTGCATATAGGAGCATACTCCAAGCAAAGAGAAAGGAAGCTAGTGTGGCATCTTTCATGACTGTTTTGGAGGCCGAGATGGATCTGCAGTAGGACGAGTTGGTTGGGACAAAGTCTGGGCTGGTCGTATTTCTCCTTTGTTTTGACAGCCGCGAGGTTCTATCCATTACAGGAGGCTGAGAGTCTTGTTTGGGCATCTAACAAGGGAGTCACAACCTGTACCTAGCTTAGGAGAAGGGACAAACCCTGTAACTCTGCCTGGAAGAGTGCCTTAAGGCCTAAAGGAGGGTTGGTAACTCTCCTAGAAGGCAACAAGTTGGAGTAGATTCAAGATAGGAGGCCACAACTGCGGAGGAGGTTTTGAAAGGAGAAAAGAGGAGCTGAAGCAGATTGTCATCAACCCTAACTAGGACCAAAACCTACGACAATGTGAACAAATCTAGATAGAGATATGTATGAGGTTGATTAGTTGCTAGTGGATAAGTCCAAGAAGGACATATTGGAGAAGGACACTTGTGGTCTGTTTGAGGGCAGCGAGAGAGTGATCCTTGTGAGCCCTAAGTGCTATACATTGAAGGACTAATGAGCTACTAGGAGTGCAGAATTGATGAGCTCATTAAATGATCTTTGAAGGACTAAGGGAGGTTATAAAAGAGCAGTTTTAGCCCAAGTTCATAGTTGGAGAAAAGACATTTGATAGTGATAGGTGGCAACCCTCTTGCCCTATGTTTGTCTTCATTGGAGCATCGCATGAAGACAATAGTGGGAAGTCCCTAAGTGGCTAAGGAGCAATAGTGGGAAAGAAGTCTCAAAGTGTTGTGGCCTTGAAGGACTAAAGAGCAACTAGTGAGCATGAAGACCCTATGTGTTGGTTGTAGAAAGACTTATGATCAGCTAGAGGGTAGATTGGAGAGCTGAGTTTAGTGGCCTAAAGGAGTTGGTGCATTGATAGAGGCAGTGTTGCAGAACAAAAGCGAAGGACTTGCAGTGTGTTCAAGATGCGACAAAGCAATTGTGATTGAGCTCTACATCAGCTAGATCGTCAATGTATCTTGTCCTTGTATTCTTGTACTAGTGGATGTATGAGGGCCATTATCCTTGGTATGGGAGCCCTAGACAGTTGTATTATCAATTTGATTAATATAACGAAGTTGGGTTGTTGATTAAATTTGTAAAAAGTTGTGTATATTTTTTGCACTAGTAGATTTACTGTTGTATATTATTCCTCTATGCAAAGTAGTCTTGTTGTGATACTAGGACTGGCAGCGTCAGTGATTTAAGATTCTATCCTAGACTCTAGTATCGTGGAAAAACAACATTTATTGACTGAGAAAATAGATCAAATACAAAGCAATATGTCTCTTGAAAACATAGATGTTCTCCTATTAATCTAGCCTAGACTTACCCTGGAGAAACCTTGATCACAACTTCTAAATCCTACCGTGCTTGTGATCTCCTTTTACTCAGGACACAAGCTCTCTACGCTCTCCACAAACAAGGCTCTCTCGCAAACTCGTGAGATCTGTCTTGTCACACAAACCTTTGGCACAAAACTTGTATTTTCCTTGCGCCTTTGTCCTTCTTTTATAGATTTGATCCATGTGAAATTAGACAAGTACAAATTTAGAACTTGAGTTGTGATTGATTTGTTAACCTACAAATTTAGAACTTGAGTTCTAACTCATCCTGCCTCAGTTAGAAATTGGAGCTCACTAACTCGACCTTTTCCAAAAATAAACTCGCACTTGGAGACAAACAAAACTAAGCCTCCAAATCCTGCGCATGAATTGACTGCTTGATGACTCGTCCTATTTCCTAGGAACTCACGCATGCTAAAGAAAGACTGTTTGTGGTCTCTCTTGACTAAGGAATTAGTCAAGAAGGACCTTCTTCGCTACACTTTTCAACATAAAAAGGACTTGCATTCAAAGAAGTAAGACTTGATCTTAGCATGCCTTCTCCTTGAAAGAAAATGTAAAACTTACAAGGTGTATCTCCCTCAATCTCAAGTACAAGCAAGTTTGAAAATACTAACTCAAGATAAGACTATGCCATATGTCATAAAGCGAATTCAAGGTTTTTTTCTTCTACTCATGAATCAAAGGTAGTGTAGCTGAGTACGTTTTAGCCTATATTAAAATCTTGTTCAAAAGGATAAATAGAGACAATTTCAGAGTATAGACAATAAAGGACTCTCTGAAAAATTGTTTTGCTTGCCTTGATTGGTAGAGTGTAGATCTTTGTGGAAGATATTAAAATATCTTATTCCATTGACATGATATCTGTCAACAAAAGGGCAACAATCCTTAATTGACTGATAACTTTATTATTGCTCACTTGTGATCTGTATGGCTACAGGAAGAAATTTTACAAATTAGTAAACCCTAGAAGACCTTAAGGATATTTGTAAAGTTTTTTAAAGAAAGGTCTCTACCAGTAAATGAACACCTGCTAGCATATAGGCCATCCTGAGATGTAATGACTTCTTCACAGTTCTGAATATGGTTAAAAAATCGATGAGGCTAAAGGCAAAATAATAAGGATGAACCAAATACACTTGTGCGGAGAAGGTTTGACATCCTGAAGGTGGGTTGTATTAAAGTTTTGTATAGACCTGTGTAAGAGATATTTCCTTGATACGTAAGTATTGCTTCTAAAGTTATAGGAATCTAAGAATATGTCACCTTTGTGGAATTATCATGTCAAGTATGCAGAAGATGTCTTGCATTGTACTATTTTGGTTATGATTATATTTGGTGCCATTACCTATATGACAAAGTCCATAAGAAGTATGGTAATTTGATCAAAGGACACATCTCTGAAGTTCCTCCCTGAGCCAGAGGGAGTTAAGAAGGTCATTTGCAAGCAATATTGTCATAGGGCTTCCTGAGCCAAGAAGAAGCTATTCAACCTTTGAGAAGCTTAGTTATCAAATCTGAAGAAAATCCCTTGAAGTCTCTTATTAAGGTAGAATGCATCTTGGATACACTTGTTTCAAGTGTCATGAACTGATAGGGCATTTTGATGATTTGAATTTAAATCAAGCTCAAGGGCTAAGTTCAGTTTTGATGACACAATCAAATTATTGCTGCTGCTACAAATAGAAGGTTGTGTTACCTTGGAAGGACCAAGGGTAATCATCTAGCTTGCACTACTCAGAATTTGCTGATGCATTTGAAGATTGTCTACCTATTAAGAGTTGGTAGGTGGAACAAGAGGACATTGGAATGTCATACCCTTATTGGATATTTTTTGATTGTTTGATAACATCACATATTAAGTGGCATGGAAAACTCTATGTTTTTGAATGTTTGGAAATAAAAAGAAAATTTGCTGATGACAAAGTCTGTTGGCTTGCAAAAGATGAGTATTATACAAACTAGGGTTTGTAAATCCTAGACGACTAGAAGTCTTGGATGTGAAAGCCCTAGGGTTTGTGGATAAAATCTTAGAGCTGGACCTAGATGAACGTTTCTGCTGAAAGAAGAACCCTAGCTCATGCAAAGTCTCTGATGATGAAGGATGTCAAGGTTGCACAGGATGATTTCTACAAGATGGCAAGGATGAAGAGGGAGTTGACAAATCCCTTTAATCGATCAAAAGATAAGTAACGTATATCTCTCTTCCTTGATTATTGTTGTTGTTTTTTTGTTAGTTAGCCTCTTGTCTTTGCATCATTTGCTTGGTTATAATTGTTCTTCCATGGCATCCTAGTGAGAATTGTAGGTACATCATGAAGGTTGCAAAGGCTCTGGTCGCAGATGGAAGTATTGGAAGAACAAAGAAAAGTTTATGGCAAGAATATTCTCTCAATAATAATTTGTGTTCAAGAGGGAGAAATAATACAATGCAAGATGACCAGAAGAGCTTCTTGTTAAGCAGGAGCAGACTGTCAGGCCAGACAATCTCAAAGAAAGATGTATATGAAAATTGTGCCGAGACTTGAAGGGAATTCAATGGTGATTTCCAAGGGGATCTACATGACTTAGCATGCAGCAGATGGAAACATCGAGAAGTTCAAAGCAAGATTCATGAAAATTCTCCTAGTAGGAGAGAGAAGATTAAGACATTTGCTCCAAATTGTCAGGTACACTTCTGTTAAAATTATTATCTCTATGATCTCTATTGAAGGTTACACCTGATAAATGTAAAGATTGTTTTCCTCGATGAACTAATTGAAAAAGAAGTGTACATAGAGCTACCTCAGGATTTTGAGGTACATAAGAAAGAGTCTCATGTTTTCAACAGAAGAAGGCTTTGTATAGAAACCTTAGATTTCGTATACTTGGATTGATGGATCAAGGTTGATATTGTTATTATATGACTTGTTTATGATGAAAGCAGAAGGACTCATGTGACAAAGGGAGCAACAATTGCTTCCATGATAGGAGCAGTCAAGCGCTGCTTCAGTGTCAAAAGGAGTTGACCTCTGAGTTTGAGATGAAGGATCTAGATTTGACGCATTATCTCCTTGGTCAAGGGAAGTATAATATTGGGATTCTCTAGCTGATGGAATGCTAGATTGTCTCTAAGATCAGTTTGCTTTATATGAGTGGACCATGCTCGACAACATTGGTAGCAACTGGGATCGCCATAGCAAGCCCTGTTTAGTGTCAGAGGGAGCACCCAGTCAAGGTGACTGGAAAGCAGCTGTAGTGATGGATCTAGTAAAGGAAGCCGGTCTACTTTTGGTTCAGCCAAGGCATGTGACTCAATATGTGTTGAAGTACCTACATGATACAGTTGGATATAGATTGAAGTGATGAAGTGCAATTGCTGAGATATACAGATTCATATTAGGCAGAGAGTGCAAAAGAGTGAAAGAATTCATCATGATGTTGCTTCATTTTGGGTTCCGTTATGATTTCTAAGACGAGCAAGAAGTAGAAATCTGTCCCACTCAACACTGTGGATATATTACAACTTGATTAGCAAGTTGTGAAGCGGTATGGCTTCAGAAACTACTTGCAGAATTATTTTTTCAGGTGCAAGTGTCGAACAAGATGACAGGTCACAACACAATGAGATCTTGTACCAAGATATGGTACATAAGGGAGAAATATGGCTCCAGTGCTATTCTATAGTCAAGCACACTGCTGACAAAGCCTCTGCCCTAGGATGAACTCTATATACTTCAAGGACAAGCTTGGAGTAATTGAGCATGTCTCTCTCAACAAGAGGGAGTGATGGAATTGCAACATCAAGGATAGTCATTCTCCTTGGGTCAGGTTGACCAAGATTAGGGAGAATGATCTAGAGTGTTAATGTGATAGCATCCGGGATAGTCATTCTCCCTAGGTCAAGTATCTTGACCAGGATTAGGGAGAATGGTCCGACAGAGGTTAGTCATTCTTCATGGGTCAAGTAAGTTGACCAATATTAAGAAGAATGGTCCGAAAGCCCAAAAATTACTTAGTTGAGTAGGTGCCTTTTAGCATCATGCTCAGAATTACTCTCTAAATAGGTTAAGTGAGCACATTTAGCATCATAGCCTAGAATTACTCATGTAGAGTGAGGCCTTTGGATTTGGGACAAGGATTACTCAAATGGATTGAGTGTATCCCTAGGGTTTCAATATGGGTCAAGGATGTTGACCAGAATGATGGTGAACCGGGACTAGTCTGTATACCACGGGTCAGAGGTGCCAACCAGAATGATGGTGACTAGTTGATGCTAATGATGCACCATGGGTCAGAAGGACCAAAGTTATGGTCATTGATTGATGTTGCTGATTTACCATGGGTTAGAGTTGTTGACCAGGATTATGGTAATTTGATGATGTAGATGCTGATGAGTTGTTTTAACCTTTTCTTATAGAAATTTGTTAAAAAGAGAACATTTGGATAGTCATTATGAATACCTCCCTGGCTAAGAGGGAGTGTTGATTTTTTTAGCTATGGCTAGTCTTCATAATTAATATTTTAGCCCTTCAAATATATGGAATGATAAATACAAGGCATGTTCTTCATGTCGGCTTCAAGAAAAAGGAATTTTGAATTTTGAAATTTAAATTTTTGGCTCCCAGAATATCAAGTTGGCTCCACTTGCTTAAGTCGGCCCAACCCAAGGGACGTGCCCCTTGGGACACCCTAGTCACTATAAATATCAATTTGGCTTCCTTCCTTTGGACATCAATTTCAGATCACTTCTGTACATATGAAAGGACATATTTGAGGCATATTGAAAGACAAATCTGAGGTTTAATATAAGACAAATTTGTGGCTTGGTGTGGGAAATCTCTGTGGTGGCAGTAGGACTGAATCTCTGAGATGGCAACATGATCGAATCTCTGAGGTGGCAACATGACCAAAATCTCCGTGGTAGCAGCAGGACCAAATCTCTGTGGAAGGTAGTAGGTCGAAATTCTGAGGTAGAACAGAGGGCGGAATTTTGTCCTTATATCTCAGAGTTGACTAAATTCTTTGTGGAGCAGTTTGACTTGGATAGAAGATAGTTTGACCTGGTTTGACTAGGACTTTATTACTGGTCAGTTTTTCTCTTACTCTTATTGAGAAGATCAGATGTATCTTTTGTTGAATTGAATAATTTCTCTAAGAAAAAGGTTGTTGGGTTTTTCCCCCAAGTGGGTTTTCCCAAGGTAAATTATTTGTGTCTTTTTTTTGGCTGTCTCTTTATGATTCTAATGGCATTTTTATTTCTACTGTTGAGCTCTTTTGTGTAATTAATTAATGATGAATGTGAATATAAGAAAATCAGCAATCTCACGCTATTGAAATGTTTTGGCTAAGATCCATCTTAACTTCGGATCTATCATGTGCCAAGAGGGATGAAATCCCTAGAGGTGCAAACCTTGTCTCAAGTTTTTTGATCTAAAAAAAGGTTTTCAGCTTGAGGGATTTGATCCCTCTCAATTTATGATAGATCTAGAGTTATGATATATGTGTGTGAGCGTGAACTTTATGTTGAGCATAGAAAGAATTAGACATCTCCCTTGTACTCTCACACCATTGAAATGTTTTAACCACAATAAACTTTTTGCTTTCAATTGCTTTGTATATACACACAAATTTGATATTAAAATAGTTTAGTTTAGGTGGACATTGAAGTGTTTTATTTACCATTGACGTGATATTTTTTTTGTAAATGTTTATGTTTATAAATTATTAATGTTTTATTTAAATGCCATGCAACTTCATATTAAGCACTAAACGAAGTACACCTCCATGATACCCAATGTAGGAGGCCCCTATGAGTGGAATAAGAAATCTCTCTCCCCCTCCCGCCCCCCCCCGCCTCTCTCTCTCTCTCTCTTTATATATATATATATATATATATATAAAAGAAAGTTGATATTTTAGTTAAGGTGGACATTGAATTTTTAAATATTTATAATGAACATTGAGAAATGTCTTTTTGTGATTGATATCTCTTTTTTAAATGCCACATATTATATCCATGCTGAGTATTGAAGGAATTACACATCTTTGTCTTACCAGGCTGTAGAAAGTGCCTTTTGGTGCAATTACAACAATTTGAAGTTTCTATTTGTGTATCTATTACTTTCTGTTTTTTGGTGAATTTATATGATCTAAAATCTCTTCCACCAGAGAACTAATTGCTTTCATGAGTTTGTATGTAGCACATTCTTCGTCATGTCGACAGCTTGTTTAGAGACCCCTTGAGCATTTATGACTTTCTCCAGATTACTTCATCTTTTCCACAATATGGTCCATAAATCATTGGTTATGCATGAGAAAGTAGAGTTTTAATAATGCCTCATATTCAGGATTTGACGTCTTGCTCATGTACCCCTTTGACCGGTTTTATTTTGATTACAATGAAGTTCTTTACTGTGTGCCCTTCCTATTTTTCTAACGTTACTCAATTTTATTTTTAATGATTTTGTGGACTTAAATTTGTTTTTAGTATTTTACCTGGAGAAATAATTCCCCTCATCCTCCTGCACTTTAGCATTCAGAATGATGATGCTGGTACCTTGCCAACACCATATGGATTTCATCCTCTTCCCTAGGGTTTCTGGATGAAGGGTGATATTAACTTCCAGTGGCAACAACAGCTGGCAACCTTGTAAGATTCGGCAGGAATGGATCTCATGGTCTGACTGGGCATTTCTCTTTAGCAGAAAGGGTTGAACCAACCCTGCTATCCCTAGGGGCTCAGACACAATTTGTTATACATTAAAAAAACTAGAGTTCTAGTAATCCCGCATTCTTGAACACTCGAAATCTTGTTAATTTGTGGTGCATGCCATTTACTAGTGTCTTAACCTGGTAATTATAGTATCTGATTTTGAAACATGCATTTATTCATTCGAGTCCAAATTAACACGAGTGTTGTTTTTTTTTTCTTTTTTGGTCTCTAAACGTTAATCAGTGTTTACATTCTAGCTAATTGCATGTTTGAAACTTTATATAGGAAAATGCTATTAAGACTCGAATTCAGAAAGGCCTGAATCTTGATGAAGCAGAAGCAGTGAAGGCAAGGATATCTAAAAATGCTGGCTAGCAAATGCATTTAGCGTCCCCCCAAATAAAAACCCTTATTTTTTTTAGTTTTTAGCGTGTTCAAATACCTCTCTAAACTTGTGTTAATGACATTCTGATTGAAGATACATTTATGAATGTTAAATCTGGCATCTTTATGATTTTTCGTCAGTACTTTAATTGGTTGGTCTATATTTTATTACAAAAGACCATGTCTGTGGCTGTACACTGCATTGTAACCGTTGTTACATTTAACTTGAAAACTTATATAATATATAATTCTGAAAATAGTTCTCAAGTATACCTAATTGAAGCTGTTATAGAATTTTTAATGTAGTCCATGTATATTTGATTGCAAATTATGAGGCGTCTCTTAGCTTGGATGTCATTTTATATAACGAAGTTTCAAAACAATAAGTGGTAAAATGCACCTATGCCTTAAGGGCTTATGAGTCGTTTTAATTTTTCTTTCTGATATCAGACGCTTGGGATGTGATTTGATTTTTCTTTATAGGCCCAATGTACCCGCATCTACTGTGTATTTTTTTTAAAAACTTTATGCAACTTTTAGTTACCTTTTAGACCTTTAAAGGTTCCAGTATTGGGCATTTGCTGACTACGAGGTGCATTTTAATATTAAAGGGTCATTAGTCTTCACCTATTAACAGGATTACAGTAAATTTCAACATGTGAAGTACTTGAAAAGTGAGCCATTACGCAATTTTGTAATCGATGTGGGAACAATACAGTTCTGTAGAATTGTTATAGAAATGAAAAATCTTAAGGGAATGGATGTTTTTTAATGTCATATTGTAATCTCTAATGTCAATCAAGTTTGAAAACGCAGCGTAACCTAAATATTGAGAATTTGGAAAGCATTTGCTCTTCACCGTTTTGCACTTCCTTTAACTCTTGTATTTCCTTTGTGATGGCTTTCTGATTTTGTTTCGTTGAGAGGCTAGATATGGCTTTTTCAGGGATGTAAACTGTGGTAATCTTGCGAACGTGATGGAAACTAACTCGCAATTTGCCAAAGTGATGAAAGCACTTGAAATAAGAAACCTTTAACATGTATGAATGAGAAATTCTTTGAGCTAGTTATAGTGAATCATATAACGCGTGTAAAGTTACGAGGATGTTCAAAATAGTTGTGGACATCTACAATTGTACCATATTTGGATAAGAATTCAAGACGTCTAAATATTTCAGTTGTTTGAAAAACATATATATATATATATATATATATATATATTTTTTTTTTTTTTGGTATATCACTATTATAAAGAGATTTTAGTCGTAAACATACTACTAAAATATTATTCATATACATGAGGCCGGGAATTTTGTCACAAGTCTGTAAGTAGTTAAATTAATTTGGAGAAAATTCCTTAACAAGAGGTATGCCACTTTGATTGAGTAGTTAAATTAGTTTGGAGAAAAATCCTTCACAAGAGGTATGCCACTTTGATTGAGTAGTTAAATTAGTTTGGAGAAAAATCCTTCACAAGAGGTATGCCACTTTGATTGAGCGAGCTTGCATTTATAAACAAAATATTGCGAAGACAGTGACCATAAACAAGTGGGGCCCACAAAGTACACATGCATCTCTATCTGATGTCACTTCTGGCATCTGATTTTACATCTGGTGGGAGAGAGGACATCAACACGAGGATTTGAAATCCAAGCCTAACTTCCGTATTGACAAAGCTTTTAGTTTGTGTTGTACTTTCTAAACCGTCCATGTCATAGTTGATGTCAATGCGTATTAATAAGCCCAAAACAATATCTTATAATACAAGTAATCATTTTTCCATATTGCTTGACACACTACATTAGTAGAGGGTCATTGTAAAAATATTTGATGAACTAATCAATTCTATCATCTATGAAATAATGATCATATAATTGTGAATGGTTAGATTACGAGGATTACAATATATAGGGAGATATTTACAGCCTTGCGTGAGTCCTTACAACATGCGTGAGTTTAAACTATCATATACATTTTATCCAATCTACTGGGACACATTTTGGAATATAAATATGGCTGTCCTCAGTCATCCTTATCCTCTTTGCTATCTTATGTGGTATGTGAAAATTTTGAATATACAATACATGTTATACTTTACACACACACACATATATGTTTTGAGCCATTTAGAATCTTATAGACGTAGCTCTAAACCATGCCACAAGTAAAACAATAATAAGTCTAATATCTTATAGATATAAACGAAACAAAATTTGGGATAAACCCAATTGAAAACAATGTTGTGATCCTTGAATGTTGAGACCAAGTCATAACATGAGTTTATGGTCCTATTCGATCTTTCAACATGATCTTCCTCAGTGTGAAAGAGCCCATCTTCGAGAGCACTTGTTTTTCCAACGAATCAAATTTCATAATTATTTCATCTATTTTGACCTTGGAATCTCACAGATCCAAAAGATTTTCTAATTCTTTAATTTCTGATCACGAAAGATCAATGGCATGTTTCTTGTTAATTTTTCAAGGTCTTCTTAGCTGATAATTACTTCTAATGATTTCTTAGCATAATTCTTCTTATATTCATATTCATAATTAAGTTATTACACATAAGATCTCAACAATAGAAACAAAAATGCCAGTAGGATCATAAAGAGGCAACCAAACAAGAGGCACAAATATCTTTACCCTGGGAAAACCCACTTGGGGGAAAAACTAGCAACCTTTTTCTTAGAGAAATTATTTAGTTCATCAACAAATACATCTAATACTTCAAGTCAAAGTATAGCCAAATTGACCAATAATATTCCCCAATTCAAACTTGGTCAAACTGTCCAAAAGATGGGATAAGATAATGCTTGAAGATTAAGTCAAGGCCAATCAAATAAGCTGGAATTCCGACTGCTCCTTTCATAGAAAATTCGGATTGTTCGCAGTGAAGATGCCTAGAGAGAGAGAGAGAGAGCTCAGTCTTCTTCTATTCAACTTCAACCTTATTTTCCTTGTCTTCTTCACATGAATGAGTAGAAGATACTTCGTTATGTGTGTGATACAAATTGGCCAATTTTGGAGAATGGAGTAGGGAAACTTTTGATTCAAATTCTCCTTTAACCTTAATAATTGCTTGTGAACTTAGCCTCTTATTCTTGTTTATTAGATCTTTTCATCAAACAATTATTGAGAGCATGAACCATGAAAAACAAATAAGACAATTGGCATAGGATATAGGCTCCAAGCCAGGGCAAAACCCCTCCAAGGGGAAAACCCATAAAGAATCTCTTCTGTTCTTAGAGAATATGCTTCAAATGAAAAAACCAAGACCCAAAACCCTAGACCAAGTCCTCCAAGCACCAAGTCAACCCTCTCAACAAAACCCTTGCAATAGTTCGAAGTCTTCCAAATGTTGATTTTTGAGTAGCTTGGGAGGTACTCCAAGCCCTAGGGTTCAGGATTTGGAGGGAGAAGCACCACAAGAGTCACTTGTGGGCTTGGAACCCAAGGTTGGGGTTTTGAACCCATCGATGTTTGGGCGAAAACCATGGAGCATTTTGTACATGTGATGGATGGAGTTGATAGAGGATGATGTTGAGAATCCAACACTTCAAGAATCATGGAAATCCGAGATGTCCTTGTTGAGATATGAATATTTGAAGTTGACGATGAATTTTTGGGCATTCAAGTCATGTAGTCTTGGAGTGGAAATGTCCAAAAGACATGTCACTTAGGAAATTTGGTGGAGCCATTCTTATGAGTATAAATAGAAGACGGGAAAGGTTCATTTCATCAATCCAAGTAAGCAACACATAACAAGAAGAAAACCTGTTGAAGAGAAGATATTTCTGACTTGGCTGCAAGAAAATAAGGCAGGACCAGTGAAGTGTGAAAATTTACAAACAGTTGTAGTGATAGATTTATCTCTCCTACTTATTATTTCAAAAAGTTATTATTCATAAATATTCCGAAAAATATCGAAATAAATAATGCTACAACATTCACAATTATATATGCAGAGAAATAAACAGCAGAGAACATAAGCACAAAAATCAATCACATGTACACAATTATTTTTGGACAATTGTCCCCGGAGAAACCCAATGTGGGAAAACCGGTGCAATAGATGAGGGTTTTATTAAATTTTCAACAAATGATATCTTTATAGGGAAAATAATGACAGATAAATCCTGAACCACCTGAGACTGAATTTCTGTCTTACTTAGACAATTCTCTGACACCTAGAACAATCCTTACATGCCCCTACGTCACTCTGCGTGATTCTCTGCACAGTCCCAGCGTTGGACTGTGAATTTGCGTGGAGACTGCGTGGAGTCTTTGCGCAGTCCCAATGTTGGACTGTGTGAATCTGCGTGGAGATTGCGTGGAGTCTCTGCGCTGCAGCCTCAAGCTGCCTCTAGTGACCCACTGTTGCCCTCCGAACCTGATGTTGATCACCCCTGACCTGCTCCTCTTCTGCAACTTCTCGCCCTGCAAATCTCCCACTAAGATCGAATTTTACATCAGAATGGATCTCCTTCGAGTACTGAGTGTATGCCCCACTTATTTTCCAAATGATCCTCAAGCCTTCTTTTATAATCTTCTTGTTGGAGAACCAACGACCGAGATTAAAAGATTAATCAATAGCTAAGATTAAAACTTGACTTGATCCATGTTTTCTAGAAGATTCACACTTTGACTTATTAATACCCTTTAATTATTTCATTTTCCTAAGTTTAGACGTAGGGTCTTCATTAAAATAATTAATTATTTTAATAAGTCTTGAATCGAGTGGCCACAAACTGTTTCTGGGTTCTTTGGAATGCTGCTGTCGAAGCCTCCCTACAAAGTTTGAGACTTGGAACACTTCCGGATGCTACAAAAATCAACACTCCCTCTTAGCGAGGAAGGTGTTCCAACAATATGCCTGTTGCATGCTGCTTTGGTTTTGAAGCATGCTCTGCGTTGCTGATCTTAGGATTTCGCTCGCCCCCATCTGCTGCGCTGTTGCCCCTTGTACTTCTACCTTTGCCACTGCCACTGTCACTTGATGCCTCTGTACCACAACTCCCTTCGAATTTTGAATCGTCCACTGGAAGGGATTCTTCATCATCCCCATCTTCTCTCTGAAGTAGACAAACTTGGTATTTCCCAGAGCTTTTGCGAGGATGTCTGCCACCTGTTCTCCTGTTGGAGTGTACTGCAACTGAAAAAGTCCACGTTGTACACAGTCCCTGATGAAGTGACACCGGATGTCAATATGTTTCGACCTATCATGAAACACATGATTCTCAGAGAGCTTTATGCAACTCTGATTATCACATAATATGTTGGTCGCTTCAATTTTCTCCTTGAGTAGATTTACTAGCAGTTTCCTAAGCCATATGGCTTCACACGAAGCTGTGCTGGCTGCCATATACTCTGCCTCTACTGAACTCAGTGCCACGGACTTCTGCTTCGTACTGCAGTAGGAAGTCATTCCTGGTCCTAGATTGAAACTATACCCACTGGTACTCTTCCGATCAACTGAACTTCTAGCCCAGTCTGCATCAGTGAAACCACTCAACCTGACATCGTTGTCACGGGTGTACTTCAATTGAAGCTCAACTGTCCCTCAAAGGTACTCGAGAACATGCTTGGCTTCTGCCCAATGCGCCCTCTTCGGTTCCACCATGAACTGACTTAGGGTATTAACATCATAACAAATGTCCGGCCTTGTATTTACTAGATACATCAATGATCCTATGAGCTGTCTGTATGGTGTAGGATCAACTTCATCATCTTCAGACGTGTAGGTTTTCCTCTAGTTGGTAATCATTGGAGTGGTCATGAGTCTACAATGCCCCATCTGAAATCTCTTCAGAATCTCTTCAGTGTATCTTCCTTGACCAAGGAAGATCTCCCCATTTTGCTGCCAAACTTCCAACCCTAGAAAATAGTGCATCTGTCCTAGATCCTTCATGTCAAAATGTTCGGCCAAATTCTTCTTGCAATTTGTGATGAGCCTTGATGATCCTGTCAAGAATAGATCATCCACATACAATACCAGTATCAAAGGGTCACACCCTACTCTCATATAGTAGAGATTGGAATCTACATCACTCTTGATGAATCCCATCTTCTGCAAGTAGCTACCATACCAGGCTCTAGGAGCTTGCCTCAGTCCATATAATGCCTTCTTCAATTTGCACACGAGTTTTCTGATCATGTGTCTCAAAGCACTTTGGTTGTTCTATATACATCTCTTCTTCTATCACACCATTCAAGAATGTTGTCTTGATGTCCATCTGGTGAATTTCCCATCCCATCTGCGCAACAAGGGATATCATTGACCTAATAGATGTGTATTTGGCTAGAGGGGCGAAGCTTTCTTCATAGTCTATTCCTTCATTCTGAGCATATCCCTTAGCCACAAACCTGGCTTTAAACTTCTTGACGCTACCGTTTGCAGCAGACTTGATCTTGTAGATCCACCTGTGTCCTACAACTGATCTCTCCTGCGATCTAGGTACTACTTCCCAGACATCATTTGTCATGATGGAACTGTACTCTTCCACCATTGCATCAACCCACACCTGAATTTGAGCTGCTTCTCGAAAACTGGAAGGTTCTCTGACTTGAGAAACTAAGGCTTGATACCTTTCAGGCTGCTTACGTTGTCTCTTCTCATTTCGGGGGATTCCGAAAAAATCTTCTGCATCCTTCAGAATTTGTTGAAGTTCCCTGCTCGTTCTTCCACTGGTGGTGGGTTGATTTACTGGCTCTCCTTCTTGCAAATCCCTGGGAGACCCACCCTTTGGATCACTATGCCTTGGAGAGGCAACTGAATTTTCTACTGCTGGTTGTTGGGGCTGGACCAGAGGCTCTTCCTCTGATTGCGTAGTAGAAGGCAACTCTCGTGATCTTCTGAAGGCTTTCTCCTCCATGAACTTCACATCTCTTCGCACCACTACTTTCCTGCTCCCAAGAATGTAGATGCGATAAGCCTTTTCATTCTTGCTGTATCCTACCAAATACCCCTTTTCAGCAGTCATTTCCAACTTCTTCCTCTTTTCACTAGGTACATGACAGTGCGCTGTACTGCCGAAGATCCTAAAGTGACTCACTTTGAGCTTGCTGCCAGTGAAGACACTTTCTGGCGTGAGATTTCCCAGTGCAGTGTGAGGAGTTATGTTCTGAATGTAGAGAGTTGTATTACATGCTTCAGCCCATAGAAATTTGGGCATGTCTTGGTCATACAACATGGCTCTGGCTGCTTCAACAATAGTCTGGTTCTTCTTTTCTGCCACTCCATTCTGTTTCGGATTGTATGTAGCTGTCCATTCTCTTTTAATGCCTTCCCTTGCACATAATCCGGTGAATTCTTTATCTATGTATTCACCTCCATTATCTGATCACAATACCTTGATCCGCTTCCTTGTCAGATTTTCCACTAGAGCCTTAAACTCTTTAAATCAACTGAAGACTTCATCCTTGGTCTTCAAGAGGTAGCTCTAAGTTTTCCTGGAATGGTCATCAATGAAGGTGACGAAATATTCGGCACTGCTAAGATCTCTTGTGGACATCGACCCGCAGATATCTGAGTGTATTAGATCCAACACACCCTTGGCCCTATTGTTGCTTCTCTGATATGCTGCCTTGGCATATTTCCCCAATACGCAACCTTTGCAGACATCATCCCGTTTGGTGCTCAGTACTGGAACATTTGTGACAATCTTCTAAAGAGTTCTCAATGCCCCATGATGCAAGTGCCCCATTCTTCTATTCCATAGCTCATTCAAGTCCGTTTCATCTACACTGTCAACTAGTGCGATTGGAGAATCAAGCTGCAGCTTGAACAACTTGTTACTTCTTACTCCGATCTGTGCCTTCTTCTTCCAACTGGGGTGCTTGACGTAGACTCTATTGCCAATAAAGTAGACGTCATATCCTCGGTTTTGAAGCTGTGAAACTGAGAGTAGATTCATCCCCAAACCTGACAGATGTAGTACATTAGTGGCCCAGATTCTGTTCCCTGCCTCGGTCTGAAAAACTACAATACCTCTCCCAATGGGAGTGCACTTTGCTTTATTTCCCATGGTTATTTTGAAATTCATCTGCTCTTCTTGGTAATCGAAAAAACAGTCTCGTACTCTTGTCATGTGAGCAGAGGCTCCACTATCAATATACCAAACGTATGAAGATGCAGTGCTTGATACACAAGAAAAATCTTCCTCTATTATAGATGCCAATACAGATACATCGTGATCCATCTATTCTATCGGGCTTCTTCCCCCTCTCGGAGCACTGTTTGAACCCTTCTACGCTATTGCAGCAACAATAGATCTCCATTCACTGATAGATGCACCCTCTTTGTTATTCATCTCTGGCTCCGATACCATGTGAAAATTTACAAACAGTTGCAGTGATAGATTTATCTCTCCTACTTATTATTTCAATAAGTTGTTATTCAGAAATCTTCTGGCAAATATCAAAATAAATACTACTGCAACATTCACAATTATATATGCAGAGAAATAAATAGTAGAGAACATAAGCACAAGAATCAATCACATGTACACAATTATTATTGGACAATTGCACCTGGAAAAACCCATGCGGGAAAATCGGTGCAGTAGATGAGGGTTTTATTAATTCTTCAACAAATGATATCTTTATAGGGAAAATAATGACAGATAAATTATGACCCACCTGAGACTGAATTTTTGGCTTAGAAAATTCTTTGACACCTAGAACAACCCCTGCATGCCCCTGGGTCACTTTGCATGATTCTTTGCGCAGTCCCAGTGCTGCACTACGTGAATTTGCATGGCAACTTCGTGGGGTCTCTGCGCTACAGCCTCAAGCTGCCTCTAGTGACCCATTGCTGCCCTTCGAACCTGATCTCGATCACCCTAGACCTACTCCTCTTCTGCAACTTCTCGCCTTGCAACTCTCCCACTGAGATCGAATTCTACTTCAGAATGGATCTCCTTCGGGTATTGAATGTATGCCGCACTTATTTTTCAAATGACCCTCAAACCTTCTTTTATAATTTTCTTGTTGGAGAACCAACGACCCAGATTAAAAGATTAATCAATTGCTAAGATTAAAACTTGACTTGATCCATGTTTTCTAGAATATTCACACTTTTACTTATTAGTACCCTTTAATTATTTAATTTCCCTAAGTTTAGACTGGGGATCTTCATTAAAATAATTAATTATTCTAATAAGTCTTGAACCAAGTGGAATTTCCACAAATTGTTTATGAGTTCTTTGGAATGCTGTTGTCCAAGCCTCCTTCCAAAGTTTGAGACTTGAAACACTTCCAGATGCTACAAAAATCAACATGAAGGAGATAAGGGCCTATTAGGGCATTTCCATGACTGTTTGGTAGGCCAAGGTTGTCTAGTAGGAAGTCCGAGGGAGAAGAGAAGGTTTGGGCCTGTTTTGGTGGCATTTGTGGGAGGACAAACCTCAAGAGAGGTAGCCGCAGTCCTTTACAAGAGATCTGAAGTAGGCCACAACCCTGAAGTGAGGGTCGAAGTTTGTTTTACACTACAAGGAAAAGGCTCTCTAGAGGAGGTTATAAATGAGGTTTTAGTGTTATAAAATTGTCCAAAATTGTCAAAAATACATTTGCTACAACATTCGTTTATGGTTACGAAGATTTGGCGGAGCTTTTAACGAAAATTCAACACAACTAAAAAAAGGGCGACCGGAGGTTATTACGGAGGTTTTGGAAAAGCTTTTAACGAAAATTCAACACAACTAAAAAAAGGGTGGACAGAGGTTATTACAGATGTTTTTTTTATTGGTGCACTATGGCTTTAACGCACCGGTGCGTACATGTAGAAGGTGCCCCAGGGCGGTCGAAGGAGAATGCACCGGGCCGTTAAGGTATAAAACCGCACCGGGCGTAGTGTTGGTGATACAATGCACGGGGCCGTTCTAATTGTTCTTGGGATTTATGCGGTGCCCATAGGTCGTATCAACGCACCGGTGCGTAGACTTATAGAAACAGACCGGTGCGCAGTATCACACAAATGCATCGGGATTGATAATTGGTATTGGTATTCGTGCGGTGCCCATAGGTCGTACAAATGCACCGGTGCGTATAGACACATAAACGCACCGGTGCACAGTATCACAAAACTGCACTGAGATTTATAATTTGTATCGGTATTCGTTCGGTGCCCATAGGCCATACAAATGCATCGATGCGTTTAGACACATAAATGCACCAATGCGCATTATCACACAAACACACCGAGATTTATAATTGGTACCGGTATTTGTGCGGTGCCCAGAGGTCGTAGAAACACACCGGTGCGCTTCAGAATACAAACGCACCGGTGTACAGTGACTGACATGCACTGGTTTTAATTTTTTATTGTTCAGAAACATCGACCTGTGGCAGTGCAATTATTGTGAGTTTTTTTAAATTCATTATTCATCAAAAGTCAACACATCTTATAACAATATTCATATTAATTAAATTGTTATTAATGCATTTGAATGTGATGTTTGGATTAATTTGTTATATCATATCATAATTATTGTGATTTTTAAAATTCATTATTCATCAAAAGTCGACACATATATATCTTATAACAACATTCATATGAAATAAATTTTTATTAGTGCATTTGAATGTAATGTTTGGATTAATTTGTTATATCATATAATCAAATTTCACATCTCTTCATTGTAATATTTAATCATCCATAAATTTAATCAATGGTGTTATATTTCACAGTGACAATGGAGAATGCAATAGAATAAATTAAAACACACACACATACACACACACACACACACATATAAGACAGTCTTTGTCATACAAAATGGGATAGTGATTGGTATCCCTTTGTCTTTCAATTGGGACACTATGCCCATTACATTAAACAAGATGTTTGATTTCACAGGATAATATTTCAAAAAATACAACGCCTTGCTTTGATATCCAAACATAGTGATCATCATTCTTCACTTGAACTGCTGTCACTCTTAGAGCTACTTCCATGACTTGGGTTATTTTCAGGAATGTTTTGTTCACGGTGTTGATTTTTTTCTTTTTCTTCACCTTCCATCTACAAACATAAAAATAAACTGTAATGAATGTATATACATTGGTGAGAATAATGAAAATTGCAATATTAAATAATATATATCAATGTAAATTGAAAAGAAATGACGTATCATTGCAACAATTGACTCATAAACTATACACATTCATTCAAAACCATGTAACATGCCATCTTTCAAGATTTTATTTGTTGGCGCAGTTCCATGCTTTGTTTCCTGGATGTTTTATACCCCATAACAAATCATATATTTAATATAAAAGATTTTTTTGTTCTATTAATTATAGACGGAGCTAAGTAAAACAAGATCGATAGATGCTTACAAATTCCACAATTAAATTCTGATATGCCAACATATACTCGCAACCCATATTTAACCCAATTTCAATCAATTCCTTTGATGGTTCTTCTTTGTATGTTAGCACCTATTTGAAGACATTCAGTGATGATTTTTGTAAAACAACTTAAAAAATACAAAAAATAAAATCTAGTTAAGTTGTTATAAGGAAGTAACAATTACTCACAAGCTTAGATATCAACCCTTTTCTTCTTTCTTGTCGTCCTGTTTTATGTGTTGAATGGGTTCCATTTTTTTTTGGTAGTTCTGCAAGAAAATACTTGAAAATTAATATTTAATGCTAAATTGTTTATTTATTTTACCTAATGATTGAAAAATTCAATGATTACATATTACATTTGAAGCACGTTGTTGTTGAGATGGCTCCTCTTGCGATGCAATTTTGTCTATTTCTTTGATCATCTCTTTGTACACCTTTTTGGACATTTCTACTGACATATTTCTGATAACAACTCGTTCATCTTTTGAGATTTTTATAATCTTCCTGAAAATGTAACATGACAATAAACTATTTAATTTTTATATTGATGTATGAAAAATAAATATAACAAAAGTGATATTTATAAATAATTCTAGACAAACATTTAAAGGAATATTACTTTTTCATTCCTTCTTTTTTGTTGTTGTACGTTTTTGCTATTAAAATTCTGACATGTCTTATTGACCAATTCTCCGGAAACTCTTCCTGTAGTTTAGATAAAATTTGGTTTTTGGAATCATTGGATTGGTTTTTGTATTGTAAGTGGAAAGAACGTCTATACATTCGTTCCACTAGATCCCTCAAATTTTTGTAAAAGATTTTCCCCCTTTCGTTAACCCCCAACACCACTCTAGATGAGCTAAGAAGAAATTCATTTTCATTTGCATGTTTTATTTTTTTCTTTTCTTAGAACATTCATTTTCTGAGTTGTTGGTCATGTAGAACATTAAACAGATGTGAATTAATAGACTGTTTGACACATGTTATCTAATAATTTTAATTATATTATTAATGAAAATTAAAAAAAGAAACTCATATTGGATCGATAGTATTTTTTCATTCACCTGATTCATCTTTTTGCATTTTTTCCATCAAGTTTTAACGCTATTCTGGTCTTAGATCAGAAATAATCTTATCGAGTTACGTTATTTTGTGGCCTTGCATGATACACAGTAAACAATACATATTAGTTAAACTTACATATAGTTCAAAAATAATATTTTCTGTAAAGAATTTACAAAGAACTTGTCTTTTTTGCTTTTCTTGATGTGTTATTAGTATTTTTGTTACTTAGTCTGTTGTCAGTTATTTCTTTATCAATATCAAACCTGTACCATGTCATTCATTAATATATTTGTAAATAAATTGTTAACTTTTCAGGTAAAAAAAAATATCTCAAGAAACTGATGCGCCATTCATGGTGTACGCACCGACGCCGGTGTGTGAGGGTCTTATAAACGCACCACACAAACAGTGTAATAGACCGTACGATGCTCTATGTCAATAAAGAGCACCGGTGCGTTACATGTCAACTAGCGCACCGATTAACCATGATAAAGTAATAGAAATCGTTTAGTGTTAGTTTTTGTAGCATAAACCGGTGCCATATTTTACATATGGCGCATTGATACTTTTTTTTTTGTTTTTTTTTTAATTTTTTTATCACATTACTTGTGCGATGCGCTTGTACAATACAGAGCACCGTTGTGCTAGGTTACGCCGGACGCACCGATGAAAAAAATTTGTTTTTTTTTAAATTCACACAAGGGCCGACATGGATTGGGATTCGACTATGCAAATCGTCTTGTCGATTGGATGTCTTAGGTCTATGTTTAGCAATAAAAACCCTATAAATCTAAATTGAAAAGCCCTAATTCTGAAATCACAGAAAGAGGGAGAAGAAAGAGCAGAAACAAAAAGAATGTAGGGTTTGTTTCTAAAATGTATTTTTTTTTTTTTTTTTGTGCGAAACAGTACGTTCGCGATGCGCTATAATGAAATAGCGCACCGGCAACATATTTTACATATGGCACACTGAGAAAAAAATATATTTTTTTTTTTTTTTTTAATTTGTTATCACAGTACTTTCGCGGTGCGCTGGGATAATAGAGTGCACTGGTGCGCTAAGTTACGCAGGGCACACTGATGATTTTTTTTTTTTTTTTTAAATTTACACAAGGGCCGACATGGATTGGGATCCGACTATACAAGTCGTCCTGGGGGTTGGATGTCTTAGACTTATATTTAGCAATACAATCCCTATAAATATAAATTGAAAAACCCTAATTTTGAAATATCAGAAAGAGGGAGAAGAAAGGGCAGAAACAAAAATAATTTAGGGTTTGTTTCTAAAAGGGATTTTTTTTGTGCGAAACAACATGTTTGCAGTGCGCCATAATGAAATAGCGCACCAGTACCATATTTTACATATGATGCACTAATAATATATATATATATATATATATATATATTTTTTTTTTTTTTTTTTTTAATAAATTTTTTATCACTGTGCTTTTGCGGTGTGCTGATATAATAGAGCGCACCAATGCGCTAACTTATGTCGGGCGCACCGATAAATTTTTTTTTTTTTTTTTTTTTTTTAAATTCACGCAAGGGCCAATATGGATTGGGATCTGACTATGCAAGTCGTCGCGTGGGTTGGATGTCTTATGACTATACAAACTCTGTAAATCTAAATTGATAAACCCTAATTTTGAATTCACAGAAAGAGGGAGAAGAAGGGGCATAAACAAAAAGAATCTTGGGTTTGTTTCTAAAAATGGATTTTTATTTTTTATTTTGTTTCTGAAAACTGCAGAAAAAGTAAAAAAAACAATAAACTTTGATTTTGTTCTTTTACTGCATAAAAAAACAATAAAATTTGATTTTTTTCTTTTACTGCATAAACAAGTTGCAGAAAAAGTAAAAAAAACAATAAACTTTATTCACGAGATCGTTTGAAATTCTATGCTACAGGGTTTGAATCACCAAAAGTTTGGAATTCTGATTGTCTGAATACTTCTGTTCGAACGTATTTCCTTGCTCCACAGTGCTCTCGTGCTCTAGGTATGTCTCCTGCAAATCTCTAGTTGATTTTTTTTGCAAAAATAGTGAAATAATGAAAAGTGTTTAGTATTTAAAGAAATGTTTTATGAAATTAGATTTTCGAAAATATTTTGCCGCCCATTTTTCAATTTACCATTTTTTTTTTCACTTAAAGAAAATAGAGTTGCGTTTTTTTATTTGCTGTTATTCGTCACCGGTGCGTCCCTTAATTGAACGACACTGGTGCGTCTTTTTATAAAATGGCACCAGTGCACATTACCAAAAATGCATCGGTGCAGTGATCTGTACATTAGGTACCGAAATTACTTTTAGGTGTGTGCACCAAAATTTATTGTTGTTTTGCTCAAATGCAGGGAGAAAATATCATAATTATATCAAATGGACAATTCTTCAAAATCCAGCTCGTTCCATAATATTTCTCAAAGTCCATCGCGGAGTTCTCCCTATCCATTTCGAGACGTAATATTTACTTCAGATTTTATTTATATTTTCACTATCTAATTGAATTTATGTTTTTTATCCATGCAGTCAATCATGCACAACTTAATTAAATTTATAATGTATACAAATTTGCAGGTTCATGTAGATTCAACATCGAGTTCAGATGCACAAAATATTCAAACTGTTCCAAAACGTCGGAAGTTCTTATCAGGAGCTGCATACCGCAAGGCGCATTTGGTAGATGAAAATGGATAGCCGCTTCACCCTGCCAATTGTAACAATGATGGTAATAATTATAATTGTTTGGTATATATATTGATTAATATGTAATTATTTCAATGTCAAACCAATTTATAATCATGCAATATTGTCAACATGGTTACTAATTGATATCATATATTTTGTACTAATCATGTTCAATTTTTTTTTTTTAATTATTAGGATTCTAGTGATGATGAACGACCTACCTACCATCTTTCGTTGCACCCCACGACAATATAAAATCGAGAGAAGACTGAATTAAGAGAAAAAAATGGAGAGGAACGATACTAAGAATGGTTGAATCAACCACCGATTCAATTCCCACTATGTCCAGATTCGCCAAATAGGAATGACTACAGCAATAATAGTTCTTCACAAACTGGAAATGGAGGTAATCAAATAGAGGTTGGTATGGATGATTACTTAAGGGATACGACTGCCATGGAGACAATGTTGTTAGATGCATTCCAAAACGATGATCAACTAGGCCATGATATTCATATCGCTGACACTTTTTTCGAAAGCTTTAATGGTGAGTCGAAGTCTACCTAGTTGAGGACAACGATATTAATGCATAACTTGAAAGAAAAGTTTGGCTTGTTGAATGCATGTTTCTCGAAACTTTTGAGGTAAGTTACCATAAAGTACTCCCTTATATAAATTTGAAATATAATCAGTACACTGTAATGAACATTACAAATGGTAAATTTTATGAACGCTAATAATTATATCCAGATTAATGTACATTTATTAATATATTTTTTCATGATCACCAACTACATGTTATTCAAAGATAATGTTCTTCCGAGTGATAATGTCTTGTTCGGTTGCTGCGAAGAGGCAAAGAAATTGTTGAAAATGTTGGGTGTTGAGTACATATCATATCATGCATGTCCAAATGATTGTATTCTATATAGAGGAGAATATGCAGACAAAGAGATGTGTCCGAAATGTGGGCACATGTCAGGTATGATAAATAAAAAAAGAAGGGTAAATCATGTACTTGTCCTCCTCCTATGATATTGAGGCACATGCCTATAATCCCAAGGATTCAAAGGCTCTTTCATTGCAAATAATTAGCTATGTTGCAAGGATGGCATGCCTCACACATAAGTGAGTTGGGAATTATGCGAATCCCAACTGATTCAATAGCCATGAAGCATTTCCCGAAAAATACATGGCCCGAAAAATTCAAGGATGAAGTACAAAGTCTACGACTTAGCATAACCATGGATGGCGTCAACCCATATTCCTTCCAAAACGCTAACTATTTTGTTTGGCCTGCAGTAGTGATCAATAACAATATCCCCCCATGGTTGTCTATGAAGAATGAACATCTTATGTTGGCTCTCATAGTCCCTGGTAGAAGACAAGTGAAGAATATGGATGTCTACTTACAACCACTGGTAGATGAATTGAAGGAATTACGAGATGGGATAAATGTATACGATGTATCAAGACCATCGCAGCATAGAGGATTTTTACGTTGTATGGCAGATGTGCTTACACGGCACATAATTATCCAGGCTTAGGAGTTTGCATTGGTAAATTACATGTTTAATTTATTGATTTGTTTAGATACGTAACAATATTCTTTTACATATTAGTTATTTAATTCGTTGTAATATTTGTTCTGATCTTCATGATATTATTTAACGTGCCATGCATATTAATTAATGTATACAAATATAATCTCCTAGGTCTTGTAACAAAAGGGTATTTTGGATGTAAATGTTGTGGACCTTTTCTGAAAGCTAGATGGTCCAAGGACCTACGAAAGCTAGTGTATGATTGCTCCAGGGTATTCATATCAGAAGAACACCCTTACAGAAGAGCAGCATCCGCTTTCAATGGTAAGCGAGAGAAAATCCAAAGGCCTCCAATAATGACACCAACTGAATGGCTTAGAGCATATGAGAGAGAGCAGGAGAAGGAGTTCATAGAAATGTTCGATTCAAATGGAGAGCTTATGTTCGATGATCCAGATTTCTTCGACACCTATGTTGAGAAATTGCCCATTGGGATGAAAAAGAAATCTATCTTTTATAACCTCCCATATTGGGAGCATCTTAAGATTACCCACTTATTAGATCCCATGCATATATTTAAAAATGTTTCATCTTCTTTATGGAGGCACATATCATCGAAACAAAGTGACACATTGGTTGTTAGGAAATATCTTATTACTTCAAAAAATAAAAAGAAACATTGGCCAAGACGATTAGAAAGTACGGGATCAGAGGTAGGCGCCGATCCCTCTAATTCATGGCTTTTCAAAGAAGGTGATGTCCCATGGATTTAAAAAAAAGATGATATATCTTTGGCAAATGAAGTTATAATGGATGTGAGTGTGCCAACTTCATACGGGTCTTCACTACGGCGTTGCTTCACCGTGGATGACCATTTGTCGGGGTTGAAATCGCATGACCATTTGAATCTTCGAAGAGTACGTATAATGTCAAAAGCATGATTTTATTATTTGTTATATTAATAAAATTTATCCCATGCGGGGATCATAAAACATAACTATTTTTGTATATTATTACACGTGTTTATAACTTTGTAGTGTCATTATCCTTTGTTCGTGTGTGGGTGTGTGAAACATGAATTCCCTCAAGACCTAGGATGTGTCATATCTAAATTATCTGCATTTGTACGTTGGATCACATCAAAGGAGATTAATGTGGATAGCATTCCACGGTGGCGTCAAGAGATAGTTGAGATTGTTTGTATGTTTGAGAAGGAACTGTCAACGAGTTTCATGGACTTATAGGTTCATCTTCTAATCCACTTAGTAGATGAGGTTGAATTAGTTGGGGTGGTTTCTTGTCGTTGGATGTTCTTCGTAGAGAGGTACATGAAGAAATTGAAAGGTTTTGTTAAACAAAGGGCAAAACCCGAGGGGTCTATGGCAGAGGGGTATATATCGTATGAGTCTTTCTATTATTCCAGGGAGTACATCAAGCAGATCGACAACAAACCAGGTGTGGTGATTTGAGATAGGGATTGGTGGTTTGTATTGATACATGACCCTAGATCAAAACATATTTTTGAGAACAATAGTGTTATCATGCCATGCGCGCTGGAAGATAATGAGGGTGATCATGAGAACCGAGAGTGATATGGTACATGTGTTATTTCATCAATATTTATACTTTTTAAGATGGGTTTGAAACATTATAATATGTATTTTGAATTAATTGGTAATTTGCATTGTGTTAATGTTAAAATCAATATTTCATTTATAATTTGCAATTATGTTGATCTTAATAAAAATGGCGTATTGTATAAACTTCTTTTTTTTTGGTATGTAAGGTCATAATAAAATAATGATAATTCTAAAGTACCTAAATTTATTCGCATTATTTCTAAACTTTATTATGTTACAAAAATTCATATTATTTTAGATTTATTATTTTACAATTATTTACAATTATACAAATTTAAAAATTTAAAAATTTTAATAAAATGATTTCATATTAATACAATTAAAATTTTCACATTAATACAATTAAACTTTTACAAATATTTTACATACAATTAAAATTAAAATTACAATTACAATCACAATTACAATTTTACAATTTCACATACAATTACAATTAGAATTACAATTACAATTTTAGAATTTTACATAAAATTACAATTACAATTACAATCAATTGATAGTAATACAATTAAAATTTTACAAATATTTTACATAGAATTAGAATTAGAATTTTACAATTTCACGTACAATTACAATTACAATTACAATTTTAGAATTTTACATATATACAATTACAATTTTACAAATTAAAAAATTACAATTACAATTACAATTTTACAATTTTACATATATACCATTACAATTACAATTTTAGAATTTTACATACAATTAGAATTACAAATATTACAATTTTACAATATCATGATCATTTAGTATTAAATTAATTAATAAACATCACGTTCATGATAACCATCGTACAAACATCATATTTGACTAAAAAACACATTCAAAATCGCTAACATCATCGTGATCATGATCATCTAACAAAACACAATTAACATTATACATTAACATCATCACAACACAAACATCAAATATACATCTCATGTCAAATAACTCATGCTATCACATACACATCTATCTGCAAGCTGCACATTAAATGAACATATCTAACATGACTTAACAATATACACATCATGATGATCACCATGTAAATTAAGTACAACTACAACATGAACATAAAATACATGGACCATATATATATATATATATATTGAATAATGTTAAAAATATACAACTGTAATATAAATGTCATGGATCCGCTGGTGGTAGTACAACATCAATAACAGTACTAGTGGAGGTTTGCTTAGTCAATGGTGCAGCCTCGACAGTCGATGGTCCAGCCTGCTCATGATCATGAGTACTAATGGATGCTGCAGGCTGCTGACTGGACATGGCCGATAGTCCAACCTCATCTCCATGATGACTGTTGCTAGATGTTAGCGGAGGCTCATGCTCATTTAGTGCGGCGCGAGGTGAGCGATCATGAGATGATGAGTCGCTGCTCGCGGACTGTCTGTCACATGTTGCGGCTCGACCACGCCTATAACATGCCGCATCAGGCTGTACATGTTACGTGGAATGCCTCTCCACATATGTAATAGCTTATCATCGGCCTGTATGTCTCTGTAATGAGTGGGCCTGATGCCCACATCAACAATCAATGCACTGAGTTGATCGCCCAACTCCATCCTGTATTTAGCATCAAGTCGACTGTGCCTAGCAAAAGGCGGTACCGGCGCACCAGCAAGAGCAAGTTTCTCTACACCGACCTCCTGATGATCCTCGACATCTGGCATGCCCTGATCATCACCAGGATCCACACTTGGATCATGTGGTGGTGTCGGCATGTCCTTGCCATCAAAAGAGCCAATGTCTGCAAAATATATACAAGTACACAACAATAATTAGACAATTTCATTACAAAATTTAATAAAAACAAGTTAAAGAACATGCTAGAATAAATTTAAATAAAATAGTAATATTACCTCTATCATCTGGCAGCTCATCAGATGTGAAGAGGATGTTGGCACACCCTCGCCAATCCAAACCCGCATAAGGACATGGGACCATAATGAAGGGATGCTCATCAACACTAGTTAGCAACTCCAGTGCATCATGCGATATCCTCGCTGGAAATAGGTCTCGTCCCTCTTGGGCATCATCTGCCCCCATATGTGCATACGTTCCTCAAACATCGACCTATGAGTCTGCCGAACAAAATTAGGGCTCGTCTCCAGAAACCTCTCAAAAAATAAACAATAAAGCTCTGAAGCAAAAGGGAAGTTGACCCTCCCTTGTGCATGAGCATGACATCTATCTAAGGTTGTACAGAACTACCACAAAAAAATGGCAGACCACCTGACAAGTCGTGGCTCCTGTACTAAAGAATCAACATAATATAGAAGTGGGCAACTAATGCGTTTCCCGTCACTGGTGTAGTGCGAAATGGTTGAAATTATAAGTGAGAGACACTGCACCTCCTCACTACCAAATGCACCAATACGTAACTGACCTCCAGCGACCTGAAACTCTGCAGGAGACAATACATTTGCTCCAATGTATCTCTGGGAGTAAACTAACTGACTCCCTGCTACACAGCTTGCTAGAACTTCTGGGAACGAGGGAAAATCCACCCCTCTCCTCGATAGCCCTGTAATGAAATATATATCCTCTTTAGTGGGCGTGTACCACTGGTTGATACCAACCCGGAAATCCTGTTGGTGGGCATTCCACCTTCAGATAAGATGTCTAAAAAATAAACCATGGATCTTTAGGGAAGTAGCCTCCTCATAGAACTTGAGGAGGCCTACTTGCCTTAGGAGCCCCTGCGTAGTTGCTGTAATAGGGCGAGGGTACGCATCTCTCTCCCTCTCTCGTGCCTCCAACAGGCGAACCATGTTATACTACTCCACCTGTTGTTGTTGTTGTTCCCCCTCTTCTCTCCTTTCACATCTCTGAATGATTGACATATTAAACACAATTTTTTTATTAAATGAGACATGTATTTAGAAATATACATATATAATTTTTTTTTGAAAAATAAAATAAAAAAACGGTCGGTGCACCAAAAACACAGTCACGCACTGGTCCCAGTGCATCTTTTCTATGGAGCGCACCGACATCGATGCACCTAATAATATTCAATGCATCGGGGGCGGTGCTCCAGAAAAATTTGTGGTGCACTGTTGACTATGTGCAGTGTCAGGAGGGTGGTGGGCTGATGAAAATCTACACCCCGAGGCGTATAGTTAAGTCAGTGGACCGACCTCCTGCATCATTACATAGTGAATGGTGCAATTTTTTACAAGGTTGCACCGTTGACTCAGGCGAAATACGGAAAGCTGTGCGCTGACAAAAATAACCGTCCCGGGGCGGCTATTTTGGTCAATGCACCGCGTCGCCACTATTCCACTAGGTCAACGGTGCGACCAGGTAACCGACCGCACTGCACTTTTAAAAAAAAATTAGAATAACACGGTGCACCTTCGTTATCGCCCCGAAAACGGTGTGGATGTCGTTAGCACCGGTTTACCCGGTTGAACCATTGTCATTGTCGAAACGCGGTATGCGGTGCGCTGAAAACATTACCTGCCCTGGGGCGGATAATGCAGTCAACGCACCATGTTGCCGCTATTCCACATTATCAACGGTGCGGCCTGGTAAACGACCGCACCGCACTTTATAATTTTTTTTTAAAATAACACAGTGCGCCTATCGGTATCGCCCTAGAACCGGTGCAGACACTGTTAGCATCGGTTGCAGTGCGACCTGTAAATTTATTGGCAACACTGGAAACTAGTCCGAGCCAAACGGCTCGAGCGCACCATGCGACAAATATTTATTTTTCTTTTAAAGGTTTAATTTTAAGGTTATTTGAAATTCTAATCCGCTAAAAGGCTTAATTATGGAAAAAGAAGAAAAATACCTGTACTTTTGGCTGTTGAGGAGGCATATTGGCTATAGAATTTTCAAAAGAAAATTTGTCCACCTCTTTGCAAAATTCAAGATGGAGATTGGTGGGCAATGCACTGTTGCAGTGCGTGAAATGAGTGCAATGGGAGCACCTATGTCAGGGTAGCTCAGACAAGGATAAATTGCACCGGTGCTTGAGAGCTTTGCAACACTGACAAAAGTGAAAAATGTAGTTTTTTGGCTATAATTTTTTTTATTTAACCCTGTTCCGGTGCGCTGGGTTTTATGGGCGCACTAGTGCATTTTCTTCATTCCGCACCAGGTGGTTTCTGTTTTCACGCGCTTTTTATGAGGCACCAGTGCGGAAGTGTTGTAAAGAACCAGTGCGCTACAGTAATACAACGTACTGGGCGGGTGTGTACGGAGCGCACAGTGTCCGGTGTGCCAATGTTTTGTGCAGTTTTTTTGTCGTATTTTTTTTTTATTTAACCTTGTTCCGGTGCGCGAGGTTTTATGGGCACATCGGTGTGTTTTCTTTATTCTGCACCAGGCAGTTTCTGTTTTCGCGCACTTTTTATGAGGAACCAGTGCAGAAGTGTTGTAAAGAACCAGTGCACTACAGTAATGCAACGCACTGGGCAGGTGTGTACGAAGCACATGGTGTCTGGTGTGCCAATGTTTTGTGCGGTTTTTTGGCCGTAATTTTTTTTTTATTCAACCCTGTTTCGGTGCGTGGGGTTTTATGGGCGCATCGATGTGTTTTCTTTATTTCACACTAGGTAGTTTCTGTTTTCGTGCGGTTTTTATGAGGCACCGGTGCAGAAGTGTTGTAAAGAATCGATGTGTTACAGTAATACAATGCACCGGGCGAGTGTGTACGGAGCGCATGGTGTCTGGTGTGCCAATTTTTTGTGCGCACTAGTGCTGTCTATTGTTGAATGCACTGGTGCGTTTTATGATGATAAACGAACTAGACAAAATACATCGGCAAAAACCTCTGCTCGTTAACCTCCTCTAGTAACCTCCACTAGAAACGGATGTATGGGGTATTTTTATAAGGGATTCCTCTAAAACATCTGCTAGAGGGTCTTTTCCTTGTAGTGTTAAGGGATAGAAGTAGCCCAAAACTTCAGTGTATAGGGACAACTTCTCAAGGAAGGGAACCTACATATGTTAAGAGGATTTATGGGTATGAGTTTAGGGCTAGAAATGACTAATATCTCTCCCTAGCTAGGCCAAAATCAATAACAAAAGGACATACCCTAAAACAATGAACAAGATGTATGTATTTTGGTACATTCTTGTAGGTGTTGGATCCTAGTATTTGGATCAGTCTGGATGGTATTTTGTTGCATCCTGTGGGAGCTAATAGTTGGAGTTGACTTGAGTGGTTGGAAACCTTAATTAGGAGCAGATCTCATAGTGAATTGAAGACAGAGGTATTGTACATCATTAGTTTGTTGGAGGGCAACGTGTAGATGTCCAAGAGTAGCCCTTGTTAAGCAGCCATAAAGGGAGTTTGGGTGAGGTTGTTGAGCCTATGCGTATCTCTTTGATGGAAAAAATAAGCTATTAAGAAGTTAGATTGGAGCTTAGGTATTGGCCAACCTAGAAGAGCAAATTGGATCAACCGGTGTTCATTTTAGTAGAAGCGACTTGCAACAGTGATAGGTGGAAACCCTCCTGAAGACTATGTGTTGTCCCTTGATGGACTAAGGGGCACTAGAGAGTAGAACTGGAGCGAAGGACCAACAAGACAGGATATGACATAGAGGCTGCAATGAGATTGTCACTGTATCTCATATTATTGTACTTATGGATAATTGAGGGCCATTATCCCTTATATGGGAGCCCTAGACTATTGCATTACTCGTTTTAATATAACGAAGATTAGGTTGTTGTACAATATTTTGTAAAAAGTTGTTTATACTTGTGCATGTGTGATTTACTATTATTTATATTATGTTGTGCAAAGTAGCTTTGTTAAGATTCTTGGTTTGGTAGCGTAAGAGACTTTAAGATTCTATCTTAGACCCAAGATTGTGGAAATTCAACATGGTATCAGAGCATATCTGAGCTACTTTGGAAGGCAATTAATCATCAGAGTGTACAACGAAGTACAAATTAATAGGGAGTTGGTCACATTGTAGGCAAAGGGCTCACTACAATGTCGAGGTTGCAAGATGGTCTCTAGTATAAGGATAGGTTGGAAGGGTTTTCCAACTATAGTCCATGGAAGGAAAGGATAAAGTTGGTCTTGCAGGTCAACAAGATCTGGGAATTTGCCGAGAAGGCCATCAAGAAGCCAATTGACCCGAAGGAGCTAGAAATGTATGAGTATTTGGATAACAGGGTGAGATTGATCATCCTTGATAGTGTGAAGGATCCCCTAATACCTCATTTTTCCTGGAAGAACACTGCACATGAGATGTGGATGGCTCTTCATAATTTGTTCGAGAATAAGAACAAGAACCGAGTATTGGTATTAGAGGATAAGTTGAAGTCCACCAAGATGATGTAGGGTGAAGGAGTGACTTCATATCTGACGAGATTGTCTCAGGTCAAAGATGAGTTTGCTGTCGTCGGTGTGACTATTTTAGAGAATGATATGGTGACGATTTCTTTGAAAGGGTTCACTGAGGAATGGAAGCCCTTCATCAAGGGGATCGTTTCCAGAGAAAAGTTGCTAGACTGGAATACGCCGTGGGATGACTTCATTCAGGAGGAGTCGTGAGATGAAAATCTTCATCTGAAGAAGAGGGGTTCAGATGATGACATGGCACTTGCAACACGAAGGAAGGGTAAGCAGAAGAAGGACTTGAGTAAATTCAAGTGTTTCAACTGTGGTGAGACGGGTCTTTTTTCGTTGAGATGTACGATGAAGAAGAAGGGAGATGGTGAGATATATGTCCGGTGTTGCCACTTCTACTGAGATAGATGCTATCACTAAGAGATTGGAGGAGGAGGACTTTGCTATGATCTCTCATTTCTCGCAGGGTACTATCGATGAGGATGGATGGTACATGGACAATGGTGTGTCGAAACATATGACAGGGTCACAAGAGGTTTTCGAGATTCTAGCTGAGTGGGACTCAAAGTTGCACATGGTTTTGGGCAACACGATTCAGAAGGAGAATTGAGGATCGGGAGTTGTGCCATTCAGGATGGAGAGAGGATGAGTGATGCGGGTCCAAGATGTACTGTTTCTAGTAGGACTCAGATATAGCATGATATCTGTCTTGATGATCGAGAAGAAGGGGTTCGAGGTCTTATTCCAAGATGGGAAGACAAGACTCACACCTAAAGGCTCTAGCTCTGCAGGTATTGAGCTTGGAGTTAGAGAGCATGGTTTATACAGGTTAACGAGAAAGCTTATGGATCATGGGAAGAAGAAGCAAGAGGACTAGGTGTACGTTCCAGAGAAGCAGGTGTAGGTGCAGGCTTTAGAGGAGCAGGTACAGGTTCCAGAGAAGAAGGTCCAGGTTCTAGAGGCTGAGAGGGAGTTGAGTTCTAGAGGGAGTTTACAGGTTCAGAGAGAGACTTTGCAGCCCAAGAAGAGCATGTGGTTAGTGGGGAGCAAGGGTGCTCCTACAACTACCAAGAAAGAATCATGGAGGGAGTGGAAGACATTCCAAGAGAAGAAGAAGAAGTAGGATGCTTCCAGTGATAGCGACACTTTCGAGAGAGGCGTAGTTCATACTACAAGGATTGCTATATTGGTGAGCGTTAGGATGAGTGTTGCGAGTAGTGATGATGATGCTGAGCTACTTCCTAGTCTTGGAAGTGCGTCCCTCACTAAGAGGGACTGTTGATTTTTGAGTAGCTTGGGAGGTAATCCAAGTGCTAGGGTTCGAGGTTTATAGGATGAAGCGCCAAAAGAGTCACTTGTGTGCTTGGAACCCAAGGTTGGGGTTTTTCATCCATTGATGTTTGGGCCAAAAACATGGAGCATTTTGGAAATGTGATAGATGGAGACGATAGAGGACGACAAGGAGAATCCAACGCTTCAAGAATCATCAAAATCTGAGATGTGCTTGTTTAGATATGGAGTTTTGAAGTTGACAATGAATTTTTGGGCATTCAAGTTATGTAGGCTTGGAGTGGAAATGTCCAAAAGAGATGTCACTTATTTGGTGGAGCCCTTCTTATGAGTATAAATAGAAGGCAAGGAAGGTTCAATTGATTCATCCAAGTGAGAAACACATAGCAAGAAGCAATCTTGTTGAAGAGAAGATATTTCTGACTTGGCTGTAGGCAAGTAAGGCAGAACCAACGAAGGAGATAAGGGCCTATTGGGGCATTTTCATTACTGTTTAGTAGGTCGAGGTTGTCTAGTAGGAATACCGAGGGACAAGAGAAGGTTTGAGTCTATTTTGGTGGCATTTGTGGGAGGATAGACCTCAAGAGAGGCAGCCGCGGTCCTATATAGGAGATATGAAGTAGGCCGCAATCCTAAAGTGAGGGTCGAAGTCTGTTTTAAGGGCTAGAAGCAACCCATAACTTTAGTATATATAGAAAACCTCTCAAGGAAGTGAACCTGCAACTGTTAGGAGGATTTCTAGGCTTGAGTTTAGGGTTGGAAGGGACTGATATCTTGCCCTAGCTAGGACAAAGTCAACAACATAAGGACAAACCCTAAAACAATGAGCAAGAGGTTTGTATTTTGTACATTCTTGTAGGTGTTGGATCCTAGTATTTGGATAATTCTAGATGGTATTTTGCTACAGCCTGTGGGAGCTAATAGTTGGAGTTTACTTGAGTGGTTGGAAACCTCAATTAGGAGAAAATATCACAATGAATTGAAGACAGAGGCATTGGACATCATTGGTTTGTTGGAGAGCAGCGTGAAAATGTCCAAGAGTAGCCCTTGACAAGCAGTCATAAAGGAGTTTAACAACTGAATTTTGGGTGAAGTTGTTGAGCCTAAGTGTAGCTCTTGGAGGGAAAAAAGAAGCTACTAAGAAGGTAGATTGGAGCTCAGGTATTGGCCAACCTCGAAGAGCAGATTGGATAAGCCCTTGTTCATTGTAGTAGAAGCGTCTTGCAACAGTGATAGGTGGAAACCCTCTTGGAGACTCTATGTGTTGTCTTGATTGACCAAGGGGCATTAGAGAGAAGAATGGGAGTAAAGGACCGACAAGACGAGATACAACATAGAGGAGACAATGAGATTGTCATTGTATCTTGTATTCTTGTACTTGTGGATAATTGAGGGCCATTATCCCTTGTATGGAATCCCTAGACTGTTATATTACTTAGTTGGTTTAATATAACGACGTTTGGCTTGTTGTACATATTTATTCGATATTTTGTAAAAAATTGTCTATACTTGTGCATGTGTGATTTACTGCTATTTATATCTCATTGTTCAAAGTAGCTTTGTTGAGATTCTTGGTTTGGTAGTGCCAGAGATTTTAAGATTCTATCCTAGACCCAAGTTCGTGGAAATTCAACACAAAAGTCAACAAGAGTCAACGTCCTTCAAGTCAACCTAATCCATCTCTCGACCCTACTACTTGGATCCGCAATTTGACTTGCAATACTTCGACCCTGCAACAACATAGAAACCCTATTTCACTTCGAACGTTTGAGCAGAAAAGTAGAAACTTTTGTCTCTTTCTTTTACTAGGGTCTCCTCCTTTGGTTCTAGTTTTTTTAGCTTCAAACCTTGACCTTCTTACACAAAGTTTCAGACTCGCAACTAGATCTGAAAGTTTCAACCTTTTTAGCAGCAAAAAAAACCCTAATCTTTGCATGTGTGGGAGAATAAGGGCCAAAAAAAAATCTTCTTGACTTCTTCTAGCTTTCTTGAACTTCATTCTAGCTTCCTTGATGTTCCTTGCTTCAGATCAAACTTATTGCTTGATATGATTGAATTGGTGACTAATGAGGTCGAACCTTCTTTTCATGGGGTCAAATACTATTCTTTAGGTCGACTTGTCATTTCCAGGGCTGACTTGTGCTTGGTGGCTCATAGAACTTTATAGACTCAAGATCAATATCTTTTACATGTTACAACTTGCCCAATAGGGTCTTATAAAATTAACAAGAACTCTCTTGACTCAAGAAAAATATTCTTTTGACATGGAAAACCATAGAAGCATGAAGAACATGTTTGACCTTGATGACCATCAAAATAAAGCATGAAACCCATGCTTAAAAATAATATTTTTCTTTCTTCTTTTTTCTTGTAACATAAGATATACATAGTTACTCGGGTACATTGACAACTGTGAAGACCAAAACTAGTTACATTTTCCAATAACTAAGAGTAGGAAGTCAAATGGCATATATATAGTTATCCTGGGAGGTCGAATTGGTGTGCCCCTTCACTGGGGTTGACTTAAAGCCGACCTTTCATTTGGAGGAAAAAAAAATAAAATTTAGAAATTCAAAATTCCCTCTTTTTGAAGCCTACATGAAGAGCATGTCTTCTATTTATTATTACATATATTTGAAGGGCTCAAACATTAATTATGAAGACTAACCATAGCTACACAATTTAACACTCACTCTTAGCTAGGGAGGTATTCATAATGACCATCTTCATAATGAATATCCAAATTTTCTCTTGATGAAAAAATTCTGTAAGAAAATGTTGAAATAAATAATTATTCATTATCAAAATCAACGTCTTTCGATTACCATAATTTTGGTTTAACATCTCTGACCCATGGTAAATCAACATCATCAACTAGTCACCATAATTCTGATAAACATATCTGATCCATCGTACATCACTGGTCACCATAATTCTGGTCAACATCTCTGACCCATGGTACTGGTCTTGGTTCACCATGATCTTGGTCAACATTTTTGACCCATGGTGAATCTTTAGGGACACAATTTATTTGAGTAATTCTTGTTCCAATGGCAAAGGCCTCACTCTACATTAGTAATTTTAGGATTGATGTTGAATGTGCTCACTCAACCTATCTGGAGAGTAATTATGAGCCTGATGCTGAAGGCACCCTCTCAACCCTACGATTGAGTAATTCTGGGCCTCTATACACACTAAACCATTCTCCCTAATCTTGGTCAACATACTTGACCCAGGGAAAATGATTGTCCCTTTCTGGATCTTGGTCAACATACTTGACCGAGGGTGAATGACTACCCCTTATCAACATTAACATTTCCTCTCATTAAGGGAGGCTTACTCAACCACTCCAAGCTTGTCCTCGAAGTATACAATTTCATCCTGGGATAGAGGATTTGTTAGCAACTTTCTCATTTGTAGAATAGTACTGGAGCTGCACTACACCTCTGTACCATGTCTCGATACTAGATCTCACTATGCTTTGACTTGTCATCATGGTTGTTTCCTACACTTGATCAAAAGATTCTGCAAGTAGCTTCTGAAGCCATACTGCTTCACAACTTGCCAGCCAAGTTACAATATACTTGACATTTGCAGTATTGAGTGCAATAGATGTATATGATTTTTGCTCATCCAAGAGATCATAGTGGAGCCTAAACTAGAGCAACTTTATGCCCATTCTAAATCTATGTATCCCAACAACTATACTTCATCACTTCAATCTATGTCCAACTGTACCATACAAGTACTTCAACACATGTTGATTTTCATTTCTTGGCTCAACCATAAATTGACCGACTTTCTTTGTTGGAGCCATCATCATGACTACTTTCTAGCCACCCTAACTGGGTACTGATTCTGAAACATATCCTGTTGTGGAAATCTTGGTTTCTCCCTCGACCACTATCGTTGTCTAGTCACTTAAGCACATCAACTATCTAGTATGACAATCAAGATCCTTCATATCGAATCCAGAGGTTAACTCCCTGTGTCACTAAAGAGGGCTTGATCAATCCCTCTATCATGTGAGTCCTAATCCCATGAAAAACAAGATCATCTAAGGCTCCTTAGATATCAATGCCATGCTCGAGGTCCATACAAAACTTTCTTCAATCTGCAAACATGAAATTTCTTATAATGTAATTGAGGTAGCTCTATGCACACTTCTTCTTCTTCAATTACTCCTTTAGGAAAGTCATCTCCATATCTGCCTTATGTAATTTCCAATTCATAACAGAAATAATACTTCTAACAAAACTGTACTTGAAAAAATGTCTCTTCATAGTCTTCTCCCTCTTACTGGGAGAATCCTTCATTTTATACTTCTCTTAAGTTTCCATCTGTCCCATACTTCATCTTGGAAGTCACCACTGACTTCTTTTCAACACAATTTTCTTCATCAAGACATACTTCAAACTTGTTGATCTGCTTGCTCCCTTTAAACTAGAATCTCTTCACAAATCACTGATTCTTGTTACAAGCTTTACTTCGTTCTTGCAATACTTCGATCTGCTGCCAGATCTTTGGAAACCTTCATGTTGCACCTACAATCCTCACTAGGAGGCCATGAGAGAATGATTACAACCCAACAAAAGAGACAAATTCAAGAGGCTAACTAATAGTAAAACAATGATAATTAAGGAAGGGAGATATAAGTTACTTATCTTTGGAAGATTATAGAGAAATGCCAACTCTCCCTTGATCTTAGCCTTCTTACATCGATCTTACAAATTTATTAACCTCATCCTCATTATCAACATGATTTTATTCCTTCCTAGCATGATCTAGGTTTTCTTATTTCTGTGGAAACATCGATTTAGGTCTATCCCTAGGTTTTTATCCACAAAACCTAGGGCCTTCTAGTCTACTAGGGTTTGCAAACCCTAGAATTTTCATTTACACCATTTGTAAGTCCACTAGACTTTGTCATTTGAAAAATTTCTTTTCCATATCCAAATGTTCATCATGTCATCAAACAATCAAAGAATGTTCCATCTTGATGCCGGTCTTACCAAATGTATCAAGATTAAGGATCTTCAATAAAGGCTGCTATATAAATGTGAGATGTCTTCATCAAGAGAGAATATGGTAGACCCACAACATACATGGTTACTGCTTCAATGATATCTTTCAACTGAAGCTAAACATTGATTTCGATATTTTCAACCCATGTAGCCTATCCTTCATCATAATAGTAGTAATAATGACATTAGTTTTGAAAATGACTCATTTTTCCCAAGAGGACTTTGGTATCCGAACTTGAAGAGAAACTCAACCTCTTCTTAATTGTAACCTTGTCATGTTAAAATTGAAGGTAATATCCAAAAGACTTGCTTCATCAAAGTGTGCTTCTTTAAGTATATATTAGTGAGAATTATCCTTCTTCTTATTTGGAATTTTGACTACCTTGATATGCAAAGAACAGATTCCTGGATTGGGTATCCATATTTCTTATTCACAAAATATGTCCCATCCTTTAGAATCCAAATACCCTAACATCAACAATCAATATTAGCAACATATACAATGCATTTTCCAGGGCCTTTATTTAGCAATGAAAGGTTCATGCCAACAAATGACATCAATACTTTAAGAGCTTCTAGCTTCGAAAGAGAATTCTGCTTCTGAACACATTGTAAAATGCAATGCAACATCTTAAAAGAAAACACAAGTTTGTTATATCACACTTCAAGCATTCAACACATGTATGGATCACACATTTCCCTTAATTGGCCATATCTTGCTTTGATTCATAATCTGAATTATGATGCTATCATTACTTCTTGATTTTTCAAGGTGACTTTCATGCTGCAGATCAATAGGTGTATCTAATAATATTTTCTTACAGTTGCATGAGCATCATTGAAGATCATATGTGAATCTCATCAGTGGAATTGCAAGTGAAGGGAATCTTTCAACATTCATATCCATCATAACTGTCCTTCATGGTTTCTCCAAGGATCCCTTCATAACTACTGTGAGGCAACATATGGGACCTTTGACACAATCCTATCATCTGACTGAGAAGATCACAATCTTTTTTAATCTTTTCATGAAACAACTTTGATACAAATATTAATACAAAATTTTTAACCAAGTCTATTCATTGACAAATCTATTAAGTGATAGTTTCCTCTAGTTGAAGTCTACAAGAATGTTGCCAAAAATAAAACCTTTGATCTCAAACGAAATCACTAAGTAAATTGAGTGATGATACATACTTTACATTCCAAGCATCAAACCTCATACTTTAGCATAATTCTTGTAGCTTTTTTGGCCTGTTTATAAGTTTGTATTCCTAGGCCTCATATTCATCATTGAATATCCCATCACGGTAGTGTGATTTATATAGAAGCCTCATGCAACATTATAGAGTCCATATGAATTAAACAATATGCCTTGTTGATGTATCTTTTGTTAGTCCTAGTAGCCAACAAAAATCTTCAAAGAGAACTAAGCATAAGGTACATGAAACATTTCAAACTTGCCATTGTTACTAAAGCATTAGTCCAATCCCTTCTCCTATGTACAGTGCCTTCCAGAATCTAAGGATTAAAACAAACTTTAGTAGACATGCACAAAAGACAACTTCGCTGGATTTTCCTTAGATAAAAATATTTCAGACTTCTTCTAGCCACTTTTTGAGACTCCTTGGCCTTCCCGACGTTTCTCAGCTCACTACAACAATCCCTGAGGCCCTCTTGTCCCTCTGTAACAAGCTATGAGGCTTCCTTGGCCTATTGGAACAGATCGAGGCCTCTTGGCCTATCTTCAACACAAATTAAGGGCTTTGACCCTCTCCACATATACAAGTATACTTCAACCTTCTCTCTCTTCTATGATAAAACAAACTTTATGGATTTTTCCTTTCATCATTCATAAGTATACTCTTTTGTGGCTGATCTTTGACCCAAGCTCTGATACCATGTTTATTTTTCAAGGTCTTGCTAGCTGATAATTACTTCTAATTATTTCTTAGCTTAATTATTCTTATATTCATATTCATCATTAAGTAATTACACATAAGATCTCAATAATGGAAACAAAAATTCCAGAAGGATCATAAAGAGATAGCCAATAAAGTGAGACAAATATTTATACCCTGGGAAAACACACTTGAGGGAAAAACCAAACAACCTTTTTCTTAGAGAAATTATTCAGTTCATCAAGACATACATCCAATTATTCAATTCAAAATATAGTCAAACTAACTAGGAATATTCCCTAAGTCAACCTTGGTCAAGCTGTCCACAAGTTGAGATAAGATATTGTTTCAAGATTCGGTTAAGGCCTATCGAATAGGCTGAAATTCAGACTTGTTCCTTGCATAGAAAATCTCGTATTTTTCCCAGTGAATATCCCCAAAAAATATCGATCCGTCTATTACATGTATGAGGTCGAACAAAGAGAGAGACAAAGAGCTTAGACTTCTTCTAGTTAACTTCATGTTGGAAAATCAAGAAAATTGTAGATGAAGATTGAATTTCCTTCATGATAATTACTTGTGAGATTTGTTGACATTATTATTATTATTGTTTTTTTCTTCTTTCATCAAGAAATTACCATAATACAAGAACATGAAGATCACATAAAAACAAAAGAACACAGGTTATAGGCTTTGAGCTAGGGAAAAACCCCAAAAATTCTCTTCTTATGGAGTGATGCAGGTGCATAGGCCAAGCACAATATATTAAGACTTTGGACACAAGCTTACCAATGTGATGGGGTGGTCACATGGTAATGCCGGGGAAATTTTTTATATGTTTTGTTAATGAATTTTGAATATTTAATTTAGGAGTTTTGATTTTTAGAAATAAGTTGGGGGAGTCATTTTCTAATGTAAATAAATTTTTGAGTTTGCTTTATTTTGTGGAGAAGGGGAAATGTTTCACATTTTTGTGACTCTTGGTTGTCATGGTCAATTTCTTTTGGGAAACAATAAGAAAAGGGTTTTTGGGAAGCTCCTTAGGAGAGGAGAAGAAGAGGGAAGGCCAAGGGAGAGAGGAGAAGAGAGGAACTCACAGTTTCTCTGTGTAACTACAGTTCTGAAGTTTTTCAGACGCCTGTACTTTCCAATCTGTGTGAACTAGAAGGAATTTCTATGTGAATGGCGTAATGAACAACAATTTGTCTGTGAGTTGTGCGATTGTTAAATGAACTGAAACTCTATGGTTACATTGAATCAATTTATGTTTGTGAACCATTATTATTTGCAATTTTATTCTAGTTTGTGTTGATGGTTTTGAGAGTTTGTAACTTATTGAACCGATCTCCATTAAAAAAAAAATATGAACATTGTGGCTTCAATTATTGTGTGATTGCTCATTCATCTTTTGTATTTTGTTGTAATGGTTTTAAAGCCTTGTGAAGGAGTGTTCATCATGTTCTGGTAGAGGAATGCGTGGTATTTACAGTGAACTAGGCATTGTTACCCTAAAAAAAAGTACCCTGTTTTGAATGCTGTCAAATCCTTTTAGATTGGTTTTTTGACTGTTAAATTCGAGCTAACATGCAAAATTAGGGTGACCAATTCCATGTTAGGGCTGACCTATCTAATTATGCATATGTGGTATTTTTTCAAAAGTAAACTTTCCCTTGTCCAAATTGAGCGCTTCAATAGTCAAATTGGTCCTCTTGAAAAGAGGAATCTAGTCCCACGGTTTGAATTTTTCACCGAGCTACCAAATTAATACTCCCTCTCAGCTAGGGAGAAATTCCAACTGCATTATGTCATATGTATCCTGTCGTCATATCATGTCCTATCTTTGCAAAATTCTACCTACTAAAACATTCTCAAATTTAAAGAAGAAGAATCGAGGAGCATTAGATACCACACTCTATTGTTGAAGACTGTAACTAGGTCTGGTATTCATTCATTAGGGGAATTTTGAGGTCTAAAATGGGCCTCCTAAGGAAATTATTAAATAATAGTGGAAATAATAAAGTAATATTTGATGACATCATCAAATTTTAGAGGGAAAAAAGAAAAAACTACTTTTTTCAACTCGTATTTTTAACTTATCTCCAACACGTTTACTCAAATTTCGAGCAAGAGTACTCGTTGGATGAAAAATTTAATTCCTCATCTAAGGAGTACCCATGTTGCATATTTTCAATGGACCCTGCTATGCAAAAAATGAGAAATACATGAAAAAACATGATTGCAATCATGTTTTTCATGCATTTCTCATTTTTCGCATAGCAAGTTCCATCGAAAGTATGCAACATAGGTAATCCTTGGAGGAGGAATTAAATTTTGCATTGAACGAGTACTCCCACTCGAA